>JARQOC010000005.1:494795011-495395011 GCA_033576535.1 Allobates femoralis
AGGAGCCAAAGAACAGGGGGCAGAAGAGCAGGAGTCAGAACAGGGAGCAGAAGAGCAGGGAGCCAGAACAGGGGGCAGAAGAGCAGGAGCCAGAACAGGGGGCAGAGAGCAGGAGCCAGAACAGGGGGCAGGAGAGCAGGAGCCAAAACAGGGGGCAGGAGAGCAGGAGCCAGAACAGGGGGCAGGAGAGCAGGGGCCATAACAGGGAGCAGAAGAGCAGGAGCCAGAACAGGGGGCAGAAGAGCAGGGCCATAACAGGGGCAGAAGAGCAGGAGCCAGAACAGGGGGCAGAAGAGCAGGAGCCAGAACAGGGGGCAGAAGGGCAGGAGCCAGAACAGGGGGCAGGAGAGCAGGTGCCAGAACAGGGGACAGAAGAGCAGGAGTCAGAACAGGGGGCAGAAGAGCAGGGGCCATAACAGGGAGCAGAAGAGCAGGAGCCAGAACAGGGGGCAGAAGAGCAGGGGCCATAACAGGGGGCAGAAGAGCAGGAGCCAGAACAGGGGGCAGAAGAGCAGGAGCCAGAACAGGGGGCAGAAGGGCAGGAGCCAGAACAGGGGGCAGGAGAGCAGGCGCCAGAACAGGGGACAGAAGAGCAGGGGCACAGAAGAGCAGGAGCCAGAACAGGGGCAGAAGAGCAGGAGCCAGAACAGGGGCAGGAGCCAGAACAGGGGGTAAAAGAGCAGGAGACAGAACAGGGGGTAGAAGAGCAGGAGCCAGAACAGGGGGCAGAAGAGCAGGAGCCAGGACAGGGGGCAGGAGAGCAGGAGCCAGAACAGGGGGCAGAAGAGCAGGAGCCAGAACAGGGGGCAGAAGAGCAGGAGCCAGGACAGGGGGCAGGAGAGCAGGAGCCAGAACAGGGGGCAGAAGAGCAGGAGCCAGAACAGGAGAGCAGGAGCCAGAACAGGGGGCAGGAGAGCAGGAGCCAGAACAGGGGGCAGGAGAGCAGGAGCCAGAACAGGGGGCAGGAGACAGAACAGGGGCAGAAGAGCAGGAGCCATAACAGGGGGCAGAAGAGCAGGAGCCATAACAGGGGGCAGAAGAGCAGGAGCCAGAACAGGGGGCAGAAGAGCAGGAGCCAGAACAGGGGGCAGGAGACAGAACAGGGGGCAGAAGAGCAGGAGCCAGAACAGGGGGCAGAAGAGCAGGAGCCAGAACAGGAGAGCAGGAGCCAGAACAGGGGGAGAAAGAGCAGGAGCCAGAACAGGGGGCAGGAGCCATAACAGGGGGCAGAAGAGCAGGAGCCAGAACAGAGGGCAGAAGAGCAGGAGCCAGAACAGGAGAGCAGGAGCCAGAACAGGGGGCAGAAGAGCAGGAGCCAGAACAGGGGGCAGGAGAGCAGGAGCCAGAACAGGGGCAGGAGAGCAGGAGCCAGAACAGGGGGCAGGAGACAGAACAGGGGGCAGAAGAGCAGGAGCCATAACAGGGGGCAGAAGAGCAGGAGCCAGAACAGGGAGCAGAAGAGCAGGAGCCAGAACAGGGGGCAGAAGAGCAGGAGCCAGAACAGGTAATCAATTTGAAGTCGATTACGTGTACACAGATCAATTGTTTCGCCAGCATGCCATCATATAGCTAAGATTTATCGGTGATATATTTTGCATTTGGGGCGACCCGATTTCGTCACAAGAAAGATTTTTTGATCACATTCAATTAGACCTGAATTAAAATTCACAATGAACCATGACCTTAAAGAAATTCATTTCCTTGATACAAAAATCATTAAGAACACAGACAGCAAACTAGACTGATTTATATCAGAAACCGACGGACCGACACGGACTACTACTATACGACAGTTGCCACTGGCCCTTCACTAAAAACAGCTTGCCAAGATCTCAATGTAAGCAAATCTCAAGGATTGCCTCCAACAAGGAAATTTTACCTCTAAAGTTGAAGGAGATGGGTGAAAAATTCAAAGAACGCAATTATCCAACCAGACTTTGAACAAGGAAACTGAAAGAATACTAAACCTACCAGCTTCACCCGTTTCCCTTAACAAACCAGAGAGACTTCCTTTTGTCCACAGCTTCCAACCCAATAATGCCCAAGATTTACAATATCATCAAAAAACACTGGCCCATATTACATAGAGCATACCCCGACATTCACACTTTCAAGGCTCCTCCTTTAATGTGCAAACATAGACCACGTAATATTAAGGACACATTGGTAAAGGCTGACTTAGGCAGCTCAAAGAAACAACTAAGACAAACGTTTTTTTAGACGCACAGAGGAGAGGTATTTTTCCATGCCTAAACTGCACATCTTGTTCGAATGTAATAAGGGGTGACCACTTTTCCCCCCATACAGGGAAATCTTTCCCAAAAAAGGATTTCTACACATGCAATACGAATTTCGTTGTGAATATCATTAAGTGCCCATGTGGTCTCCTCTATGTAGGCGAGACCACTCAGCATGTAAAAGATCAGATACCCAGTCATAAGTCCACCATAAGGTTGTGGGAAGAATTGGCCACATCACTATAATGAAGCTAGACACTGTTTCCCGACTGAGATTTCAAGTCATTGAGCAAGTGCAAAGACCGAGGAGGGGGCGATCACATACATATGTTGAAAAATAAGGAGAGTTTCTGGATTTGCACACTTCAGACATTGACACCCTAGGGCCTTTATCGGGAGATTGATTGGCCCAGCTGATCTAATCTATTTTTGTATTCGATTTTTAAAGATTCACCAGTTTGTTCTCTTTATCACTTCCTCCACTCTTTTCTAACCCCTCACGCTGGGATGGTAAGATTATGTAGATAAGGTTGTCAATAGTATAATCATGTGCACCTCTCTTTCCCGTTTATTTCCTTTAACGTACTTGGTCCATGGTTGGGACCCTTTTTGTGCCAATAACCATTCTATTTTTCCTATGCAGCAGATGTTGCAACATTATGGAACAGCCTAATTTTTGTATTCAAGCTTGTTTTCTGTATATGTTTTCTCCTTTTCAGACTAAAACAACTTTTTTTCTTGGGTAAAAATAACACCTATTTCAGCCTGACTTAATAGTGAGGCTCTTTCATAAATTAGATAGAACATATAATGTTGAAAATAATAGCATTATGAGATGTATCTTTAAATGTATACACGACATGCCTTTCCATTATCAGATCATTGCTATAACCAGCCCAAAACTGTATTTAAGAATATTGTACTAGTAGCGGTATTACATGTATCTCCTAGATGTACCCTTCCACGTATTTCATTTCCGAGGAGGTCATGCAGTGTTTGTATTCGATGTAGTTCTCCCCTAAAGGCACCCTGCGTAATTACTCCCATTCTCGCCTTCTACACTCATATTTTTCAATGTTCTAATCTCTTATTGTTCCCATCCATTTGATAGAGATGAACAGGACTCTGCCAGGTCTTAAGCTCCTTCCCCGTAATGCTACTGTCTACACACAGCGCCGTGATGATTGTGTTGCTCCCCAGCAAGCACTGCGCAGACGTGGGCCACCGCGCATCTGACTCACCGTGGCCGGCGGACTCCGGTTGATACAGGCGATTCTTCTCCTTCCTTGTCACGGGTGGACCGCGCCTGCCGGTAGTGGGGCCCGGTGTAGTGCAGATCAAAATTAAGGACGTCTTACGGGAACAGATTAAAGGGGGTTTAATTTGTTTTCTTCGTGACGCCACCTATGAGTAGTTCGGTAAGGGTTACCGACGCTGTGGAACCTCCGGGGTGATGGACAGCAGCAAGATGTTACGCTCCCCACAGGCTGAGCGGTGATCCCCGGAGGCTGGAGCTGCTCAAGATGTTGTGCGGCAGCTGCGGTTACCTTTAGTTAATGACGGACAGTTCATAAGGAGACACGGACACAGATAGTCTCTGCAACGGGTCTTTACTGTAACCAGCAGGCAGTACATGGCTTACAGTGGTTGAGTAGAAGACCGGGTGGACTCAGCAGTGATAGTGCTCCTCAGAGATCCGCAGTGTACCTCCATTCTACCTCCTTAGTTTGTTTTTGCCAGCGTCGCCCAGGAATACCAGGTCGGGTACGGGGAGGCTGCTTCAATGCCCTATCCATGATGTACGTTCTGGATGCTTTGGGGAGCCTTGGATCCCTCAGTGGGTACACCGCTGGTTAGACGACTGGAGACTGGCTGGTGGTGGGGTGCTCCTGTAAAGCTGATCCTCCACGGGGCTGGTTCGCGTGGCAGAGATGAACTGCTGCCAGCTTCGGTACCAGTGAACCGGCTGTGAGTTGTGGGCACGGGAGTCTTTTGGGAACCCGTGTAGAAATGCCCAATCCCGGTAGTTAAGGCCTCAGGTGCGGACACCCGACCGGTGACGGCCCAGGGGCCCGCACGGGGTGCGGAGCCCCCGCTCCTCTCCAAGTTCTAGTCTGCTCTCTTCAGATTCTAGATTCTGACTATACTCACTCTAGACTACTGTGTGTTCTCCTACACTACCCTAACACTCCACCCACCAGGACCTAGGATTGGTCCTCTGTTCTAGGTGTTGTATGTTGGGTTGGATCTCAGAGTTAACTATTGCACTGCTTTGTCAGAGAATATTGCGGCTGCAATACTCCCTTGTGACGCACTCGTTGCGGGGCGCCACACATCATCACCATGCGGCGGGGACATGGCGCATGCACTGGCGTCATTGTGACATGGAGGTGGCACAGTGCATGCGCCGGCATCACCGCGTACGTTTGGGTACCGCTGGACAAATAGAGTCCAGTGGTGCCTGAGCCATACATAAGGCAGCAACTCGGATGTGCTGTCCGCACACTTTAAATAAGGTAACTGAGCTGTTACCTAGAGTACTCTACACTATCTGGGGATATGTGGAACAGGCTGTATAGCATCTATTGACTTTTAATATAGTATAAGGATATTGGAGGGTTCTTAGTGATAATATATGGTGTTCAGCATTTAATACTATTGATGTTTTACTACACAAACCCTTAGTCTCCTAGCTGCTGTGAGTATTGGATAAAGGAACTTTTATCTATAATTACAGGCCAAAACATCTATATCAGCACAGAAGGAAGGGCACTCAACATATGGTTTTGGCCAGGTACAGTGGGAAAAAAAAGTATTTAGTCAGCCACCAATTGTGCAAGTTCTCCCACTTAAAAAGATGAGATACCTGTAATTGATATCATAGGTGACCTCAACTATGAGAGACAAAATGAGAAAACAAATCCTGAAAATCACATTGTCTGATTTGGAAATCATTTTTTTTTTCAAATTTTGGTGGAAAATAAGTATTTGGTCAATAACAAAAGTTCATCTCAATACTTTGTTATATATCCTTTGTTATCAATGGCAGAGGTCAAACTTTTTCTGTAAGTCTTCACATAGTTGGTGCACACTGGTGCTGGTATGTTGGCCCATTCTTCTATGCAGGTCTCCTCTAGAGCAGTGATGTTTTGTGGCTGTCACTGGGCAATATGGACTTTCAACTCCCTCCAAAGATTTTCTATAGATTTTAGATCTGGAGACTGGCTAGGCCACTCCAGGACCTTGAAATGCTTCTTCCGAAGCCACTTGTTGTCCTGGCGGTGTGCTTGGGATCATTGTCATGCTCAAAGACACATTTCTTCTTCAATGCCCTTGCTGATGGAAAGAGGTTTGCACACAAAATCTGACGATACATGGCTCCATTTATTCTTTCATGTTCACAGATCAGTCGTCCTGGTCCCTTGGCAGAGAAAAAGCCCCAAAGCATGATGTTGCCTCCCCCATGTTTCACAGTAGGTGTGTTTTTTTTTGGATATGATGAGCACAGAGAGAGGGGTACTCGGATACCGGGATGGGTTCGTGGCTGTAACAGGGAATCACAGGTGGTCGGTTTCCTGGTTCCGTGCCCTGGCTCTCATTGTTAGGGAGGAAAGGGGAATTTAGGGAAAGTTCGTGACGCCACCTGTGGTTCCTGGTAACAATGATACCAGCGCTGCAGGCCGGCCACTGAGGTGATGGGATGCAGCTTAGTGTAGTACAGCTCCCCACAGGTGGGGCTTACCTCAGGGCAGCGAGGATGGATGATGGGAGTCATTGTTCTTACCCCTCTGATGATGTTGAGGCCCTCTGGGCGGCGGCGGGAAAGAAGGACAGACACCGATTCAACTTCAACGTCCCTTTACTGGTACCGGCAGATGGTATAGTACACAGTACAGTCTGGTAGAATAGGGAGGTAACTGCAAGTTCAGGGTGCCCTCATGGAGTCTGTGGATGTTTTCTTCCTAGTGGCTTTCAGGGTTTCATTCCTTTCTACACTCTCTTTCCCAATCTTAGGCAGAGCTTCCTCGTCGATCCCTTGGCCTGTTACAGATAGGTGTGGTTTGTCCCTTTACTGGCCACTTTACACGCGGCTACATTTCTAGCTTATCCACAGGTAACTTACTGGCTGCAGTGAAATCATGGAGACAAGGTTCTATCTTGTGGTTGTGTACAAATGGAATATTGTCTCCATGATTTCACTGCAGCCAGTAAGTTATCTGTGGATAAGCTAGAAATGTAGCCACGTGTAAAGTGGCCATACCGGTACGGACGGGAGCGGTGGAACTTGAACCCTCGCGTCACTGGAATCTGGCCCGGTACCTATCGGTGTCTTGGGCTGATTATGGGACTGAGGAGGAGGTACCGTTCTGTGGTGCTACGGCTTCCGTGGATTGGTCCCGTGGCTCGTCGGTTTATGGTCAGGGATAGACCACTGATCGCCTTGGCTTCCGTGTTGCCGGTGTTGACCCCAGATGTTTTCCAGCTGGCTCCAACCAGTTCTGGATCGTTTCCCTCTGTTCTGGGTCCCCCTCTTGAAGAGAGGTGCCCTCCTGTCAGCAGCCCTGCCAGGCACGTCCTCTCTGGCTGCCTTCCCAGCACTGTCTAACTAAAACTCTCACTTGCTCCTGGTTTCCCACTCTAACCTAGGCTCCACACCCTTGGACTTACTGCATATCCAGTCCCAATATCCTAAGGGGCCTAGTGTTGTGTGTTAGTATAAACTCCATAAGTTATACCCCAAACCCACAGCTACGGAGGCACTACATCTGCTATTCGGGGTGCAGTATCTCCCTGTGGCGCCTAGCCATAGGGGCGCCACAGATGCTTCTCAGCATTCTTTCTTCTCCAAACACGACGAGTTGTGTTTCTACCAAACAGTTCTACTTTGGTTTCATCTGATCATTGTGGTGATGTGAAGATTATGTTATGTGTAATGTAAACACCGTATTATGTTATGTGAGTACTAAGCAGTTTATGACAGAAAAATTAATAAACCCGCTGTTTATGTGAAGGTACACATTGTAGTTGGTGTTAATTATGCTGCCAAGTGGGTTCCCCAGGGGCGCTACCTCACATGTGGTGGAGAATGCAGGCATGGCAGCCCGGTGAGGCAAGTGCACCCTGGTTGCTAATGGTAAAGGTGAGGAACACTGTAGATGGACTTGGTTGCTAAGGGTAACGATGCAGGGGCACCTTATATGGACAATTGTGCAGGTGCTCTTATATGGACTTGGTTGCTATAGGCAACCCCACAACGCACCCCAGCATCTTGCCGGTAGCTCGGTGGAGTCACGAAGACGTCACACTCAACGTATCTGGAGGCCCGTGGGGTTATTATGAACTGTGTATTGAGACTGTGTTCAACTCCCACAGGCTTGAACAGAGGTGGGAGGTATGCGGTGATGTGACTGGCATGTGACCCATGGCCGGGGTACATCACATGGGCTTTCAGCATGTTCACATGAGCCTGTTTATCTGAGTGTGAGTGCTGTCAGACTTGAGCAGTACACAGTGAGTTAAGGTCTAGGAGGGTTGTGCATATGTAGGAGTAGAAAAGGGCACTGACCTGTGTTGATGCAGCTATTAGTTCCCGTGGATGATGGTGTTGATGATCCCGGTGCTCCAGCTTGTAAAGGATCAAGTGCAGGATTGTTTCAATGGAAGAAGCGGCACTCACGGATCTGGTTCCAAGCTATTTATTTTTCCAAATTACAGGATACATCCATCAGGGAGGGTGTGCAGGGAGGGGATGCATGAGCAACGGAATCCGTTTCGAGGACAATTCCTCTTCTACGGGCTCTCTCGAGAGCCCGTAGAAGAGGAATTGTCCTCGAAACGGATTCCGTTGCTCATGCTTCCCCTCCCTGCACACCCTCCCTGATGGATGTATCCTGTAATTTGGAAAAATAAATAGCTTGGAACCAGATCCGTGAGTGCCGCTTCTTCCATTGAAATAAGGTCTAGGAGGTTTCAGGAGACCAATGAGTGGCAGTGTGTGCTAATTGACCAGTCCCAGGTGTGGGTGTGTCAGCTGGGTGTGGCGAGCAGGACTTAACCTGCCAGGTGTCTGTGTGAGAGGCAGACTGGAGATGGGAACTAGACCAGAGGGTTACTGCAAGATGTGAGGATGTGAGGCGAGAAGCCTGGCTCTCCTTGCCGGAGGCGCCTGTCACTCTGACCTGAGAGGGCAGTAGTCCATGCTGGATGGTGTGTGTGTTTGAATGGGCCCTGTGATGGGTTGTAGTCCGTGGAGGTGACATGTGGAGACCGAGGAAGGCTCAAGGGCCAGGCGGTCGTAACCGCCATTGGGACTGACTGTGAAGCCGTGATATGGTCCCGTTGACTAAGTGTGTACGTCATAATGGTGTATGCAAAAGTACCATGTATGATATCTGACTGGGTGACTCATAGTGGTGTATTTAAAAGTACCATGTGATGTATCCAAGTGTGCAGGAAGGCCAGGCGGCCATAACCGCCATTAGAACCAGACTGAGTAGTCTGCAAGGGTCGGTGGGGGACTCCTTGATCTTCTGTTGTATTTGAGGTATCACCAGGGCGTATGCAAATACCTGCTTATTGCTGTGAATGGGCGAAGTCGTCAATGACATCGTTATTGCGGTGTCACACACAACGATATAGCAGGTTGGCTGATCGTTGATTTGAGAACATGTTCTCAAACCTGTGATCAGCGATCCAACGACTTATCGTAATTGAATCTCGGTGTTACATGCAACAATGTCCTAACGATGTCGCTTGAACGACTCCAAACCTGTGACGTTTATGTGATACCGTTAATGATGTCATGCTGTGTAACGGGGCCTGTATACTGATAACAAGTACGTTCTGCGAAAGGGTCACCATGACATGGTAGAATGACTTCCGTTCATTTTTTGCAAAAAATGTATTAACTAAGTACCCTTTTATTGACAATGTTTTGCACTTGCTTTTTAATTACATAGCAGAGTAATTTTAGAGGTTTTTTATACTGTCTTTTTTGTGATACTGTTATGTATACACTGTGTTTCAAATTATTATGCAAATTGGTTTTAAGTGTCATAGGGTTTTTTTTTTTCGTTTTTTTTTTTTCAAAGAAACCCATTGATGGTACTGTGTGTCAGGGTTCTTTGGATCATTAAAATCAATCTCAGATACAGTATATGTGATAATTAGTTTGGCAGGTGAGCCAAAAAAAGGAAAACTGGGTGTTCCACAATATTACGCAGGCCAATGTTTTCAAGTAATATGGGAAAGAGAAAGGATGTCTCTGCTGCCGAAAAGCAACAAATAGTGCAATGCCTTGGAGAAGGGATGAAATTGCACGAAAACTAAAGCGTGATCATCGTATTGTGAAGAGATTTGTAGCTGATTCTGAGCACAGACGTGTTCGTGCAGATAAAGGCAGAATGAGAAAGGTTTCTGCCAGGCAAATTCATGAGATTAAGAGAGCAGTTGCTAAAAAGGCCTTACAAACCAACAAACAGATATTTGAAGCTGCTGGTACCTCTGGAGTCCTTTGAACCTCAAGGTGTAGGATCCTCAAAGGCTTGCTGTGGGGCATAAACCTACTATTCGGCCACCCCTAAACAGTGCTCACAAGCAGAAACAGTTGCAGTGGGTCCAGATATACATGAAGACTAATTTTCAAACAGTCTTGTTTACTGATGAGTGCCGAGCAACCCTGGATGGTCCAGATGAATAGAGTAGTGGATGGTTGGTGGATGCCACCATGTCCCAACAAGGCTGCGACATCAGCAAGGAGGTAGAGGAGTCATGTTTTGGACTGGAATCATTGGGAAACAGCTGGTAGGCCCCTTTAAAGGGAACCTGACCCTCCAAATCACCCCCAACCCTATTAATACCTGTCCCTGCACCCTAACATATCAGTATTAGTGCTCCTTTTCTATAAAAAAGTGCTCTGTAACATTGGAATAATCAACAATATACACTTACAAATCTGAGACTTCTTGTCCCTGAATAAGTCTCACAGGGCGTCCCCTGTGAGATTCTAAGCCCTCCCTAGGTGCTCATTTTCACACCCTGAATGATCCACTCTCTCTGTCTGTGCTGCTGTGATGTGCAGCTGAAGGCAGGACTAATGATTTGCATTCTGTGAGTGATAGAGAGGGGGAGGGCAAAGCCTGCACAAGAAGAGCACACAGACAGAGAGAGGGTGGATCATTCAGGCTGCAAAACAACACACCCTAAGGGCTAAAGAATATAGCCCCTGCTAATTATAATCACTAATGAGTAAGTATTAAACGTTTTTATGCACTTTCACAGGATACTTTTAGGAGACAAAAGGAGTGTGAGATTCGTGATAGGATGCTGCAGGGACATGTTTTGGTAGCTTAGGAGGTGTTCTGGAGGTGACAGGATCCCTTTAAGGTTCCTGAAGGTGTGAAAATGACCTCTGCAACGTATATAGAGTTTCCAACTGAGAACTTTCTTCCATGGTACAAAAAGCAAAAACGTGCCTTTAGGAGCAAAATCATCCTCATGCATGTCAATGCACCATCTCATGCTACAAAGAATACCTCTGTGCCATTGGCTGCTATGGGCATAAAAGGAGATAAACACATGGGGTGGCCACCATCTTCCCCTGACCTCAACCCTATAGAGAACCTTAGGAGTGTAATCAAGCAAAAGATCTATGAGGGTGGGATTCAGTTCACATCAAAACAGCAGCTCTGGGAGGCTATTCTGACATCATGCAAAGAAATACAAGCAGAAACTCTCCAGAAACTCACAATATGAATGGATGCTAGAATTGTGAAGGTGAGATCAAAGAAGGGTTCCTATGTTAACATGTAACTTGGCCTGTTAGGATGTTTTGGAGTTAAATAGCTTTTTATTTCCGTGAATGTGGCCTGGTAATGCTGCAAATTCAACAAATGAGCATTTTCAGTTCTTTCAAACATATCAAATGTTTACAAACTCTATTGTGCCTAATAATTTGGAACAGTGCTTTTAGAGTTTTTTTTTAATTTTGAAGATAATACTGTTATCATAGGGAGATTTCTTCAATAAAATTTGATGTATACTGTAACGGGTGATGACTTTTATTACACTAACTGTAATTTGCACCAACCATTTAGAAAAATCAGAGAAAAAGAACATTTGCATAATAATTTGGAACACAGTGTATAGTGTATATAGCATGCTACAACATATACAAGACAAGTACATGTTTTGATGTAAATTTGTAAATAGTTATCTTGCGTTTTTCTCTTTCCTAGCAACTAGCATGAATAAGACCAGAGAATTGGTCAAAATGCGTTGCGTAAAAGTTACCTTATCTGTACACCAATGAAGAAACTACCCTTTGCATTCAACAAGCAGTGTGAATTTGATTAATTTCTATTACTGTTAAATGCCATTGTCAGAGATTTACAATGACAACTAATTGTTTAACAGTGATCTCCAATCGGACAATCCACCCGCAGCTATTAGAGGCACATGATAGTTAATTAAATTAGATGTCAATTGCCAGTGTGGCACCCCATGGGTTAATATGCCACAATAACACCACATGGGTTCTCTCCCCAATACACACTGACAAACACTAGCACCTCTGGGCCAGGAGGGGGAGCACCATCTGCTCCCTTAAATACTCCTGCTCATGAGGGAGAGCTCAGTTCAGCTCGGAGCAGGGCTGTGAAGAGCACAAGTTGCTGCAGAACTTAGTGCAGACCTAGCAAGGGTCAGAGGAACAGGAGAACTACAGACAGAGGAACACGTCTGGGAGCTGGAGTGATACCTTCACTTGCCCCAGAAAAGCGCACGGAACGGACACCGGATCTGGTACTGTGTCTGGCACCCACAGCACAGTGAATCCAGGAACAGTGAGATCTCTAGATGCCCCTAGTACCAGTGCAAAGCAACACGGAGGGGTCAGCACAGCACAGTGGACTCAAGTTGCCTAGCCAAGTGGTACCAGCAGAACACAGAGAAAGAGTGAGAAGTCCCAGCAGCTTAGCTAGAAGCAGCAGCTCAGGACACACACACAGCGTAACACGAGGAAGCTGACGACCCAGACAGGGTGGGGAGAGAGCTTAAACCCATTACAGACTCCGTGGACTATAATCTGCAATAACATCAGCAGTAAAGCTTTGGAAAACAGCACAACTGTGAGTCTGTGTATTGATTGCAACCTTTGCCCTACATTCAGTAACAGAGAGCTACCAACCTGTCAGCTCTGCACACGGAATAGAAGAAGCTGCAGCATCAGGAGAAGAGGAGAATTGCACCTTTGACTACTAAACATGAGTGTGTGTCCTTTAACCCCGTCTTCACAATTCATATCCATTATAGACTATACCATCACTGCCCCAGGGAATACAGTTCTACCCACAGGAACTATTACACCTAGGCTGCCATTCCATCATCCCTGGAGGTTCTGCAGCAGCGGCGGCCCATCACTGGCCGCATATGGTGGGTGGCGTCACGACTGACAATCCCCTGTAAATACACCCCTTTTATTTGCCAGGACCCGGGAAACGGACCAGGACCACCCGTGACTTCCCCCGCAGCAGACACGGTCCAGTACCGAGTACCTCGTCCCAGTGGGCTCGACACCAGGAAAGATGCGGGCTCAGTGTGTGAGCCCGCATTAAATGCAGGGACATGGTCGATGATGTAAATAAACATCATCAGTCATGATAGGGTTAAAAAAGTGCGTCACAAACACTTTGATATCTCGACAGTGAATCTTTCCACAGTACGCTCAACACACATAGCATGATGACCCTACTGGGATCCCCACAGATCCCTCGATACAGTATAATGTCCCCAACATAACCATCCACACAGTAAGATGGCCACAACACATTCCAACATGCTGTTTGATGGCCCCAACACAACCTCACACACAGTATGATGGCCACAACACAATCTGACACACTGTATAATGCCCACAACCAAACCTGACACTATATGATGTCCCCAACACAACCGACAAAGGCGCTATCACCCAAGGGGTACCTTGTGTTTGTATTGACTAGTGAAAGTTGTATATTTAATAATGTGTATGCAGCCCTCTATTGCCCAAAGTTTAGGCTGTTCCCCAGATTCCCGGGTAGTTATGAAATTACTGGGAAGAGTTAATCTTATTCCTTGGGGGCAGGGCGTAGACTATAAAAGGGGTTGCAGCATGATTTTTAGCCAGGAGAACCCCAAATAGAGTTTGTCTGAACCGAAACATCCGCTTCTAATTGTTCTTGACCTTCTGGGTCAGTCCGGGATCGGTGCCACAAAGCCAGATAGCGGGGAAGAATACAAGATCAGGTGCTACCTCCAGTATTTGACACTCGTCCCCTGCGTTCATCAGGTAGCCAGTGAGCGGTTGTCCCTTCTGATGTCTGCCTGGTGGATTGTATGGCACAAGCTATGGTTTACAGGTCCTTCCATAAGGAAACAATTTATGACCTACTATCCATGGAATTATGTGGCACCCCTGTGAACCAGTAGCAGCCGGGATTGTTAAGTCAGTCTCCCCACACAAACGCCCAACAAACTCCTAATCCTAAATCTAGGGACTCAATGCCCAGCAATGGGATAGCGGGAGGAGCCAGGTGGTGGGTGGAAAGTTAGAGAGGAACCCGGTGAGGGGAGTTAATAAAAGGACACAGACGGACGAACACAGGAGTTTCAGCTAGTTCAGAGGAGTGTAGAGGAGACAAGACAAAACCAGAAAGTCCAGACCCCACACCAGTCAAGTTTAGTCAGAAGCAGAGGCGAAACCATCATACAGGACTGAGAGGACACAGACCCGAACGGCCTGTGCCACTATGGGGCTTGCCTGGGTGCAAGGCTGTAGATCTGGTGAAAGATAGAAGGAGCCTAGGTGTGCCCGGTTAACGGGGACATTGAGGACTGGGCCAGACCCAGAGTGCCGGCTCTGCTGAAGTGGCCACAATGCTGTATGTGCCAACCACGAACCCGGCGGTGTGTGCGGTCTTAATTCCCGCGACCCAACCTCCGGTGAGTGAAGGAAGGCTGTCGTATTAGGGTTAAGGGGCCCAGAGAGCCACCCACTGAAAGCCCGTGACCGTTGGATCGTAGCTAGCATGCAGACAGACCGAGAAAGGCCCAAAGAGACACAAAGGGGGTGATGCAGATGAACCATCCTGGCTGCTCAGACCACACCGAAGCCGCTGCTGAACTGTTGTAAGCTGTACCATCTGTTGAGAAAAAATTGTAAACCTGGTTAAAACTCTTTATTCTCTGAGACTGAAATTATTGCGCCTGAGGGGAGGTGGACTGATTTGGGATCCGGCAGCAGGAGGCTACCCGTCTGTGAGCTCCGCACCCTGATGAACCTGCACCACCTAGACTTTAGGTTGCCCTGGGGATCAGCCCTACCCGTGGAGGGCTCAACATCCTTCTGAACTCCCATCATCCCCAAGGTCCCGACTATAGCGGTGGCTACCCATAGCCACACACCACGGGTGGCATCACGTTAATTTCCAATTATTAAACCCCCCGCTTATCCTTTTTATAGACGTCCAGGGCCATGGAGCAGGGTCTCGATCCCTGTGACAACCCCAGCAGAAACTGCCTCCCGGTTCGAGTACCCCACGGCTTTGGTGGGCGAGTCAACTTGGCGTCACAAACAGGATACAAATGACCCGATGGAACTGGGTCTTGTGTGCCTGATAGACTGTGTTTCATGGGGCCTGAACAATGGCGGCCATAAAAGACTGAGACCATGTGCTGGCAAAGGGGTTGCCGCAGTCCCTCATCGTGGGCCAGCACAAGGCGGAAAAATGGCCTACCCCCTTCCATTATCGAACACTCGGGAAGATGGCTTCAAAGACTGTACAATCCCACCTAAGGGTGTGACAGCCGACGACGACTAAGAACATCGACACCCACGAAGGGAGGGAAAAGTAGGAAGAGACGACAACACGAGGAGCAAGGAAGGAGGCGGGATAATGGCGAGTGTGGGTGGGATGTGCAGATTTCCCCGGGTTCCCCAGATACCAGCCAGCTGTTGGAAGAAGGTCTTGTTCTCACTGGAGAAGGAGGTGGACGAATGGGCCACCAGCTGGAAGGGACCAACTGACCATTGCGGAGGAGGAAATGGAGTCCGGTATGGAGCAGGTATGTAAGCCGCCCCACTGCTGCAAGAGCAACCCATCGTCCCAGCAGACCCTCCATGCCCGTGCAGCTCCAGTTCGGCATGCACTAACCCGGCCTGGGAGGACACCCCAGCCCCCGTGCAGGGCTTAGCAGAGCCCCTTACTCCTGAACCACCATCCCAGGAGGTCCATGGGGAGGAGATGCGGTGTTGATGGGAGAACACCGGAGAGGACATGATGGGATTCCCGGGGAGGTGGTGGCGGGCCGAGAGCTGTGGAGGTCCTCACCCGGGAAAAGTTTAGGGAAATAGGTGGATCACCCGGTGGGAGGTCAAAGAGGAGGAGAAGCAGGCCCAAAAGAAGGCGAGGGTCGAGTGGACCATCCTGGCTAAGGCTGAGGCCCGTAAGACCTGGTCACTCAGCAGACCCCATATCGGGAGTGGGTCGTCGCAGGTTTCTGGGCCGGGAGAGGTTGGGGCTTCATCAAGGAGCCCGGAGCTGATAGAAATGTTTTCGTGTCCTGGACAGGTGTTGAGTCCCACCTGCCAGTAGGACACCCGGGCAGGGATTTGTTACCCGAGAGACAGTGTCACCTATCTGTGCCAGGAGGGAGAGCGGGGACCCCTATGCCCTCCAGGTTCGATGGGTATGGCACGAACCTGCACCAGCTACACTGGACAGTGGAACCCAGACCCCGATCCTAGAATACTCCACACCGGCCCTGCATGTGACCAGCGCGAGGCAGGTGGTGTTGCCCTGGAAGCAGCACTGAATACCGGAAAGGTACCAGAATTTATAGACTGTTTGAGTAAACACTTGCTTTCCCTTGTTCTCCCCCAGTTTTTCCTGATTGTGTGCCCCCTTATTAAACATGAACATTGTGGTTATGGACTATAATTAACCTGGACTAAAATTGTATATAGTTAGCACACTACAGTGTGCTCCCTATTGGTTTTATCGTATGCGTTTATTATGTGTATGCTTGTGTGATAATGTATGCTCTGAACTGTTTGCCCTTGAATGATCAATAGCACTTGTGACTGCAACGCTTAAATTCCACTGGTGTGGCCGAAGTACTGGTCAGTTTACTCCCTGTCCCTACGCCCAGGGCTTGCAAAAAGGGTTTTTCTTGTGGTGGGTTCCCAAAGACCAAGAGACAATAAGTGAAGAGATGATCATTGAACTGTTGCATTTTTTTCTACTTTTTCTATCCCCATGCCCCTTTTATAAGCTAGATGTGTTTTGTTATGTAACATTCAAGCCACGAATCTCCCGTTCCGGGAAGAAGAAGTAATCTTGTGAGTTGTTATGTTGTTATTATGCATAAAAAAAATGTTTGAGCTTTTGTGCACCACTGAACAAGGTCCTAGCACGCGGAAATGCTATCGTTTGCTCAGGGGCGGACCGGTTGCCACTAGATGGCGCAGCAGCCGGGATTGATAAGTCACACAAACACCCAACACACTCCCGATCCTAAGTCTAGGGACTTTATGCCCAGCAACAGGATAGCGGGAGGAGCCAGTTGGTGGGTGGAAAGTTAGAGAGGAACCCGGTGAGGGGAGTTAATAAAAGGACACAGGCGGACAAACACAGGAGTTACAGCTAGTTTAGAGGAGTGTAGAGGAGACAAGACAAGACCAGAAAGTTCAGACCCCAGACCAGTCAAGTTCAGTCGGAAGGAGAGGCGAGACTATGGCGCCCCTGCGGACCAGAGGACACAGAAAGGCACTGCAGCTGGGACTGGTAAGTCGGCCACCCCACACCAACGCCCACTACATCCCCC
This sequence comes from Allobates femoralis, assembly GCA_033576535.1. Classification (NCBI taxonomy): domain Eukaryota; kingdom Metazoa; phylum Chordata; class Amphibia; order Anura; family Aromobatidae; genus Allobates; species Allobates femoralis. Next base: position 494,812,111 of record JARQOC010000005.1, read on the forward strand.
AATCCCTAGACCTAGTACTCCATGTCAGGCAAGGGATAGAGGGGGAGCTAAGTGGTGGGTGGAAAGTTAGAGAGAGGAGAACCCGGTGAGGTTGTGGTGACTAACACACAAAACCAGAGCACACAAGGCAACAACGGGAAGTGAGAAATATGAGACAGGAGAGAAAAGGGCAGACCTGAAAACAGTGAGCAACACCAGGCTGGAGCCACTCAGACCTGGTGGCCACCACGGCCAGCCCGAGTCCAAGACAGCAGACCGGAGCAGGACGGATGGTGTCTAAGGTGTGTCTGGGCAAACAGGTACACCGTGGTATCGGGTCAACAGCCAGGATGCCTGCCCTGTAGATGTATGAAAGGAAAAAACAAAAACAAAAGGTTGCGCCACGCTGATCCTATAAAACAGAAATTAGACTGCAGATCCAAGTTCGTAGTTTACTTGCTGGAATGCCCATGCAAATACCAGTACGTTGGTAGAACTATTCAAAATATGCAGAGTAGATTGAACCAACATCGATCTAATATTAAAAATGGTTTCATGAAACACAGTGTGTCTAAACACTATACGGAATACCATGATAAAGATCCTTCCAGTCTGAAACTAGTCATAATAGATCAGGTTGATGAATCTGCAGAAGGCAGACTGAATAAACTGAATAAAAACGAAGCGTATTGGATTTTTAAGCTTGGCACATTATTTCCAGAGGGTTTAAATCTCACAATAGAGAATGCTATATAAAGGGAGAGTTTTTAGCTGAAGTCTTTATTTTATCTTTCACAAAAATTGGTTATTTTATTGATTTTAATTGTTTTTAGTCGTTTTTACCTTGTGATTTTAAAGTATAATTTTGTATTACGGTACTTATCTTTTATATAATTGTGTTATTCATTTATAATACTCCACTGACGATAATTGATGGGAGGTGTTTTTGATGGGCTAATCACACCCTCCAGGACAGAGGAGTAAGATCTTGATATATAAGGAATGGTCACTTTGAGCCGAACATCCACTTGAGAAAGACGTTTGTCGAAACGCGTTGTGGCTGAGGGCTCGCTTTACCCACTTTTTAATAAACCTAGAGGTAATTCTCTTAATTTTCAGTTCCCTGGTCTTTTCTAGCGCTCACTTCCATACTCTTTTTTCTTCTTATTATTGCCCTGTAGATGTGGCTGGACGCTTTATGCCCCGACCACTAATTAACTGGTGAGGGGACTTTATGCCCGGAACCCAACCTCCACTACAGTGAAAGAAAGGTGGTCATACTAGGACTAGGGGAGCCCAGAGCAGGGCCCCCATGAAAAACCTGAGACTTCTGGCCCATAACCAGCACAGGAATAGAGAAAGAGACCCGAAAGCTTTTGAACGGGGGTGGTGCAGACAAGTTAATCCCAGCTGCAGTAAAACACGGGAACCGCCAAGCAACCGATGTGCCTTTGTGAACTGTGACTGTATACTCGTAACAGTAAAAAACGGTCAAACTGTGTTCTGGTGTGAGACTGACATTTGTACTTTGAGCGGGCCGTGAGAGCCTACCTGCACTTCCGGAGCTGCCGACTGACTGGCTGTGCAGGCGGGGATAGCCTGCCTGAAGAGAAGACGCTGAACTCTGCCGGAGGCGGGAGACGGTCGGCTGTTCTCAACTCATATACCGGCTCTGGGGAAAGAGAGCCCTGCCCGTGGAGGGCTTATCACACCTGCTGCCCACTACCGTCATCCCAGGGACTGTGAGAGGCAGCGGTGGCCTATATTTCACAAACTACTATAAAACTTTATTTCCCCTTTTTCTTTAACTCCCTTTTATTGATGGACGGAGCCGGGTCACGTCGCCGTGACATTTCCCAGCAAATGAAGAGAGGGCCCGGTTCTGAGTACCCCTGCCCCTAGGTGCAACAAGACCATCATACAGGACTGAGAGGAAATGGACCCGGCGGCCTATGCCACTATGGGGCCTGCCCGGGTCCAAGGCTGTAGACCGTGGTGAAAGATAGAAGGAGTCTAGGTGTGCCCGGGTTAGCAGGGACACTGATGACTGGGCCAGAACCAGAGTGGCGGCTCTCCTGAAGTGGCCAGGATGCTGTATGCGTCAACCATGAACCCCTGCAAGGTGCGGGGTCTTTATGTCCCGCGACCCAACCTCCGGTGCAGTGAAGAGAAGGCCGTCGCATTAGGGTTAGGGGGCCCAGAAAGCCACCCACTGAAAGCCCATGACCGCTGGATCATAGCAAGCATGCGGACAGACCGAGAAAGGTCCGAAAGAGACACGAAAGGGGGTGATGCAGACGAACCATGCTGGCTGCTCAGACCATACGGAGCCGCTGCTGAACTGTTGTAAGCTGTACCATCTGTTGAGAAGAGGGAGTAAGGCTGGTTAAAGCTCTTTACTGTCTGAGACTGAAATTATTGCGCCTGAGAGGAGGTGGACTGATTTGGGGATCTGGCAGCAGGAGGCTGCCCGTGACTGTGAGCTCCGCACCCTGACGAACCTGCACCACACTAGACTTTACGGTTGGGGACCAGTCCTAGCCGTGGAGGGCTCAACATCCTCGCTGATACTCCCATTATCCCCAGAGGTCCCGACTACAGCGGCGGCTACCTATAGCCGCACACCACGGGTGGCGTCATGTTAATTCCCAATTATTAAACATTCCCCCCACTTTTCCTTTTTATTGGCCGCCCAGAGCTACGGAGCCAGGTCTTGACCCCTGTGACAACCCCGGCAGAAACTGACGCCCGGTCCGAGTACCCCACGGCCCTGGCGGGCGAGTCAATAACATAACTTATTGATCAATGCTAATTATCTGCAGCAATCAGCAGAACAGGGAACTTATCATGTTCTATGTGGTGGGGACTCTAGGGGCATCATACTATGTGGTGTGGCACTGTGGTAGCACTAATGTGTGTGGGGCTATATGTGTATGGGATGCAATAAGGAGGCACCATGCTGTGTTAAAGTTCATTGTGGGAGCATCATTCTGTGTATGGGCACTATGAAGGCATCATACAGAGTGAGGTGGACACTATGAGGAGTATCATACTGTACTGCATTACACTATAGCTACTATACTCTATATGAAGACACTTTGGGTCCAATGAGAATGTTGGGGCTTTGTATTGGTATCACACTAGTGTATGTGGTAAAGCAATATAGAGGCATCATATTGTGTGGGGGGGACTGTAGAGGCATCATACTGTGTGGTGTGGCACTGTGGGAGCATTGTAATGTGTGGGGGTTTACTGTGGGACCATGATACTGTGTGGAGGGGAATAGTGGGGGCATCATACTGTATGGGGGCTATGAAAGAGGTATCACAGCGTATAAGAAAACGAAGGGGCTTCACTATTTCTTTGTGCACAAAACGTATTAGATAAGTTAAGTGGAAAAAGGTTCTTGTCTTCCAAAGTTGGGAGTTATTCCATAATGTCAAAGAAAACTAAATCACAGTGTGTGTACAGTTTTAGATGTTCTCAGAACAACAATAAGCCAGCTATTGTATTCATTGTGGGCTCATAATGACCCCTTTGTTTCATCAAGATTCTGTTTAATGATGGCTGATTACTAGGGGTGAGCGTACCCGATCCTAAAGTTCAATGTTTGTAGTGAACAGAGACTTTACAAAATATTCCAGTGTTCCAGTGCCTTATGTACTCAAATCATTGGAGCGAGCTCGGGTTATTGTGCTTGGGTACAATCGATGCTCGGTTACACTCGGTGCTTGGGTACACTCATTGCTCGACCCAGTGTGAGCCGCTTGCAGTGTTTCAATGGCTGCACTGGGGGTAAAATTTCAAATATGGCATGTACCAAAAAAAAGGACAAAACCCCGCCCGTCTCCCCTGTAAATACTTTGTTTCTGGCTGGCTTTATGGGGCCAAAGAGCAGAACTGCCCAATCAGTGACTTCCAATGAGGATTGGGATAAGTTTGGCTCCAGAACAGAACTTTATCTAAAGCCCGGCTGAACCCTCAGGACCTGAACTTCTACGATTCCAGCCTTCACTTCTCATTAACTTTATTAGGCCATGTCAATGTGGAGCCCCCTGGGGACGGGGGTACCCGGTACCGGACCAGTCGGTGCCGGGGAAGTCACGGGTGGCTCGGTCCGGACCGTGTCCCTGGGCCCGCACAATAAGATGGGGAATATTTACAAGGGGATTTGTCACTCGTGACGCCACCCACTTGATGCGGCCAGCGAGCGATGGGGCCGCCCCTGCTGCAGAACCTCCGGGGGTGATGGAATGGCAGCGGAGATGGTGTAGTTCCAGTGGGGAGAACTGTATCCCCCGGGCAGTAAGGGTTAAGTCTATTGGGGTTATAGATGGTGGAGATGGGGTTAAAGGACACACACTCACATTTGGTAGACACTGGTGCACTTCTCCTTCTCTCCTGAGGCTGCAGAGCTGACAGGCTTGTAGCTGGGGGGAGCTCTCTGTGCTGAATCTGGAGCAAAGGTCGCAATCAATACACAGACTCACAGTTTTGCTGTTTTCCAAAGCTTTACTGCTGATATTACTGCAGATTATAGTCCACGGAGTCTGTAATGGTGCCGAGCTCTCTTCCCACCCTGTCCGGGGTCGTCAGCGTCCTTATGCTGCACTGTGTGTGTGTCCTGGCTGTTGCTATTAGCTGAGCTGCTGGGATTCCTCACGTCTCTCTCTCTCTCTGTATTCTGCTGGTACCACTTGGCTAGGCAACTTGAGTCCTCTGTGCTGTGCTGACCCCTCCATGTTGCTTTGCCCTGGTACTAGGGGGCATCTAGAGATCCCACTGTTCCTGGATTCACTGTGCTGTGGGTGCCAGACACAGTACCGGATCCGGTGTCCGTTCTGTGCGTTCTTCTGGGGCAAGTGAAGGTATCACTCCAGCTCCCAGACGTGTTTCTCTGTCTGTAGTTCTCCTGTTCCTCTGACCCTTACTAGGTCTACACTGAGCTAACTCTGCTCTAAGTGTCCTCTTCACAGCCCTGCTCCGAGCTGAACTGAGCTCTCCTTCATGAGCAAGAGTATATAAGGAAGCAGGTGGTGCTCCCCCTCTTGGCCCAGAGGTGCTAGTGTTTGTCAGTGTGTAGTGGGGGAGAGAACCCATGTGATGTTATTGTTGCACATTAACCCATGGGGTGCCACATCAACCCCCACAAACAGACAATTCTGCAATGGGATAAAGTAAAGGGGAAGACAGTTCAGCCAAAAGCCTAAGGATATTTGACGCTTTTGTGGCGCCCCGCAACGAGTGCGTCACAGGAGTGTATTGCAGCCAAGACAGCAGCAGCAATATTCTCTGACTAAGCAATGACATGGTTAAAACTCAGAGCTCCATACCCTACATGCACATCAGCATAGAGGGCCAATAAAGTCCTGGTGGGCGGAGTGTAGAGGTAGTGTGTAGTGGAGAAGTAGAACTTTCAAAAAGAATGTAGGAGAAGGGAGCAGAGAAAGAACGAGTCCTGCAACGTAGGAGAGGGGGCCTGCACAGTCCTGTGCAGCCCCCTGGCCATCACTCCGGTTGGGCGCCATTATCCCGGTGCCCTAACAACCGGACTCTGGGCGAATGCATATGGGTCAAAACATGCCCGTGCCCATCTACAACCGGATTACTGGTTCTGAAGCTAGCAGTTGTTCACCACTGCTATGCAAACCAGGAGTGGAGGGACCGCTCTCCAGGAGCACCCCACCGCCACCACACACAGAGTCGTCTTGCCAGCGGAGTACCCACCAAAAGGACCCAAGGATCCCCACATAATCCGGTCAGAATTCACCGGTAGGGAAATTGAAGCAACCTCCTTGTACCCAATCTGGCACCCCAAGGCGACAACGGCAACACAACTAGTTTAGAATGGAGGAACACCGCGGAGCTCTGAGAAACACTGGTCATTGCTAAATCCACCCGGTCCGTTATCCGTTAACTGTATACCATGTATCACCTGCTGGTTACAGTAAAGTACCCGTTACAGAGACTACCAGTGTCCGTGCCTTTTTCAGAACTGTCCATCTCCGCATATTAGAAGGTAACCGCAGCTCCCTCACAACATCTTGTGCAGCTCCAGGCTCCCGCTCATCCTGTGGGGAGCGTTCCATCTTGCTGCATTCCATCCCCCGGAGGCCCAAGCAGCGCCAGTGGACATCACTGGAACTCTCACAGGTGGCGTCACGAAACAATTAACCCCTTAACTGTTCAGCCAACACTTTTGAATCTGGACCACCGGGCCCCACTACCGGCAGGCGCGGTTTCCGTGACAAAGAGAAAGAAGAAACGCCTGTTCCTTGGAGTCCCGGCCACGGTGAGACATCTTTTCAGGCAGGTCCTGCAAAAAGTAAAAGCGCAGCAAAACTGCCACAAAAATGAAAATGATGTGACTCGCCCAGGGTATGGGGACTCGGGTGTCTGGGCCTCTGCTGCTGTTGCGTTGTCACTGGTGGCCTGCCCATACCCGTGGCCTGGTGGTCTGCTTTTAAAAAGGAATAGTTGAAATGGGAGAAATGGAGTTTATAAAGTTAACGTGACGCCACCCGCAGCTTCTGGTGATTGAGCACCAGCGCCACTTCAGACCTCCGGAGGGCGGTTGTATAGCGGCCAAGATGGTGCAGCTCCCTGCAGGTGGAGCTGGCCCTCCGGGGCAGGGATGCATCGGTGGTAATGGAGGTGTTGATGATGAATGGAGCAGGGCTCGGTATAGCAGAGAAAGAGATACACGGAGACTCAGTCACTCTACCCGGGCACTTTACTGGAAATCCATGTCCTGCTGCTCAAGCCTGTCCTGGGGAAGCCCGCTTAATACCAGGCCCGTTGAGGTGCTCTGAAGATCCCGGCTTGTGTGGCGCCCCGCAAGGTCTAGCGTCACAGAGGGGTATTGCACCCGTAAAAGAGGTGTAATTGCCCCAGCTACAGGTGGACCCTAGGATGGTGGGTGGGACCCATTCCCAGCACTCCCACATTAGCTGAGCTATGGGACTTTACCCGGGAGGGGATATATTCACCTCTAGGGGGATCAAGGAGGTCGTCTTTCTACAGAATGGCCAGCTAGGAGGAAGAGAAGTCTCTCTCTAGTCAGAGAGAGAGAGGGAGAAGGGACTCTGACCAATTGGAACGAGGCAGAAGGTCAAATCAGGGCGGTTTCAAGCCGAACCGGAGGGAAGAAGAAGGGACCTTGAGGAGGTCCTGAAAGAGGGCGCCCGATGAGAGAAGTCCGGGCCCTAGAGAGAAAGGGAAATCCTCAGAGTGGAGCGACCATACTCCAGGGGATACTCCAGTCCACCACGGGAACTCCGGGCCCGAGAATCCGGCCAGAGTTCAGCTTTGCAGTCGGCAACCGGCTGCTGTGGCTTGTTTATCAGCCGCAGCACCATGTCAGTGGCGAGGTCTGCCTGCTTCCTCACCACGAGGGAGAGGACCCCCGGTACTACTTACACGGAGCTACTGGGTATAGGCCCATCCTAGAAGGGGAAGAACGGACACAGGTTAGTTAACGAAGGTACACCAAGGGTTCCGTCATACCCCCTGGCATCCACTTGCAGACACCCGTTAAACGACCTGTTCTTGTAACATCTAAATGCTGAACTGTATCTGATGCTGCTACGAGTTGACAGTAAAGTACCCAGGAGAAAGTGACTTTGCTTCTGCGTGTGTTTGCTCACATCAACCTGTTCCCTTCCAGGAAAGCTGCCCCGGAGGAATAGCCCTGCCTGTAGGGGGCTTAGTCATCCTAGCCGCATTACCAGCTACCTCCTGCGGACTGTGGCGGCGCTGGTGACCTATCACCAGAAACTACAGGTGGCGTCACGTGAACTGTATATAGAATCCCCTGTACATATACCCCATTTTTTAAGTGTCACCCAGGACACGGGATCAGGCGCTGCCACCTGTGACAACCCTGTTATCCCCCTGGAGCCTGATACCCGAGTACCACAGGGCCTGGGGCTCGACACTTTCACTCTCTCTCTCCTGCTCTGGGACTCGACCCTGGTGGGTTATCCTGGTGTGACTAATCCCACCAGACAGGCTGTCGGGGCTGGTAAACAGGCCTCCGCCTCTGGTGTTCTCAGCTCAGGAGTTGGACTCCCTGACTATCCTCGGAACCGGTACTGTGGTAAAGTGGACCAGGGTTCCCTCCTTGAGTATGGACGCTCCGGGGGTCCCCTCTTTCAGCCTGGGCTGCCTGTTCTCTCTCTCCAGGCCCCCTCCCTGGAAGTCTCCTTTTCACTCGGAGGCTCCACGTGCTCCGTCTTTCCTCAGTGCCGACTATAACTCACTGTGTGTCCTCCCTCCTCCCCTAACTTCCCCCCTAGGGTATGGGCCCAAACCATCTATTCTAGGTGGGTGTGTGGAAGTGCTAGGATGGGAGCCTCCCACAGACATCTGCCTTCCCACTGTAGCAGGGGTTACCGCACACTCATTTATGGGTGCAGTACCCCAATTGTGACGCCTGACCAGGTGGGGCGCCACAGATGCACAGCAATATAAAAATGGCATTGCTGTGCAAATGTTCAGTCATTTGTTATGACTTTTAACCTCTTAAGGGCCCGTCACACAGGGACATATCGCCGGCGATGTTGCCGGCAACTGAGGGGCGTGGTCAGGTTGCGGCGACATCGCCGGCGAATTGCCGCGTGTGACAGTGCGATAATCAGGCGATGAATCGCCTGAGTCACATCGCCAGGTTTCCCAACAATGTTGGGAAACCTGGCGATGTTGGTCAGGCGATCATGCCTGATCGCCCTGTGAAACGCGGCAACCTGCAATGTTGCGGGCGATTCCGCCTATGTACTGTGGCGCCCCGCAACGAGTGCGTCACAAGAGGGTATTGCAGCCACAAATGCAGCCGCAATATCCTCTGACTCAGCAATGATCCGGTTAACATAGAGATCCAACCCAACATACAACACCTAGAACAGGGGACCAATCATAGGTCCTGGGGGGTGGAGTGTCAGGGTAGTGTAGTAGAACACCGTCAATAATCTAGAGAAAGGAGAAGGATCTAGAACCTGACGAGAGCAGACTAGAACTTGGAGAGGAGCGGGGGCTCCGCACCCCGTGCGGGCCCCTGGGCCGTCAGCGGTCGGGTGTCAGCACCTGAGGCCTTAACCACCGGGATTGGGCATTATCCACACGGGTTCCTAAAAGACTCCCGTGCCCACAACTTACAGCCGGTTCACTGGTACCGAAGCTGGCAGCAGTTCACCTCTGCCACGCGAACCAGAAGAGTGGAGGATCAGCTTTACAGGAGCACCCCACCACCAGCCAGTTTCCAGTCGTCTAACCAGCGGTGTACCCACTGAGGGACCCAAGGCTCCCCAAAGCATCCAGAACGTACAGCATGGATAGGGCATTGAAGCAGCCTCCCCGTACCCGACCTGGTATTCCTGGGCGACGCTGGCAAAAAGGAAACTAAGTAGGTAGAATGGAGGAACACTGCGGATTTCTAAGGGACACCATCACTGCTGAGTCCACCTGGTCTACTACTCAACCACTGTATGCCATGTACTGCCTACTGGTTACAGTAAAGACCCGTTATAGAGACTTTCTGTGTCTGTGCTTCCTTATGAACTGCCCGTCCGCACAACAAGGTAACCGCAGCTGCCGCACAACATCTTGAGCAGCTCCAGCCTCCGGGGATCACCGCTCAGCCTGTGGGGAGCGTAACATCTTGCTGCTATCCATCCCCCGGGGGCTCCGCAGCGTCGGTAGCCCTTACCGAATCTTCTCATAGGTGGCGTCACGAATAAATTAAAACCCCCTTTAATCTGTTCCACCAAGACGTCTTCAGCTTTTGATCTGCACTACACCGGGCCCCACTACCGGCAGGCGCGGTCCACCCGTGACAAGGAGGAAGGAAGCATCGCCTGTATCAACCGGAGTCAGCCGGCCGCGGTGAGTCAGTACAACATTGCGAGTTATCGCTCGCTGGGTTGCTGGGCAACCCAGCGAGCGATAGCCGCGGCAACTAGCCGGCGACATCGCCGGTAAGTTGCTCCGTCTGACAGCTCCCCGGCGATGTTGTCAGGGATGCGCGCTCCCGCGATCCCCGGCAACATCGCCAGCGATATGTCCCTGTGTGACAGTACCTTGAAGGATTTAAAAAGTAACATATTCATTGCTTGAGTGGCTTCTGCTAAGCAACTACTCGTTATAGTTTATCTTATGCTACCTTTACACGCGGCTACATTTCTAGGGTGTCAACAGGTAACTTACTAGCAAATGGAAAACAAGCGGTGTCAGAGATTTGGAGCGCTAAAGAAACCACGGGTTGGTGATTAAATTACCGATAATTTATTACACGAACAGCAGGGGTCCAGTATGCCACAACGCGTTTCGACGCACAGATGCGTCTTTCTCAAGTGGATTCCATTTGCTAATCTCTTTCTCCCTTGTTGGGAGTGCGGTGTGTGAGCTGCTCTAAGATCCACAGTACCTGGCAGTACATCATAAAGACCCACCCTTGAATGATCAACTGATACACAGTGTGGAGCTGGGACGGAAGCCAGTGCAGCGAGTCTGCCTCTTCGGGTGGAGGAGTGAAGGAGCCCACCTCCATCTCCAGAGGAACTAAGGAGCCGACCACCAAGCCCGGAGTATCTGAGGAGGGAATATTGGCCCTTGTCACTACAGTGATCCACTTTAAGCCATCAGTCTGGTTGTGCGGGGTGTTGCACAACCAGTAAAGGTTAGTGCAAACATAGTATAACCGTGTATTAAGTTCCTCCAGTTGCAGTGTGGCGCAATATCTGTTTTTTCTTTTTGTTTTTTCTTTTAACAGGTAACTTACTGGCTGCAGTGAAATCATGGAGACATTATTCCATTTGTACACAGCAACAAGATAGAACCTTGTCTCCATAATTTCACTGCAGCCAGTAAGTTACCTGTGGAAAACCTGTTACCTGTAGCTGCGTGTAAAGGGGCCATTCGAGATAAAAGGTTCCAGGTGCCTCCTTGTTGCAAAAAAAAAAAAACAGCAAAACTCTTCAAGAAGTAAGGTAACAGATGTCAGTATAAGACAGCGCTCCACACGGCCAGTATGTTTCAAAAAGCTTCTTTATTCCATTTTGTTAAAGTGCAACGTTTCGGTCCACCATTATGGACCTACAGTTAGGGCCAGAAATATTTGGACAGTGACACAATTTTCGCGAGTTGGGCTCTGCATGCCACCACATTGGATTTGAAATGAAACCTCTACAACAGAATTCAAGTGCAGATTGTAACGTTTAATTTGAAGGGCGTCACGAACAGGATACGAGCAGGCCCGTTACCCAACGGGTATAATGTGCTTGAAATGGACTTTATTGTCTACATTTGGACTTTGTTCGTCCCTAAAGAACTTTCCCGCCTTTTCACCATTGGGTCAAGATGGCGCCCAAGATGGCGTTCCCGCCACAAGAAGCCGCCACGTGCAAGCCCAGGAGTGAGTCAACCCCCCCCTCATTGTGGGAGGGCTAAAGACAAAAGGCGCCAAACTCTTTGTCCGCCCTGATTGCTCGAATCAACCATGGGGGCGGACCCCAAAGACTTTTCCCACGATTGGACTACAAAAGCCCAGAGGAAATGGGAGTGTCACAGACAGAGAGAAGACTTCTTCACCAGCTCTACCAGAACGTTTACCGGTTGAACGGGTGTGGTTTCCCTCCAAGAAGAGAATGGCCAGCACGAGACTCCAAGACCTAATGCGGGAGGTCGAGGCGGAGGCCAGAGCAGCCATAGGCCAACCGGGTCCGGATCCTGCCCTTACCATAGACGGCAGCCCCGACTTCTGGCTAGAGGCTCTACAAGACCTCCGGGTGCGACTACTTGAGACAGTGGAATGGACGATTCGCAGCTGGAGCGCGACCCTAGGCAGAAGACTCCATCATGCGATGCAGCAGAGCCGACCGGGTACAGCTTCTCCAAGCCCAGACGACATCGCCAGCTTTTCAACAGCCTCACCGTCGCCCACCACCTGTCCTGCTTCGTCACCGGAGCCTATAGACTGTATCATTCCCGTGAGGACCACAGCTCGACCCGTTCCAGCGGACGATACCGCAGCCGACCCCGTTCCAGAGCCGGAGCTTCCAATATGCTCCCACGAAGAAGCTGACATCTACCTGGTTCCACCTGCGGAACCCGCGACTAGTTTCCACACTACCGAGACTGTCGCCTGTTTCTCCCCTGAACCGGAGCCTCCTCTGCAAATACAGAGGCCTACCTGGTGACCGGGATCGAAACACCACTTCCCGCTGCTACAGAAGAAGAGGCAGGCAGCCTGGAAGTCCTGCACAACGACCCCGAGGAGAACTTTGCAGCACAGCCACCCACCGATCCAGAGGATTCCATCCCATCGTCTTCGTCAGCCGAGCAGCCCGACGTAGTCATCGAAGGAGAGGTTGAGGAGGATGACGTGGAGACCTACAGTCCAGCTGAGGATCTCTACACCGGGTTCGCCTGGGGAGACACAAGGAACCCTTCTGCCGGGCGATCAGCTCGGGTGCACTGGTCGGGTGCCGCCGCAACAGTATCTTCTCCGGTTCCGTTGAACCGGGCTCCACTCCAGACTGCCCACCAAGCTCGAGCGGTTCAACAACCAGCACGCCGTAGTGACTTTATCCAGACGCCGCATCACTCCGACGAAAAGGTACGTCGTATCCGGAGAGACGAGTGGCACACTCGACTGCAAGCCAACATGCAGGCTCGCGCCGAGGCCCGCCGCCAATCTCCATTGCCTGAACAATTCCGTAAAACCGGGTGGGTAAGCACATTTAACTTGTCCACCGGGTGGGGATTCGTAAGGGAGGAGGGTGTGAGTACCGAAGTATTTGTGGGGCGTCGTGATGTGGAATCGCATCTACCGCGAGGTCATCCAAGCCGAGACTTGTATAGAGGGGACATAGTGACCTATGAGCGCCATATATGCCGTGATGGGTGGTTCGCTATACGCGTCCGGAACACTGCCCTCCATAAGTGACTGTTGCTGTTTGAACTTTGCTACTAAAAGAGACTTCTGTTTGCACCGTAACACCGCGACTTGGCGGCTACAGCCTGAACTTTTATTCTAAGGACAGCCGACCGCCCGCCGGGTCAGCGCAAAGTGTTAACCTGTTTATTTACCTTTTTCACTTTTATGCATACAATGACTTGTCATTAATAAAAGTGTATTACCTGTTATAAAATATAAAAACCTCTGTAATGTGAGTAGTGTGACGCTTGGGGACAAGCGTATTCAACCAAGGGGGAGTGTGGCGCCCCGCAACGAGTGCGTCACAAGAGGGTATTGCAGCCACAAATGCAGCCGCAATATCCTCTGACTCAGCAATGATCCGGTTAACATAGAGATTCAACCCAACATACAACACCTAGAACAGGGGACCAATCATAGGTCCTGGGGGGTGGAGTGTTAGGGTAGTGTAGTAGAACACCGTCAATAATCTAGAGAAAGGAGAAGGATCTAGAACCTGACGAGAGCAGACTAGAACTTGGAGAGGAGCGGGGGCTCCGCACCCTGTGCGGGCCCCTGGGCCGTCACCGGTCGGGTGTCAGCACCTGAGGCCTTAACCACCGGGATTGGGCATTATCCACACGGGTTCCTAAAAGACTCCCGTGCCCACAACTCACAGCCGGTTCACTGGTACCGAAGCTGGCAGCAGTTCACCTCTAGAGACTTTCTGTGTCTGTGCTTCCTTATGAACTGCCCGTCCGCACAACAAGGTAACCGCAGCTGCCGCACAACATCTTGAGCAGCTCCAGCCTCCGGGGATCACCGCTCAGCCTGTGGGGAGCGTAACATCTTGCTGCTATCCATCCCCCGGGGGCTCCGCAGCGTCGGTAGCCCTTACCGAATCTTCTCATAGGTGGCGTCACGAATAAATTAAAACCCCCTTTAATCTGTTCCACCAAGACGTCTTCAGCTTTTGATCTGCACTACACCGGGCCCCACTACCGGCAGGCGCGGTCCACCCGTGACAAGGAGGAAGGAAGCATCGCCTGTATCAACCGGAGTCAGCCGGCCGCGGTGAGTCAGTACAACATTGCGAGTTATCGCTCGCTGGGTTGCTGGGCAACCCAGCGAGCGATAGCCGCGGCAACTAGCCGGCGACATCGCCGGTAAGTTGCTCCGTCTGACAGCTCCCCGGCAATGTTGTCAGGGATGCGCGCTCCCGCGATCCCCGGCAACATCGCCAGCGATATGTCCCTGTGTGACAGTACCTTGAAGGATTTAAAAAGTAACATATTCATTGCTTGAGTGGCTTCTGCTAAGCAACTACTCGTTATAGTTTATCTTATGCTACCTTTACACGCGGCTACATTTCTAGGGTGTCAACAGGTAACTTACTAGCAAATGGAAAACAAGCGGTGTCAGAGATTTGGAGCGCTAAAGAAACCACGGGTTGGTGATTAAATTACCGATAATTTATTACACGAACAGCAGGGGTCCAGTATGCCACAACGCGTTTCGACGCACAGATGCGTCTTTCTCAAGTGGATTCCATTTGCTAATCTCTTTCTCCCTTGTTGGGAGTGCGGTGTGTGAGCTGCTCTAAGATCCACAGTACCTGGCAGTACATCATAAAGACCCACCCTTGAATGATCAACTGATACACAGTGTGGAGCTGGGACGGAAGCCAGTGCAGCGAGTCTGCCTCTTCGGGTGGAGGAGTGAAGGAGCCCACCTCCATCTCCAGAGGAACTAAGGAGCCGACCACCAAGCCCGGAGTATCTGAGGAGGGAATATTGGCCCTTGTCACTACAGTGATCCACTTTAAGCCATCAGTCTGGTTGTGCGGGGTGTTGCACAACCAGTAAAGGTTAGTGCAAACATAGTATAACCGTGTATTAAGTTCCTCCAGTTGCAGTGTGGCGCAATATCTGTTTTTTCTTTTTGTTTTTTCTTTTAACAGGTAACTTACTGGCTGCAGTGAAATCATGGAGACATTATTCCATTTGTACACAGCAACAAGATAGAACCTTGTCTCCATAATTTCACTGCAGCCAGTAAGTTACCTGTGGAAAACCTGTTACCTGTAGCTGCGTGTAAAGGGGCCATTCGAGATAAAAGGTTCCAGGTGCCTCCTTGTTGCAAAAAAAAAAAACAGCAAAACTCTTCAAGAAGTAAGGTAACAGATGTCAGTATAAGACAGCGCTCCACACGGCCAGTATGTTTCAAAAAGCTTCTTTATTCCATTTTGTTAAAGTGCAACGTTTCGGTCCACCATTATGGACCTACAGTTAGGGCCAGAAATATTTGGACAGTGACACAATTTTCGCGAGTTGGGCTCTGCATGCCACCACATTGGATTTGAAATGAAACCTCTACAACAGAATTCAAGTGCAGATTGTAACGTTTAATTTGAAGGGTTGAACAAAAATATCTGATAGAAAATGTAGGAATTGTACACATTTCTTTACAAACACTCCACATTTTATGAGGTCAAAATTAATTGGACAAATAAACATAACCCAAACAAAATATTTTTATTTTCAATATTTTGTTGCGAATCCTTTGGAGGCAATCACTGCCTTAAGTCTGGAACCCATGGACATCACCAAACGCTGGGTTTACCACGCTTAATGCTTTGCCAGGCCTTTACAGCCGCAGCCTTCAGGTCTTGCTTGTTTGTGGGTCTTTCCGTCTTAAGTCTGGATTTGAGCAAGTGAAATGCATGCTCAATTGGGTTAAGATCTGGTGATTGACTTGGCCATTGCACAATGTTCCACTTTTTTGCACTCATGAACTCCTGGGTAGCTTTGGCTGTATGCTTGGGGTCATTGTCCATCTGTACTATGAAGCGCCGTCCAATCAACTTTGCAGCATTTGGCTGAATCTGGGCTGAAAGTATATCCCGGTACACTTCAGAATTCATCCTGCTACTCTTGTCTGCTGTTATGTCATCAATAAACACAAGTGACCCAGTGCCATTGAAAGCCATGCATGCCCATGCCATCACGTTGCCTCCACCATGTTTTACAGAGGATGTGGTGTGCCTTGGATCATGTGCCGTTCCCTTTCTTCTCCAAACTTTTTTCTTCCCATCATTCTGGTACAGGTTGATCTTTGTCTCATCTGTCCATAGAATACTTTTCCAGAACTGAGCTGGCTTCTTGAGGTGTTTTTCAGCAAATTTAACTCTGGCCTGTCTATTTTTGGAATTGATGAATGGTTTGCATCTAGATGTGAACCCTTTGTATTTACTGTCATGGAGTCTTCTCTTTACTGTTGACTTAGAGACAGATACACCTACTTCACTGAGAGTGTTCTGGACTTCAGTTGATGTTGTGAATGGGTTCTTCTTCACCAAATAAAGTATGCGGCGATCATCCACCACTGTTGTCATCCGTGGACGCCCAGGCCTTTTACAGTTCCCAAGCTCACCAGTCAATTCCTTTTTTCTCAGAATGTACCCAACTGTTGATTTTGCTACTCCAAGCATGTCTGCTATCTCTCTGATGGATTTTTTATTTTTTTTCAGCCTCAGGATGTTCTGCTTCACCTCAATTGAGAGTTCCTTTGACCGCATGTTGTCTGGTCACAGCAACAGCTTCCAAATGCAAAACCACACACCTGGAATCCATCCCTGACCTTTTAACTACTTCATTGATTACAGGTTAACGAGGGAGACGCCTTCAGAGTTAATTGCAGCCCTTAGAGTCCATTGTCCAATTACTTTTGGTCCCTTGAAAAAGAGGAGGCTATGCATTACAGAGCTATGATTCCTAAACCTTTTCTCCGATTTGGATGTGGAAACTCTCATATTGCAGCTGGGAGTGTGCACTTTCAGCCCATATTATATATATAATTGTATTTCTGGACATGTTTTTGTAAACAGCTAAAATAACAAAACTTGTGTCACTGTCCAAATATTTCTGGCCCTAACTGTATGTCAAGCTAATGGTGAACCGACATGATGTACTTTAACATGGTGGAATAACGAAGCTTCTTAGAACATAGTGGGCGTGTGGAGCGCTGTCGTATATTGCAATTTGTTGCCATACTCAAGGATGACTCGGTTGGAGGGACTAGTGCTGCCGTAAGGGTGAAAACATATACCCCTGGTCTAGTTAAAAGGGTGCTGCAAACCATTTATTGATTGCTTCAAGAAGTATGTCATTGTGTGCACATACCTCAACCATATTCCTGTGGGCTTCTCTCAACAGCTGCAGCAATATTTAACAAAGGAAATATGTGGGGTGTACTGTATTTCCTTAATAGGATGGGGTGAAGAGAGGGCCAGCAAGCACCTTTCAAGCATGATAGGATACCACAATACTGTGCCAGCAGAGGGCACTGTTACTCTATGTGTGACACAGAGTCTAGTGCAGGTTCACATGATAACTTCAACACAACTACAGACATGGCTCAACACACTTTCAGTGAAATGGACACTAGTGGGTTGTATTTGAATAGAGTATCCTGTCAGAGGAAAGTAGCATTAAGCTGTTGAATTTCAATAATAATAATTATTCACTTATATGGCACTATTAATTCCACAGCATTTTACAAATATCAGCAACACTGTCCAAATTGGGACTCACAATCTAAACATCCCATCAGTATGTCTTTGGAGTGTGGGAGGAAACTGAAGAACCCTGAGGAAACGCACACAAACAGGGAGATCATATAAACTCCTTCAGATGTTGTCCTTGGTGGGATTTGAACCCAGGATCCCAGGGCTGCAAGGCTGCAGTGCTAGTCACTGAGTCACTGTAAAGTGTTAACCACTGAGCCACCATACAGTGCTAATCACAGAGTCACTGTAAAGTGCTAACCACTGAGCACCTGTACAGCACCAACCACTGAGCCACCATACAGTGCGAACCACTGAGCCACCGTACAGTGCTAACCACTGAGCCACCATACAGTGCTAACCACTGAGCCACCATATACAGTGCTAACCACTGAGCCACCATACAGTGCTAATCACAGAGTCACTGTAAAGTGCTAACCACTGAGCACCTGTACAGCACCAACCACTGAGCCACCATACAGTGCGAACCACTGAGCCACCGTACAATGCTAACCACTGAGCCACCATACAGTGTGAACCACTGAGTCACCGTACAGTGCTAACCACTGAGCCACCATAAATGCTAACCACTGAGCCACCATACAATGCTAACCACTGAGCCACCATACAGTGCGAACCACTGAGTCACCATACAGTGCTAACCACTGAGCCACCATACAATGCTAACCACTGAGCCACCATACAGTGCGAACCACTGAGTCACCATACAGTGCTAACCACTGAGCCACTATACAGTGCTAACCACTGAGCCACCATACAGTGCTAACCACTGAGCCACCATACAGTGCGAACCACTGAGTCACCATACAGTGCTAACCACTGAGCCACTATACAGTGCTAACCACTGAGCCACCATACAGTGCTAACCACTGAGCCACCATATACAGTACTAACCACTGAGCCACCATACAGTGCTAACCACTGAGCCACCATATACAGTGCTAACCACTGAGTCACCATACAGTGCTAACCACTGAGCCACCATATACTGTGCTACCACTGAGCCCCCATACAGTGCTAACCACTGAGCCACCATACAGTGCGAACCACTGAGCCACCGTACAATGCTAACCACTGAGCTACCATACAGTGCGAACCACTGAGTCACCATACAGTTCTAACCACTGAGCCAACATACAGTGCTAACCACTGAGCCACCGTACAGTGCTAACCACTGAGCCAACATACAGTGCTAACCACTGAGTCACTGTACAGTGTTAACCACTGAGCCACCATACAGTGCTAATCACAGAGCCACTGTACAGTGCTAACCACTGAGCGCCTGTTCAGTGCTAACCACTAATCCACCGTACAATGCTAACCACTGAGCCACCATACAGTGCTAACCACTGAGCCACCATACAGTGCTAACCACTGAGCCACCGTACAGTGCTAACCACTGAGCCACCATATACAGTGCTAACCACTGAGCCACTGCACAGTGCTAACCACTGAGCTATCATACAGTGCGAACCACTGAGCCACCGTACAGTGCTAACCACTGAGCCACCGTACAGTGCTAACCACTGAGCCACCACACAGTGCTAACCACTGAGCCACCATACAGTGCTAACCATTAAGCTACCATACAGTGCTAACCACAGAGCCACTGTAAAGTTCTAACCACTGAGCCACCATGCAGCGCTAATCACTGAGCCACCGTACACTGCTAACCACTAAGCAACCATATACAGCGCTAACCACTGAGCCACCGTACAGTGCTAACCACTGAGCCACCATATACAGTGCTAACCACTGAGCCACTGCACAGTGCTAACCACTGAGCTATCATACAGTGCGAACCACTGAGCCACCGTACAGTGCTAACCACTGAGCCACCGTACAGTGCTAACCACTGAGCCACCACACAGTGCTAACCACTGAGCTACTATACAGTGCTAACCACTGAGCCACCATACAGTGCCAACCATTAAGCTACCATACAGTGCTAACCACTGAGCCACTGTAAAGTTCTAACCACTGAGCCACCATGCAGCGCTAACCACTGAGCCACCGTACACTGCTAACCACTAAGCAACCATATACAGCGCTAACCACTGAGCCACCGTTTACTGCTAACCACTGAGCCACCATATACAGTGCTAACCACTGAGCCACCGTACACTGCTAACCACTGAGCCACTGTGCCACCCCAAATCCCCAGTTATTTTGTTGCCAAACTTCTCTATTAGCTGTGAGCCATATGAAAGGGGTCAATCGATGTGTATGGCCAGCCTGTATGCTTCGGCTCTGTTGATATGACCAGTTGTCATCCGTTTGTAATGAATCCAGTATTTAAATAGACACATCATTTCCAAACTGAGCAAAAAACGGTTCCTGTTTTTAGGGAGTGACAGAGGGGCACAGACCAACTTACTACACAAAACAACAGACTGGGGAAACACCAGGGAGGAGAAATACAAGGAAAGGCCCTGCTCTTAGGAAACAGGGGAAAGGAGACCCCCTGCACTCACTTGTGGCTGTGCCCTGATCTCCTTACTGTCCCTATACAGGTTCTTTTACCCTGTCGCTGAGTAGGATGCTTAATCCCTCACTGGACTTGATGTAAACTCTAAATAGATGGCTGGCAGGAGCACTAATCCCAACCACTGCACTTAGAACAAAAAGAGGGGAAAGGGAGACAGACAAGGAAATGACAAAATCACTTCACACCTGCTGCCACTCTCCTTGGTAGCAGATGGCTTGCCAAAGGTTAGCTTCTCCACAACAGTACCTTCACCTCAGGTAGCTAAACCAGGAATGGAGTTCAATCACCAGCAAGGAATGCTGGATCATGTGACCATAAAAAAAGAGATTGGAGTGATCACAAAGTAGCCACACCTGAAAAAGGAACTAAGGAGCTTGCTAGCAGCAGAAACTGACATTAATTCCAGACTGACAAAGGAAAGAAACACATTGATAATGAAGTCTCAATACAAGAATAAGACACAGGTCTCATATGTGTCACAAGTCACCAAAGTAAGATAGACCATTGTGACAGTACCTTTTTCATGGAAACTACACTTTTTACAATGAAATAACATTTTTTGTCTGCTTTATAGCTGATATAGTGGTTATATGGAAGGGAAATGAACAAGATGCAAAACGATCTGTAGCCTACTTGAAAAATAATCCTTATAATCTCAAATTCTCCCATGTATTTGTATAAGCAATCAATTACTTGTATGTCACACTTACGGGAATGGAAAACCCAGTAGATATCTCACCCTTTAAGAAACCCACGGGTTGCAAATCTGTTTTGCATGCAAGTTCTTGTTACCCTTGGTATGCGCCACACTACGGGTACTGCACCCAAAACAGAGTCATTCAAGGGGATAATGTTGAACTGAGGCTCTCTACCCAGCATCCCTACACCTAGGCTAGGGGGCCAATTAGCTAACCCGTCACAAGGGTAACCGGTCCCAGTGGGAGGAGTGTTAGGGTAGAAGGAGCGGGAAATACACAGACTGCTCTAGTCTAGTCTGAGGAAAGAAGCAAGGAACAAGTCCTAGAGGGACACCACAGGGAGGGCGCCCGAAAAGGAGTGGCGACCCAGACAGAAAGGGGCAAGTTTGACTCAACGTCCCGGCGCCCCACAAACACCTCCTCATTCAAACCCACCTCCCAAGCGAACCCCCACCCGGTATTTAAATTAAAGGTGGAAATTCTACCTTCACGGCGGAGTTCATCAGGCAGCGGCGGCTGGCGGCGAGCCTCGGCACGGGCCTCCATGTTGGCGCGTTCTCGGGCTTGCCACTCCTCTCGTCGTCTCTGGCGTACATCTCCGTCGTTACGGCTCGGGGTGTAGAGATGAGTAACGGAGCTGGTGGTTTGGCGGGAAGCTTGAACTTGGCGGGCTGTCTGTATCGGAACCCGGTGGAACGGCACAGGGGAAGGTGTCGGCAGTGCACCCGACCAGTGTACCCGAGCTGTATGCCCGGTAGGAAGTTCCTTGTTGTCTCCCCAAGCGAACCCGGTGTCGAAATCCTCAGCGGTGCTGTGGGTCTCGTCGTCATCCTCTCCGACCTCTTCCTCGATGACCACATCAGGCTGCTCGATGGTGAAAGACGTTGAAGCTTGTTCCGTTGTACAACAGGGCGGTGGTGCTGCGGATCCTTCCGTAGGGACGTCCTGCAGGGCTTCCAGGCCGCCTGCCTCTTCATCTGTTTCCGCAGGTAAAGGTGTTTCAATCCCGGTTACCAGGTAGGCCTCGGCAATGGCAAGGGAAGCCTCCGGTACGGGGATAAAACAGGCGACTGTCTCTGTAGTGGTGAAACATGTCGTGGGTTCCTCAATGGGAACCTGGTAGAGATCGAGTTCTTCAATGGAGCATGTTATGAGCTCCGGCTCAAGAACGGGGTCGGTTGCGATATTGGTCGCTGGAACGGGTCGAGTTGCGGCCTCCACCGGAATGACGCAGTCTATTGGCTCTGGTGACGGAGCAGGACAGGTGGTAGGCGTCGGTGAGGCGGTCGAGAAGCTGGTGACGTCGTCTGGGCTTGGAGAAGCTGTACCCGGTCGGCTCTGCTGCATCGCATGGTGTAGTCGTCTGCCTAGGGTCGCGCTCCAGCTACGGATCGTCCATTCCACTGTCTCTAGTAACCGCACTCGTAGGTCTTGTAGGGCCTCTAGCCAGAAGTCGGGACTGCCGTCTATGGTAAGGGCAGGATCCGGACCCGGTTGGCCTAGGGCTGCTCTAGCCTCCGCCTCGACCTCCCGCATCAGCTCTTGGAGTCTCGTGCTGGCCATTCTTCTTGGAGGGAAACCACACTCGTTCAACCGGTAAGACGTCCTGGTAGAGCTGGTGAAGATGTCTTCTCTCTCTGTCGGTGTGTCTATCTATGACACTCCCATTTCCTCTGGGCTTTTGTAATCCAATGGTGGGAAAAGTCTTTGGGGTCCGCCCCCATGGTTGATTCGAGCAATCAGGGCGGACAAAGTGTTTGGCGCCTTTTGTCTTTAGCCCTCCCACGATGGGGGGGTTGACTCACTCCTGGGCTTCACGTGGCGGCTTCTTGTGGCGGGAACGCCATCTTGGGCGCCATCTTGACCCAATGGTGTAAAGGCGGGAAAGTTCTTTTAGGGACGAACAAAGTCCAATTGTAGACAATAAAGTCCAGTTTAAGCACAATATACCCGTTGGATAACGGGCCTGCTCGTATCCTGTTCGTGACGCCATTTTCTGACTCACCGTGACCAGCTGACTCCGGTTGATACAGGCGATTCTTCTCCCTCCTTGTCACGGGTGGACCGCGCCTGCCGGTAGTGGGGCCCGGTGTAGTGCAGATCAAAATTGAAGACGTCTTAGTGGGAACAGATTAAAGGGGGTTTAATTTGTTTTCTTCGTGACGCCACCTATGAGTAGTTCGGTAAGGGCTACCGACGCTGCGGAACCCCCGGGGTGATGGACAGCAGCAAGATGTTACGCTCCCCACAGGCTGAGCGGTGATCCCCGGAGGCTGGAGCTGCTCAAGATGTTGTGCGGCAGCTGCGGTTACCTTTAGTTACTGACGGACAGTTCATAAGGAGACACGGACACAGATAGTCTCTGCAACGGGTCTTTACTGTAACCAGCAGGCAGTACATGGCTTACAGTGGTTGAGTAGAAGACCGGGTGGACTTAGCAGTGATAGTGCTCCTCAGAGATCCGCAGTGTTCCTCCATTCTACCTACTTAGTTCCTTCTTGCCAGCGTCGCCCAGGAATACCAGGTCGGGTACGGGGAGGCTGCTTCAATGCCCTATCCATGATGTACGTTCTGGATGCTTTGGGGAGCCTTGGATCCCTCAGTGGGTACACCGCTGGTTAGACGACTGGAAACTGGCTGGTGGTGGGGTGCTCCTATAAAGCTGCTCCTCCACGGGGCTGGTTCGCGTGACAGAGGTGAACTGCTGCCAGCTTCGGTACCAGTGAACCGGCTGTGAGTTGTGGGCACGGGAGTCTTTTGGGAACCCGTGTAGATAAGCCCAATCCCGGTGGTTAAGGCCTCAGGTGCTGACACCCGACCGGTGACGGCCCAGGGGCCCGCACGGGGTGCGGAGCCCCCGCTCCTCTCCAAGTTCTAGTCTGCTCTTTCCAGGTTCTAGATTCTTTCTCCACTGTCTAGATTACTGTGTGTTCTACTCCACTACCCTAACACTCCACCCACCAGGACCTAGGATTGGTCCTCTGTTCTAGGTGTTGTATGTTGGGTTGGATCTCAGAGTTAACTATTGCACTGCTTTGTCAGAGAATATTGCGGCTGCAATACTTCCTTGTGACGCACTCGTTGCGGGGCGCCACAGAGGCTTCCTACCTGAAGACTCCACCATCCCCCATATGTCACACCACATCCACCCACTTCCATGACCCCTTTACCACAAATAACAGACACCAGGTTTTGGATTAATTTGGCCAAATTGGCCTTTATTATAAACATACAAAGAATAACTTTAAACCACTGAAAAGCTGAGGAGGATCTTGGAGCTCCAAAAACCTGGCGGAAACCTTCCATACATAATTAACCATCCAGCATTACCCCCCAGCTGCAATTCACAAGCTTCAGGGGCACCAGTGTTGCTGGAAAAACAATGACCAACATCACCGACTCCCAGGTACCCCAACTTGAAGAGCCCCAAATCCAACAGGTCCTTACAAATCCTGAGCTAACAATGGGAGGTCTATCCATCAGATGTCCAACCCCCTAACCACAATTTTTGCCACCTATTCCAAGAATCCCTCTCCTCCACATGCCAAAATGACCCGAGCAC
This sequence comes from Allobates femoralis, assembly GCA_033576535.1. NCBI lineage: Eukaryota > Metazoa > Chordata > Amphibia > Anura > Aromobatidae > Allobates > Allobates femoralis. Next base: position 494,836,333 of record JARQOC010000005.1, read on the forward strand.
CAGCATAATTTTTATTTATCTATATTTTTTTTATAAAACAAAACACATTAAATAGGGTGGGACCTCAGCTACTGTGACTACTTGCCACATTCCAGTCCTTCCCCCACCTCAGCTTATATACCCCTCTGATCAACCAACCCCTTCTCCCCTAAAAACACCCCTCTTCAACTTTTGAAACCAAACACAGCCCCACAGCTACCATACCCTACCCTACCATAGTGTTAACCCTTTTCTAGCCCTATAAAGCTCAGTCATGGGTCACTTTGCCCATGGGTCTGCTCAGGGCTTCGTAATTCTTATAAAGACACTACCCATTTAACATTTATGGGTATACAAATAGTTAACAAGCCCACCCAGAGTGGTAATTACTGAAGAAAGGTTTTAAACCGTGAATCTTACTGGATCTTTAAGTTGGACATTAGGTCCCCAAAGGACTAAATATCAGATAGGATTTAATCCTGCAATATTCCTGAAGCACAGGTATAAATTTGTGTATCTAATGTTCAAAACTTTATTTTATTTTGTAGCATCTGGACATAATCCCTTAAAAATATTTTCTAATAACCTGCAGAGAATGCCTTTCCATTGTTTTTGCTGCAATTTATTGTCACTGTTTTCAATTGTCTCCTCAGCCCTAGCCAGCAAATTAATTTAACATATGCTAATTAGGGGAGTTAACCTTCCTACCAATTAACTACCCCACTAATTGTTTTACTGGTCACAGGACGAAGAGGTATATGCCACATTTTTTATTTTATTATAATCCATGACTAAGGTTTCCTATAGCTGAAATGCGTCTTTTTAAGCAATGTAATTGCGCTTTAATTCTAAGCCCTCTGGCCCCGGTATTATACTCATCCTTTGCCGCTTTCATGCTTTTCCAGCGCGCCGCTTCGGTCCCGCGGTGCCATCTTTCAACTGCAACTACAGTCTGGCCAGAAGATGGAAGTTTTGTCATGGGTGCTCAATGCATTTCTATGAGAGCCAGAACGAGACTCTAAAGGCGGTATCACATGCGTCAATATCGCAAGCGACATCGCCGAAAAGTGATGCATCAGTGATGTCTCTCGCGATATCGCAAGTGAGTCGTGCTGTGTAACAGCGCGACGCAACTGCGATCTATCACTGGTCGCAGGTTGTCAGGTTTACGAGCATGAACGTTAACCTGTCAATATGCAACCAGCGATTAGGCTGGATCGCGCCGTCTGACACCGCAACATCACTATGTTGGCAGCGATCCAGCCTATACCGCAGTATTGCTGCGGATCGCTCGCTGGGCTGATCGCAGCCCAGCGAGTGATGGCTCCGCCCGCATCGCTGCGGCGTCACCGGCAACATCCTGCCGTGTAACAGCTGGCCTGCGATGTCGGAAGCAAGCGCGGACCGGCGCATCACTTCCGACATCGCAGCTTTGGTTGCTGCGTGTGACGCCGGCTTTATAGAGATGTATTGAAATCTGACCTCCATGAATCAATGGTGCTGAAATCAGGTCACAAATTGCCGAAACCCAAAAGGAGCAGTTGCTATATAAGATAAACCCACCGGAATAGGAGTATTAGAAAGGGGTCGGGGGGATGTAGATTTCAAGCATCACTTCAGTGGTACAATAAAAAAGAAAAAAATGCTAGAGCTGTACTTTCACACAAGCCCTGGGTGATTTTCCATTTTCCACTTTGTGTTTTTCCCTTTCCTTCTTCCATGAGCCATAACTTTTTGTTTTTCTATCAATATAGACATATGAGGGCTTGTTTTTTTGCGGGACAAGTTTTACTTTCAGAAGAAATCATTTATTTTACCATATAGTGTACAGGCAAATGAGAAAAAAATTCCAAGTGTGGTGAAATTGCAAAAGAAGTGCATTTACATTTTTATTTTTTGGGTTTTTTATTCATCATGTTCACTATATGGTAAAACTGACATGATGGTGTGATGCCTCAGATCGGTACGAGTTTATAGATACCAAACATGTATAACTTTACTAGTATCTAAGTGGTGAACAAAATTACAAATTAAAAAAAAAAAAGAATTGCGCATTTGTTGCCATATTCCACAATCCATAACATTCTCACTTTTCGGGATCTGGGGCTGTGTGCCGACTTATTTTTTGCATCTTGAGCTGACGTTTCTAATGATACCATCTTTGGGTGGATGCGCTGTTTTGATCGCCCGTTATTATTTTTTATTGGAATGTTACAGCAACCAAAAAAATGTCATTTTGACGGTTGGACTTTTTTTTCCGTTCCACAGTTTACTGATTAATTTTACATTTTGATAGATCGAGCATTTCTGAATGCAGCTATACCAAATATGTCTATTTTTTAAAAAATATTTTTACAGTGCTGTGCTAATTACGGTAATTGGGACAAAGCATTTTTTTAAGTAAAATCATAAGTTGGGGTTAGTGATTCAAACCAGTTTTAACTGCTTTGAACAGGTGTGAGTGTACAACCTTGAGTAACAAAATGTGATTTGACTGGTTTTAGTCAGAACATACCAGCTAGCTGCCCCCTCAGCTTCAGTTGAGAGCTTGTTTCTGTGAGGAGTGGTTTAGTGTACTTTTTATTTCAGTGTGATTCGTGCCTGTAAAAATGGATGTTACTCCACGGAAGAGGTCTAGAATTATTACTCTTAATGAACATACAAGTCTAACTGTAAGAAAAATCACTTCCACCGTTGTGTTTGGAAAATCTAAGGGAAATGTGGAAGAAAAAGGAAAACGACACCAAGAAATGATAAAACACTTATCAGAAATAGTAAAATTAATGCAAGAAAAACTTTCTTTGCCCCAATTAATTTGCACAACATTGTATTTTAAATGAGGCTAAATGGGGTGATTTGAACTTTTGCATTTTTTTTCATATTTTTAAAAAATGTTTTTATTGTCTCTTTATTTTACACTGTCCCCTGGAGTGCCTCAGTGCTGCACAGTCTGATCGCTTGTGTTATGTAGAGATGAGCTGCAGCTCATCATCTACATAGCACAAATGATCACTGTCTGTGAATGATGGCGCTCGCAGACAGTATAGCACAGACAGTATAGCGCAGAACGCCATACACAGCCCCCAGTATACTGCAGGAGGCCGCACACATCCCCCAGTATACAGTAAGAGGCCATACACAGCCCCAGTATACAGCAGGAAGCCGTACACAGCCCACAGCATACAGCAAGAGGACGTACACAGCCCCCAGTATACAGCAAGAGGACATACACAACCCCCAGTATGCAGCAGGAGGATGTACACAGCTCCCAATATACAGCAGGAAGCCGCACACAGTCCTCACTATACAGCAGGAGGCCGCACATAGCCCTCACTATACAACAGGAGGCCATACACAGCCCCCAGTATACAGCAGGAGGCCTTTGTTCTTTGTGACTGATTTGTCCCTCAAACTAGATGGTCCCATGCTATCCCTTATCTCAAGGGTATCCCTGCTGGTCTGATGGTGCAGAAACTTGAGTCTCTTCTAACCCTGCTCCTGACCAGTCCGGATCTGATTCTCCCTTTCCCCGGAACAGGAGAGTAATGAAATCCACAGATAAAGACAGACAAGGGGAAACCAAAACTTTTTTATTTCCGTTTTTACCATGGTTTTATGCTAATGTATCCTAATCTATACCTGCATTTGGACTTTCCAGCAAAACCTATGTTTTAAGGAAAAGCTGTCCACACACATTGGTTTTTGTTCTCTGCAGAAAGTGTCAGGTTTTGCTGTGTTCTGAAAAGAATGAGCAAGTCAATTCTTTCTGCGTTTTTGCTGCAGTCAATGGCAAAAATGCAGCCAAATATCAGTAAATCTCCTGCCAAGAAATCTAGAACTCCTAGAAACCTATACAGGATTTGCTGCGTTTGTGGCCGCAGCAAAAGCGCCCTGTGTGCACATACCCTAACTCTTCCTTGCCTGCCTATGAATTAGTGCACAGCAAGTCGTCGCCTGAGCCTGCCTGTGTTGATCCCAGACACCAGGGAAACCCTAGGGCGGGATGTCAGACTCTTAATCTAAACAGAGTCCAATGCTACTGTGACATACGGTGACGTTTGTGCAAAACTCCATATGACAGGAAAAAATGCTGGGTGAGTTCAGCTCTGAAGTTGGCACAATTGTCAATAAATAAATATACCGTATATACTCGTGTATAAGCCGACCCGTGTATAAGCCGACCCCCCTACTTTTGCCCCCAAAACCTGGGAAAACCTATTGACTCGTGTATAAGCCGAGGGTGGACCCCAGCACAGGTATACAGCCCCCAGCAGTGTGGTATACAGCAGCCCCAGAGGTATATACAGCAGCCCCAGTGGTAGTATTCAGCAGCAGCCCCAGTGGTTAGTATACAGCAGCAGCCCCAGTGGTTAGTATACAGCAGCCCCAGTGGTAGTATACAGCAGCCCCAGTGGTAGTATACAGCAGCCCCAGAGGTATATACAGCCCCAGTGGTACTATACAGCAGCAGTGGTACTATACAGCAGCAGTGGTAGTATACAGCAGCAGCCCCAGGGGTAGTATACAGCAGCAGCCCCAGGGGTAGTATACAGCAGCAGCCCCAGGGGTAGTATACAGCAGCAGCCCCAGGGGTAGTATACAGCAGCAGCCCCAGGGGTAGTATACAGCAGCAGCCCCAGGGCTGTATACAGCAGCAGCCCCAGGGCTGTATACAGCAGCAGCCCCGGAGGTATACAGGCCCCCCCATCAAGATCCAGGGCCCCCCCCTTGCACGGCAAACCTGTAAAGTAAAATCATACTTATCACTGTCCTGTCGCGCCGTCCCCGCTGCCGACATCACGATCCCGGGCTTCATTCCGCGTCTTCCGGCTTCCTGTGGTCGCGGGCAATGACGTCATGAAGCCCGGGATCGTGATTTTGGCAGCGGGGACGGCGCGACAGGACAGTGATAAGTATGATTTGACTTTACAGATTTGCCGCGCAAGGGGGTGGGCCCTGGAGCTTGATGGGGGGGCATGTATACCTCCGGGGGAAGCCTGAAGTTCTGTATACTCGCGTATAAGCCGAGGGGGGACTTTTCAGCCCAAATTTTGGGCTGAAAAACTCGGCTTATACGCGAGTATATACGGTATATTCAGTTGTATAATGTAAAAGGTTTCTCAACTTTGTATGTAGCTTGATTCTATACATAATATAATGTTAAAGGTGAAAATAATCTTTAATCGTTACTGTTATATGGCGTCCGAGCGCACTTTAATGTAAGTCCACAACTCACCGGAGTTTGCCAGCGTGTGTCTCCGGCGTCACAGCGCACATTGTCATTTGAAGGACTGTTGCCAAGCAACACAATGCCGTCGACAGCTAAAATGTATGATAGGTAGAATGTGAGTGAATTGAAAGGAAGTGATGGAGGGTAAATCTGGAGGGTGTAGTGCTTCAGATAGTGACTCTACACAGCTAAACTTTTCATATAGCAATTATTGGCTTGGAACTACTTATTTTACTGCTCTCACAGACTGACAAACATTCATATCTTTATTCTTACCTGTATAGCATTTATTCATAGCTGATACTTCCTGCTATATGAGTCACACAATAATTTCCATATAATTAGCAGACCGGTGAAAATCTCTATTTGTATTTTACAATTTTTGCTATGAATACATGTTGGAACCATTGTGCTTTTCCGCACAGTTCACCACTTTATTGTACAGATTGATTTTATTATTATGTTACCTGGGAGAGGTCTTTTCTATTCTTCTACTTCGTATTTTAATTAACATTAATTTGTGCAGCAAGAAATACTGTTTCCTTGGAGCTTTCGGAAGCCATTCATCGAGTAACGGAACGTGACGCATGTAGAAATATAGATGGGTGCTACAATTTAGTATAAGGTAAAGTATGTTTGTACTGTGTTAGCCAGTAGATAAAAAAATATTAGAATCTGAGAGTCCTCAGTGGTTGATACCTTTTAATGGCTAACTGAAAAGATGGTAAACATAGCAAGCTTTCGGGACACTATGGCCTCTTCATCAGGCTCATAATGACAACAATTCTGAACACACACATGTATACACAAATGGATGATTGGATAATGCAGTGCATTAGACAGTTGACATGAAGCAGAACATAGTCATCAGTGTTGGGAGGGAGAAGAGCAGCTGGGGCAATAAATATCAGCATTCTGAGATAAGAGGCACAATAGTTTTATCATCCTTTGATTAGTGGTTGGTCCAAGATTTGAAGATTCCTCAATTGATGTAGAAAGACATAAATCCATGCGATACATTCATTTCTGCTCTGCATGTGTCAAAGGTCATCATAAGTTTATGTTCCCAGACAATCCTGATTCTTTGGTATTTGAAATTACCTTTCAGAACTAGTATCTTCATATCGATTATGGTGTGATCAGGGCTGTGTCTAAACAGAAATGTTTAGACACAGGTAGATCTGTCCTTTTTCTCTTTCGGGTGTGTTCACACACTGTGTATTTGCTGCATATTTTTATGCGAGTGCTGTTGCAGTTTTTGTAGCCAAAACCAGAAGTGGAAAAATCAGAGAAAAAGTCTAATGGAAACAAGTGCTCCACTTCTAGATTTAATCACCCAATGTTTTAATCAGCCACTCCTGGTTTTGGCTACAAAAACTGCAAGAGCACTCGCGTAAAAATACACAGCAAATACGCAATGTAGAACGTACCCTTATTGTGTGGCTATGAGAGTTCATCCTAGTTCTGACTTGTTACCCCGTATCCCCTATATACAGATTCCCACATACATATTTTGTACATATAATTAAGTACACCACGTTGGATATTGTAGTCAAGAGCCACCAGAATATCAAGTAATCATCTCCTACATTACAAAACTAAATTGAGACATGGAAAACTTACTCCAGGTTTCCAAATATTCATGTGTTTAAAGAAGACCTGTCATCAGGTCAAAGGGTGGCAGTTTTTGCACCTATTTTATTCCTACTCCTCAGAGTACTTCTTTTTTTTTTAAATACGTCATATGGTTCCATGGCTGTTGGACATTTCATTCATTGGAAGTTTCATCTGTTTTAGCGGTATCCGAGGAAGAGAGAGAAAGACTGTGCAGCGCTGATCTAAGCATAGTAGGTGCTGGTAAGAGAATGCAACAATACATTTTACACTCCCCCTTTGGGAGAATATTTTGGGCATGGAATAATAAGTGCCTGCAATGGCACAATGGATGTAGTCTGGTGTGCTTCTTGTGTGAGCAGTCTGGAGCAATCCTTTCCCAAGGACTTCACGGAAATGAAGTGGATGTGTAGTAGAAATTACCAATACCAGTATCATTTTAAGGAGCATACTAGCGCCATTATGACACTGCTTCTATGTTAAAGGGCAAAAACCTGCTGGTTGGTTAACTTTAAGGAGAACCATCCATCAGGATTTTCTGATATAAAATAATGCCAGTGCTAGACTGCTGAATGCACTTGTATCTGTAGTTGAGAGATTGGATTCTTAATTGCATCGAAAAGTGTCATCACAGTTCTAGAAATCAGTGCAGCAGGTGATTGACTAGTGCAGCAGAGTGGGACTATTTGGGTCAGGTCTTGTTGTTTAACACCTCCCCTGTGTGAGTGTCCCGGATTTATGTAAATACTCCCCCTCCATCACCTTCATCTTATTATTTTCCAGTACCTGTGCACTATAAACTTGAAGGATTTCACTTTCACTTCAGTAGCATGGCGTTGGACACCACACATTTGCACAGCATTTGTCCGGTGCCATCTTAGGCCCCTTTCACACGGCATTTTTTTGAAAATGCAGCAGATCTGGCAGATTTACCGCATCTGCTGCCTAACGGCCGCACTTGCGGCAAGCCCCATGCATTGTCTTTGGGGCTTGCGGTTGGGTGCGGCAAGTGCGGTTCTGCCGGTTGCTGCAGATGCATTACTTGCTGTGGTGAAAAAAAAACGCGCCTGATCGCGTTTTTTTTCGAGGCCACAAGTGCTGCATTTGCCGCAACGGGCAGAACCGTACTTGCCGCACCCAACCGCAAGACCCAAAGACATTGCATGCCGGTTCTGCCGCAGTTTGTCAAAAAACACCAGTGTGAAAGCAGCCTAAGTGAGGTTGCTTTCCTGTGATACGTCGTCAAATGCGGTTGCCTTGCTTGAGTTCATGGGAGTGCAGGCGGTCACAGCAGAAGAGGAGACCCCGCCCCCACCAGCAGCTCACCGTCATCAGAAGATAGCACAGTACAGAGGAGAATGGACACAAGAGACACATCTTCACTAAGATGGCACTGTACATAGTGCTATGTGCATGAACGGTGTCTGACACCATGTCACTGAAGTGAAAGTAAATCCTTGAAGTTTATAGTGCACAGGCACTGAAAAATAATAAGATGGAGGCGACGGAGGGTGGAATATGTACATAAAGCAAGGACAGTCACACAAGGAAGGTGGTAAAGAACAAGACCCGACCCAAATAGTCCCGCCCTGCTGAGCCCGTAAATCAACTGCTGCTCTGATTTATGGAACTTTAATTATACTTTTCTATCCTGGATATTGCCCCCATTCTGATATATAGCCTCTTATACTGGATATAGCCCCCATACTGATATATACCTCCCATCTTAGTACATTACCTCCCATCCTGGATATGGCGCCCAGTCTGGTATATAGCCCTTTATCCTGGATATAGCCCCCCATCCTTGTATATTACCCCCCATTCTGGTATATTGCCCCTATACTGATATATACCCCCCATCCTGGTACATTACCCCCCAATCCTGGATATTGCCCCATTCTGTTTTATATCCCCATTTTCTTGATATAGCACCCCTCCCCCATACTCAGATATAGCACACCCCACCCCCATCCTGGCACTTCCAGGATATGTTCCCATCCTAGCGCACACAAAAATAATAAACAATTTTACTTGCCTATCCCTCGTTCCTCTCCATCGCTCAAAGTGTCAGCATCCTGCGGCTGATAACATAATTTAGCTCAGCGTCATCAAGGTGCGGCACTTATCCCACCTCTGGATGCCGTCACTGTGATTGACACTGACTGCTTGCAATCACAGTGTCAGCTCAGCATCCGAAGGCAGGACAAGTGCGGCGCTGTGATGAAACTGAGCTAATTATGTTATCAGCGGTGGACAGTGGGTGAAACTGCGCCATAACACGTGTGTCAGCAAAAACGCCTCGGTGTGTCACTGCTGACACGCGTGTCATAGGTTAGCCATCACTGATATATACAGTGTTGGCCAAAAGTATTGACACCCCTGCAATTCTGTCAGATAATACTCAGTTTCTTCCTGAAAATGATTGCAATCACAAATTCTTTGGTATTATTATCTTCATTTAATTTGTCTTAAATGAAAAAACACAAAAGAGAATGAAGCAAAAAGCAAAACATTGATCATTTCACAGAAAACTCCAAAAATGGGCCGGACAAAAGTATTGCCACCCTCAGCCTAATATACAGTGCCTACAAGTAGTCTTCAACCCCCTGCAGATTTAGGTGGTTTGATAAGATGCAAATAAGTTAGAGCCTTCAAACTGCAAACGAGAGTAGGATTTATTAACAGAAGCATAAATCTTACAAACCAAAAAGTTATGTTGCTCAGTTGAATTTTAATAAATTTTAAACATAAAAGTGTGGGTCAATTATTATTCAACCCTTAGGTTTAATATTTTGTGGAATAACCCTTGTTTGCAATTACAGCTAATAATTGTCTTTTATAAGACCTGATCAGGCCGGCACAGGTCTCTGGAGTTATCTTGGCCCACTCCTCCATGCAGATCTTCTCCAAGTTATCTAGGTTCTTTGGGTTGTGGACTTTAATCTTGAGCTCCTTCCACAAGTTTTTAATTGGGTTAAGGTCAGGAGACTGACTAGGCCACTCCATCACCTTGATTTTTTCCCTCTTGAACCAGGCCTTGGTTTTCTTGGCTGTGTGCTTTGAGTCGTTGTCTTGTTGGAAGATGAAATTACGACCTATCTTAAGATCCTTGATAGAGGAGCGGAGGTTCTTGGCCAAAATCTCCAGGTAGGCCGTGCTATCCATCTTCCCATGGATGCGGACCAGATGGCCAGGCCCCTTGGCTGAGAAACAGCCCCACAGCATGATGCTGCCACCACCATGCTTGACTGTAGGGATGGTATTCTTGGGGTCGTATGCAGTGCCACCCAGTCTCCAAACATCACGTGTGTGGTTGGCACCAAAGATCTCGATCTTGGTTTCATCAGGCCATAGAACCTTGAACCAGTCTGTTTCAGAGTCCTCCAAGTGATCATGAGCAAACTGTAGACGAGCCTTGACATGACGCTTTGAAAGTAAAGGTACGTTACGGGCTCGTCTGGAACGGAGACCATTGCGGTGGAGTACGTTACTTATGGTATTGACTGAAACCAATGTCCCCACTGCCATGAGATCTTCCCGGAGCTCCTTCCTTGTTGTCCTTGGGTTAGCCTTGACTCTTCGGACAAGCCTGGCCTTGGCACGGGAGGAAACTTTCAAAGGCTGTCCAGGTCGTGGAAGGCTAACAGTAGTTCCATAAGCCTTCCACTTCCGGATGATGCTCCCAACAGTGGAGACAGGTAGGCCCAACTCCTTGGAAAGGGTTTTGTACCCCTTGCCAGCCTTGTGACCCTCCACGATCTTGTCTCTGATGGCCTTGGAATGCTCCTTTGTCTTTCCCATGTTGACCATGTATGAGTGCTGTTCACAAGTTTGGGGAGGGTCTTAAATAGTCAGAAAAGGCTGGCAAAAGAGATAATTAATCCACACATGAGAAGCTCATTGTTCTTTGTGCCTGAACTACTTCTTAATACTTTAGGGGGACCAAACAGAATGCTGGTGGTTTGAGGGGTTGAATAATAAATGACCCTCTGAATTAACTTTTAACGCTTTAAAAAAAAAAAAAAAATTAAAAAATCTTTTTGGCTGCAGTGCATTTCCCACTTCCAGGCTGATCTACAGTCCAAATGTCACAATGCCAAGTTAATTCCGCATGTGTCAACCAGCTAAATCTGCAGGGGGTTGAAGACTACTTGTAGGCACTGTACTTGGTTGCACAACCTTTAGCCAAAATAACTGCGATCAACCGCTTCCGGTAACCATCAATGAGTTTCTTGCAATGCTCTGCTGGAATTTTAGACCATTCTTCTTTGGCAAACTGATCCAGGTCCCTGATATTTGAAGGGTGCCTTCTCCAAACTGCCATCTTTAGATCTCTCCACAGGTGTTCTATGGGATTCAGGTCTGGACTCATTGCTGGACACCTTAGAAGTCTCCAGTGCTCTCTCTCAAACTATTTTCTAGTGCTTTTTGAAGTGTGTTTTGGGTCATTGTCCTGCTGGAAGACCCATGACCTCTGAGGTAGACCCAGCTTTCTCACACTGGGCCCTACATTATGCTGCAAAATTTGTTGGTAGTCTTCAGACGTCATAATGCCATGCACACGGTCAAGCAGTCCAGTGCCAGAGGCAGCAAAGCAACCCCAAAACATCAGGGAACCTCCGCCATGTTTGACTGTAGGGACCGTGTTCTTTTCTTTGAATGCCTCTTTTTTTCTCCTGTAAACTCTATGTTGATGCCTTTGCCCAAAAAGCTCTAGTGTCTCATCTGACCAGAGAACATTCTTCCAAAATGTTTTAGGCTTTCTCAGGTAAGTTTTGGCAAACTCCAGTCTGGCTTTTTTATGTCTCGGGGTAAGAAGTGGGGTCTTCCAGGGTCTCCAACCATACAGTCCCTTTTAATTCAGACGCTGACGGATAGTACGGGTTGATACTGTTGTACCCTCGGACTGTAGGGCAGCTTGAACTTGTTTGGATGTTAGTCAAGGTTCTTTATCCACCATCTGCACAATCTTGTATTGAAATCTCTTGTCAATTTTTCTTTTCTATCCACATCTAGGGAGGTTAGCCACAGTGCCATGGGCTTTAAACTTCTTGATAGTAAAGCAATTAGCGCGGTCTCTTGGGCGCTCAGAACAAAGCCAGGATCCTGATCGGTGGAAAGTCCTTTATTAAGAAAACCTCCGTCACCACGACATGTTTCGACGGTGTAGTGCCGTCTTTCTCAAGTGGAATCCACTTGAGAAAGACGGCACTACACCGTCAAAACATGTCGTGGTGACGGAGGTTTTCTTAATAAAGGACTTTCCACCGATCAGGATCCTGGCTTTGTTCTGAGCGACCAAGAGACCGTGCTAATTGCTTTACTACATTTGTTCTTTCCTGGAGGACACGGCAGGAGCTGCTCGTCTTTAGCTCCAGGACCTGTATCACTGTGGCAACGGCTATTACTGAAGACACAGGACCTGTCTACGTCAGCGTGCCAGGTCACATGGGACGCGAGGAGGCAGAGCCTGGGCAACACTAGGAAGCGAGCAGGGACGCTGCTGCAGACCGGGCTGGGGCCGCAATCCTTCCTTTTTACATCCACTGCAGATTATCCAGGACAGGAGGGAAACCCTTGTTGCTGCTCACACCCTAACCAGTGTTGTGCATGGACTGCACAACACTAATAAGTTAGTAATTACTCAGCCACTAATTTACTGAGTTTTTGATGATATTGCACCATTGCGCCTTCTTTTCTCTCTTTGTATCTCTTAAACTTCTTGATGACACTGCGCACGGTAGACACAGGAACATTCAGGTCTTTGGAGATGGACTTGTAGCCTTGAGATTGCTCATGCTTCCTCACAATTTGGTTTCTCAAGTCCTCAGACAGTTCTTTGGTCTTCTTTCTTTTCTCCATGCTCAATGTGGTACACACAAGGGCACAGGACAGAGGTTGAGTCAACTTTAATCCATGTCAACTGGCTGCAAGTGTGATTTAGTTATTGCCAACACCTGTTAGGTGCCACAGGTAAGTTACAGGTGTTGTTAATTACACAAATTAGAGAAGCATCACATGATTTTTCTAACAGTGCCAATACTTTTGTACACCCCCTTTTTTATGTTTGGTGTGGAATTATATCCAATTTGGCTTTAGGACAATTCTTTTTGTGTTTGTTCATTGAAAACAAATTAAATGAAGATAATAATAGCAAAGAATTTGTGATTGCAATCATTTTCAGGAAGAAACTGAGTATTATCAGACAGAATTGCAGGGATGTCAATACTTTTGGCCAACACTGTATATATATATATATATAAGTATACATGTTTGGTATTTATGAACTCGTACCGACCTGAGGCATCACACCGTCATGTCAGTTTTACCATATAGTGTACATGATGAATTCACAACCCAAAAAAAACAAATGTGTAATTGCATTTTTTTTGCAATTTAACCGCACTTGGAATTTTATTCCCATTTTCCTGTACACTATATGGTCAAATAAATGATTGCATCTGAAAGTACAACTTGTCCCACAAAAAACAAGCCATCATATGTCTATATTGGTGTAAAAATAAAAAAGTTATGGCTCATGGAAGGAGGGGAGGGAAAAACAAAATCCGGAAAACTGAAAATCGCCCAGGGGTGGAAGGGTTAAAGGGAACCTGTCACCTATTTTTGGGAGTTATAAACTGTGCCCACCACCTTTAACATGGTGCAATTGGGGTTCCTGTATCCCCTTTATATCCCCAGACATACCCCTGCATACCTCATAAATTAACTTTTACTCTCATTAAATTAGCTGTTAACGGTCTCATGGGGTGCAGCACACTGCAATCAGGTTTGGGTCAGGTTCCCTTTATGTAAATGATCTAGCACATAAGGAGCATCCAGAGCAGAGGACAAGCCTATGCCAATACCATAGGTATATGTCGCAATCTACCATCAGGAAATCCCTCTGAAATCTATTCTCATCTAAGGCTAGCTTTACACCACGATTTTTGGGATCAGGTTCTGTCTGGTTTGATCCGGACTGAACCTGATCCAGTTTTGCCTCCCATGTATCCCTATGGTGCTGCAATGGTCATAATTGGCCATCAGGTTTTGTGTTTTCTGTGCCCAATCCAGTTTTGTCTGGTTTTTCACTGTGCCCAAAATTGGAGACTTCAGTGGTTTTGGGCTCCGGTGAAAAAAATCAGACAAAATCGGACAGTCCCGGATTTGACGTGATCTGCCACCTATAACATGGGAGCCTATGGGCGCCAGATCCGTGAAAAAAATCAGATCGTTTCCTGGATCTGATTTTTTGTACAGAGCATGCTCAGAAATCCTGCGGTCCAAATTTCAGCACCATGGACAGCACTACTTTTGTGAATTCAGCACCTTGGACAGAGGCAGATCAGACACAGGCAGACTTCAGCACCATGGACAGCACTACTTCTAGCGCAGGCTGTGAATTCAGCACCTTGGACAGCGGCAGAGCAGACACAGGCAGACTTCAGCACCATGGACAACAGCAGAAAACCAATCCTGCAAAAAACAGGATCATATTTGGTCACACTTTGTGCACATCCTGTGTTGTCAGGTTCTGTCCGGTAGATCCTGCAGAAAACAGGATCCACCCTGACAGGCAAGAACCGTGGTGTGAAGCCGTGGTGTGATTTTATGTTATTTTTCCTAACTTTATGTAACTAAACCTTAATTATTATATAAATGACGTGTTATAAAATGTTTAATATACTTTGTGTTTTAATTCAGAAACCTGCAATCAGCGTTTCATGAAAGCCTATTTCTAAAGAAATAAAGTATCATCCAAAATGAATTACCCTTTATAGGAAAACAAAGAATTGCTTTACGGTAACGTAATACTTATTAACATTTTTCCATTGAAGTATCTTTATGAAGTCTATAGTTTTCTTCTTGCAGTATAAGCAACCAAATTTTGCTGACAGCAGTTCAGCATAGATGTAAATGAACACGTAATGTACGTAAATTAGATTCATTTTTGGGGCACAAAAATGCAAAAGTAATCGTAATAATTACAACTTTTTTTGCAGATCGTTACAGTTATTGGGAAGCCAAATACATACAGGTGCATCTCAATGAATTAGAATATCATCAAAAAGTGAATTTATTTCAGTAATTCAAATAAAAAAAAATAAGTGAAACACATATAATATATAGGGTCATTACAAACAAAGTGATCTAATTCAAGTATTTCTGTTAATGTTGATGATTATGGCTTACAGACAGTGTGTCATATATGATACAGTCTATATAGAGTCTAATGCATGGGTATAATGAGACACATGAGACATACGCTTCTTAAGCAGCTCTTGTATTGCTTCATACAAGTTAGTGCATCAACAGGATAACATAAATGTAAGTTGCAGAGTGCAAGGCAAAACAACCCAGGACATCAGAGTATTAAAGCATAGTACAAGTCTCAGGGAAAGCATTCAGAGTTCATTACTTCCCTGTCAGATATTGCTGGCACCCAGGATTCTGTGTTCATAAATGATTCCAGGCAGAATGAATCCAGGCTTCAGAGAGCAAGTCACAGACAGATTGCAGGCCTGATTCTGGAGCACAGGTTAACCAGCTGAAGTAGTTTAAAAGGGCAATTGGCAAGAAACAGGGCAGGGACATCAAAGCTGAGGACTCCATATTGTTTGAGGGCAAGAGTCAATGCACAGGACAGGAAACAAGATGGCCGACGACAAGCTGAGAACTCCATATTGGTTGAGGGCAAAAGTCATTACACATGACAGGAAACAAGATGGCCGACAAAATACACTAAATGCAAACATAACAACAGATATAGCAAAAAAGACTGAAAACCTTACATTACTCCCCCCTTAGGGACAGCCTCTGGATGGCCCCAGTCCAGGCTTTCCCGGGTACCTCCGATGGAACTGGCGGAGCAACCGAGGAGCATGGAGATTGGAGGCCGGCTCCCACGAGTTGTCCTCAGAAGAATAGCCCTGCCACTTTACCAGGTATTGCACCCGTTTCTACGCAACCTGGAGTCCAGGATCCTTTCCACGACAAACTCCTCCTGGCCATCGATGAGTACCGGAGCAGGAGGGGAAGAAGAACGACCAGGGAATGAATTGGGAGTCACAGCCTTTAGTAGAGAAACGTGGAACACGGGGTGAATCCTCATAGATCTTGGAAGTTGAAGGCGACAGGCAACGTTGCCGACGAGCTTATTAATCTTATAGGGCCCAACGTACTTATGACCCAATTTGGATGATGGTACTCTCAATTTAAGGTTCTTAGTTGACAGCCAGACCAAATCTCCTACCTTGAAGGTTGGTGCAGGTTTACGAAACCTATCTGCCGCTTTTTTGTACCTGTCCTGAGCTGATTCCAGATTCTCTTTAAGCAGATCGAGGTTCCTTTGTAGAGAGGTGATTCTGTCGGCTACAGCTGGAAGAGGTGAATCTATGGGAAGTCGAGGAAGGATGTTAGGATGATAACCCAAATTGGCATAAAAGGGTGACTGCTTGGTGGAAGCGCTCTGTGAGTTGTTATAAGAGAATTCAGCCAGTGGAAGCAAATCCACCCAGTCATCTTGTAGGTGGCAGATAAAACAGCGGAGATACTGTTCTAGGGTCTGATTAGTCCGCTCGGTTTGTCCATTTGTCTGCGGATGAAAGGCAGAAGACAGGTTAACTTTGATGTCCAACGCAGCACAGAAGTGCTGCCAAAACTTTGAAGTGAATTGCACCCCTCGATCAGATACAACCTCATCCGGTACGCCATGCAGGCGAAACACATTTTGAATGATTAAGTCCGATGTGTGTTTCGCAGTGGGTAGACCAACACACGGAATGAAATGGGCTGCCTTTGTTAACCGATCCACCACCACCAGAACTGTGTTCTTTCCTTGAGAGGTTGGCAACTCCACAATGAAGTCCATAGATATGGATCCCATGGACGGGATGGAACGGGTAGGGGTTGTAATAGACCGTAGGCGAAGATCGTGGAGTCTTGCATCTGGCACAGACTTCGCAAGAAGTGACGTAACCTAGAACATCTCTTCTGTATGTGGGCCACCAAAAGAAGCGAGACAGGAATTCTTGAGTCTTCAGAACTCCTCTATGCCCCGCTATCTTAGAATCGTGGACGAGTTGCAGTACTCTCACCCTGACTGCTTCAGGAATATACAGGCGTTGCCCCTGAATCCACACACCGTTCTTATATACAAGACTTACTTCACAAGACGGTTGTGCCAGCCAGGGATCCGTATGGTATGCTTCCTTGATGTCGTTAAGCAAGTCTTGATTATGAAGCACTCCCAGGAACCTGGAATCAGAGATAACAGTCTTACGAGACGTGAGTGGAATTGTCTCAGTTGAGTAGAGTCTAGACAACGCATCGGCCTTTCCATTACGCGATCCTGGCCTATAGGAGATAACAAAACTGAATTGGTTTAAGAAAAGACTCCAACGAGCCTGGCGAGGAGTCAAGCACTTAGCCGATCTGATAAACTCAAGATTGCGGTGGTCAGTCAACACGATTATCTGCTGCGCAGCTCCCTGAAGGTGGTGTCTCCATTCCTTGAAGGCTGCGATGATGGCCAACAATTCTCTATTACCCACATCATAGTTCCGTTCTGCAGGAGACAACCGCCGGGAAAAGAAAGCACAGGGATGTAAGACTTCTTTCTCACCTGTCCTCTGGGAGAGGATAGCTCCGATGGCACTGTCTGAGGCATCCACCTCTATTATGAAGGCCAGTTCAGGGTTAGGATGCACCAGAATAGGTGCCGTGGTGAATTTCTCTTTCAAACGGGAAAATGCTTCTTGAGCCTGGGGGGTCCAGGTAAAAGCAGAGTTCTTGCGGGTAAGCCGTGTAATGGGAGACACAACCTCAGAAAAGTTCCTGATAAAACGCCTGTAGAAATTAGCAAACCCTATAAAGCGCTGGACCTCCTTCACATTCTTGGGGACCGGCCAGGCTTTAATGGCTTGGATCTTACCCTCATCCATACTAATTCCTCGTGATGACATTACATACCCAGAAATTGGATCTCCGTTCGATGGAATTCGCACTTCTCCAGTTTGATATACAGATGGTGTTGTCGAAGGCGTTCTAAGACCATCTTCACATGTCTGTGATGCTCCTCTGTGGAATTAGAAAAAATCAAAATATCATCCAAATAAATGACAATGAATGTATCCAGGAGGTCCCTAAAAATGTCATTCACCAAATGTTGGAAAGTTGCTGGAGCATTACATAAACCGAACGGCATTACTAGATATTCAAAGTGTCCGTAGCGTGACCTGAAAGCTGTCTTCCATTCATCCCAGGTCTAATGCGGACCAAGTTATAGGCCCCACGGAGATCCAACTTTGTAAAGAGTTTTGCATGCCGTACTCTCTCCAATAATTCAGGGATCAACGGTAGTGGGTAACGGTTTCTGATCGTGATTTTATTGAGCTCCCGATAGTCTATACAGGGCCTAAGAGATCCATCTTTCTTCTTCACAAAGAAGATTGGTGCACCAGCAGGAGATGAAGAGGGGCGTATGAAGCCTTGGCTAGATGTTCGTCTATATAGTCTTTGAGAGCCTTTAGCTCAGGCCCTGCCAAAGAGTAAATCTTGCCAAAAGGTATTCCCGCACCTGGTAACAGGTCTATTGGACAGTCATATGGACGGTGAGGGGGTAGCAGGTCTGCGTTCCTTTTGTCACACACGTCAGCATACTCACGGTATATGGCTGGTAGCTCAGAGACTGATGTTGGTCCTTTAGGAATGGAGCAGACTGAAGCTTCTGGACTTATCTGTTTCTCTGGAAAGTGCAGTTCTTTAGTTTCCCAGTTAATCGTAGGATTCTGAGCCTGCAGCCACGGCAGTCCTAGAATAATAGGGAAATGAGGAGAAGAGATGAGCATAAATGACAGACTCTCTTGATGGTCATTACCCATGAGGACCTTTAAGGGCTCCGTCTCCTGATCCACTGGTCCAGAGGTTAACAGTGAGCCATCTACGGTCTCCATCTGTACAGGAGTAGCCTTCTTTACTGAACGTACTCCAAGTTTCTCAGCGAAGGAGATGTCCATAAAATTGCCGCTTGCCCCTGAATCAATCATAGCGGAGGTAGATACCCAGACAGAGTGAACCCTGAGCTTGAGGGGAATAAAGCAATGAGAATTGTTGTTCTTACAACTCAGCTGGGAAACCGCTGAAAAAACCTGAAAAACTGCTGCAGTAACACGTGCATCCGGCTCAGAGATAACAGAGTTCAAGTCTGAGTAATCAATGTCTGTATCCTCTACTCTCTCTGGGATCTGTGGTTCGGACCTGACAGAACCCTCTCACAGCACTCGCAGTGTATGATGGCTGCAGTTGTCTTACGAGAACGACTGGGGCAGTTTATAATGAAATGTCCTGACTTACCGCAATAGAAACACAGATTTTCCTTTACTCGATGTTCCTTACGTGCATCACTGACCCGTCTCTGTAAAGAGTCCACCTGCATAGGCTCGGGTTCTCGTATAATCCTGCTCAAGGACTCCTTAGCTGGAGAGGGAGGAAATAAATGATTAGTGCGCTTTATCTCCGACCATCTCTCCTGTCTGCGTTCAGTAAGCCGAGCATCGATCCGAATACAGTAGTTGATAAAATCTCCTAATGCTGTAGGTGGGTCGGCACGAGCGAGTTCGTCCTTAATCACAGAGGATAATCCTTTCCGGAAAACCGACTTCTTAGCAGAGCTATCCCAAGTGGTGTCGAGAGCCCATCTCCGGAAATCCAAAGCATACTCCGCTACCGAGCGCTTACCTTGGCTTAAAGTTAACATGGCTGATTCCGCTGTAGCACCGCGGTTTGGATCATCGAATACCTGCCCCATAGCTGAAATGAAAGCATCAAGATTATTTAGACAGTCATCGTCAGTCTCAATTAGGGGGTTTGCCCATGTGAGAGCTTTGTTGGAGAGCAGCATAATTATTGTCAATACTTTAGATCGCTCAGTAAGGAACTGTGGCGCATGAGCCGCAAAAAACAGTTTGCATTGATTAATGAATCCCCTGAATTTTTCCCGTTCACCGCCAAAACGGAATGGTGGTAGCTTGGGGATTCCAATAACCGGGGTTGAAGTTGGGATGTGGACGCGTCCCTCCAGAACCTCAATCCGGGTTCGTAAGTCCTGCGTGGTTTGTCCGAACACCTGCAGATTATGATCACCGCGATCCCGCAGGCTAGCAAAGCTGGTCTTCAATGCCTGTAGGTCAGCAAGGATTGAATCCGTCACGTCGCACAGATGTTTAACGGGGTCCTCCATATTCCCAGAAGCTGCACGGCAGAGAGGCTGGAAAGGAAGAAAAGGAGCACAATAGTGTTTACCTGTGGTAACACTCCTGACTTAAAAGAAGGGAATGTGCTCACCTGGAAAGGTTGTGAGAAGCCACAACCACTATCATCACATATATCGATATCTCAGATCCACGGTCTGCAGCAGCTCTCCAATGGCAAAAGATCCAGAAATCTCTATACAGGTGGCAGCAGATGCAGCACTGTCCTAGACCCAGCAGACTCTATTATGGCTCCAGAATCTGTCATATATGATACAGTCTATATAGAGTCTAATGCATGGGTATAATGAGACACATGAGACATACGCTTCTTAAGCAGCTCTTGTATTGCTTCATACAAGTTAGTGCATCAACAGGATAACATAAATGTAAGTTGCAGAGTGCAAGGCAAAACAACCCAGGACATCAGAGTATTAAAGCATAGTACAAGTCTCAGGGAAAGCATTCAGAGTTCATTACTTCCCTGTCAGATATTGCTGGCACCCAGGATTCTGTGTTCATAAATGATTCCAGGCAGAATGAATCCAGGCTTCAGAGAGCAAGTCACAGACAGATTGCAGGCCTGATTCTGGAGCACAGGTTAACCAGCTGAAGTAGTTTAAAAGGGCAATTGGCAAGAAACAGGGCAGGGACATCAAAGCTGAGGACTCCATATTGTTTGAGGGCAAGAGTCAATGCACAGGACAGGAAACAAGATGGCCGACGACAAGCTGAGAACTCCATATTGGTTGAGGGCAAAAGTCATTACACATGACAGGAAACAAGATGGCCGACAAAATACACTAAATGCAAACATAACAACAGATATAGCAAAAAAGACTGAAAACCTTACACAGTGAAAATCCAAAGGTCATTATTTAGGAAAATTAAAGTAGGGAACATGAAGGGTTAAAACCGAGCTGCCATATCCCACAAGATATCAAAGGGTGAATATGATATTGATTTATTAGTCAACGCGTTTCAGGACTCCCAGAAACGCCCTGAAACATGGCAATATGACACTGATTTTTGATGATATTCTAATTCATTGAGATTCACTAGCCTATATGGTTTTAAGGTTTTGTGACAATATATAAAAAGTCTATATAGTTATCTCTTCTTTTCCTAATTTTTTTTTAACATTAACTTTATTAAGGGCTTTACGTTGGATATGTAAACTAAACAGAAAGGACCTCCATGTCGCCAGACCTTTTAACAGTTTTCTTTAGATATATTTTTGATGGGGTTTATCTTCGAGCAAACGATGAAATAAAGATAACGTTATCCTAATCTTTAGTATAACAAAGCCAGCCTGAAGTCAAGAAGGTGTGGCACTCAATCCCAAATGTTTTTAGATTATCCCTCAATAAGACCATTTTGGAAAAAAGTAATGAACTTACTCTGTAAGGTTTAAAAATATGCTGGTCTTCTGGATTTATTGTCCAATTTCTTTAATTCCCCTTTAAAAGAGATGAGGAAATTGTCCGCCAGCATTTTCCAACACCTTCTAAGGCCGGCTTTACACTACGAGTGTGATCCGATCTGTGGCTGTCCGCTTGAGCCAGACCAGCACACACAACCGGAGGGCTAATTTGCCTCCAGTCTGGTGTGCAGCCGGACGCAGCTGCTGCCGCTGATAAGTCAGGACCGCGGCTAGCTCCCCACAGTCCCGACTCATCAGCGGCGGCAGCTGCGTCCGGCTGCACACCGTCCCCCTCTGGTTCTGTGTGCTGATCTGGTCTGGGGCTCTCTGACTCAAGCGGACAGCCACAGATCGAATCACACTCATAGTGTGAAGCCGGCCTAACTTATAACCCAAGATTGGAAATAAACCAATGCCTCCTTCCAGATGGACTTGCTCTATAGAATGCATGAAATACACACTCAAAGGGTATGTGCCCACAGGAAGGTTTAGTGGCGTTCAAACCATCAGTAAACCGCTGGAAAATTATCAGTTCTGAGATCTGAAGTCTCCAGCTGTTTTCCGGCGGTTTTTTTCAGCGTGTGCACAGCGTTTTTCAGTCGGTTTTTCCAGCGCTTTTTCCGGCAGTTTTCTATGGAGGATTTTGTTCATGGAACCGATCAAAAACCGCTGAGAAGAATTGACATGCTGTATGCTGCTAAACCGCTGGGAAACCGCTCAACCGCGGGCAGATCCGCTCACATAAACCCACTATGTGTGCACAGCGTTTTCTAAATTACATAGGGTTACTTGTAAGTCCTAACGCTGCTTAGGATTTACATAAATTTAAATAAAACCTGTGCTAAACCGCCGGCGGTTTTCGCTGCTAAACCGACGTTAAACCTTCTTGTGGGCACATACCCTTAAACATTGGACTGCATCCTTTAATAATACACTGGATCATTTTGAACCCATTTGAGCGGCATGGGACTTTTATGGACTGAATGGATTCCTTGAAGTAATCATCTCAACACAATGGATTTCCTGACGTTTTGGAGCTCAGATCTGTCTTTGCAGCGGTGTGAAGAATCCAGAAAATAGCAAAGATCCAGATTCACAAATAAAATCTTTTTTCTTTGGAAGGTATAAAAGTCCAGGAAAATTCACACACTTAAATTTTATACATTTCAATAAAAGATTTTATTGGATCTTTTCTATTTTCTGGACTAATATTGGCTCCATTGCTAGTTCTCACACTTCTAGTACCCACTTTCTTCCCGTTCCTTTTGTGCCTCCCAACCCTTTTTTATAGTCTTGAGCTTTAAAGTCATGAATTCCATTTGCATTATACAGAATAACTTTGCTCTATTCCCAACTGCAAATTGTATTTATCACCCACAAGTAGATTATCTTATAGGAGTTTTCTTTATAAGGTGCACATTTTAGTTGCCCTCATCCATAAATCGTTCAGAAGTCTTGAGATACAGTCCGGACCTGGTCGGCCTTAATCTGCGCTTCCCCTTCTGCCGTCGTAGGAGTGGTTCAGAAATGCTTCAGGTACATTTGCATTCAATGTGGTCTTGCTTTTTATGCATTCAGGAGGCCATAACGGCACAGCGTATATATAAAACGTAGCGTAGGACTGCCCCATCTGAGAATGCCGGAAAGTGGTGGGGTAGCTCAAAGAATTGATCAATTGTTTGCCAAATGTCTCAGTTTTAAAGTACAGTTAGAAATTAATATGTGCACATGCATTCTTTGTATTGCATGCTAACCACAGGCAGAGCTGGCTTTTTTATTTGTTGTTGGTTTGGGGCTAACCACACATTTTGCTGTGCGCGCTTGGTTATGTATGCCATTCTATCTGTGTTTATTGTGATTGATCTAGGCCGCTATACACACATATTGCACTCACACCTTGCACATTGGCGCTGGTTGATTTTTGCACAGGTGTCTGGGCATGTTCCACCCTCATCCATGGTTGCTGGTCTGGCAGTGTGGCGGTCAGATCTAATAGGGTCCGGATGTCATGTCCAGACCTGATCGACCTATATCAGCGCTTGGCCCCTCTGTCGCCGTGGGATTGGTTCAGAAATGCTTCAGGTATGTGTGCATTCATTGTGGTATTGCTTTCATGCATTCAGGAGGCAGTAATGGCACAGCGCATATAAAAAATGTAGAGTAGCACTGACCCATCTGAGAATTCCATAAAGTGGGGGAGTATCTCAAAGAATTGATCAATTGTTTGCCAAATGTCTCAGTTTTAAACTACAGTTATAAATTAATATGGCACATGCACTTTTTCTATTGCGTGCTAACCACAGGCAGCGCTGGCTTTTTGGCTTATTGAAAACATAATTATCTTATAGGAGCTTTCTTTATAAGGTGTGCATTTTAGCTGCCCTCATCCATAAATGGTTCATAAATCTTGAGATATAGGTCTCCAAATTAAATCTCACATCTTCCCTTCCAGTCCTCCGCTGACTTCCTCCGGTTCTAGTCTCTTCTGGTCTCCATGGAACACAACCACCTTTTTCGTGTTTTCCTTCCCTCTTTGCTGTTGCTTCTTACACAGCGTACGCCTATATGTCGTGATCCCAGGAAGCCATGACAGTATAGCCGAGGAGCTGATGGGTGGAGGAAGTACCAAAGAGTTCATAAACTATAGAATGAAAAAAGGGGCTTAAATTAGTTTAGGTCTTATGATTCATTCAGAGAGTAAAAGGAGAAAATTGAAGTGATCCAACATATAATTATGACATGAAGTCTGAAATAGAGTTAGCCTATAAGTTATCTGTAGATTACACTGTACTATACTCCTGTTATATCACTACATGTTACTCATGTCACAAATACACATTTCGTGGGTCAGACCTGCACTAAATAACTGTTATGTTTTTTTTCCAAACCAATGCCAACCGGAAATATGCTGTGAATCAAACTATACAGGAGGGCACCATAGATTCATCTCTTATGAATAAAAGAGGATCAAACCAATATAATACACCAAAGAATCAATGACAACTACAGTGTAGAAAAATATGGTGTATACAAACACTGGGATCACTCAAACAATAATTATTACAAAAATGTACCAATCTTTATTTATACAAAAACAGGGAAACACAGGACAACACACAAATAAAATCAATTGAAAATATATCAAAAAAGCTATACAATCATTAGAGATGGTGTGTATAATAACATCTCCATCACCCCCTCTACTAAGGCTGGCTTACATAGCGGGTTTGATCCGATCCGTGGCTGTCCGTGTAAACCGGAGAGCCCCGGACCGGATTTTGGCCCCATAGTATCCTATGGGGCCGGATAAAAGCCGGATGGCAGACTCTCTGCCATCCGCTTTCTATCTGTCTGGGACAATCCGAGAGAATTCAGAATTCTCTCACGGACACAAAAACGTTGCTTGCAGAATATCTCCTCTTATTGCCTACTCCCGGATTCTCCCGGTTTCGCCCGGATCCTCCTGGATCCGGGGCAATCCGCCGCTCCCTAGCATGGGAGCCTATGGGGCCAGATTGCCCTGGTCCGGGAGGATCCGGGAACTGGACACCTTGTTTCAGGACCGCGGCTAGCTCCCCGCGAGCCGCGGCCCTGATACATCAGCAGCGGCAGCTACGTGCGGCATCACACCGGGTCCCTAAGGCAATTAGCCCTCTGGTTCTGTGTGCTGACATCCCAGGCGTCAGGTTCACTACAGCAGGATCAGAAACCGCTATGTGAAGCCGGCCTAAGTAGTCTTATTTCAATGGCCACAAATTGTAAGTGATCACTTACTGCAACAATTAATCCAAAGTAGCAAGGTTATTAGTTAGACAATCAGGTGCAATGCAATGTAAGGCTATGTTCACACACAGCATTTTGCAGCATTTTGTGAGGATCCGTTTGAGGTGCAGAAACTGCACCAAGAACGGATCCTCACAAAGTGCAGCAAAACACTGTGTATGAACGCTCCTGTGCTTAAGTTATTTGAGCCCCAGTTCACACCTCTTCTTAAATCAACCCCTCTGCTGTATACTCAAAGGTCTAGATAACAGGTCTTGTATTGAAAAAAGCAGAATATCAACCATAAGAAAGTGTGGTTAGAGAAAGGAGAAATATGCTACTCTTTACAAGGAACCAAGATAAAGTAAAGTGTTTGCATCCCAAACAAACTGTCCCCTATGTACAAAAAAAGCTAACTGCTCTGCAAAACACCTATCAAATACAGGCTAAATTCTGCCCAATACATAAAGTGAAATACTGTGGCTCAGTGGAAAAGGCTGCCTGTGGGGGGAGAAGGAGACCCCACTCGTATCGCCAAACGCTTGGGCTCCCTTATATTGCAGATGTGGCGCCCCTGCGACCTGGTGGCCACAAAGGGAAGTGCAGCCAGGTAAGGCAAGACAGTTGACAAAACATCCACGTAGATGCACACACCGAACCTACGCCTAGGACTATAGGTTGGGCAAGGGGTGGCAGGTGTTAAGAGAACTGGGTAGAGTGTAGGTGAGCACTGACAAGTGGGTGGAGAAACAGCAGGAGTTGAGCAGTTCGATGGAGAACACCGAAAGGAGAAGGTGGTTGGACAAATAGTGTGAGAGTCTTCCCAGGAGGTTTTTCTTTCCCTGGAGGCGCAAAATCTCGTAAGGCACAGCCGCGAGGAGACAAAGCCCACTCCATAGCCTGGAGGTGACAGGAAGGAGAGAGACTGAAAGACACCCAACAGCTGAAGAAGGTGGGAGGACAAGGGCCCGGCAGCCGCACACATCTTAGCTATCCGGAGGCACCCCTAACAACAGTGAGGGTGAGAAGGAGTCTGGTGTGCCCAAATATCAGAACCTGGGACACGGAGGCTAGGCCACGACCAGAGAACCGGCTCTGAAGAGGTGACCGGGGATAATCCAGACCCTAATCACGAGACACACCGGTGTGGGGCAGGTGATTTATGACCTGCAGCCTAACTTCCCACCACGGACTAAGCACACAGTCGTCATACTAGGACTGTTGACCCTGACTGTGAGGGAAACATTCACCCATGAGTCAGCAACGACCAGACTGAACCCGTGGGTGAGGTACTACGTTGAGACTGAGAGGCCTGAAAGGACTTTGAGGGAACAACCCAAAAACGAGCAGTGCTGAAGTGTTTAAGAGTGACTAAAGAACTGTATCTGTGTAAACTACTACTGAAGACCTTAAGTAAAGTACCCAGTAAGCTCACCACTGCCTGAGACTGTTTCCTTCCAGCGTCGCAGTAAAGTCCCGCCTCAGGAGCCACAGATTGTTATCCCTGCACACTGGTTGGAGAGCTGCAGCTTTGAAGTAAGTGAATTGCACTGCACACAATCCCTCAACAGGCCCATCCATCACCTCTACTCCTGCGGACCCTTAGCACTACCCGAAGAGGGCTTACCATCCACGCTGCCCTAAGTCACTGTACCCAGCAGGAATATGGCAGTGGTGGTTCTACTAACCACATACCCCGGGTGGTGTCACAACAAAATCCCTTGTAAATAACCCCTTTTTGGACTGATCCCAAGCCACGGGACCGGGTCACGACTACCGTGATACCCCAGAGAGACAGCGCCGGCCCGGTTTCCGGGTACCCCATAGCCTGGGGACACATCACAGATAATCTTGTGTATCAAATTACCTTAATAATTATATACTAATATGTACAATAGAAAGAGGAGGCACTTGGCGTTCAGTGCCATTACAACCACATAGTGGAATATGGATATTGCCACATGGCAAGATGAGGGGGAAGCAAATTATTATTATTATATTATTATTTATATAGCGTCATTGGTTCCATGGCGCTTTACATGTGTAAAGGCAGAACAAGCACGAGAACATAAAATAACGACAATTAAATCATACAGGTACACTAGGGCAGAGAAATTAGAATGAGCACCATTGAAATTGGTCCCCCTGAATCACTCAACCCTGTTACCAAAGCTCTGCACTGTTCAGTAAAGATTTTGTTGTCGCATGCGTACTCCAGTTTCTTGGCAGAGATTCACTACCTGTACCATTTAATAGAATCCCCCAGAAATAGGCGACCTAGATACAAAATTACAGGATGGATATGCTCACCGGTGGCCATTATTTACAGTTTATCCCCAAACAGATCTGTAAGGACCACACCGGACTAAAATAGTTCCAAATTAACCCTCCATGGCGGTAGCACTGCGTTAAGGCTGCCAAAACCTATGTTTTTAACGCAACCCCCCTTTAACGTTAATCTGACCCTAACCTAAAAGTAAAAAAACAAAAAAAACTGTGCTTCTCTTTTCGGGGCCTGTGCAATTGTTTACTCAAATTAATGACTTTCTTACCCTGTGATTAACATTACAGAAAGTCACAAATCACAGTCATGCCTCCTGCAATCATTGACACCTCATAGTCAATGCAATCTCTATTGAGAGCCTGGTGTGGGCGGGGCAGCTCTCCTAGCTCTGCTGTGATGCTGAAAATAACGATAGTGTCAGAACAATTTAAGGCCCCTTTCACATCAGCAGTAAACGGTGATCGCGGAAGTTGGGGTGAAAAAAACGCAACTGCCACGATTACCGCATAACGGCCGCAATCACGGCACACTTGCGGCAAGCCCCATACAATGTCTATGGGGCTTGCGGTAAGTGTGTGGCAGGTGCTTCAAGTGCGGTTTCGGCACTTGTGGCAGGTGCGGCCGCGAAAAAACCGCGGCATACCGAGTTTTATTCGCGGCCACACCTGCCGCAAGTGCCGAAACCGCACCAGCCGCACATTTACCGCAAGCCCCATAGACATAGTATGCGGCTTGCCGCAAGTGTGCCGCGATCGCGGCCGTTATGCGGTAATCGTGGCAGTTGCGTTTTTTTCACCGCAACTGCGGCGATCAGCTTTAACGCTGATGTGAAAGGGGCCTAGTAATCTATGTGATACATTGTTGGATTCAGGGTCTCTTTGCCTACATTATGTTGCTGTCAGATGAGGTAGGTTCCCTTTAAAGCATCCCGAGGAGAAGTAGCTGATCCGGGGGGTGTGGGAATGGTCAAACCCATGGTAAGTAGTTTATCAATGCTCTTAGGCTGGCTTCACACTGCAGTTTTTTCACTGATCAGTGTCCATCAGTGTTTGGGTGCCAAAACCTGGAGAGGAACCAGGAGAGGAACTTGCAGAGAAAAACTATAATTGAAAGATTGACACCTGTTCTGAGTTTTGGAGACACTCCTGGTTTTGGCACCCAAACACTGATGGACACTGATCAGTGAAAAACTGCAGTGTGAAGCCAGCCTTAGTTTATCAATTATCATAAGATAACCAGTTTGGCCATTTTATGTAGACATTATTTTGACTTGTAACACCTACCTAGCAAGACATTTTCTTTCGAGACAATTACCATAAATTGCCTTTGGCTTTGGTCAGTAGAGCAGAACCAAGTGTATGATTATTATTTGTGAAATAAAGCACAATGCTCTCAATATAGAAATGATTTTAATAGTTGGAAATAAAGGTTATAATTTAATTCACATATTTTTTCATCTGCTTCTTTCTTCTCCCTTTGCCATTTGCTTAAAGCTATAAGCATGCTTGCCCTTATGGACGAACTGTATATACAAGCTATGTGTACAATCCTCTTTGTCTACATCTAAAGGTCGCTAATCTGCAGAGAGTTCTCAGTATGTAGCGATAAGTATATAAATGCCGTTCATAGAATTCAGCTTAATGCCCCCCGGCTGTATTATAAACCATGTAGAATTATATGGCCAATATTACTGTATACCTGTCTATCTCCGAGTTCAGTTTTTTCAAATATTCCATATGAAATGTTAACTTTTTTTTTACCACTATAATAATAGTGACCTGTCTTTTTGAGAGCTCCTCAATATAAAATGCGTAGCAGTCCAATATCCCGTATCCCCACCGATCAGTCGATATTGTATGGATCCAGAACCCCACCGCTACATCACACTGTTTAGTGGTCGCTCCAAGAGACTGCGGATCATTTTTATAGGTGCTGATTGGCAGTGTCCAGCAGCGGCCGCTAAACCATCAAAGGAGCTGTGCAACAGTTTACATCCGTCTACCAATTGGACTCGTAACAGCTGATATGAGGGTAAGACGAATGTCATAGAATGATAGAATGGTGGTGCTTGAAGGGACCTCCTGGGTCATCAAAGCAAGATACACTAAATCCTTTCAGACAGATGTCTGTCCAGCCTCTGTGTGAAGACTTCCTTTGAAGGGGAACTCACCACCTCTCGTGGCCGCCTGTTCCACTCGTTGATCACCCTCACTGTCAAAAAGTTTTCTCCATTACCTAATTTGTGTCTCCTCCTATTAAGTTTCATCCCAATGTTCGTTGATAAACTGGAGTGAAAAACCCCTTTAAGAAAAAAAAGTCCAACATTTGAAACCTGTTTAGAATCTAACAGGGAAGAAATGTTTAAGCTGGGAATCCCCACTGATATTGAGGAAATCACCGACACTTTGCATCTCACATCAGTGATCTTAAAATAGCAAACCATTGTCAGACATCGCCGACAGTGATTCAGTGAATCTGCGCCGCAACAATAAAAAGCTATGTGAATGGAGAAAAAAATATCCTGTCACTGATACAGTGATTAATACTGTGCAACTGCTGAGACTCTGCGCTAGACATCTCTGTCTGCCTCTGATCCAGTAACTAGACTTCAAATGTAACAGTTTACCCACAGACACCGGAGGATGAAGTCTCACATCAGTTGGCTTCTGCTGTCTGCAAAATTCCAATGTACATGGCGTGTGCATGTCCTGAGATGATGTCAGAAAGGCAGAAGACGCTATTTATGGCAGCCTGTTGTCTGTAAGTGCGGAAGAGGCCAGAGACGACCCTAAGAAAGCCTGAGGTCATTTTCATTGGATTGTTGAGTAGGAATGGAGGATTATTGCAAACATTACAACCAATGGCATAACTTGAAGCTCATGGGTCCCGTTGCGAAAGATCTAATGGGGTCCCCCAATTATTGTAAATTTTTAATAACTTATAGTTATATAGTAATAGTATAGTAATATAGTCTTTTTCTATAGGCCAAAGGGACTTTACTAGCCCCCTGGGCTCCAGGGATCGGGTGCGATTGCAACCTATTGTAATTACGCACCTGATTACAACCTAGCAGTGTAAAAAGCTGACTATAAACAGTAGAAAGCAATATTACACAGAGCCAAACTGCTGCAAGAATGTGTGGCGCTCCACCGGGTAGGCCGCCACCAGAGATAATGGACTCCTCCATTAGAGGGAGAGTTGTGCCTCTGGTCTCCAGGTACTGGGAAGGTGCAGTTGAGTTTCGCACACACACACACAACACTTAGGACCCTGGGACGGTGGGTGGACCCAGGTGTAGCCGGGAGGGAAAAGTGAAGTGCAGGAGGAGAGTAGAAGGAAAAGGAGAGACCATCGGAGAGGAGTGGAGTGGAAGTCGGGAGTGTAGGGGCGGTGTGGTGCCGACTCCCACGGGCTGGAGGATGATCACGCTCGCCCCGGGAGGGAAAGACCGAGAGGTGTAGAGGAAGAAGGGAGCCTTTGGGGTATGGAACGAGACGTAGATCCCCGTACGCCCGTATCTGGTGAGAAAGAGGGGCTGGTGGACTCGGCCCTGAACACGGTGTGGATGCTACAAGCCCAAACCCTCGAACCATAGGCCCCAAACTTCTAACGGGAGCTGTGGCCGAACACCCGACACAACCCGGAGAAGGCGGCTGAACTAGAGAGTAGTGCCCCAGGAGCGAGTACAAATAAGCATGAACGGCTGTCGGTACCTGAACTCTGTGTGCGGAGGCACTGAGAGCCTGGGGGGCAGAGCGGTGTCACGCTTGCCCCAGAAGAGAACTACCCCTTATAGTGCTGAGAGACAGAGAGACCACCAGAGAAAGAAACACATAGTGAGAGAGGAAGGGACACCAACCAAGACTTGACTGCATTGACCTGGTTCTGGAGACAGCGCTGAACTGAAGTACCCCGCGGCCATGCTAAAACAACTGAGTAAACGTTACAGAACTCCAGCTGTGGTGTGACTTTCTTTGGCGACGACCACTGGCCACAGAGACTGCATGAGACACCGGGGTGCTATAATCTAATGAACATCTGCCAAGGTACGAACTGACTCCTCCATCCTAACTGTGGGGATGTAACCCTCCAAGCTGCCGTTCATCGTCTCCAGAGGTTTGAAGCAGCAGTGGCTGCTCTTGCTGCATACCGCAGGTGGTATTATGAATACCCCTTTCCCTAGTCATCCCCCGTCATCTACCCCAGTTTATTAAAATTGACACCACCAGGGTCACGGGACTGGGTCTCGGCCCCTGTCTGTCCCTGTGAAAAGAACCAAGAAGTGAAGAACAACAAGCTGCCTGGTTCCCGAGTACCCCCGGCCCTGGAGTGGGTGTGTCAACCGCTCTTGAAATCCACTGTCGCCTTTAAAATTAGGAACTGTTGTTTTCCAACATTTAAAATTGTATATATGTCTTCTTAAAATGCTAAAAAAAAATGAATAACTGTATCTTTAAGGCCGGTGTAGGGATCCATTATTTGGCAAAATGATTAACTTGAAAATGATCTTGCGGTATTTGGTCGAACAATTAAATATCTTAGTTCAAATATAGAAATGCCGGGCACTACACATTCAGACTGGACGTCGCTCACAGCAAAATTGTCAGTAGCAGTGGAGCAGGATAAGTCTAGTAAAGGGTGCTGCACTGTTTTGTAGAGATATAATATACATCAAAAACATTCTGAAGAAAACAGCACTCACCTGTGGAGATCTGGCTTTAGTGCTATATTCCAAGTAATACATGTACATACATGCAGATACAAGTGTAGGGGAAGGGGACGACGGACAATGGACCACCATTTCGTACCTATCTGGTACGAAAACGGTGGACCATTGTCCATCCTCCCCCTCCCTGTACTTGTATCTGCATGTATGTACATGGATTACTGGGAATATAGCACTAAAGCCAGATCTCCACTGGTGAGTGCCTGTTTTCTTCAGAACGTTTTAGAATGAAATATCTCACATCATATGTGATGACTGAAACTGCTTCTCTTTGGTGAGTCGTGGTAATAAGTCGTATTGATGATGTTGCTACTCATAACTGCTTTTCCAGGTTCAGTGTGGGTCTGGAACGCATTTGACTTTTTACAATAAGCTGATTACAGCAGTAAGTTGTTCTGAACACATGTATATTACACTGCATGTCTCCTCACGGTGGGATATTCATCACATTATATCTCTAGGACTCAAGCAATGGGAGATCTACAGTATACGACACATAGGAGAAACTAGGACTGCTACATATACATCATATAGGAGACCCTGAGCCTGCTGTGTACACATTACAAAGGAGACACTGAGACTGCTGTATATACATCACATAGGAGACACCAAGACTGCAGTATTCATCACATACATGACACTGAGACTGTTTTATATTCATCACTAGGATATAATAAGACTCTGTATATACATTACATAGAATACACCAAGGGACTGGTACATATAGATCACATAGGAGACATTAGAGCTGGACCCATATGTATTACATAGGTGACGCTGGTGCATTGGATATGCTGGAGCTGCTGCATTTCCATCACATGGGAGACACTGAGGTTTGAGCATATACATCACATGTGAGACACTGAGGATGATGCATGTACATCACATTGGAGACACTGGAGCTGCACCAAATACATCATAGAGGAGGCGCTGATACTGATGCATATACATCACAAGGAGACACTAGGGCTGCAGCATACACATCACAGAGGAAACAATTGGACTGATGCATATATATTAAATACCATACACTGGAGATTGAGCATATACAGTGGGGAAAATAAGTATTTGATATATTGGCGATTTTGCACGTGTTCCCACCTACAAAGAATGGAGAGGTCTGTAGGTTTTATTGTAGGTACACTTCAACTGTGACAGACAGAATAAAAAAATCCAGGAAAGCACAATATGATTTTTAAATAATTAATTTAATTTTATTGCATGATATAAGTATTTGATACAATTTAAAAACAAAACTTAATATTTGGTACAGAATCCTTTGTTTGCAATTACAGAGGTCAGATGTTTCCTGTAGTTCTTGACCAAGTTTGCACGCATACACTGCAGCAGGGATTTTGGCCCACTCCTCCATACAGATCTTCTCCAGATCTTTCAGATTTTAGGGCTGTCGTTGGGCAACATTGAGTTTCATCTCCCCAAAGATTTTTTATTGAGTTCAGGTCTGGAGACTGGCTAGGCCACTCCAGGACCTTGAAATGCTTCTTATGGCCATTGACCCAACTTCGATACTCTTACTGAAAGAAGGTTAATGGCCAAAATCTCGCAATACTTGACCTCATCCAATCTCTCTTTAATACACTTCAGTCGTCCTGTCCCCTTTACAGAAAAGTACCCCCAAAGTATGATGTTTCCACCCCCATGCTTCAGTTTGGAAGTTGTTCTTAGGGTTGTACTCATCCTTCTTTTTCCTCTAAACACAATGAGTGGAATTTATACCAGAAAGTTCTATTTTGGTTCTCATCTGTACACATGACCTTCTCTATGCCTCCTCTGATCATCCAGATGGTCATTGTGAATGTTGCTGCATGAGCAGGGTAACCTTTGGTGCCCTGCAAGATTTTAATCCATGAAGGTGTAATGTTTGACTAATGGTGCTATTTGAAACAGTGGTACCAGCACTCTTCAGGTCATTGACCAGGTCCTCCCATGTAGTTCTGAGCTGATTCCTGACCTTTCTCAGAATCATCCTTACCCCACGAGGTGAGATCTTGCAGGCCGAGTTAAAGTTAGATTAGACAGTCATCTTCTTTCACTCTAATTTACTAATTGCTCACCCATTTTAGCTCTGCAGTTTCTCCCAGTGCACTACCAGTCTTAGTTTCAGCCCTGAGGTGCTAAGTTGATCTCTTGAATCTGTGCTCTGGGAATTAATCTTTGCTGTCTGACCTTGCCTGTGTTTGACCATTCTTTTGTCTTCTCTCCAGGCAACTGACCATGGACCATGACTTAACTACTCTGTTTTATCCTTCTGTCTTGACGTGCTCTCCTGGTACCTGACCTGAATGTTTCACTTCTTCTTGTCCGTGTGGTGACTAGTGTCACAATTGGGTTTAGTACTGCTGTATGATACAGACTGCTGCAGAATCAGAAAGCTACAAGGCAGACCCCCGGCATAATAGAGCAGAATGTAGGAGGTCCTGCTGGATCTGTAGACCTTAATACTTCAGGAGAAGGGAAGATAAAAGTATGTTTGAGTCACCGCATAGAAAAGTCACCATTGTCAATTGGCCGTGAACCCTGCTTGAAAGCGTTAAAAAAAGGCATTTTGGGAAAAAAATATCTTTACTAGGAACTATTCTGGATAAATGAAAACATTACACCTACACATGCAGCTGCAGGAAGACATTGGCGTCTACCTGTCATTTGAAATGAAGTAGTGACTTTTTGCATCTCTGATTATTCTGCCCAAGTTCTTGTCCAAGGTGCTGAAACTTCAGGCTAGATCCAACAAAGATCCTTACAGCACATTACATTTCTAATATTATCTCAACATTACTGATTAGAGAATATAAGCTATAAGCACTGATGATAATTTTCTCTTTGAAGTTCATCAATCAATAGTAAACACATTAATAAATGCCATACTCATCTGAAATCTCATTTATTTTCATAGAAAGCCCAAAGTTGTAATTCCTATATTTCACCACAAGAGGGCAATGTGTGCTAAATGTATGGCACTGCCAAGAACCATATGTTACAAGAGGCTTGTGGAAGTCAAAGTATGTGTAGAATCTGCTGGTGGAGCAGCTGTCATGTCCCCAGTGCTGTCAGGCCCCTCTGGTATTGGGACCGTAACGTGACCATTTAACCCATAGTGTACAAACGCATAGCCTGAGTTCCTCTACAGCACAAGGCTTTAAAAAGAATTGTTTAGGCTGCTAATATAATGATTTGCTCCTATGACATATCCAACAAACATAGCCTACTAACTGGTTACCTTTTAATTGATGGTCAGTCTCTTCCATTGGTTCCTACCATGACCTCATCCACCCACAAGGAGTGGGACAAGGCTTTTTTTCTTCTTTTTAAGGTAGGGATGACCTTTGGGGGTCATGTCTGTGTTTTTCTAAGAAAGAATAGGTTACTAAACCAACTATCTTTGTGCCTGGAAGACTTGTCCTGATAGAACACGGTAAGATGATATTATCGCCAAAGTTTGAGATCAGGATCCAGTTTTCTGGGCAATCCTTTGTGATGTCTATGGGTCAAACCAATAAATGTAACCCTGATATTAATAGTGTAGTGATCAATAGATAATTATCACCACTACTACATTATTACTTGTGCTATTTGGTGACACT
Organism: Allobates femoralis; assembly: GCA_033576535.1. NCBI lineage: Eukaryota > Metazoa > Chordata > Amphibia > Anura > Aromobatidae > Allobates > Allobates femoralis. The sequence continues at coordinate 494,872,203 of JARQOC010000005.1, forward strand.
CTACTGTATGGGTCCTTATCCTGGTATATGGACCACTTTCCCCTGGGCTGTGTGACGGATATATTCTTGCGTCTTGAGCTGACGTTTCTAATGATACCATTTTGGGGTAGATACGTTGTTTTGATCGCCCGTTATTGCAATGTTGCGGCGACCAAAAAAAACGTAATTTTGGCGTTAGTATTTTTTTTCGTTACACAGTTTACAGATCAGAATAATCTTTTATATCTTGATAGATTGGGTGTTTCTGAACATGGCGATAACTAATATGTGTATTTCTTAATAGTGTTTATTTTCAATGTGGCAAAAGGGGGGTAATGTGAACTTTTAATTTTTTTTTCATATGTGTAAAAAAATGTTTGTTGTTTATTATACTTGGCCCCTCGGGGGCCTCAGTGCAACACAGACATCGCTCCTCTTATGTCCTGATGAGCTGATGTAGCATCAAGAACACAGGGGAAGTGATCACTTTCTGCTGCTGACCTCACTGGAGGTCACCAGCAGGAAGTGATTCAGGACAGCTATGGGTGTCATCAGATTGCATCACGGGACCTCCATCAGGGTGGGGAACAGCGTGATCCTCCGTCATGGGACTTTGGACCGCGCTGTCAGTCACTGGTCACGCTGATCTGATCAGTGGTGTTATCAATAGATGTCGGGGGAGAGGACGTGAGCTCAGCATGTGAGTGCGCAGCAGGGGGCGGGACACGGCCAAGGACGCACATGTCATCTTGTCATGAAGGGCTTGTACTGTTCAATGGAAACGAAGGTTTCCAAAACAAAATCAGCAACATTCAGACCTCGACACTTGATGCAGGAGAAGTCATAGCAGAAAAAGTCATAAAGCCTCATATGGGATGTCTGTTAGTTGATATATACAGGTGGGCCATTTAAATGGAGCACCTAAATAAAATGGGAATGGTTGGTGATATCAACTTCCTGTTTGTGGCACCCTTAGTATATGGGAGGGGGAAAACTTTTCCAGATGGGTGGTGACCATGGCGGCCATTTTGAAGTTGGCCATTTTGGATCCAACTTTATTTTTTTAAATGGGAATAAGGTCACGTGACACATCAAACTTATGGAGAATTTAATAAGAAAAACAATGGTGTGCTTAATTTTAACATAACTTTATTCTTTCATGAGTTATTTACAAGTTTATGACCACTTATAAAATGTGTTCAAAGTGCTGCCCATTGTGTTGGATTGTCAATACAACCCTCTTCTCCCACTCTTGGCACAGTGATAGCCACACCGCAGAAGAAATGCTAGCACAGGCGTCCAGTATCCGTTGTTTCAGATGCTGCACATCTTGTATCTTCACAGCATAGACAATTGCATTCAGATGAGGGATGAGGCAAACTTTTTTGTGAATGGTGAAGTTAACAAACAAAACCAGCGCTATTGGTGTGACACTAACCCACAGTGGATAGATCCCTCCAAGACTGCTGGAACACAAAAATTGATGGTATGGTGTGGTATATGGGGTACAAAGATAGTGGGGCCATTCTTCATCAATGGAAACCTCAATGCCACTGGATATCTGAAATTGCTACATGATTCAGATATCCAGTGGCATTGAGGTTTCTATTGATGAAGAATGGCCCCTCTATCTTTTTACCCCATATACCACACCATACCATCAATTTTTGTGTTCCAACAGTCTTGGAGGGATCTATCCACTGTGGGATAGTGTCAGACCAATAGCTCCAGATCTGTGTGTGGAGCCAGAAGAGAAGGAGCCAGATCAGAGAAGCTTGTGCCAAGGAAAGGGCAGGAGTTTGCACTGATCCTGACATTGCTTAGGACTGTTTTGTAGCCTGATGTAATCTGATACATTGTCACCTCATCAGCTGCAGTCTGGAGCTCACACACTGTGTAGACCCCGGCCCATTATCCTTAGATGATTATGTGGCAAGACAGATCTGACTGAGAATAAACATCTGTCTGCTTCAGACACAGTCTAGTGGGGACACCATGTGGAAGGTTTATGAATGGTTTTCCACAGATTTTACTTATAAAGCATATTTGAAAGTTTATTAAAATCACTTGTGCTATATTATTATTGAATAAAAATTTAAACAGCTGTTACGCTTTAAAGCTTGTGGGACCCAATGCAAAATCTAAAACATGGCTCTCAGTTATCACAAGTGTCTAATAGCCTTAGTCTCCTCATATGGATCAAATAGACCTTCTTTGTCCTCTTGGTTCTAAAGGCTTCTGTGCAACTGCAACCACTGCACCTACTATAGAGATCTCAGATGCTGTGACACAACCTTAATAAGGCGGTTCATGCGCAGAAACCCTCTAATGTGGCTGAATTACAGCAAATCTGCAAAGATGAGTGGCCAAACTTCCTCCAGAGTAACTGGTCATTGCCAGTTATTGCAATGCTTGATTGCAGTTGTTGCTGCTAATAGTGGCCTAACCAGTTATTGGGTTTAGGGGGCAGTCACTTTTTCACACAGGGCCCTTTATGTTTGGATTTCTTTCCCCCTTAATAATACAGATCTTCATTTATAAAGTGCATTTTGTGATTACTTGTGTTATCTTTGTCTAGTATTTAAATTTCTTTGGTGAGCTGAAACATTTAAATGTGACAAACATGCAAGAGAATAGGAAATCAGGAAGTGGGGAAAGACTTTTTCAGGTGTGTGTATCAGAACTATTGCCATCAATACTTGAAACATATGGCCTCAATCTCGCAGGAGTTCAGGAGAAGCAAAACTCAACAGAAAATACCGTCCTGCTACTTTGCATTGTTCTGTGTGAATGTAGAATATATAGGGCTGTGCACATCATCGTAATATAGAAGCTATAATATGTGAGTAGCTGTATCCTATTGTGATTTCTGCCCATTTGTGTGCCAATAAACATATAACAAAACAAATCATGCCATTCTCCATGTGTGGCAGATTTACCCCGATAGTCAAGAAAGATTCAGAGATCACATCCATTTATATGTGAGTTTAAAGGGAATCTGTCACCATGAACGCCGTCCAGTCTGCACCATGTCATAGGGAAGAGTAGACTAATATGGAGTTTTGTGAGAAAAGATTCAGTATTACCTGGGTTTTCATAGTGTAATCCTCTGTTCTTTCTGCATTGCTTGGTCCTATAGGTGGTGAATGTCAGCCTTCTTTATATAAGAATCAAGGATACTTCTCATGTTAGGGAGCGCTTAGAACAAGGACCAGAGACAGTATTAATAATACTTAACTGTATTTTTAATCCACAACGCGTTTCAATGGCGGCACACCATCTTCATCAGGTGGGGGCATGCTGCCATTGAAACACATTGTGGATTAAAAATAAAGTTAAGTATTATTAATACTGTCTCTGGTCCTTGTTCTAAGCGCTCCCTAACACGAGAAGTATCCTTGATTCATATATCCTCATCTCCCGCTGAGAGATCGTGCACAGCAGCCCAGAATAGGACCTGCGGTTTACCGCAATATGACCTTGCGTGACGTCAGAGTGAAGTCAGCTGACCAGGACCATGTGACCGGAACACAAGCTGAGGAAAACAGCCGGAGTTCCCGGAGTCACTGGATCCTGCAGCAGACCGTAGCAGACACGCCATACACCGGGGTTGTGCTTAACAGGTGAGAGGCTCCTCTCGTACCCCTATTTAAATATACTCACGGGTTCCTCTCATAGGCGCCTTTCTGCCATTTCTTTCTCTTTACAGCCTTCATTATGTAACACACAGAGATAGCTGTCAGTCAGTGGCGTAACTCGAGGCTCATGGGCCCCGATGGGGAAGCTCCAATGGGGCCCCCAATTATTGCAAATCTAATACCAATAGTCTTTTTCTATAGGCCAAAGGGACTTTTGGGGCCCCCTAGGCTCCAGGGCCCCAATGTGATTGCAACCCCTGCACCTGTTGTGGTTACGCCCCCTGCTGTCATTCGCGAACAGAGGATTAAATGATTAAAACAAAGGTTATATTAAATTATTTCTCACAAAGCTTTATGTCAATCAATGGTGACCAGTTCCCTCTGATGTGCGGTGAGTGTAATGCTCCATTAGCCTACTGAATTTTTTCTGTAAAACTCTGCTAAAGCCAAAAGAAAATGTAGCAGCTGTACTGAACACTATAGGAAACACTATGTGGTTAATAATAGATCTGGCCAGAACCTCTCAAGTATTCAAAGTCCTTCTTCTGATATCTTTGCATGTAAGTAATTGGTATACTAATGTTCTTAATAGGGATATAGGGGCAGAATATGAATATATGCTGCTTGTAGCATCATTTTTTTATACATAGTATATTGTTTTAACCAGTGAAGTTCCCCTTTACCACCGCTAGGTGGAGACATAACTCCAGCCTTACAATGGCTTCTCCTCTAGTTGCTGTGGGAGGTTCAGAGCAGGGAGTGACTGCAGCTCGGAGATCTTCATGCCTGACATCTCCAGAGTCCCCTGCTGTCCCTATTATAATGATTACATGGTAGAGCTCACACCTGCACTGAGAATGTACAGTCAGGTGGAGAGGAGCTGGTGATTTCTGGATGAGAGTCTAGATCTACAGCCTGAAGATAACAAAAGTAGAGTTTAGCAAGACTTATGCTTGATGTTTTAAAGTTTCTATTTGTGGATTGATTATTGGTGGGGGCTGGAGACTTAATGAAGAAAGAAGTCTACCTGGTAAGTTGGATACATCATGGCTTATGGTGTTGGGTGATAGAAAACTAGGAAATACTGTTTGTTCTCTTGACTTGAGGAGCTGATGACTTAGTGCTAACTTGATCTTGTGTTGACTGTATCAACTAGAAGGTCATAAAAGAGACCTGGAGAATTTGTGTCCACCTTGATACTAAAGATCTACAAAACCAAGACTGGCAACCTTCAACTCATTCATGTACATTCAGTCCTGGAGGGAATTCCATCAAAAACTTGGATGACCAATTGTTGGTGGCTGGTAAGACCTCCAGCTCTGGATTGTTGGTGCCTGGTTAGACCTCCAGCTCTGGATTGTTGGTACCTAGTAAGACCTCCCATCTCTGGATTGTTGGTACCTGGTAAGACCTCCCATCTCTGGATTGTTGGTACCTGGTAAGACCTCCCAGCTCTGGATTGTTGGTGCCTGGAATGACCTCCCAGCTCTGGATTGTTGGTACCTGGTAAGACCTCCCAGCTCTGGATTGTTGGTACCTCGTTAGACCTCCCAGCTCTGGATTGTTGGTACCTGGTAAGACCTCCCAGCTCTGGATTGTTGGTACCTGGTTAGACCTCCCAGCTCTGGATTGTTGGTACCTGGTAAGACCTCCCAGCTCTGGATTGTTGGTGCTTGGTAAGACCTCCCAGCTCTGGATTGTTGGTACTTGGTAAGACTTCCCAGCTCTGGATTGTTGGTACCTGGTTAGACCTCCCAGCTCTGGATTGTTGGTACCTGGTAAGACCTCCCAGCTCTGGATTGTTGGTGCCTGGTAAGACCTCCCAGCTCTGGATTGTTGGTACCTGGTAAGACTTCCCAGCTCTGGATTGTTGGTACCTGGTAAGACCTCCCAGCTCTGGATTGTTGGTGCCTGGTAAGACCTCCCAGCTCTGGATTGTTGGTACCAGTTAAGACCTCCCAGCTCTGGATTGTTGGTGCCTGGTAAGACCTCCCAGCTCTGGATTGTTGGTGCCTGGTAAGACTTCCCAGCTCTGGATTGTTGGTACCTGGTTAGACCTCCCAGCTCTGGATTGTTGGTACCTGGTAAGACCTCCGAGCTCTGGATTGTTGGTGCTTGGTAAGACCTCCCAGCTCTGGATTGTTGGTGCCTGGTAAGACCTCCCAGCTCTGGATTGTTGGTGCCTGGTAAGACCTCCCAGCTCTGGATTGTTGGTACCTGGTAAGACCTCCCAGCTCTGGATTGTTGGTGCCTGGTAAGACCTCCCAGCTCTGGATTGTTGGTGCCTGGTAAGACCTCCCAGCTCTGGATTGTTGGAGGCAGCTGCTTACTCTTAGGGAGTGGTTATTACCTTGAGACCAGTCCTGAGCTGCTGATCAGAGATCACATCTTAAGGGTTTGCAGTCACACAAGCCTCAGCAGATAATTAATGCTCCTTTCTTCTACCCTCTCTGGACCAACCTCTGCCCTCCTCATCATCCTGGCATACAGCAGAAGCTGGGGGAAGGACTACCCCTCATTATGTGCCTCCCACAAAAGCAACATGAGCTGGGTCTTTAACTGGACTAAACACCAGGGCTAGAGCAGAACAGTTTGTGGACTTTATCCCAGAATTTTTTATCTGCAGATCTAGGCAATTCTATAGACCTGCTGGACAATCACTGTAAGTATCTGATCCTCTTATATGCTTATATAGTAGGGAAGCATTGACTTGTGGAGTCCTCCTCATCCAGGAGAGTCACCAACTTCTTGAGTGATTAAATTAGCATTATTCAATACAAATGTCCTTGACCTTCAAGCCTTACTAAACTTGTCTAAGGAGCTTACTGCTACTGAATTGAGACCTCCATATGTATTGACATCCATGTCTGCCCATTCAGAGTTGGAGCTGGGACTAATAGATTTATAACATGTATCTGGAAGACATCCCAGACTGTGGAGTGTAACATAGGAGCAAAGGTCCTTCTCTAACATTAAGCTGCAACCTTGCATGGAGGATTAAAATCCATTATATATAAAGCTTTTTCTCCCTCCACAATAATTACTATTCAATTAGATTACATGGGATGGGTGCGAAAGGGCAGCAGAAGTTGTTCTCCAGCTGTATCCTGCCCATGTGATTATGTAACTGAATTATCCTCAAGGAAAGCTGCTGGCCACACTGGGAGAGAGCTCCCTCCTGCATCATCTCATCATTCACTGGGATGGATCATAGGGTTACCACTACTACGGTAGCAGCATCTATTATTCTAGACATCCCATTATTACTACATTATACTATTGTTATGCTACGCTAATTAGCTTCAAAATGATGAAATGTTATCACACAATGTGTTACTATAATACCATAGTATTTCAGCATGATTCAGATGTCATTGCTACGTAATAATACTATAATTACTACTATTAAACCATAATTATTACTACTGCTATTACTACTTAATTGTTATTTATGCTATTATTATTACTCCCACTATATGATTGTAACCTGACATTAATGGAAATAATAATAATTGTTATAGTTTTCAACAACTACTATTACTACTATACTAGTTTTATCTATAATATTACCACTGTAATAATAGTTTGACTCATACATTGGAGTTTCCATGATGAACCCTGGAATATGTATGGTTAAAAAATTAATACAATATCATTATCATTATTATTAGTTCATAACTATGTGCAGTGCAGAGATAGACAGATTATAGATAGATAGATAGATAGATAGATTTATAGATAGATAGATAGATAGATAGATAGATAGATAGATGGAGATAGATAGATAGATAGATAGATTTATAGATAGATAGATAGAGATAGATAGATGATAGATAGATAGATAGATAGATAATAGATAGATAGATAGAGCAGAATTATAGAATAAGCTGCTAAGAGAAGTTTCTTAATAAACTTCTGATAGTAGAAATAATGATGTTTGCATCTTTTCTTTGATGATTGATGTAAGCCATAGACTTGTGTCAGTAGTCGATGCCGCTCACTTAAGAAAACACTTAGTGGATGTAGACAGGACATCATATCAGACTGTATTGTGAAAAGTGCATATTGATTATTGTTTTACCATATAGCAGGCTGAAGAATTATCAATACGGTATCAGGTTTCCCTTTCTCCACTTTCTACATGATAACATTAGTAGAAGCATTGCTGGGGATTGGGGAGAACACTGTTTATTTGCATAAAATACAGATCTGGAGTGGCGTTGTTGTATAGGTGTTACATTGATTACAGATCTAGAATTTAACTCTTAATTATGGCTAGCGGTCAGTCTCAGAGATCAGGGAGGTTTACTTGCAGTCCTATGTAAATCCACACTTAAGACATATTGAGTTCCAGCAATTTTTAGTCTACTAGGTGCTTATGTGTTTAGTCTGTAGTTACATATAAATGAAATGTTCTGTATTGAGGCTGATGGTGTCAGAGCTGTTCATCTGATAAAAAGCCAGCAACGCATTATTAAATTGTATTGGAGGCTGCGTGCATGCCGGGAAATGGTGATCAATCTGCACAAAACCCGGAACTAGGAGTTTGGTGCTCTGGGGATTAGAAGCCCCTGTGGAATATGATCGTGTATTACACATTGAAAAAATATATAGATATACACACATATATATTTATATATGTGGTTTACATATATGTAGTATATATATAGATTTACATATATATATATTATATATACACACAATATGTGTGTTTGTTGAGTTTTACTATGTATAGTAACAAGTGAGTTTGGTATTCGGGTTCGGAATATTCTAACCGAATACTTCTTTACTATTCGATATTCGTCCCGATTACCGAACAAAATGCAAGTCAATGGGGAACTCAAATAGCTTTCTGGAAGATTCCCCAGACAAATATTAAAGTTCCCCATTGATTTGCATAGTAAAGAAGTATTCGGTTAGAATAGTCCGAACCCAAGTACAGATCTATCCACTCATCACTAGCAGTAACTATTTTTGTTATAATAAAAATGATAAATCAGCCTAATCCTATAAAGAGCTAGACCTGATCCCACAGAGTAATTGCCGTCATTATTACAGAGGGATTTTGGAATTGGAAAGGTGCAGATAGGATCCGATCTTTGGATCATTGCAGCACTGACCCTTTTATACATCACCTGGAGAACAGGTGTCTGGAATGTTAATTGCTCTCGGCTTCTGCTCTCTGTTCTCGCCCGCTTTCAGTGGCTCTTTGAGCTTTCATCAGGATTTTCCATCCCTCAGGACAAGTGTTTTTTTTTACCTGACCAGTCTCAAGGGTCAGAAATGAGAGTCCCCTGGGTACAGAAATGTGCTCTGTCCAGACATGACTATGGCTATAATGCACTGTGCTTTTCCATTATAAGATTAGTAGGGTTTGTGTACAGCTTTTATCATTATATTATCATCATGCCAAATCAATGCCACAATGTCCAGAGAGAAATCTGTGAATCTAGTTCAGAGTAGACCCAACGGAGTGTTTGGAATATCTACCTGAAGATACAATAAGGCCCTGAATCCTCAAGTCTGGTTCTTTTTTGCCATAAATTATGATGATAGTGTTGGGTGCTCTTGGCCATGTCCCCCCTACCGTCAAAGATCTGCCCTAGTAGAGCTGGCGGAGAATGGCTTAAATAGGCCAAAACAACTGAATTGTTGCCCAACTATGACTTGTGAAACCAATTAGTGACATTTCAAGTAGTTTTATGGCAAGAAACTGGCGTGGAGTCCTTGATGAATTGGTCCCTACGTTTATATTTGGAGTTGCTGCATTGCCTTGTAGTTATTGAGTTATGAGGATCTAGAATTTCACAGTATGGAGTCACTGTAAAATCAAAGGAACTCGCAATGTTTCTTGATGATATAAAGTGCCAGGTAACCTTGCAATCACAGTCAGATTTTGGGTACAGTGGCAAAGTTGCTTGTAACGTTTCTCCCACTGAAGTTTCTAGCTGATTTTATCACCACTACGTGCAGAATTGGTATACATTCACACCCTGTTGATTTTGTTGCAGAACATTTTGCACCTCTATCATTCATTGCATAACTTTTTCTTAGTCGCCTCTTCAGTTAAATGGCCGATTTATCTCTGCTACATTCGAAAGTGGATATAATATATTATGTTATTTTAGTAGCTATAAACACAGAAATAATCAATTTGTCTCATATGTATGGTCAGAATTTCGAGTGGTAGTGCGTATTGAAGAAGTCAGGTAGGATTTGATGTGTTACACTTATCATGCTGACTTAGACCATATTGAATTACAAGACTGAACTCATATGTTCTTTCCACTCTTTGCACACTGGCATTGATGCCCAATCTTGGAAAAATAATTTGCTGATGTGCAGCCAAGTGTGAACGCATCACAGCAATGTGGTCTAAGTGGGTGAGAGGTTCTGCACCACCAGAATAAAGTGGTCACTGGATAAAGGCGTACATTAATTAGGTTTTTTTTAATGTCTTGTACTTGCTGTACAGTAAAAGATGACAGTAATATAAAGGATGGTTAGTTGGATAGGTTTTATATATGATATTACCAATGAACGATACGTAACTATTTAGCTGTGGTGAAGATATGCTTCTTGATTCATTCACAGTGTTACTTAAAGGCGATCAGTGTTAGATTCGTGGAGATCTGACCCCTGGGACCTCTGAGGATTGTTGCACACTACTAATTCCTATTGGGTTACCTGTTCTAGTTCCAATGGCCTCTAGCAGTGGTACGCTGGGTTCATACTACGGTTTTTGCAATACACAAAAGATAAAAGCGCTCCCTTTTGGAGAACCTGGTGGTCTAATGGGGCAAATTAAAGGGTGAATGAGGGGTCGCCTCTCACCTGTGATGGTTGTGTGTCTGCACACAACTTCAGTGTAGGGTATGGCTCAAAGGACCTCCGGCTCCACTCTGACACAACTCCTGCCGGCTTCCTGACCAGCTTCTGGCTTGCTCTGATTAAATGGAACACAGTCATGTGACTCACGAGTCACTGGTCCCAGGGTCTGATATCACCACAGGTCCTATCAGTCCAGAGATGCTTGGCTAGAATTATCCGTGCCTCTCTGCCGCTCCAGTAACAACACACCCAGAAGGGTGGTTGTGCAGAATTAAGGCTGGCTAACCCTTTCTTTCCTTCATACTACAGTTTTTGGAATCTGGGGGGAAGAGGCAGGTAAAACATGCTTTCTCTTGGATTCCCCCAGAATCCCTCACTATTGACACACTCGATGCACCAGCACCAGTGTTATCACTGATCCATCTCATGGATCAGGCATAATACCAGTGTGGGAGCAGACAATTGCATCTGGTAGTGTACCTTTTTTTTCTGGATCCGGAGGAAAATGTAATGCCCCCTAGTGGGTGTGTCATGTCAAACTTGACTTTGGTCATGCTCAGACCATAAACCCGGATCAAGTGGCTGGATCTAATAGATTTGGATTCTGCCAGATCTGGGATAAATAGAGCCCCATTGCAATTTAATATGCATTGCCCCAGATCTGCGTGTTCACAGTTTTGTTATGGAGATCAAAATCGCTCCAGAATGCATTTTTGGTCTCAGTGCAAAAACCGTGGACACCCGGATCAGAGGGAACCATAAAGAACTGGATGCACCCACAAGTTCCTGCGGTCCCAATTAAAGTCAATGGGGCAGAAAATTGATGTGGACACAAAAAAAAACGAAAAATGGTAGTATTACACCTGCCTTAGGCTACATTAACATGTTCAGTTTTTGGTCAGTTTTTCACATCTGTATGTGTAAGCTAAAACCAGGAATGAATGAAAAATACAGAAGTGGTGACATCTTTCTATTAAGCCACGTTCACGTGTTGAGTGCTTGGTCAGTATTTTACATCAGTATTTTAATGCCAAACCCAGGAGTGAAACAATCAGAGGAAAAGTCTAATAGAAAACGTCACCCCTTCTGTATTTATCACCCACTCCTGGTATTGGCTCACAAAAACCGATGTGAAAAACTGAACATGTGAACGTAGCCTTCAATTGGATTCATATCGGCATTAGGTCAGCATGTGGTCCAACAAGAAACATGCTTTCCGGGAGGGTTTGGCCAACCATCACAGAACTGCTAACTCTTTCAGGAATGTTGAGATGATAGCTGCATCAATACATATATAAGCAGCAACAATACAAATTACCGTGTTTCCCCGAAAGTAGGGCGCCCCCGAAAGTAAGGCATGCTTGGGGGGGCGCCCTACCTTCTAATATAAGGCACCTCCCGAATGTAAGGCGTACCTAAGCTGGTCCCCCGCTCTCTGGTGGTCCCCCGCTCTCCGGTGGCCCCCTCCGTCTCTCTGGTGGCCCCCCAGTCTCCAGCGGCCCCCCGCTCTCCTGATTCCCGCTGTTGCTGCCAAACTCCGCCCAGGTCAGGAGCCCTGCGCCAATTACAGCGCAGGAACCGTGACCCAATCACAGCCCAGGAACCGCAAGCCAATCCGTGGCCAGCTGACATCGTGCATGGCCTCTGATTGGCTAGCGGTTCCTGGGCTGTGATTGGCTCACGGTTCCTGCTCTGTAATTGGCGCAGGGCTCCTGACCTGGGCGGAGTTTGGCAGCTACAGTGGGAAGAAGGAGAGCGGGGGGACTCTGGAGAGCAGGGGGGGGCCACCGGAGAGCGGAGGGGGCCTCTGGAGAGTGGAGGGGGCCTCCGGAGAGTGGAGGGGGCCACTGGAGAGTGGAGGGGGCCACTGGAGAGCGGAGGCGGCCACTGGAGAGCGGAGGCCAGCTGGAGGACGGGGGACCACCGGAGAGCGGAGGCCAGCGGGGAGAGCGCGGACACCAGAGAGCGGGGGCCACCGGAGACCGGTAAAAAACGGTTTGCGTGTATGGCTATGTGTGTGTGTGTGTATGGTTATGTGTGTGTATGGGTGTGTGGTGTGTATGTGTGTGTGTATGGGTGTGTGGTGTATGTGTGTGTATGGGAGGCTGCAGTGGGATTTAGCTAATATAAGACACCCCCGAAAGTAAGACATGGTGGTCTTTTTGGACCAAAAAAAAATATAAGACAGTGTCTTACTTTCGGGGAAACACGGTAGTATGAAAATATATGATAAAAAGAATGTAAGGTAAGAAGTTAATATGGGTAGACAGAACTAAATATATGTGCGGGGCTACCAATGTGAAAAAAATATATATATCAAAAAGACCCTACCAAGATATCCAGTAAGCAGACCAAAAGAAAAGAGGTGCACAAGAGAGGCCATAGTAAGGCCCAATAAATAACCATATAGTGAAAGTGTGCAATTCCTGACTGTGAACAGCAGTGCCACCTCCCAACGCGTGTTTCGACATGCCTATCTTCTTCCTGGGGGAATGTGACTGGTCCACATATTTCTCAGCCGCCTTCTGCACATTTATAGAGAATTGCCCATTATGCCTTTACTTTTTAGAGTATTTTGTAGATTTGTATAAAACTAAGAAAAGCTTCCTGGTGACAAAAACTCCAACAATTCACTGGTGATGGTTCTTGTAAATGTACATATATTATCACCGTGACATGTGGACATTCCAATGTTGAACTGAACTTCGGTCAACCTAGAACTAGCAATCTGACTGGTTTAGTACACAAAAAACAGCCCAAGTGTCATCAGTGTTTTTCAATCAATTTTCATCATTGTCTGATAAGTTTTACCCATCAGTGATTTTCACGTCTGAAAAAAAAATTACAAAGCTTCTTCTATTCATAATGCACAGTACATGGACTGTTCATTGACATTCTCCATGTGCTGCCTGTCATTTTCATGGACATAGACTTATATGAGTTATTTTGATCAAAAATGGATTTGACTCTGTGATTTCTATTGTGGCTACACGATCTGAAACCCCCCCCCCCACATATGTATGAATAGCAGGGTGGTACACGTTCTATCTGTGACAATCATGGATAGAACTTACACAGGCGTCTAAATGAGGCCTTAATTGAAGTCCAGGTGTTATAGCCATAAATTGGAAGCTAAAGTTTGCACCCAGCTTCGAGTGAAGATAATATTAGACAAAAGTTCAGATACAGAATAAATCTTAAATAATGATGGGTAAGCACTAAAGTGCTCGGGTGCTCAGTACTCGAATTGAGCAGGTCGGACACTGACGGGATTGACACGAGTAACAAGTATAATGGAAGTCAATTAGTGATGAGCAGGCTGACTCTCCGCCCACATACAGCCAGCCAAAAGCAGAGCATATCAGAGCAACGGTGTTTTTTTACCCACAGCATCTGGACACATTCATATTACCCCCAGTGAGAACCATTTCGACACTGTAAGCGGCTCTCACTGGGTGCCGGTTCCCATCATTGACTGAAGAGAGCCGTCTGTTTGTGTCAGATCGAATCACATATCTAAGCACCCGAAATACTCAGCTGAGGACACTCGCTCATCATTTATATTAAATCATTAATTATTATGCAGAACACTATGCTAACCAAGGTATGATATGAAGCTTCTGGACGCCAATGCAATGCCTCTTACAATCTTTAACTTTTACAGTAATGCTGTTATTTTCATGTGAATTTTACAATCGTCAGAAGCCATGGTCCGGGTATGTCTACAGCAGCACCCCTACGTCTATAGTTAGCCCACTAAAGTTTAAAGTCTAGTATCTATAATTACCCCATTAAACTTCTCTGGTGTGGAATATATACAGTATATGGAGGCAATATAGAAGACTTTTTAATTGCATGGTCGGCAGCTAAGAATCCAGTGCTAATGATGGCCCCGAGTCAAATTGTCATTATTTCCCTGGAATCTTAAGTATTTATCTCTTAATGATTCCTGACTATAATCAATCAAGATGATTACCTGGGGAATGGAACAAAGCCAAATATTCACCGAGGGCTGTTCAGTAGAGGAGTTGATAAATCTGTAAATGTTGCTTTCCGCCTCAAGGGGAGGGTATTCTAAGAAGAGATCATGAATGACCCGCCACACACTATATATCTTTTTAATTGTCTTGATTACTGCATAACTAATGTCTGTTTATTCTCCTGTCCAGCGGACTTACATACCAGGTTAACACGGTGGCCCTGCATACCCCGTTCCGGTGAGTGTAGAGGTGGCTGGACGGGCATTTGCTCGTTCTTTCCAAATAGTTGCTGTAGTTCTGAATACAGCACACACAGTATATGCTACATCCTGTGGATATGACATAAATGTCTTTCGTGGCACAGCCCCTTTAAGTCAAAATAAAAAGCGTGTTGAAGAATATGAAAACCTCCATCTTCGAGTTTACTGATTCTCGAAAAAACTAAAACACGACTACCGCAAGCCCAAAGGCTATGTGTAGATATATTATTATATTTCCATTTACTAACAGCAAATATCTTCTGCAGCATTTTTGCTTGATAAAAATGTATGAGAAAAACTAAAAAAGCGCTTAAAGGCTGGGTGATACCGGCCTGAGTGACGTTATTGAGCCGCAGAGCACTTACTACAATTAGGACAGGGCTCCAAGGCTTTTTCAATGTGTCTGAAGTCACACAACTTTTTGCAACTTTTGCACCCATAGGAATGAATAACATCGCACAAAATATGTGACCTGATTTTTCCAACACAATACTCTCGTGTCAATCATATCTCCTCAGTCGACCAAAAGCTACTAAGCTATAGCTCAAGATACTAAGGAAGATAGGGGTCACATTTTAGGATTTGCAGCAATATGCAGACTTTAGCAAATAATAAGAATTAGTAATATATATTAAATATAAAACATATTTAATATTTATTTAATATGTATTGAATTTATGTTTTTAATATTGAAATATTAAAAATGCAGTATTGGATGTAGGAATATTATTCATTTGCAACCTCTGTGTAATTCATTTCCCAATATCATATTTCCAGTAAACTCATACCGAGATCCGAGATATATCCATACATAGATGTATCTGAGATTCTTCCTGCTTTTAAATGCCTGTTCAGATTTATTGTTCACTTTCTTGGCACAATCACATAAGATGGGTAATGTTAGACAGAATGGAGTGTGTTTGAATGACATTGATAGTTTAATAAGGTAGACTGTGATGTTATATAATATATTGTTCCGGCCTTGCTTCTCCTGAACCATTGCATTTCCATGTTTGTTAATATCACCAGTGGCGTAACTTCAGGCCTCGGGGCCCCGATGCGAAAGCTCCAACAGGGCCCCCAATTATTGCAAATCTTTAATAGTATTAGTCTTTTTCTATAGGCAAGAGGGACGTTTGGGGCCCCCCTAGGCTGCAGGGCCCGGGTGCGATCGCAACCCCTGCACCTATTGTAGTTACGCCCCTGAATATCACACAATGTGAGTGAACAGTGGTATTGATCCATTAGACTTCAGGTATTCTGCACTCAGTGTTCTTAGGGGGCAGATTAGGGTTACATCAAGTTGACTTTCACCATTAGGCTAGGGTCACATTTATTGTTGAAATTGCAGATCCGGATCCTGTTTTGCAACCACTGCGAAAAATGCAGCCTGCATGATTTTTCCCGCAGGCTGCAAAACCGGATCCGGTAACCACATTACAATTAGTGCAATGTGTATTTTCTATTGTTGCCTATGGGTGTGGATCCGGATCCAGTTTTGTGCATTTTTAATGCTCAAAACCGGATCTGGATCTGCAATTTCAACTGCAAATGTGACCCTTGACTTAGCCTATGTGCACATGGAGTTTTAGTTTTCCCCAATGGATCTACATAAAAAATGATTGAAAAATCACTTAAAAAATGATTGAAAACTTCAAAACGGACGCAGCATCTCTGCAGCTGAGGGAAGCTGCAGGTGAATGCAGGGTGGGTGCAGCTGCCCTGTGCACACGAGCTGAGTTTTGTGCAGGGTGGTTTTTCCCCTCATTCACCCACAGGAGATTGCTTCTGAGTCCACAGTAATAAATGAAGATGCTGCAGAGATGTGGAAGCTCGGTGACCCGCACTGCAGCCGAAGTGCCGCTACCGAGTGAAGAAGCTCAGTGAGCATGTTATTTCTACAATCCCCATCCACTATGCTGCTACTGTACCATGCAGCATTATGGACGCGGTGAAAACACGCTGCGTCCATAACGCTGCAATTTCTGGTCGTGTGAATGCAGCCTTAAGCAATGTTTTCTGCTTCAGGTTTTGAAAAGCGGCTGGTGGAGAAAAAAGAATGGTAATCCACTAGAAATTAGGCATTGTCCAATCAAAAGGATGCAAAAAAAGCCCCATAAAGAAGAACTCTATAAAACTGCTACAGGAAGAAAATAACTAAAACCGCCCAAGGGTACAGTATGTGCACACAGAAGCTTTTAAACAGGCAAACTTGTAGGCCTAGTTCATATCTGTGCACTCCTGCATTTGCCTGCCCTGTGCTAGTGCAAGCGCAAGTGCTCTCGCAGGCAAGTGCATTGGCGTAGAGATGCAGAGCCCTTGTGCTTGCTTCCGCTGCCATTACCCTCTATTGTGAGCGCATGGGAGCTGAACCCGAAAGCACAAGTCTGCAGGGACACAGTCAGAGCGCATGCATCACTTTGGATGCACCGGAAGCATCGCATTATGCATTTCCGGTGCGTCCGGAGTGACAAATGCTCTCTGACTGTGTCCCTCTGCAGACCTGCGCGTCTGAGTTCCGCTCCTGTGCGGTCGGCATAGAAGTTAATGGCGGCGAGAGCGAAAGCAGGCGCAAGGGCTCTGCATCTATGCGCCAATGCGCTTGCCTGTGAGAGCACTTGCGCTTGCACTTGCGCTAGCGCAGGGCAGGAAAACGCAGGGGCGCATAGATGTGAAACGGCCCATAGAGTTTTTCAAGCAGCAGATGGAAATCATGTTTTTTATTATTATTTTTTTTTTTCTTAAGTGTCTTTTTTGTTGTTTTTTTTTCAGTCGTTTCCTGAGTATTGTTCCAATGGTTCGGGCTGAGTATTGTTCCAATGGTTCGATGTTTTATTTTTCTCTTTTGGAAGGTTTTTCCATGGTTTGTGTAACATCTTTTTTTACTGTTGTTTTTCCAGTTGCTTTTTTCATTCAATTGAAATAATGAAGAAACAAGCAGCATTATGTTACAGATAAAACAATGACAAGATACTCTACAACACGTGGGGCAACTTTTTTCCTATTACTTTGATGTATATTGTAACGTACAAAGCGTAACTGTCAGGTCACCTCTTTTAATCATTTCCCGTTTATAGAATCCTGAAACAAGAACTAAGAAGACATGTTTCTTGAAGAGGTTTCTTCATTGGGATGATCCTTGGTATTTAGCATCCTAGATATCTGCAATATTCTTTGCAAAAGAAAGTGTAAAACATTGTAATAACACTCTCAGTGGGTTAACTTTTCCTCTTGAAGGAAATAAGATTTATTAAAAGTTGATTTTCATTGTGAAATCAATCCTAGGCATATTTTACCTGACCTGAAGATGTCTGGGTCTTCTCAATGTGGCGTCTTTTGTCCAGGACTCTGTTGTGGGCAGTTATTGACATGAATGTCTCTCTGGTATGCAGGTCATATGTCCTCTGGCTAAGGTGTCCATTACCTGGCCAAAACATGTCTCTACATCTTACTGATAGGACTGGACTCCTGGACAGCATGTCATGTTATGACTTGAAGAGACAATTAGTGGTCCTCACTTATCTCTATAGTATAGCTGAGCTATCATATATTTCTGTTGTCCTTTTGTGTAGTAGTGTCCTAAATGACCAGGATATTTCAGTTAAAAGGATACGGCTAAGGATAAGGCTAGGTTTACATAAGAGTTGAAGGCTTCATTAGGAGGCTCCATCACCATTTCATCCTGCACCTTTTTACCATTACAATGACAAACACAGATTGGAAACCTGAAAGATCCCAATACTTCTCTTTTCTGCTCTATGGGGAATCAGAAACACAAAAATGCTAGTGTAGATGACTAAGGGCCGCTTCACACTGCGGCATGATCTGGTCCGGTTCTGTCCGGGAGGATCCAGACAGCTGCGGACCGGATCAGCACACAGGACTGGGGGGCTATTATGCCCTGTGGTCTGGTGTGCACCGCACGCAGCTTCCACTGCTGATAGGTGAGGACCGTGGGTGCCGCGGTACTAACCTGTCAGCGGCTGCAGCTGCGTGCGGTGCACACCAGACCACAGGGCATAATAGCCCCCCAGTCCTGTGTGCTGATCCGGTCCGCAGCTGTCTGGATCCTCCCGGACAGAACCGGGCTGGATCATGCCGCAGTGTGAAACGTCCCTAAGACTGATTAGAGTTGATTTGTAGGACCAAGGGCCAGGAGCCACATCAGGAGTCCTCGGCCGCTGGACCAGAGCACTGCCACCCTCCTAGTACCTGCAATACCCCCACCCCACATCTGATTAAATGCCTACTGCAACATCATGCAGCCACCTAATAACACTTGACTTCTCAAGGACACTTGAGAAAGGCGCAATTAGCGCCGAAACGCGTTGTGGAGACTGGGCATTCTACATCGATTGAATAAAGCTTTAAGGTAATTTATACAGAACGATCGCCTGGAGTGGTTTGTAGCGCTAATCTAATACCACATCTTTATTTGAACGCACACGCATCCTCCCATTGGGAAGCGTGGTATTCAGCAGCTGGGCACCCAGGACGCATCAGACGTCAATCACCACTTCTTTGGAACAAGCACGAGAATCAGCAGCGTGTGCATATTGGAAATCACGCTCATCCCTGCTTGCAGCACACCGGCTGATGTGGAAACCCTTTGGGGTAACAAATCAGTGCATAAACTAGTTGTGCGGTCAGCACAACTAGAGAAGGTGAGCCCTAGATATATTTAACCGCTCCCATGCCATAAACATCAGCAGTTTGGCGCAACATTGTTTTTGTTTCTTATACCTAATAAAAAGAGGCATTAAGGATGTCACAGCTAAAAGGAGTTATGCTGGGCTCTGGTCTTGGGGTCACAGAGTACAGACAGAGGCACACTATGCGAGATGCATATGAGATACTCACATGAGTCTCACCAGGAACAACCCATGTCTATATGAACAGGAGCATGTCAGCTGTATGTTTCTATGGAACTGATATGCTCCAGTCCAGAGAGGCAGGGGCCATTCCAGGTGAGTCATGCGAGACTTATGCAAGCATCGTGTCTCTGCTCTACTAATGTGGCTGCTGGTCCAGGGTCCTGCAAATCTGTTTTGCTCTACTAGTTACCTATATTTTTCATAGGTTATAATAAAAATATGTTCAGATTGAAATGTTATCATGGACAATCCTTCAGCGATAGTTTACAATACCACATTTTGGCATTTATATTAAAGCTGTAATTCTCGCATTTGCTGCATTTTTTTTAACAAATCTGAACCAAAATGCCTATACTGAAGCCAGCAATGGCTATGCACCACTTTTGGGCGTGTTTGTCTGCCAGAAGATGTGGATTTGGTGCAGGGAATTCCTGCAGCATTGGCATTGACACATAGCCATAAGCATTTGACATCCACAGGCTTTATGATATTGCAATTATTGTGGCTCCAAAAATTAGTGAGGTCAAGTTCCAAAACCAAATGAAGGCAATTTTATGTCCTTATATTGACCATAGATCATGCCTGCTGATGCCCATAAAATGCCCCATGTGTTCACAGTTAACATAGTTGAAAAAAGTGTAATTTATTCTTATTAGCCTGGTTGGTCGACAGTTTTGTCCTGGCAGATTATAGAATTTCAGGTTTTCATCCTTTTGGCTGAAGACGTAGCTTCAGTGCAGTGGGCGCTTAGTCCTCTGCTGTCTAAGGCCCTGTTCACACTGTTTCTGCAGTCCTCTCTGAATCTCCATAAAACTGGACTCCGTTCAGATTCAGATCAATTACCTACAGGGCAATAGACCGTATTCACCCGAGCAGAGTTCAAATGAGCTCCATTTTCTTCTGAACAAGTCTGTTTGTTCAGATGGTTAAGAAGAATGTAGCAGAGTGTATCTCTGCCATCTGAACAAATGGACACTTTCAGAAAAAAACAAATGGAGTTGTTTTGAACTCTGCTCGTGTCATTACAGTCTATGGCACTGTTGGGAATCTATCTAAAGCTGGCTTCACACCATGGTTTTCGGGATCCCCGGATCCGATTTTGGCCCCCATAGTATTCCTATGGCTATTTGCCATCCGGTTTTGTCCTGTCCGGGAGGATCAGGCACATTTAATTTTTTTGCCCCGGACACAAAATCACAGCTTGCAGTGTTTTTATGTCCGGGGCAAAAATCGGACCAAATCGGATCCTCCCATATCCGGTGTGATCCGGCGCCCCCTAACATGGGAGTGTATGGGCGCCGGATCGCATCGGATCCGACGGAAAATTGGATCCGGCTGCCGGACACCGGGTGCTGAAGTTCAGTGGCAGCCAGCGCTGAACTTCAGCACCTGGAGAGCTCCAGGCTGAAATTTCAGAACCGCAGCTAGCTCCCCGCAAGCCACAATTTAGAAATTTCAGGACTGGACAGTGGCAGCAGCCACTCAGTCCTGATTCCAGCAGAAAACAGGACAAGAGGGCATATTAACCCTCCGGTTCTGTTCTCTCCGGGGCTGTCAGGCTGGCTGTGTCCAGTGCATCCAGCAAAACACCGGATACAGCCTGACACCACAATGCCATGGTGTGAAGCTGGCCTAAGTCTCATTTTCAGTGGGATTCACACACAACCCCACAATGTACTGCAGAGACGCAGTGTGAACAGTGTCCTACATAAATAAAAGAAATAAACTAAAGAAATAAAACAAAGTGTAGATATCCTTGGCATGGCCATATACTAATTTTGAGTGTGTATATCTCACATATGGTGATGTAATTAGTGTCCCAACTCGCAGACTATGCATTACTTCCGGTATAAGTATTTGTGTTATGTAATGTGCATTCCAGAGCACTGACGGGGACTTTAGACCTTCACATGACATTAATGAGTCTGGTTTGTATAAAGGTCTCCACATTTCTTTCATCATTGTTGATTCCATTTGACTATTGCTGCAATGCATTATTGGCATCTGGAAGCCCTTGACATAAATTTTTGATCTGAACTGTAAAATTTATTCTTAGTCTACTATCATTCTACAATGTGTATGTATCTTCTATGTATGTGTGCCATGGAAATTCACCCTTACTCCAGTTGTGCCAGAAAGGAGAAATTTTGGTTCCTGGACTATCTTTAATTGTGATCATTGGGGGTAGGGGTGTAACTCCAAGCAATCTAACATTTGACTCCTATTTTATGAATAGGTTACAATTAGAGATACGCAAATCTGTGTTGGTTTGAAGTTCGGGTGCATTACGTATCCAAAGCACTTCAGCGAGCATCCCTGTGCTCGGATACTCTTGGTTCTTGGCTCAGTATGAGCCACTTTGCAGTATTTGATCGGCTGCACTGAGGGTAAAATCTGAGTTATCGGCTGTAGTGTGGACGTAACAATTAAAAGACAAATCCCTGCCCCCGGATGTGTTTTGCTTATGACTGGTTGTATGTGGGCGGAGAGACAAACTGCCCAATCAATGGCTTCAAATGAGGTTTGGGTCAAGTTTAGTTTTGACCCAAACATACCTTTAAAAAAAAGTTCAGCTTCACCACCAGAACCCAAACTTTCACAGGTCCGCTCATCTCTAGTTATGATTGCTAATTGTAGCAAAACCTCTGTGTCTACTGTAAGAGAGTAAACTGATAAGCTGCTAAAACCAAGCAGACTGCCATTTTGTAGTGGCCCAGGAAAGATAAAACACAGTCTCTGGTTGCCATGGTGACTGCTCTGTGTCTAGAAAAGTGAAAGCAGTGTCTCTGGTTGCCTTGGTGACAGCTCTGTCAGTTGCTCCGGTGGTTGTTGATCTCTCTGCGGTGGCCATTACTAGTGTAAAGATTATAGCAAAGCCAGTGCAAGCTATATGGGCCTTTAAAAGTTGTTTGCAAGCCCTGTTGTGTGGACTAAAGACTTCATCTTGAACCGAGTAAGTGTCCAGCATCTGAGGAGAGGCTGAGGAGATGTCCCCCTAATGGAGCGAGTGATTGGCGTCCAGGAAAGCCGTGAGTGACTGCGAAAGGAGAGCCGGTGTCCGGTGCCATCCACATTGGGAGGATCCTGACAAGGAGGCTGAGGAGATGTTCCCCCTGATAGAGCGAGTGATTGGCGTCCAGGAAGGCCGTGAGTGACTGCGGAAGGAGAGCCAGCGTCCGGTGCCATCCACATTGGGAGAATCCTGACAAGGTCCTGACAAGCCCTGGAAAAGAGTGCTCCACAGATTGCACCCCAAGCTTACAGAACTAAAGTGCTGGACATGTGAATCTGGCACTGGCTGGTAAGCTGCCAAATGTTGCTGTTTTTTTTACAATACGTTTTTCTTTTGCGCAAAAGGTTTTTTTTTCTCTTTTTACTTTTTCTGGACTTGCTGCAGCCCACGTGGAATATACACCGGTGTAAAGCTACATTTGAGGTTTATGGTACCATAGTTTTGAGATACCCGGTATCCCTGTGCTAAGTGTATAGCCAGCATTGATATAGTGTATTGTATTGTTATTAGTTGTGATAAGTTATACTCAGTGCGCCATCTCAGAGGTCCCATCAGATCGCCCACAGTTGATGTACATAGCCTTTAGTTAAGTTAAATCCTTGATAAGTCTAACATGTAGGTAAATTTGCTCCTGGTTCTGAGTGTGATTTACATACCCTGGGAACTCTGAGATCGGTGCATTGATGTCGGCTAACGCTGAGTGTGTGAAACTGTTATTGGTTATATTTTAAGGGGATTTTGATACTTATACATTCTATACTGAACCATACTTTGATCCCCATATCAGTAAAAATACTGTTGTTTATTTCTGCCTCTGTCTCAGTCTGTGACTCACTGGATCTTAATAGGACCTCCGGTCATTATACTACTGCACAGGGCTCCTTAGTATAGAAATGAATGGCCTTAGTGCACCATAGTACATTTATTTATTTATTTATTTTACTCACTTATGTAGCACTATTAATTTCAAAGCACATGTGATCATCACTGTCCTCATTGGGACTCACAATCTAAATTACCTATCAGTATGTCTTTGTAGTGTGGGAGGAAACCGGAGAAGCCGGAGGAAACCCACGCACACATGGGGAGAACATACAAACTCCTTACAGATGTTATCCTTGGTGGAATTTGAACCCAGGACCACCATGCTGCAAAGTAACAATTCTAACTACTGAGCCACTGTTCTGCCTGTATATGCTGTACTTGCCAAATTTTGATGATGTCACCAAGGTGAAGTTTAATTTTGGAACTTGTGGCACTGATGCAAAAATGTGTTTAAGACCATGCGACCTCTTTCCAGGTCATGCTCCACTACACACTTCCACTCCCTTTCGCTTATCCTACTGCCCCCAATTTGGACATTGGGCACTAACTGGCACGTCTCAGCATTACCTTTTAAGACATTATCCCGATACTTACCGGTTCAAAACTTTTTGTGCTTTTGGTCATACCCTAAGAGGTTTGTCAATTTGTTAGGGAAGTCTTCTCATATCAGATAGTTTAGTAGATTTGGTAAATACTTTATGAAAAAACTGAGTTTTCCTGTCTAAGGGTGCCTTCACACTTGCAGATGGATCTGCAGCGTTTTGCAGATGCATCTGCAAGTGTGAGCATGCTGACCGCGGCCCCTATGTTTATAATAGGGCGCACCGGGTCTGAACGCTCTCATTCATTCCTATATGTGTACTGTCAGCAGGCGTATGCCTGCTGACAGATCACACACTCCCGCCCGCAGCATGGACGCTACATCTCGCGTCCACAGTGCGGGCGGGAGAGTGTGATCTGTAAGCAGGCATACGCCTGCTGACAGTACACATATAGGAATGAATGAGAGCGTTCAGACCCGGTGCGCCCTATTATAAACATAGGGGCCGCGGTCAGCATGCTCACACTTGCAGATGCATCTGCAAAACGCTGCAGATCCATCTGCAAGTGTGAAGCCAGCCTTAGTATAATAGTATACAACAGGGACTGAGAAAAATATATTTAATTTCTGCAGTAAATGTAAAACAATTGTACAAACAATAGTTGATTATATATTCTCCCATGCAGCAAAGAAGTAATGGAGCCTTCCTCGACACACTAGTTTCTTCAATTTCTATATACTCCTGTAAAACTAACAAAACTAAAGAAGTAAGGAAGGTAGAGTTATCCATTTATAAAATTAATCTAGATAGACAGGTTAAAATAAATAAGCTAACTGCAATATCGTACAAAGGGTACAACCGACACAGGGACAGAAGTGTTAAGTTCCTGCAGCAGGTGGAATGTGGCGTGCCATAGGGCTCTTGGCATTTCCGCTTATTTCCCAGTCAGGGAAGGAAAGGCTGCGTTCTTGCGTCTCACACGTCTTGACGACAGCTGCCACTTGCTGCCGTACCAGGGCCTTGTGCACAAGCTCCAGGAATCAATCAGTGCAGGGCTGCAAGGCTGAGGAGGTTGGCTTGCTTGCTGACTTGTTGTCTCATGTTAATGTTGTTGTCGCGGTTTTCACATTGTTCTGCTTCCTATGACCGCACAGCAGCAGCTGTTAATACTATCCGTCACACTGTCAAACAAAAAGCTGTGAAAACAAATAAAAAGTTTTATGTTCTAATTCGGAGGGAGATGAATTGTAGATGTTTATAAGAGACTTTTGTCATCAAAGGCGCATAATGACACGCTAGCTTACATCCACAATCATGGATGAAAAGATAGTCTTTAGTAAGACATTGACTATGATCCCTACATTAGTGGAGAGTACTGAGCATGTGCAGCTACTGCTTCATTCAGGATGGTGCCAAACATAACCACATTCATTAGAGCAGTGCTGGTCCCAGAGATGGAGATACCATACATTTCTGAGATGGAATTACAGCTTTAAAGGTACCGCCAGCTGCCGCAAAATCGCCTGGCGATATGTCGCGATCTAACGTGCGCGTTCACGTTTTTCATGGTCGCCTCAGATCGCCGATGGTGGCATCACACGCCGCAATATCGCCCTGAAGGTAAGGTGATGTGTCACTCCGGAAATCGCCTCACCTACAGCGAAACCAATCTTGCCTCATTCCATCGCCGCTTCACACGCCGCAATTCCAAAGGCAATGTGGGCGTACATGTTCAGCGCGGCGAGGAGATAGGCGTGCCACAGGGGTTTAAACCACGCCCCATACACGCTCATTGGACAACGCAACAGCCTGCTCTGGAAGGCTAGGCTAATACATGATGCCATTGTCTATCGGAGTTTGCACTGAGTTTGCGGACGGTTGTGTAGCTGAAGATGTGTGTGGTCCTGAACGGACAGCTCTTGAAATATGGCACGGTGTCAACTGACAGCCAATGGGAACACAGTAGCCCATACCAATCATCTCAGACGGGGCACAGACTTCAGCACGCTGAGGCACGCCTACGGGAAATGATAGACAACGCTCTTTCCATCACTATCGCCCTGTCACATGCCACAACACGGAAATATCGCCTTAACGATTGCGGCTGATTACTGAGCACTGTTCAGGAATCAGGTGACGGCCGAGGGGCGATTTATCGCCGTTAAATTGCCAAATAACACGCTGCAACCATGAGGCAATTTCATGGCGATTGCTCCGAGGCGACAGATCGCCTTTATGATTTCCAGGCGAGATTGCGGCGTGTGATGGTACCTTTACATCTCTTTATGTTTCTAACTATTTTTAATGAGACTTTTATCCTACATCTTAAATGCACTTAACCCTAATTGAAAAAGGACCTGTCACTTGCTCGAAAGATTGAGTTAATTATATTTTAATAAATCCCTGAACTTCCATACTTCTGCCATTTTTTTCTGTTTTGCTCTGCGTCACTTCACTGTTGAGATATTCACATTTATTTTTTTAGGCATACATTATGTGAAATCTCTGCTTGTAGTGCAATTAGGTGTTTCTTCAGCTTTCCTTGGGGTATGCGCATTAACCTTTCTTTGCAGATGCTGTTAATCACAGCTCAACAGTTGACCCAGTGGTTTAGCAGTCTCAGATGTTGCCAAGCTGCTATTGGTTGCATCTGTGAAGGAGGGGTGCTTTTCAATGCCCTCGAGTGAAAAAATACCCAGTTGTACTACATGCAGAGATTTCACATTTTGTTTTCCATAAACAACAAATGTTAATATTTCTGCAATGGAGCAATGCAGCACAAAATTTAAAAAAAAGCGCCAGATTTAAGAATGAGGGAACCAGACATTTATGTTCAGTGTTCATACCAGATATAGAATCCTGGACAAAGTGCCTCAGTGTCCGCGCTGCTGCTCCGAGACCAAAGACACACATACACAGGGATGTCTGGATCAGCGATAGCCTTTATTTTCCGACGCGTTTCGGAGCCTCCTCCCGAGCTCCTTCCTCAGGGAACATCCTGAGGAAGGAGCTCGGGAGGAGGCTCCGAAACGCGTCGGAAAATAAAAGCTATTGCTGATCCAGACATCCCTGTGTCTGTGTGTCTTTGGTCTCGGAGCAGCAGCGCGGACACTGAGGCACTTTGTCCAGGATTCTGTATTACAACCACGGTCACCGTTGGGAGTGCGGTCCCTGCAGCAGCTGCCTGTACGCTATTCTACCAGTTGTGGGTTTCACATCTGACAAAGGTGAGCAATTCCACATCGATAAGCGAAAGTGTATCATTGAGATAAGACCCTATTGCGCATTCTTTCGTTCATATACCAGATATAGACTTTTTAAAAATTGTAAATATTCGAGTCTGGAATTTGGATGCTTTACATATGCAAATCACTGGTACGATCATTGCTGTGCTCGGGGATATTTGGTGCTCGGACTGGTGTGAGCAGCTTGCAGTGTTTGAACGTCTCGCACTAGAGGTAAAATCAGTGTATGAGCCATTCAAACACTGCAAAGTGCTCGCACTGGGCCGAGCCGCGAGTGTACCCAAGCACAGCGATACTCGCTCCATTGATCTACATAGGTAAAGCACCCGAACTCCAAAGCCGAACACTGAAAATTTTGGTAAAGTCTGTTCAGCATGAAAACCAAGCTTTAAAGTCCGACACGCTCTTCCCTACTTGTGACTGCTTCTTTATAGAAAAAAATACAAGACAATTGACAATTTACCCCGAGGTCAGAGAAAACAGCTTCAGTTGGCTTTAGACATTAGAACATTTTTAATCGCTTTCTGTTATCATCTATTGATTTTACATCACTTGTATTTGCTTAGTATTAAAGCATTTATTGTGGCCATAATTACAGGTGCTCACATCCTAGGTTACAGTGTACGGTATATCCATCTCTGCTCTTCTGATGATCCTTTCATTAACTAAGCAAACAAATTATAAACAACAGCTAAAAAAAGAACACAGGTTAATGAAACGCCAACACGGGCACGAGGGGGAAGGGATTATACACAAGGCCATCACAAGGGAATTTAGCACATCACAATTGCTGTACCTGTGTTTTAAGCTGAAGCAAACAGTACACCGCAGATATATATTACTCTCATTTTTGTAACATTTTTTAGACTGCGGGTTATATTGTATTAGATTCAAGGAGAGAAAAAACACCTAAAGGCAGTGAGATTGTTCAATTACACCCATATATCGCACCGACCGTTTGGCACATTGATGAGCAGCTCATACATCATCTTCGATGGTGATCAGCCTTAGGCTGGAAACACACTATCCGAGTGACATACGAGCTGCTCAGACGAGTCTTGGATCATTCACCCAGGGTGGCCTTCCCCTCTCTGGACGGGAGCAGTTGAGCTTCATAGAAAAACATACCACTGGCAGTATCCCGTCCAAAGAGGCAGGGGACGTGTGGGGTAAATGATCCGAGACTCGTGCGAGTAACTTGCATGTCACTCAGACAGTGTGTTTCCAGCCTTAAAGAAATATTCTATGAAAGAGAAAAAGGGGCACTCACCACTGATGTAATACACAGTCACAGTCCAGACCTTAATCCCATTGGGATCTGTGGTAAAAGTTGAAAGTTGCTGATCACTGACATCTCCATCCAATCTCAGTGAGCTAGAGTTATTTGGGAAAGAAGAATGGACAAAAATGTCGGCCTCTAGATGTGGAAAGCTGCTAGAGACATACTCCAGAAGACTTGCCGCAGCATTTGCAGCAAAAGGTGGTCCTACAAAGTATTTCACTCATTGCAGTTCTCAGATTTAGATTTTTTAAATATTTAGAAAACCATGTGTCATTTCATTTACATTTCACAAATACTTGCTACTTTGTGTTGGTATATCACATAAAATCCCAATAAAATACACAAGTTTGTGGATGTAGTGAAAAAGAAGGTGTAGGCCTAGTCACTCTATGCGCCGATGCGTTCAGAAGCCTTGCGCTAGCGCAGGTTCTATCACAACCCAGGGCAGCCAAGCACATCGGCCACAGATGAAGTGCATAGTACTTGCGGCGCCATTACCTTCTATGGCGAGCGCAGGAGACTGCATCCCAGAAGTGCAAGTGTGATAGGTCCTTTGTCACAGCGCATGCGCTTATTTCCGGACGCACTGGAAACGTCGCATGACGCGTTTGTCAGCAGGTTTTTACTATGTCTCAGCTAGAGCAGAGACCCTGAGTCTAAGGATGTATCACTTAGTATACGTGGTGCTGCAGTTCTCACACAGAGTGATTAGATGTAGCATATAGCAGAGCTCATAAAGCACATTAAGCCCTGCTTAAGTGAACAGCACACAGCCTAATACAGTGTTGGCCAAAAGTATTGACAACCCTGCAATTCTGTCAGATAATACTCAGTTTCTTCCTGAAAATGATTGCAATCACAAATTCTTTGGTATTATTATCTTCATTTAATTTGTCTTCAATGAAAAAAACACAAAAAGAATTGTCCTAAAGCCAAATTGGATATAGTTCCACACCAAACATAAAAAAGGGGGTGGACAAAAGTATTAGCACTGTTAGAAAAATCATGTGATGCTTCTCTAATTTGTGTAAGTAACAGCACCTGTAACCTACCTGTGGCACCTAACAGGTGTTGGCAATAACTAAATCACACTTGCAGCCAGTTGACATGGATTAAAGTTGACTCAACCTCTGTCCTGTGTCCTTGTGTGTACCACATTGAGCATGGAGAAAAGAAAGAAGATCAAAGAACTATCTGAGTACTTGAGAAACCAAATTGTGAGGAAGCATGAGTAATCTCAAGGCTACAAGTCCATCTCCAAAGACCTGAATGTTCCTGTGTCTACCGTGTGTAGTGTCATCAAGAAGTTTAAAGCCCATGGCACTGTCGCTAATCTCCCTAGATGTGGACGGAAAAGAAAAATTGACAAGAGATTTCAATGCAAGATTGTGCGGATGGTGGATAAAGAACCTCGACTAACATCCAAACAATTCAAGCTGCCCTGCAGTCCGAGGGTACAACAGTGTCAACCCGTACTATCCGTCGGTCTCTGAATAAAAGGGACTGTATGGTAGGAGACCCAGGAAGACCCCACTTCTTACCCAAGACATAAAAAAGCCAGGCTGGAGTTTGCCAAAACTTACCTGTGAAAGCCTAAAACGTTTTGGAAGAATGTTCTCTCTTTTTGGGCAAAGGCATCAACATAGAGTTTACAGGAGAAAAAAAGAGGCATTCAAAGAAAAGAGCACGGTCCCTACAGTCAAACATGGTGGAGGTTCCCTGATGTTTTGGGGTTGCTTTGCTGCCTCTGGCACTGGACTGCTTGACCGTGTGCATGGCATTATGAAGTCTGAAGACTACCAACACAATTTTGCAGCATAATGTAGGGCCCAGTGTGAGAAAGCTGGTCTCCCTCAGAGGTCATGGGTCTTCCAGCAGGACAATGACCCAAAACACACTTCAAAAAGCACTAGAAAATGGTTTGAGAAAAAGCACTGGAGACTTCTAAGGTGGCCATCAATGAGTCCAGACCTGAATCCCATAGAACACCTGTGGAGAGATCTAAAAATGGCAGTTTGGAGAAGGCACCCTTCAAATATCAGAGACCTGAGCAGTTTACCAAAGAAGAATGGTCTAAAATTCCAGCAGAGCATTGAAGAAACTCATTGATGGTTACCGGAAGCGGTTGATCGCAGTTATTTTGGCTAAAGGTTGTGCAACCAAGTATTAGGCTGAGGGTGCCAATACTTTTGTCTGGCCCATTTTTGGAGTTTTGTGTGAAATGATCAATGTTTTGCTTTTTGCTTCATTCTTTTTTGTGTTTTTTCATTGAAGACAAATTAAATGAAGATAATAATTCCAAAGAATTTGTGATTGCAATCATTTTCAGGAAGAAACTGAGTATTATCTGACAGAATTACAGGGGTGTCAATACTTTTGGCCAACACTGTAAGTGATACGTCCCTGAATTCAGTATTTAACCGTTACAGCATGCCTCAGATTACATAGCAAAGATCTGCTGACCAATTCCCTCTAAAATTAGGCTGTGCAAAATTTGTAATAAAGCTGGATTGCAAAAATTATTCTTAGCTAAAAAGACAGTCATTTAATTAAAAAAATGCCCTCCTTCCCCGACCGATGGTGTTTATAGCCTTTAATGTTCACAATGAGGCTCATTTTACATGTCAGTCTTCTCAGTTCTCAGGTCCCTTCATTTATGGTATAAATGATTTTTGTTAACCAATCTGAATAATGATCCCACCTGAATGGTATCAGATCTGCTTGTCCAGACTGTCAGGTATAACTGTGCTGTGAATGCTTCTGGCAGAT
The DNA here is from genome assembly GCA_033576535.1 of Allobates femoralis. Taxonomy (NCBI): domain Eukaryota; kingdom Metazoa; phylum Chordata; class Amphibia; order Anura; family Aromobatidae; genus Allobates; species Allobates femoralis. The sequence continues at coordinate 494,903,441 of JARQOC010000005.1, forward strand.
GAATGAAACAAGGTCTCCGCTTTGTTGGTGTGATATAAAGGATATTACAGATGGTTTTCAGTAACAGCTTTTCCATCCATTGTGGTGCCGGATTTGTAATCATTGATGGCGTCTTACTCGGCAATAGGAACTACTACTTTAACCCCTTCCTGCGATCATCACCGGCATTACTTTCTCACGTAGGGGACCATGCTGGGACAGCAGCTGTGTCTATGTCACATTCTCCGAGGGGGGACTGCACTAATGACCAGTCAGGTTAAATAGAATCGTTTCATGGTTATGTATTATTTGGTCTGATATTTCTTTGCTTCATCAGTGATTATTTGTTTCCAGGCCACTGTCTGCTCACATACTATTTCTAGTGTATTCATTGCATTTGGCCAATATTTCCATTGTGGGTGTCCTGGCGTCTGCTGCAGGTCCCAGTGGATCAGGCTTAGTTTCCGCATCTTCTGTGGCACAAACATGCAGCTTATTTTTTGTCAAAATGAACAGGACTCGGAAACATTTCTATCTCTAGCAATAATCAGATAATCAGCTCCAACAGAGCTATATTAGAAGCAAATTATAAATGTTTCTGTGGCGCCCTGCTCACACAGGTAACCACAGACTCACCTACAGCACGGATGGATTTCCACATTGGTACACAGACACAAACAACACCTTCCACCCTAGCACAGTAAGGGGAGCTCAACTTGCTGTCCTTAGGCAAGATCCCTATAAATACTGGTGCTGGGGGCGGAGTTAGTTAGAGTGTGCAGACGCTACAAGAGCTGTGTAGATGTTCTGGTGGTCAGTGCCGCGTTAGGCCCTAGCCAGTGACCCTGGACAGCCTTCGAAGTAGTCCTGCCGGTCCAAGAGTGGGGTCGGAAGGCGAGGAGAAAAGAGAAAACAGAGTGGTAACCAAGGAGCCAGCGTTAGGTTCACCCAAACAGCACACCGGACACCGGAGTCTGAGTCTACTGGAGAGCACCTGGTCCAGTAGAGAATACCGGTCTACTGTGAAGACTTCAGTCTCCCTGGCACCTGCGCAGTCACTAACCAGGGAGCCAGCAACCGCGGAGAGAGGAACAGCAGTAGTCCATCGAGGATTTCCCAACGACAGCACAGGTGATCAGAGAGCAGAGGAGGCCAGCCTTGTTTCACACGGGGCAGGGGCTTCACACACACGGGGAAAGAGACAAGGAGGCCTTATACCCACTCGCTGTGGAGATCCAGAGGTGCATCCTGAACACCTGGCAGTGCCCTGGAGGTTACTTGTGATTCCACCAGTAAAAGGTAAAGAAACAACCAGTGGTGTGTGTTTCGGTTCCTTACCCGCGCCCCTTCCATCCACAGAGACTGTCCCGTTATCCAATAGCCCGGCCAGATCCCTGCTCCATCCCTCATCATCATCCCCAAACTCCCCAGGGATTCCAGCTCCACCTGTGGGGAGCTTCAACACCTAGCTGCTCATCCATCATCCAAGGAGGCTCCATGCAGTGCTGGTGCAGTCATCAGATACCACAGGTCACGATAAACTACAAACTTTTATTCCCATTTCAGCTACCCCTTTTTAGTTGACCACCAGGGCCACAGACAGGCCACCAGTGACATCCGTACCGCAGCGGAGGGCCCAGATACCCGAGTCCCCATACCCTGGGCTACTCATTTCCATATCCAAGAAATTCATTGTTGTTAATGATTGTCTAAACACTGCAGATCTGATATTATCCCACTAGTGATAGGCGAACCCACTGATGTCGGGAGACCTGACCAGACGTTTTTTAAAGTTTGAGTTCAGGGCCGAACGTGACTCGAATTTGGTCCAAACCCAAATTCAGAGGAAATATATGAAGCTGTCCTGTATTGCTTGTGAGAGCTGCAGCTAGTGCATGCATTCTGGTCTGTGCACGGACATCTGACAGAGCCCTAAGATGGGAGTCCAAGGTACCCTTGCTGTCATAGTGACCTTCACCTCCACAATGAATTAGGGAAGTGTTCCTCAACTTCAGTCCTCTGGAGCCACCAACAGGTCACGGTTTTCAGGCTTTCCTTCCACTGCACAGGGTTGGAATCATCACCTGTCCAAGTCATTTATTACCTGTGCAATACCAAAGAAATCCTGAAAACATGAGCTGTTGGTGGCTCCTAAGGACTGGAGTTGAGGAATACTGAAGTAGAGGGTTAGAGAGGGGTGTGTGATAGTGTGACAATGGTAGCTCCTCTTCTTCTATCATTGAGAGCTCCCCTTCTTCTATCATTAAGGACTCATTTGGACGTCTGTTATTCTCATGCATGACCAAAACAGACTGATCTTTTGGACCAGACTGTAATCAGAGTTTGATTCGAGGGTCATCGGCTTTTCTCGTATGTGGAGAAAAAACAAAAAGAAAGTTTCTCCATCTTCCCCATTCTGACAGTCTGTGAAAATATTCAGATTTTTCATTGAAATTCTTGCTGATTTTAATAAATTATTCAGATAAATATTAGTCATGTCTTTGAAATTTTCCATGGATTGCAAAAAATCTCAACATTGTGAATGCCTGCATAGACTATCACAGTTGTGAATGCTATCCAAGAAAACCACAGGTAGCTTTCGAATGTGAAAAACAGACATCTGAATGAGTTCTAACTTATATGTTGCAGTCAGCTTTGAGTGTGAAAAGGGCTTGTCTCAGATTCCATCCATTAGGCTGCATACTCACGCCAGTAGACGCAGCGTTTTGGATGCAGTGTCATGCCTCTGCGTCCAAAACGCTGCGTAGTACAGTAGCAGCATAGTGGATGGGATTTTAAGAAATCCCATGCTTACTATCGTTATCCCGACTGCAGTGTTCTTTCAGCTGTGGTGCGGGTTGCTGAAATGAACATGCGGTGGAGTCGGAAGCAGCTCCCGTCAGGTGACTGCAGAGAGAAGCTGCCCTGCACCCACCGCACGTGGTGAGTAAAGGGTGGCTGGGGTCTCCCTGCGGGCACCCTCAGGTTCACTCAGGTTTGGAGGATCTGCGTCCGTGAGCACATAGCCTGGCAAGATGGCTGAGAAATACAAAGAGCACCCGCAAGTCGTGATAAAGTGCAGCTGCTGAGCATGTGCCAATACTATGATGCACTGTACTCTTACACCAATTTGAAGAAATGCCATAGCTTCCATCATGTAGTGTGGTGATTGGTTTACGCTTATTATAATGGACGTAGTCATAGACATTGACATAGAAAACTTTTTGACAGTGAGAGTGATCAACGAGTGGAACGGGCGGCCACGAGAGGTGGTGAGTTCCCCTTCAATGGATGTAAAATGAAGTCAGATAAAGTAGTCATCATGGGAATAGACATGTTTATTGACTCTTTCTGAAATCCTCTTTAAGACCACTACATTCGACCTCTAGTCAGCCATAAATGACAGTGATGAGGGGAAAGACTTGAGTATATACCACTGTCCAGTAAGTAGGTCTAGTAAACGTTATGGCTGATAGAATGTGCTATCAATTTATTTCTAATGTCCCGCTGGATGTGAACATCCCGAATGTACGCACCAAGAATGGACAGCAAGGTTATATTAACTCACATAGCCCATCTCTGTTCCAAGTAAAGACACAGACGCTTGTTGAGCGGCCGGTCCAGTTATTAGTGTTTCAATATATGAAGACATAAAGCAGCATTAGGGATCTTAGGTAATGCCACAGAGAGCAGGAAATGCAGAGCATCGGAGGCTCATCCTGCCTGTGCTTTCTAATGCTTTATAACAATTACAATTGCTCCCTTAGCTATTAAATCTGTTTCTAAAAGTTACTTCTGTACAGAGTATACATAATGTTATTGGATGGAGGCTTTTATCATATAGTAAATGAAGTACATGGTGGATGGAAATGGAATAGTTCAGGTCTGCAGACTTTATTCAAACACTGGAAAGAAAATATATTCTGTCCTTTTATAGATATCAACTATTGTAGATATATTTCAAGCGACACAGTCGATCACTCCCTCCTACTCCAAATCCTAGAATCCCTTGGTATCACTGACCTCGCCCTCTCCTGGATCTCCTCATACCTTACGGACCGCACTTTCAGCGTCACCCACTCCCACACCTCTTCCTTGTCCTACCCCCTGTCGGCGTCCCCCAGGGATCGTACTTGGACCGCTACTTTTCTCCATCTACACCCTCGGCCTAGGTCAACTCATCAAGTCCCATGGCCTCCAGTACCATCTCTACGCCGACGACACCCAGATCTACCTCTCCGGGCCCGACATCACCTCCCTTCTGTCCAAAATCCCCCAATGCCTGTCCGCCATCTCATCTTTCTTCTCTGCTCGCTTCCTGAAATTGAACATGGACAAAACAGAGTTCATTGTCTTCCCCCCCAGCCGCTCTCCCCCTCTGCCAGACCTGTCAATCCGAGTCAACGACTGCTCCATCTCCCCAGTCCCCCACGCAAAGTGCCTCGGGGTCACCCTTGACTCCTCCGTCTCCTTCAAGCCCCACATCCAAGCCCTCGCCACCTCCTGCCGACTCCAACTCAAGAACATCTCACGTATCCGCCCGTTTCTTAATCATGACACCGCCAAAACTCTTGTCCACGCCCTCATCATCTCCCGCCTTAACTACTGCAACTTACTGCTCACCGGTCTCCCTGCCTACTCCCTTGCACCCCTCGCTCTATCCTAAACTCAGCTGCCCGTCTAATCCACCTGCCTCCTCGCTACTCCACTATCTCCCCTCTCCGCATTGGCCCTTCACTGGCTCCCCACCCCCCAAAGATCTAGTTTTAAAATCCTAACCCTGACTTACAAAGCCATCCACAACCTGTCCCCCCTTACATCTCCGACATGGTCTCCCAATACCAACCTCCATGCAACCTATGCTCCTCACAAGAACTCCTCCTCTCCTCCCCCCTCATCTCATCCTCCCACAACCGCATACAAGACTTCTCCCGCGCCTCCCCTAGACTCTGGAACTCTCTCCCCAGCACGTCAGACACTCGCCCACCCTCAAGAGCTTCAAAAAGAACCTGAAAACTCATCTATTCCAACAAGCCTACAACCTACGATGAGACCCAGCGCCACTCCACCACACTCTTGGTGCTTCCCCCCCTATCGTGTCCTCCCCCACCCCTGTAGACTGTGAGCCCTCGTGGACAGGATCCTCTCCCGTCGTGTATCAACAAACATTGACTGTTCATATGCACTGTACCTGTCCTTGTTACCCCCCTTCTTATGTAAAGCGCCATGGAACCAATGGCGCTATATAAATACATAATAATAATAATAATAAATAAAGCGGATATTAATTCAGATACCAAGTCACTTCGCCTTGATACTGGACTAGGACAGCAAACTAAAGGCCCACATACATATTAGATAAGTCTTCCGAAGTCCCTGACATGCATTGTGGTCTGCCATCTTTTCCCCGTCAAATGATGTCAAGAGAAGGATCCAACTATTCGGAGTGGAGGTAAACGGCCAACAGAAGTCTTGTTAGCAGCTTTCTCAATCAGAAAACAGGAACAATCGACCTAGATGACTGTTGTTTTGCATGGGAAAGTCTTGAGAGATAGCTGCAGTTCACCCAACAGCTACCTGCGGGGTATGGGATCTTAACGGAGTATTCAGAAGTTTGAAAGTTATCCTTCTGTCTTGACTCTTGCACTGAGAGCATTCGCCGTTTCTAATCCAGGAGCAGACCTTAGTTATGTGGTATGCATGTTCCCGGCCACTGCGGCCAGACCCCCCAACTAGAGGCCTCACTTAATACTAGTGTATGGAGCAATGCCGCACGCACTAAACAGCCACGCCCACTAGTCAGACGTGCCAGCTCCATAAATATGTATTGTTGCCAGGAACATGCTTACCGCATAATTGCGGTCTGTTCCTGGCCTAGGAACTGGTGAATCCTCCCTGTGCACAGTGGAGGCACTGGAAGGATTGATAGGTCTGCAGTCACATAGAGTGACTACAAAGTTATAATTCAGTGGGACTGCTGTAGGTAGCAGAATGCTGTAGTGCGCATAGTTGATCAAACTTCCCTTTTCATAGGTCTCTTTACAACCCCAGTTCCCAGCTGTTGGACACCCAATGATTAGACAGGTATCCCCTATATTGAGAATATCACTTCAAGTTTTTTAACTTTTTTTTTGAGTGATGGAAATTCAACCTACATTTCAATGGTATACATACAGAGGCTAAAATAAGTATTAATAATGACAGCAATTTTCTAAGTAAATATATTTCTATGGCTAGGGTAACATTAGTGTATGACTCAGACAAGTGCAGTCCGTGACTGTATTGCATTGCACTCAATCCAGTGTTTGACAATGGGGCAGCTCAGAAATGCAAGTTTTCCCTCAGCCCTAATCAGACTGAGGAAAAAAATCGTAGCATGCTGGGATTGTCAGAAAGTAGCATGTTCCTACTTGCCCATACAAAAGAAGGTTTTAAATCCAAAGAGAGGCTATGACTGAGTGTAGGGACCTAGTAAAAGAGACACGCCTCAGTGTGGCTACTGGGCGGTTATTGATATGGCCACTCACCCTTCAGTGTCTTCACCTTTTTTTTGGCACCGCTCTGGGCCCATGGTGCCACCTTCTGACTGCCTGGAAGTCAAAAGTTACATCACGAGCTCTCAATTCAAGATTATGAGAGCCAGAGCAAGGCTGTCACAGACTTGTATTGAGTTGTGACTTCTGGCAGGTCGAAAACTGACGAAGACGGACCGGAGCGGCAGGGAGATGAAAATGCCACAGGATGAGTATAAGACAGGGGACAGGGAATTTAGAGCAACTTTCTAGCTGTGCAATAATAAAAATAATGCTGGACTGGTGCTTTATTAATCTTTTTTTTTTTTTTTTTACTAAATAGGAAAGCATCTCTGAGGGTATAAATGTAGGAATATTTTTGGCAAGTGAACTGACTATATATTTATTTTTTTAAATCAGCTAAATTAGGGCCGATCAACGCTATCACAATCTTGTATTAATGCTTTGTCCAGGCAATTTTTCTAATCAGGCATTGAGAACACCCACCAAGTGTAAAGCCTTAATCCAACATCTATTCTAATAGATGCTGCCTGATTAGTAGAATTGCCTGGAAATAGCATTAATGCAAAATCCTATAGTCTGAGAGTTAATTTTAATGCCATTTTTGTACATATTCAGAAATGAAAGGTGTAATTTGAGGCTCCTGGACCTCAAATAAAGACCTGAAACAGTGCCCCCTTATATCATGTGATTCATAGTACTTATGTAATGACGTGGTGCTGAGAAGCCTTTTAGACCCTGCTAGGCAGAACCAGATATATGGGACCTTTTACTAGTTTTCTCTTGTAAGGCTACATTCACACATCGCGTATTTTGTCGCGTATTTTTACGCATGCAGTTTTCTAAAGAAATACGCGCGTTTTTTTTACGCGCGTAAAAAAACGCATGTGTGTTCACACACATGCGTTTTTTGATGCGTTTTTTTACGGACGCGTTTTTTTCTGCATGTGTACTGCAAATACATAGAAATGAAGTTTGTTAAAAAAAAAAAAGAAAAAAAAAAGCCTTGTGATGTCATTTCCTTTCTTTTCCATTATTACATTCTCCATTGAAAAGTGAACTAGAGAATGGACAATCTACATGCTGCATTTTCTATGTCCAGCAAGGGTAACCCAAGCAGCTGGGGGCTGGAATCCTCAGCGTGGTGAGGCCCAACCGTTCTGGGCCCACCACGCTAAGGACCGCAGCCAACAGCTGCCCCAGGAGTGGCGCCTCAATGAGAGATGCCAAACCTGGCAGGTACCTCGCTCTTCCAGCTGCCCTGGGCAGTGGCAGTCTGGGTAATAACGGGGTTGGTGACACCTTTTTTGACAGCTGCCACCAAGCCTCTATTGGTAATGTCAGCCGTCAGTGTGACAGCCAGCTATTAGCAATAGAGAAATTGTGATTGGAAACAAAAAAAAAATTGCTATTGCATCGGGAGTGCGATGAAATGAACAGGTGCCGTAGAAATAGCCGCTGAATAGCACAGTCCTCTCTCCAGAAACTACACTGTTGTTGCAAGATTTATATGGAGTATATGGTGGCTCTGTGGTAATCGCTGTACAGTGGCTCAGTGGTTAGCACTGTATGGTGGCTCAGTGGTTAGCACTGTATATGGTGGCTCAGTGGTTAGCACTGTATATGGTGGCTCAGTGGTAATCGCTGTACAGTGGCTCAGTGGTTAGCACTGTATATGGTGGCTCAGTGGTAATCGCTGTACAGTGGCTCAGTGGTTAGCACTGTATATGGTGGCTCAGTGGTTAGCACTGTATATGGTGGCTCAGTGGTTAGCACTGTATATGGTGGCTCAGTGGTTAGCACTGTATGGTGGCTCAGTGGTTAGCACTGTATATGATGGCTCAGTGGATAGCACTGTATATGGTGGCTCAGTGGTTAGCACTGTATGGTGGCTCAGTGGTTAGCACTGTATATGATGGCTCAGTGGATAGCACTGTATATGGTGGCTCAGTGGTTAGCACTGTATATGGTGGCTCAGTGGTTAGCACTGTATATGGTGGCTCAGTGGTTAGCACTGTATATGGTGGCTCAGTGGTTAGCACTGTATATGGTGGCTCAGTGGTTAGCACTGTATATGGTGGCTCAGTGGTTAGCACTGTATATGGTGGCTCAGTGGTTAGCACTGTATATGGTGGCTCAGTGGTTAGCACTGTATGGTGGCTCAGTGGTTAGCACTGTATATGGTGGCTCAGTGATTAGCACTGTATATAGTGGCTCAGTGGTTAGCACTGTATATGGTGGGTCAGTGGTTAGCACTGTATATGGTGGCTCAGTGGTTAGCATTGTATATGGTGGCTCAGTGGTTAGCACTGTATATGGTGGCTCAGTGGTTAGCACTGTATATGGTGGGTCAGTGGTTAGCACTGTATATGGTGGCTCAGTGGATAGCACTGTATATGGTGGCTCAGTGGTTAGCACTGTATATGGTGGGTCAGTGGTTAGCAGTGTATATGGTGGGTCAGTGGTTAGCACTCTATATGGTGGCTCAGTGGTTAGCACTGTATATGGTGGCTCAGTGGTTAGCACTGTATGGTGGCTCAGTGGTTAGTACTGTATACGGTGACTCAGTGGTTAGCACTGTATATGGTGGCTCAGTGGTTAGCACTGTATATGGTGGCTCAGTGGTTAGCACTGTATATGGTGTCTCAGTGGTTAGCACTGTACAGTGGCTCAGTGGTTAGCACTGTATACGGTGGCTCAGTGGTTAGCACTGTATATGGTGGCTCAGTGGTTAGCACTGTATATGGTGGCTCAGTGGTTAGCAGTGTATATGGTGGCTCAGTGGTTAGTACTGTATACGGTGGCTCAGTGGTTAGCACTGTATATAGCGGCTCAGTGGTTAGCACTGTATATGGTGGCTCAGTGGTTAGCACTGTGTGGTGGCTCAGTGGTTAGCACTGTATATGGTGGCTTAGTGGTTAGCACTGTATACGGTGGCTCAGTGGTTAGCACTGTATATGGTGGCTCAGTGGTTAGCAGTGTATATGGTGGCTCAGTGGTTAGCACTGTATGGTGGCTCAGTGGTTAGCACTGTATATGGTGGCTCAGTGGTTAGCACTGTATATGGTGGCTCAGTGGTTAGCACTGTATACAGTGGCTCAGTGGTTAGCACTGTACAGTGGCCTCCTCTCCTCCCTGGTCTCGTCTCCTCCATGTCCTCCTTAGCCTCCCTTTGTGGGGGAGCTCCAATGTGGAGACACACAGGGACCCTCCAAACATGGTGTCCGCTAACAATTTGAGCTCATTTTCCATTCAAATTGTTAGCGGACACCATGTCGCGTTTGGAGGGTCCCCGTGTGTCTCCACATTGGAGCTCCCCCATAAGTGACCCCATTTTGGAAACTAGACCCCCAAAGAAACATATCTAGATCCATATTGAGCACTTTGAACCCCCAGATGCTTCACAAATTGATCCGTAAAAATGAAAAAATAAATTTTTGTGAAAATAAAAACGTACTTATTCCTTATTACGGATCAATTTATGAAGCACCTGGGGAAACAAAGTGCTCACTATGCATCTAGATAAGTTCCTTAGGGGGTCTAGTTTCCAAAATGGGGTCACTTGTGGGGGAGCTCCAATGTTCAGGCACACAGGGAGGGGCTCTCCATACGCAACAAGGTTTCCGCTAACAATTGGAGCTAATTTTCCATTGAAATTGTTAGCTGACACCATGTCGTGTATGGAGAACCCATGTACCACCAGCACAAGGGCAACTGGAAGAGTTGGGTTGCAGCACCAGAAAATGCCGCCTCTAATGAATGCGCTATTTTCTTGGGTGGCTGTGGGTTGCAATTTGCAGCGTGGGTCTCTCCACGCTGAGGATTCCAGTCAGCCAGCTGCCAAGTTGTACCTGGCTGGCTACCAAAAATACAACGAAGGACTTTTTTTTTTATTTCTAGAACTAATTCTAGAAAAAAAAATGACATGGGGCTCCGCCATATTTTTGGTCCAGCCAGGTACAACTTGGCAGCTACAGACTGCCAGCAACCCCCAGCTGCCTCGTTGTACCTGGCTGCAACCAAAAATACAGCGAAGCCCATTTTTTTTTTTATTTCTAGAATTCTAGAAAAAAAAATGACATGGGGCTCCGCCATATTTTTAGTCCAGCCAGGTACAACTTGGCAGCTACAGACTGCCAGCAACCCCCAGCTGCCTTGTTGTACCTGGCTGCAACCAAAAATACAGCAAAGCCCATTTTTTTTTTTTATTTCTAGAATTCTAGAAAAAAAAAATGACATAGAACTCCGCCATATTTTTGGCCCAGCCAGGTACAACTAGGCAGCTGGGGGCTGGAATCCTCAGCATGGAAAGGCCCAAGCGTTCTGGGCCCCCCATGCTGCGAATTGCAGCCCGCAGCCGCCCCAGAAAATGGCGCATTCATTGAAGCGCCATTTTCTGGCGCTGTACCCATGCTCTTCCAGTTGCCCTGGTGCCGGTGGCAAACTGGGTAATAAAGGGGTTAATGCCAGCTTTTTATTGCCAGCTGGCACTAAGCCCGAGATTCATAATATAGGGCCAATGTTAGACCCGCCATTAGGAATCTCTGGTAAATAGTCAGAAAATACACACATAGAAAAATCTTTTTATTTGAAAAAAAACACAAACAAAATTCGGACTCCATCTTTATTATAAAGATCCGACGTAGTCCACAACAAAGGTCCCACGACGCTCGATCGCCTCCGACGTAGTCCACAACGAAGGTCCCACGATGCTCGATCGCCTCTGCTCAATCCAGAGACTACAGCAAGGGATCAAGTGTCCTCTTCCTACAGTCTCGGGGGTCAGAGTTGTGGTGCACTGTATGACAATGATCTGTTATACAGTGCACCATGACTATGATCCCAGAGACTATAACAAGGGGACACTTGATCCCTTGTTGCACCCATCCATCCATCCATGTATGCACCCATCATCCACGCACGCACACAACCACGCACATCCACACACACATCAACGCACGCATGCTGACATCCACGTTCGCACACATCCACGTACGCACACAACCACGTTCGCACACATCCACGCACGCTGACATCCTCGCACGCACATCCACACACACATCAACGCACGCATGCTGACATCCACGTTCGCACACAACCACGTTCGCACACAACCACGCACGCTGACATCCTCGCACGCACATCCACACATACATCAATGCACGCATGCTGACATCCACGTTCGCACACATCCACGTACGCACACAACCACGTACGCACACATCCACGTTCGCACACATCCACGTTTGCACACATCCACGCACGCTGACATCCTCGCACGCACATCCACGCACGCATGCTGACATCCACGTTCGCACACATCCACGTTCGCACACATCCACGTACGCACACATCCACGTACGCACACATCCACGTACGCACACATCCACGTTCGCAGACATCCTCGCACGCACATCCACACACACATCAACGCACGCATGCTGACATCCACGTTCGCACACATCCACGTACGCACACCACGTACACACACATCCACGTTTGCACACATCCACGCACGCTGACATCCTCGCACGCACATCCACGCACGCATGCTGACATCCACGTTCGCACACATCCACGTTCGCACACATCCACGTACGCACACATCCACGTACACACACATCCACGTACACACACATCCACGTTTGCACACATCCACGCACGCTGACATCCACGCACGCTGACATCCACGTTCGCACACATCCACGTACGAACACATCCACGTACGCACACATCCACGTACGCACACATCCACGTACACACATCCACGTACACACACATCCACGTACACACACATCCACGCTGACATCCTCGCACGCACATCCACGCACGCATGCTGACATCCACGTTCGCACACATCCACGTACGCACACATCCACGTTCGCACACATCCACGTACGTACACCACGTACACACACATCCACGTTCGCACACATCCACGCATGCACGCTGACATTCATGCAAGCTGACATTCATGCATGCACTCATCCAAGCACGCACACATACATACATACATACATTCACCCATCCATCTATTCATACTTACCCACCGATGAGGAGGAGGAGCCCTGAGAAGAGGAGGGGCCACACCGGAGACTGCAGAGGAGGCCGTCGTTGCGGGCCGGTGCACCGGCGCGTGCAGCCCGCCGGACCGGAATAGGTGAGCAGGGCTGGGTACGAGCAGGGGGTGGGTAAGAGCAGGGAGGAGGGGGCCTGCAGCTTGACCGGTGGGCGCATGAGCCCGCCGGCCGAAAAACTATAGGAGGAGGGCGGGTGGATGGCGGGGACCGGTATGGGAGGGGGCAGGCTGGACAGGACACGGGGATATGGACACAGGGGGGCTGGACGGAGCGGGGATATGGACACAGAGGGGGCTGGACGGAGCGGGGATATGGACACAGGGGAAGCTGGACGGAGCGGGGATATGGACACAGGGGAAGCTGGACGGAGCGGGGACAGGACACAGGGGAAGCTGGACGTAACGGGGACAGGACACAGGGGAAGCTGGACGGAGCGGGGACAGGACACAGGGGAAGCTGGACGGAGCGGGGATATGGACACAGGGGAAGCTGGACGGAACGGGGACATGGACACAGGGGAAGCTGGACGGAGCGGGGACAGGACACAGGGGAAGCTGGACGGAGCGGGGACAGGACACAGGGGAAGCTGGACGGAGCGGGGATATGGACACAGGGGAAGCTGGACGGAGCGGGGATATGGACACAGGGGAAGCTGGACGGAGCGGGGACAGGACACAGCGGAAGCTGGACGGAACGGGGACAGGACACAGGGGAAGCTGGACGGAGCGGGGACAGGACACAGGGGAAGCTGGACGGAGCGGGGATATGGACACAGGGGAAGCTGGACGGAGCGGGGATATGGACACAGGGGAAGCTGGACGGAGCGGGGACAGGACACAGGGGAAGCTGGACGGAGCGGGGACAGGACACAGGGGAAGCTGGACGGAGCGGGTATATGGACACAGGGGAAGCTGGACGGAGCGGGGATATGGACACAGGGGAAGCTGGACGGAGCGGGGACAGGACACAGGGGAAGCTGGACGGAACGGGGACAGGACACAGGGGAAGCTGGACGGAGCGGGGACAGGACACAGGGGAAGCTGGACGGAGCGGGGATATGGACACAGGGGAAGCTGGACGGAGCGGGGATATGGACACAGGGGAAGCTGGACGGAGCGGGGACAGGACACAGGGGAAGCTGGACGGAACGGGGACAGGACACAGGGGAAGCTGGACGGAACGGGGACAGGACACAGGGGAAGCTGGACGGAGCGGGGACAGGACACAGGGGAAGCTGGACGGAGCGGGGACAGGACACAGGGGAAGCTGGAGCAGATAATGGCCGGCGGGTGCAGCGGGACCCAGGGACAGCCACGGGAAAGCAGGAATCCCAAAATGGTGGGATTTCCTGTTCCTGTTTTCCCTGGGGCTGTTCCTGTGTGACATCATTTCCTCCATACCTCTTGCCCCGCGCTGGAATGCGCATCGTCTGAATGACGATGCGTAATTCCAGGGGTTAAAATGGGGCCTATGGGAGAAGGCGCACGTAAAAAGACGGAAAGAATTGACATGTTCATTCTTTTTACGCGCGCGCTTTCTCCCATAAAAGCGCGGCCGAAAATTGCGCTGTGTGTGAACAGCAAAAGTGAAAGTGCATTCACTTTGCTGTGACACGCAGACGCAGGTCCGCTTTGGGGGGAAATACGCGTGCAGAAAAGCGCAAATAATACGCGATGTGTGAACGTAGCCTAACATTTCTGAAACGTCACTATATTTGACAAAGTATTTTTCCCCTTGACATCAAATGGCTCTTGACAGTATTTTGTTGCATACAGTAGTTTTGTCGGCGAGCTCACGTGCAGTATGGCTGGATCTGCAGGGTATTGAGAAGGACAAGCAGTATCTTGACAGCAAATGTTTCTTGACAGCTTTTTGTCCAATAACACAGTTTTACCAGCTGTCACTCAGGTTTATTTTAGGGACGAGAACATAAAAGGACATTGTCATTAAGTGTGAACCCAAAAGGGGGTTTTTGTTCTTCGCAATCATACAAATGGATGACTTGACACTATAACGTGTCCTTTAGATGCCCAGATTGTAACTGTCAATTCATTTAATATAAATAGACCTTAGTAAGGCATTGTGTGACTTCATGTAAACCAGTGTCTTCTCTATGTTCTGGTTTCTCTGATATACGTCTACTGCCCACAATTCAGGTATGAAAACATTACCTGCATTCAAGGTGAACTTTAAAATGAAAAATACCCTCTTAATAATCTATACAAGTTTATCCAGCGTCAAACATTCATGGCTTTAATACTTACTAGAAGATCAGACGTGTGAAAGAGATTGCAGAGGTCTTTATTGGCTGCCATAAATGCATCCCCGATTTACCAGCCTGTATGGATTAAGCAAGGAGTTAAGAAGTTTTTTATTCTTGCTGGCTATTAGACAGAGGACAACGCCGTTGAGTGACAAATAATACATCACAAGGCCTTTTTATATCCTTAAAATTCAATGTAGCTTCCAGATATACTTGTCTATTTCTATCTATTTGCATTATTAACTTCTTGGAATGTTAATATACAAAAGAAATGTCAAGCTAAGATGCTATCTTGAACTGTCTCCCCCCCTTAAATATACCTGCATATTAACCTGCCATACGGTACCATCATAACCATCAGTGGTGATTGTACAGTGCATTAGATTCTAAAGTGTTTTTTTTTGCCATAAAGAAAAACTATTATGGTACCTTTACACACTGCCACAGAGTGCAGCAACCGGTAGGCACCCCATGTGCACGCGCGCGTTTTTAACGGTGGATACCGATCGCCGATGCCGCATATACACGCCGCCAGAACGTGCTCCACTGAAGGTATTCGTGTTCCCCGGAAGTGCCGACGGGTGCCGCAGGTTACCTCCTGTGGAGTACCTTCCCTGGTTTACACGCCGCTACCACAAAGGAATATGGGCGTACATCTTTTGCGCCGTAAGTACATAGGCGTGACAGAGTTGTGTATTCCGTGATGCACAAGCATTGATTGGACAACGCAATAGCATCATGATTGGCCAGCCTGCGCTGAAAGGCTGGCCAATACATGACGCCATTGCAATTGAGGACTGTGAATGGATAGCACTTTAAATATGGGGCCCTGTGATGGGACAACCAATCGTAACGCAGGAGCTTCCACCAATGATCGCTGATGGGGCGTGGTATCCATGACGCCGTGGCATGCCCCTGGGAATTCGCAAGGCCACGCAAATACCGTGTCTGTGCCCCGATCACACGCCGCCACCATAGGAATTGTTGCTTCCTGTTTTTGAGCACGGCTCAGACACCGGTATCCGAAGGAACTGCTAGGCACGGGAAGGAACTCCCTGAATTACACGCCGCCATTTCGTAGTGATTTCATGGCAACAGGCACAATTGTGTCCGATGCCTGGCGGTTTCTTTCTTCCTGTGGCGGTGTGTAAAGGTACCTTTAGTGCGACAGTTGTTTTGTGGCATTTTTGACAACTAATAAACGTTGTGTGCAGGTCTAACAGCCATAGCTGTGTGATTAATCACTGGTACATAATGTCTTATTGACACATGGTTAGAGAATACCCCAAAATAAGCAGAGTATTACCTACAGACAACAAGAAAGTGATTTTTTGCTTTATAAGACGCACCTGATTATAAGACGCACCCCCAAATTTGGTGAAGGATTAGAGAAAAAAATAATTTTTAATGTTAAATGGGGTCCGTCTTATAATGTCAGTGTCCGTCTAACAAATCATATAGAGTATATGTCCCCTACTGCATGGCACACGTCTCCTGCTGCATGGCCCACGTCTCCTATGCATGGCACACGTCCCCTATGCATAACACAAGTCCCCTATGCATGGCACAAGTCCCCCATGCATGGCACACTTCCCCCATGCAAGGCACACTTCCCCCATCCATGGCACACTTCCCCCATGCATGGCACATGTCCCCTATGCATGGCACACGTCCCCTATGCATGGCACAAGTCCCCTATGCATGGTACAAGTCCCCTATGCATGGTACACATCCCCTATGCATGGCACACATCCCCTATGCATGGCACACATCCCCTATGCATGGACACACTCCCCTATGCATGCACACATCCCCTATGCATGGCACACATCCCTATGCATGGCACACGTACCCTATGCATGGCACACATCCCCTATGCATGGCACACGTCCCCTATGCATGGCACAAGTCCCCTATGCATGGCACACATCCCCTATGCATGGCACACATCCCCTATGCATGGGACAAGTCCCTTATGTATGCCATGCACCTAGCAGCATCCCCTATGCATGGCACACCCCTATGCATGGCACATCCTATGCATGGCACATGGCCCCTATGTATGGCACACGGCCCCTATGCATGGCACACGTCACCTATTGGTGGCACACGTCCCCTATGCATGTTACACGTCCCCTATGCATAGCACAAGTCCCTTTGTATGGCACACATCCCCTAGTTATGGCACATGCCCCCTATGAATGGCACACGTCCCTATGCGTGGCACACGTCCCTATGCAGGGCACATGTCCCCTAGGTATGGCACATGCCCCCTGTGTTAGATATTGCCCCCATGCTGCTGCATAGTAAAATAAAAACTCTATTCTCACCTCCTCCAGCGCTGATCTCCCGGTCTCACTTCTGCTGCTGTGATCGAGAGAGATGATGCTGCAGAGCTCCTCCACTTCCTGGTTCTGTGCGATCATGTGATCGGCACAGCAGAGAGTGACATCATCTCTGCGTACGATCACAATAGCAGCAGGGAGACCGGAGAGACACCGGGAGATCAGCGCTGGAGGAGGAGCCAGGAGGTAAGTATACAGTTTATTATTTACTATGGCAGCAGCATGAGGGCCATATCTAGCATAGTTGGGGCATGTGTCATCACAGGGGGGGCACAGGACCATATAATATGCACCACGGTGTAGAGGAGAGCGGCTATGCATATTATATGAGGGGAGCAGGAGATCTCCCGCTGCCTCCTGCAGCCTCCACCAGCCCCCGGACAAGCTCCAGAGCTGCCCCTCCTCCCCTGGGCCCTGCAGTACATAATCAGTATATTCGCATTATAAGACGCACCCCTCACTTTCCCCAAAAATTTTGGGGGAAAAAAGAGCGTCTTATAACGCGAAAAATACGTATTTCATTATTAAAGCCATTAAAATTCATTCCCTAAAAAAGATTACAGGATACTGTGGTGTTTGTATAATAGTCTGTATGTTAGTGTATATGGACCTTAGGGCCTTCATCAAGGACAGAAATCCCAGGTGGAAAGTAAACGCACCCATACTATTTGTTGGTTTATGATGGTTTTATTGTGGAAGTGTTTTATTGTTTTACATGGATACTATTTGACATTATCTGTGAATATTATGTGAATTTTGCATACTAATTGGCTACTATATTGCAGTATTATGTATGCTGTATAGGGCAGAATATTTTTGGTTAAAGGCATTGATGGTAGGTTATGTTATTGCAATGAGACCGATGATCAGTGTGGTCCTATGCTGAATGGTGCAACTACCTTCTTGGCATCTCCCTTCATATACAGCAGAAGTTGGGAATAATTGTATGGTATATAAGAGGGTGGACCTGCGTCCTGTGCCCACCTGAAGACATGATGATTTCATTACATAGTGTGTTAACAAACTGTAATATATGTAAAGCAGGGGCGTAACTACAATAGATGCAGGTTGCAATCGCACCGGCCTGCAGCCTAGGGGGGCCCAAAAGTCCCTTGGCCTATAGAAAAGACTAATACTATTAAAGAATTGCAATACTTGGGGCCCGTTGGAGCTTTCGATTGGGCCCCTGGGCCGAAGTTACGCCACTGTGGTAAAGCATAGAAATAGAATAATGTAGGAAATGTTATATAATAGTGTGTCATAAGGTATGATGTATGATACTGTTTGTAGGTATAATAAGGTGTAGTGTGACACATAGATATAGAAGTGCTGGTAATTTGAAGGTATTATAATACAAGATGTGTGTAAGAATGTAAGTGAAAGGTGAAGGTCTGCCCAGGCTGATTGCAGGGACAGACTGAGTTAATCTTGGGATTAGCTACAGGGAGAGAGGCGAGTCCCTAGGAGGAGAGGAAGTGAGTCAGCAATAGGCAGTCCATATGTGAGAGTCACAAACAGAACACAGTGTTGTGTTGCTGTGGGGACAATACTGTAGAGTGGAAGCAGCAAGAACCTGCAAAAGAAACTTATTTGAGGCAACAGTGATCCCAGATGTTGGCAAGTTGGAGTGGACCTTGAAGGAAAAGAAAGGCACAGAACTCAGTGAGTCTAGTATTGCTCAGACTTGGGGGACCCAGTAAAGTGAGCGTGCTGCCCGGCTGAGAATATAGAAAACATAGAGGGCAGTTCTGGGAGTGGGCTTATGAAGGGGATGACAGTCTGTGGCAGTAGGCAGGAACTCAGTGAAACATATTGATCCGTGGATTATGGCGGCATAGAGAAGAAGGGCTAATATAAATGTAACTTGCCAGCTAGTAAACCATTCACAAGAATAATGCCGTCGTCAATAACCGTTATGTTTCGGTCTCTGTGCCGTGCAGAAGATAAAATGAAGTGTGCTGCATTCTGTTCACAAGTGTTATTCCCAGTAAAGATTGCATTGTTATTAGGAACGTATCTGTCATCCTTATCTGTGATTGATATGGACCGGGTGAGGAGTGCAACAGGACTGGCCTGAAGGTACGTAAAGAAACAAAACCAACACACACTCATCCAGAGCGCTCAGTTTAATTTAGCTTGCCGGGGTGCGTCAATCACATCACTACTCTATGACCAACCACCAAACCTCGCTGCATGGTACAAGCTCATGTACTGAGTCCACTTGATACTCTGTGAGTGTGGGCTGTGTTACACAGGAGACGCCAGCTAGAAAGTGCTGTGATTGGAATTAACATTGATTGAAGATCTCTAATGGCCACTTTACACACACCAACTTATCTGTCCAACTTCTGACCAACTTACTGGTTGCAGTGAAATCATGGACACATTGTTACATTTGTACACAGCCACAAAATGGAGCAATGTGTCCATGATTTCACTGCAACCATGAGATCTGTTCAGAAGTTGGACAGATAAGTTGGTGTGTGTAAAGTGGTTCTAATACTTACTAAACACCAAACTACAAATGAAAAAGCCCTCGCTTCCTATACATACATACTTTTATTATTAACATTAAAAAAATGTCTGTAGATAACATTCCACCTTCCATCCAAAAAGGGAAATATAACAAGATGAGGACATGAATATCACCAGGGGTAATGGAGGAATCACACTGGATTAGTTGTTTTTAGTTCTACTTAGTTGTTCAGAGACACAACTATTAACGTACACGTGCGAGCAACACGGTGATAAATCTCCCTAAGTGATCCTCCTTACTTCCAAATCGATGTCAATGTAAAAATAGCACAAATTGATGCACCCAGATCAAAAGTACTGATGCGGCAGTGCTATATTTGAGGGTTGATGTACAGATGTCCATGTTAGTCCACAACACACATTATTCCTGCAGAACACCAGTCAAACAAATTGTATATACAACTCTCAAGAAGCCTCACTGAGCCCCATCATATGTTTATACTAGTCAGATTAAAGGGAAACCCAGAATCTAACAATGTATCAGTTAGTTTACTTGGTGCAGTAGTTCTGGCACAATCAGAATTAGCTTTAGCATGTATCAGAACTCATAATGCTGTCCCCGTCCACACCAGATTCTCTACATACAAAGTCATAGACCTGAGCTGCAAATCACAGAAGGCATCGTGCTGGACTAGCTGACCTAGCTCGGCAATGATAATCTCCTGAAGCTAAAACAAACATTGCAGGTAAACAACAACACACAGTGCGATAAAAAACACATTGCTGAAATCTGTTTGTTAACCGTTACTGCATGCTGTCTTCAGATTACATAGCTAAAACCTGCTGACATTCCCTTTAAGTCAAAACATACTCATTTTGCTGGTATTGATGCTGATTTTATGGGCAGGAAACCCACACTTAAAGCACCTTTTTAGCTTTTTTTTTTTTACAGCTATAGTGATGCTTTAAATTTCAGTTCTCTGCTCCTTGTCATTTACTCACCTTCCAGCATTTTCATACTATATTGACCTTGCTCTGGTCCTGCAACGCCATCTTGTGCCTGGAACTTCTGACTGGTTGTAAGTCAGAAACTACATCACATTCATGCAATGCATCTCTATGAGAGCCAGAACGAGGCCGGAACGAGGCTGTCAAAGAGTTGTATTAACTTGTGACCTTCAGCACTCCCCATGAAATACTTGAGCTGCTGGCTGGTATCTTTTCACCACATACTGACCAGAGCACCGCAGGAAAAGGATGAAGGTGGCGAAAGGTGAGTATAAGACAGAGGGCAGGCGAATTAGATTTAAAACACCACTCCAGTGGTGCAATAAACAAAAAACGCTGGAGTTGTGCTTTAAATATGCTTGTGAACCTAGTCTGCAACCTTCAAGCCATTTGAGGATAAGCCAATGTTGTTGTTCAGTTATTCTCCTGATACATATCTGTTCATATGCCTCCTGAGCAAGAAAGGTGAAACGCGTTACAGTGCAAGGACGCACACCAGGAGGATAATCGGCTAAGTAACTTTGTGATCATCACTACTTGGAATGCATTATTTATCTCCCCCAACGAGAAGCCTCTACCAAATCTGTACCTAATGTACAAATGGGCTGATAAAAAATACTCTTTACCCCACAGTACCTGTTTTTTTTATTGGACTAGCATTAGACGCTTTATTTAATACAATATTGGTTGAGTATGTGGTGCCCCTGCGGACTGGTCGCCACAGTGATGCTGCACCTACTCCACAGGTGTGGGTGTCACTGTTCCCAGGTGAGAGGGGTCACAAACCCAAGACACAGAATTGCACACAACACCATCCCAAATCAGGGCCAGGGGATTCGGGCGGAACCTAAAGAGAGGGAGGGCTCCAACTTCTAGACCATTCTAGCAGAGAGTGAGGAGGAAGGAGTCCGGAGCGGACGCAGGATGGAGAGTGTCCTAGGGACACGGGAGTGGTCGAATCCACCCGTGTGCCTTGAATCTGGCCCAACCCAAGTTGGGCAGAGGACAGGTTGCCTGAGGGGACCGGCCCCGATGTGGTGGGAGTGCTGCACGCCTCAGCCAGTAAAACCGAAGGCCATCGGTTCTGCATGAGCGGTGGCCACCAACCGTGGATAATCGTCTGGACGAAGGAGAGAACTAGGGTCACGGGACATGCTGAAGCAGTCACCCAACAAGCCCGCAGCCATCAGCCTGGGACCCTGTCTACGAAGGCGCAGGGCAGGAGAGTCGAGTAGTCAGCGCAGGGGACAGCAACCAGGAAAGGCTATGAATGGTGTCTTGGCAAAATGACCCTAATCATCTCAGAGCTAACTTGGCTGCACTTTGGAGGAGCACATCATCCGGCTGGGTGGCCTTTACTGCTCATGAAGTAAAGGTAATGAACTGCACAAACAGTGTTTGCCTCCTTCTTCCTCACCCGGTGGCCTCCTTCACAACCACCATCACTATAGACTATATACACTATCCATGGGGCCCAGCTCCACCTGTGAGGAACTTTACCATCCCGGCTGCACTACCATCTGTCCCAGCGGCCATATCCTGCAGCGTCAGCCACCCCTTGCAAAGTATCCCCTATAAATAATCCACTTGTACTGCCCACCTAGGGTCACGGAGCTGGGTCACAGCCACCATGATCCCCCTAAGAACTGACCGGTCTGATTCCGAGTACCTCACGGCCCTGGGGCCTGCTGCATGTACATTATTATTTAATTTCTTGGCTCATCTGGTCATAGTGCACCTGGATTTTATATTCATCAAATTGTCTTTTTGCAAACTGCAAGACTGCAGTGCTAACCACTGAGCCACCATACACTCCAACCACTGAGCCACCGTACACTGCCAACCACTGAGCCACCATACACTCCAACCACTGAGCCACCGTACACTGCCAACCACTGAGCTACCATACAGTGTCAAACACTGAGCCACCATATAATCCTAACCACTGAGCCACCAACAATGCTAACCACTGAGCCACCATACAATGCTAAACACTGAGCCACCATGCAATGCTAACCACTGAGCCACCATACACTGCCAACCACTGAGCCACCATACATTGCTAACCACTGAGCCACCACACACTGCTAACCACTGAGCCACCATACACTGCCAACCACTGAGCTACCATACAGTGTCAAACACTGAGACACCATACAGTGCTAACCACTGAGTCACCATACAGTGCTAACCACTGAGCCACCATACACTGCCAACCACTGAGCTACCATACAGTGTCAAACACTGAGACACCATACAGTCCTAACCACTGAGCCACCAAAAACAGTGCTAACCACTGAGCCTCCATACAATGCTAACCACTGAACCACTGTACAATGCTAACCCCTCAGGCACCATACAGTGCTAACTATTGAGCCACCATACAGTGCCAAGCACTGAGCCACCGTACAGTGCTAACCACTGAGCCACCATACAGTGCCAACCACTGAGCCACCATACAGTGCCAACCACTGAGCCACCATACAGTGCCAACCACTGAGCCACCGTACAGTACAAACCACTGAGCCACCATACAGTGCTAACCACTGAGTCACCGTACAGTACAAACCACTGAGCCACCATACAGTGCTAACCACTGAGCCACCATACAGTGCTAACCACTGAGCCACCATACAATGCTAACCACTGAACCACTGTACAATGCTAACCCCTCAGGCACCATACAGTGCTAACTATTGAGCCACCATACAGTGCCAAGCACTGAGCCACCGTACAGTGCTAACCACTGAGCCACCATACAGTGCCAACCACTGAGCCACCATACAGTGCCAACCACTGAGCCACCATACAGTGCCAACCACTGAGCCACCGTACAGTAGCAACCACTGAGCCACCTACAGTACAAACCACTGAGCCCAGTACAGTGCTAACCACTGAGCCACCTACAGTGACTAACCACTGAGCCACCATACAGTGCTAACCACTGAGCCACCATACAGTGCTAACCACTGAGCCACCATACAATGCTAACCACTGAGCCAACGCAATGACAATGCTAACCACTGAGCCACCATACAGTACTAACCACTGAGCCACTGTACAGTGCTAACCATTAAGCTACCATACAGTGCTAACCACTGAGCCACCGTACAGTGCTAACTACTGAGTCACCATACAATGCTAACCACTGAGCCACCATACAGTGCTAACCACTGAGTCACCATACATTGCTAACCACTGAGTCACCATACAGTGCTAAGTACTATGCCACTGTACAATTCTAAGCATTGAGCCACCGTACAGTGCTAACCACTGAGCCACCACACAGTGCTAATGACTGAGCCACCGTACAATGCTAACCACTGAGCCACCATACAGTGCTAACCACTGAGCCACCATACTGTGCTAACCACTGAGCCACCATACAGTGCCAACCACTGAGCCACCGTACAGTACAAACCACTGAGCCACCATACAGTGCTAACCACTGAGTCACCGTACAGTACAAACCACTGAGCCACCATACAGTGCTAACCACTGAGCCACCACACAGTGCTAACGACTGAGCCACCGTACAATGCTAACCACTGAGCCACCGTACAGTGCTAACCACTGAGCCACCATACAGTGCCAACCACTGAGCCACCATGCAGTGCCAACCACTGAGCCACCATACAGTGCCAACCACTGAGCCACCATACAGTGCTAACCACTGAGTCACCGTACAGTACAAACCACTGGGCCACCATACAGTGCTAACCACTGAGCCACCATACAGTGCTAACCACTGAGCCACCATACAATGCTAACCACTGAGCCACCATATACAGTGCTAACCACTGAGCCACCATACAATGCTAACCACTGAGCCACCATACAGTACTAACCACTGAGCCATTGTACAGTGCTAACCATTAAGCTACCATACAGTGCTAACCACTGAGCCACCGTACAGTGCTAACTACTGAGTCACCATACAATGCTAACCACTGAGCCACCATACAATGCTAACCACTGAGCCACCATACAGTGCTAACCACTGAGCCACCATACACTGCTAACCACTGAGTCACCATACATTGCTAACCACTGAGTCACCATACAGTGCTAAGTACTATGCCACTGTACAATTCTAAGCATTGAGCCACCGTACAGTGCTAACCACTGAGCCACCACACAGTGCTAACGACTGAGCCACCGTACTGCCCATTTACCTATATATTCTTATATCTACAGCTTAAATATTGTTCCCAGGACATGCTTTACCAATCATACCATTTCATGGCTTCTCATCAATAGATTGTTATATATTTATTTTAATAATTACATATTCTGAAAACTGATCTGTAACTTCGCAGTCTGCAGTCACAATCTGCCCAGGTATTTTTGTGATTTATGTGATGTAGTACCAGCATTTATCCTATAGGAGGTGCAATTTCTATAACAAAAAACGTATGGTAATTATTACATAGCTTTGTAATGTACTCATTGATTTATAATAGTAATAATTAGTGTCATTAGTAAGTCATTAATGGGACTTACCTTTTTAATGGCAATACCTCCATTGTGTGTAATGTGTTTATTGATGCACAGTAGTTATCTCCTGCCCTGCTCTTCCTGCAATAATGCCTTGTGCCATCCGATTCTTGGATCAGCTCGCCAGTGTAACATTAAACATTTGGTGAATTATTAAACATAAGATTAAAGGGGAGATGTATTGAGTGTTTTATAGCTTTATAGTTCAGGGTGATCCTGGGATTTCAGATGGAGCTTTGTCTCCCCACCCCTTTGTATGGAGCTCCATTTGGTGTGTACAGGGAATCATTGCCAGTCTGTTTTCAGCCTCCAGAAGGTGCTGACGGGATCAGCAGGGACTGGGATACGTTCCGACACTTTCAGCTGGACCTGTTCTCCCGGGAAAATAAGCAGGGACCGGTATCATTGTAGATCCGATTACCAGGAGCCTTCGGACAGAACTCTCTTTATTTGTGGATCTATAACTCCGTAAAACATTTGTGCCAAAGACTCTTTCTCACTGACAGCGCGTAAGTACAAGCAGCAAATGTATTACTTTATAACTGTGCCTAATGCATTAAGAATTGGCTTCGGGGCTGTGGATGAGATAGAGATCAAGATACAGATGTAGCAGGCACAGCTCGTGGGGGTATTACAATGTGTTATGTTGTTGCATTGACTTAACGCAGGGAGTTATCACCATGCAAAAAGTATAGAGTTAAATGACACTTTCAGCTCAGCTACATCTGAGGATCATGCCGCTGACCATCTTGGGAAGAACAGCTTATCCACTTAGCATAACACATCTCGAAACTCCTGACAATTGATGATCTCCTCTATGAATCTGATCCAATTGTTTGCCTAATAGTGAATAATTGAGTTTGGTCTGTTGAGCAGCTCCTGTATATGGCCTTATTTGTGGGGTGGGTCCGGGCGGGTGATTAATATTTAGACCCAGGCTCATAAGGGACGTTCAGCCTTTTAAAGACATTGATTTCCTAGCCCGGTAATGGTAACCGGATCACAGAAGCTTGTCGAGAATTTTAGACTTCGGTCTGAATTTCGTGCAAAATGTTTCAGGTAGGATGAAATTCTTACCTGACTGCTTTGTATTATTAATTATTTACGCCTTGATTGAGCCGCCATCGGTATCCCACGGACAGACACAATGGACAGCAGTGATAGATCACTTTTAGTAACCTGAAATTGAATGGAGGCCGAACAGGTCCTTTGTGGAGAGTTGTTTGTGGTTGACGTTTTCATACCTGACCCTACTTCATTGTGACCTCGGATAATGGGAAATGCTCTGTGGGTACAGAAGCACTTAGCGATGGCCACTAATGCCTCCTAACTAGTACTCCCATCACTCAATGTACAGAAACATAATAAAGGTCATTTTAATTGATTCTTGACATTTGTTAATTTTGAATAGAAAAACCTAAATGTATGATCTGACCTGCATTAATCATTGTCCCCATTACCTCTGGGGGATCAAACCGCAATTCATAAGCGTCTCGCCTGTTTTATACATGTTCATGATAAAGGTGATAAAGATGTTGCATTGCTAAGAGCAGGATTCAGTTTATATTCCGAGTCCTATGTCTACATACCCCTAGTGTCATGTGAAAGCACCTCATACCTGCTTTTAAAAGGCAATAATTAAAATAGTGTACACCAAGCTAGTAAAATAGTTGGACCTTTTATTTTACATAACAAAATATACAGAAAAACAGAGGGAGAGGGGGTGAAGCATATTGTAGCTTAGAACTATACATCGCCATGAAATACACATAGTGTGAACTGAACCCATGGCCCAAAATGCTTCAACAAAATGTAGTAGGTGTAACAATAATATTAGTAAGTCCCTCCAATTAGAATTGTAGTATAGATCTCCTGATTAACTGCCACTCACCTCATGTGCAGGACACTGCAGCTTTGGTATCCATGGTTACGACCACTGATTTAGTGAGTTAGTTCCTAGTGGTCGTAACCATGGATACCTAAGCTGTAATGTCCTGCACATGAGGTAAGTGATAGTTAATCAGGACAACTATACTATATTTCTAATTGGAGTTATTTGCTCATATTATTATTACACCTGATAAATATTGGGATAGGATCTTGATGTTGGGAATACCTCTTTAAGGAGAACTTGCAGCAGAATGTCTGTGTCTTCCTCTAGATCCTCCTCCTCCCTTCTCCATAGAATCTCATCAGTACCAATGGTCATCTCCTATCTCAGTAATGTGAAAGTCTTCACTGAATACAGATTTTATCCAGAGGTGTAACTAGGTTTTCTGGCGCCCGGGGCAAAGATTTATTTTGGCGAAACCCCCCACCCCACCAACACCGCGCCGCCCCGCCAATTTTTATTTGAAACGCTCACTTACCAACCGACTTCAATACATGTGCGCGCTCACGGCGTGCGGCGCGCCGGGTGACGTCAGCCGCAGCGCGATGTGACCCGGGGGTTGGAACAGCTGCCAGGGGGCGGACCAGCAGGGTTCAATTGTGCACGCGTGGCGCCAGCTGTGCACAATTTGCAGGCCGGAGCGGAGGAGCTGGCGTGCGGCGCGGGCACGCGGCAGCGCGTGTTGACGTGATGACTACGGTGACAGAGCGGCCCAGGTGATGGCGCTGGCACCCCCTCTGAGATGCGCCCGGGGCAAAGGATCGGCTGCACCCCCCTAGATACGCCACTGATTTTACCAATGATTTTAGAGCAGAAAGAAGCATGTTTCACTCATATTATTTACATGTGTACTACTGACTTACGATATAGTTGTCAAAATAAAGTGAAAATTATTCTTTAAATACTTCCTAGGCAAAGGTTGACATCTGCTGTGCTGGTCATGAGTATAATTGTTCTACTAGTCATCAATGCAGGAACTTACTTGGAGTTGAAAGTTTTGTTTGCTGGCACACGATAACTCTAGCAGTTTTGTGAATCATGCGGCTGATCCTTCATATTCTCCTCATTAAAGTGTAAAGACTTTGGTGTCATACCGTTCTGCATTATGGCTTTTTCCTCCATTTGTCAAGCACAGGAGATACAGTATGGAGTCCTTCCAAAGTCTTTCAGAAAAGTGAAGGGACTCTAAATGAGAAAGTATAGATGCCAACGCAGGCACCAATTATCCAAAATAAACGATACCATTATAAAATGGACTGTAAATAAATCACATAAAACTGTTCTCAAGTTAATTATTGGGACTGGGAAATCTCTGTATGGCTCCAGTAATGATGAGGAACTTTATTATATTATCAGGCTTGGGGGCACACAGTGGCTTCAGATAGGTCTTGGACTGGCCAACACCAGACCATTGGGATTTATCTCTACCTGTTGTTAGAGGGTATCTGCCAGCAGGTTTTTGCTACCACGTCTGACAGCAACAGGAAAAAGAAACTATGATTCCACTGATATATAACATAGATTAGTGGCTGAAGCCGTTCTCACACACACAGCATTTAGTTTCAGGAACACAGTAGAGCTGGGGGATCGGCCCATGCCCACAAGAGGCTTTCAAAGGAGATTGTGCATTCACAGTGAGGTATCAATCACAGCAGGTGGCGTGTCAAACCTCCATGCTAGTAACGTTCTAGTCCTGTAATGGTAATCACAGGGTAATAAAGCTTTTAGTTTAAGTAAACAATATCACATTCCCTGATAAGAGAGGCATGTTTTTTTTTTTTTAACCCCTGCAGCATGCTGTCCTCAGTTTACATAGCAAAAACCTGCAGACAGATTACCTTTAACTCACAGTTGGTTTACTGTTCGGTCACATGCCATACTACAGGTAGCATGTTATGGCTCATTCGGACTGGCATAGAATTGCTGAAAGAGTATTTCTAAGGCCGGTTTCACACCACGGTTTTTCTGATCTGGGGGGATCAGAATTTGGCCCCATCCGGTCTCCATCTGTCCGTGAGGATCCGGCAGGATTCAGATTTTTCTCCCAGACACAAAAACGTTGCAAGCAAGCAAATCAGAAAAAATCGGATCCTCCCGGATCCGGCGTGATCCGGCGCCCCCTAACATGGGGGTCTGTGGCACTGGATGGCGCTGCATCCGACATAAAATCGGATGCGGGACCCGACCGATGCAGGAGTTTAGCTGCGCTCGCACCAGTAACTGTCCCCTGCAGAGATTTTAGGACCACAGCCTGCTCCCCCTAGCCACGATCCTGTCATTTCAGCAGGGACAGCTCCTGCTGCAGCAATCCGGCTGTAAACCGGACGGCAAGGTTCTGTTTTGAATCGGGTTCGGGGCTGTGCGGTTTACATCGGACAGGACGGATCACACCGTGGTGTGAAGCTGGCCTTAGAACACTTGTTCCCAATTATCAGCTCTTATTTCCCAACGAACAGTTTCATCAGGTGATTGGATCGTTTATGCTGACATTAAAAGACTCAAGGCAGCATAGCACCCATTTAAAAAGCCCAAAACAAGCTCCAATTAACTGGTAAGTACGGTAGTTGTTTGACGCTCGTTAGCGTGCTGTGATCGTATATTAAGGGTCCTGTATTCAGACAAACTTATTGCTGCTGCATCAGTAAAACTCCGACTCGTTCTGTTCCACTACATGACTGCTGCTACAATACTGTTTAACACTTTTATAAGTGTGTAAGAAATCACTTAATTATTAGCAGATGAATTCTTCTTGAACTGTTGCTCTGCATAATAAATAATATAATGCATCTAATCCAAACAACCACTGCAATGATCTGTTCCTCACATTATAGCCGCTCTCATGCAAATAGAGATCTTCAGCAATAACAGTAAAAGTCTCTAGGTCTTACATCTTATACACGTTCTGAGCACTTGTTTGGCATTGGACCATGTCTGAAGGACGTGATATCGTATCAAAGGAAGTGTCCTGCGTTACCGAGTGCTGACATTACAGGGTGTCTGAGGGAGCTGTCAGGATTGACAGGATATCATGTGTCATGTGAATCATCATTCCTGGACATGTCGTTATGCCGGAGAATTCCTTACAGGGTGTCCTTAATTAATTGCAAATTTCTCCTGGTGCAATGATATTACATTAGGGTGTATGTACAGTCATGGCAGAAAGTGTTGGCACCCTGGAAATTTTTCTGGAAAAAGAATTCTTTCTCCCAGAAAATTATTGCAATGATGTGTTTTGTTATACATATGTTTATTTCCTCTGTGTGTATTGGAACAATACAAAAAAAAAACTGAAAAAAAAGGCAAATTGGACATAATTTTCTACAAAACCCATACATCCTCAACTGGGATTTTGGACCATTCTTCTTTTGAAAATTGCTCCAGGTCTCTCATATTTGAAAGGTGCCTTTTCCTAACATGTTTGGGATCATTGTCCTGCTGGAAGAACCATTATCTAGAATGCAAACCCAGATTTCTGACACTGGACACTACATTGCAGCCAAAAAATCTTTGGTATCTTCAGATTTCATGATGCCTTGCCCACAGTCAGGCACCCAGTGCCAAAGCTTTTTTATGTCTCTGTGTCAGCAGTGGGGTCCTCCTGTGTCTCCTGCCATAGTGTTTCATTTCATACAAATGTCAACAGTTCACAATGACACTGATGCACCCTTAGCCTGCAGAGCAGCTTGAATTTCTTTACAGCTTGATTGGGGCTGCTGATCCACCATATGGACTATCATGCGTTACAACTTTTCATCAATTTTTCTCTGCCATCCAAGTCCATTGATATTAGCCACAGTGAGATGGGTTGTAAACTTTGTGATTATGTTGCTCACTGTGGACAAAGGAACATCAATATCGCTGGAGATGGACTTGAGATTGTTGATATATTTTAATTACATTTGGTTCCCAAGTCCTCAAACAGTTCTCTTCTCTTTCTGTTCTCCATGCTTATTGTGGCACACACAGACACACAATGAAAAGATTGAGTCAACTTCTCCCCTTTTACCTAGTTTCAGGTGTGATTTTTATATTGCGTACACCTACTACTTGCCACAGGTGAGTTTGAACCAGTATCACACTCTTCAAATTAAGTTGTGTACCCATAGTTTTGGAAAGGTGCCAAAAATTTTGTCTGGTCCATTTTGGAGGTTCTTTGTAAAATTTTGTGCAATTGACCTCTTTTAACAGTTTTTTTTGTGTGTATCTTTATCCAATACACACAAAGGAAATAAATTGTGTGCAACAAAAAAGGTGTAATTGCGAAAATTTTCTGGGAGAAATATTTCATTTTCTGGAACAATTTCAACGCCACCTGCGGAATGCGGATAGGGCTGCTGCTGCTGCCTCAGAACCTCTGGGGACGGTGACCGGCAGCTTGGATGACGTCGCTCCCCGCAGGTGGAGCATAGTCCCCAGGACAGTGGAGAGGTTCCCCCGGCACATACCTTAACACATGTTTACTCCATCGACAGTACCCTCCGGGCAGCCTCTGCGGCTGGTGGTCGCTGCTCAAGAAAGTCACACAGAACAGCTGCAGTTCCGTTACTTTTACTTGGGTGTTAAAACATGGCCACCGGGTACGCTCCTTGCCACTCTCCGTAACAGCTCTTTCACCAGAGCTGGGTTAGTTCAGTCAAGCCACGGTTGGTGCCCTTTCCTTCCTCTCTAGGTGTCTCAGTCTCTGGTGGGTCTATGTTCTCTCACAGCTTTCTAAGGTGTAGCTCTCCTCTGAGACGAGCGCGTCATCACTGTGCTCCCCAGGCACTCAATGCTCTCCGCAGCACAGAGCTCAGGTACCGACAGCCATAAGTGCTTATTTGTGACCCGGGCGCCATTAGCTTCCGCTCCCGGGCACTGCTCTCTAGTTCAGCCGCCTTCCCAAACATGTGCCGGGTGTTTGGCCACAGCTCCCAAATGAAGTCAGGGGCCTGCGGATTAAAGGCTCGGGTATGAAGTATCCGCACCGTCTTCAGGGCTGGGTTCCTGGGTCATCCACCAACCCCTCTCTCTAGTCAGATTCGGGCATATGGGGAATCAATGTCTCATCCACACCCTTAGGGCTCCTCTCTCTGTCAGTCAGTCAGTCTTTCCCTCCCGTGCTAGCGAGGTGGCATTGCTACAACCCACAGTAGTCGGCACCACACCGCCTCGACGCTCCCGACTATCACTCCTCGACAGTCGATGTTACTCTTCTGGTCTCCTTCTACTGTCTCTACTGTCTCTACCACTTCCTGTTTCCTCTTTTTGTGACCTAGGCCCTCCCTCCGGGTCCTCCCATTGTCCCAGGACCTGTCGCTGGGTGTGTGTGTGTTTGTTTTGGTTTTGGGCTCAACTGCACCATTACAACACCTGGAGAACAGGGGCACTACACTCTCTAACCACAGAAGTGCAGTACCTCTGGTAGTGGCTTACCCGGCAGGGTGCCACAACAACACTTTTGGACATGACTGTCAAGTGATGAGCGAGGGACCACTGCTGTGCATAGTAAGTTACAGTACAGACGAGGTTGCAGAAAACAGGGATGACAGTTTATTAACAGGCGGGAAATGATAAAGCAAGTTCACAGGGGGTATGATGTGGCAAAAATACAGTATACAATAACTGCAGTTTCTATCTGAGCCGCTCAGCAGCACGTCGTCCCAGCTATTATGAATAGTTATTTAACCGACGCATTTGCAGAGCAGTAAACATACTAAACTACACTACACTTACAACCTCACTCTCACCTGCTCATTGGGCCACATGGCTACTATGCTCTGGCTATGGAGGCCTATGCTTTCCCTAATGTTGGCACACACTTATAAAGACTCACAATGGTTTTGGCTACACAAGTCTAGTCCCGGGGCCCAATGCTGTGTTTTTCAGTGAATTGAAAGGATCCGGAGCCGCTTGTCCATAATAAGAGGTTGACTTTATTAAAAAGTTAAAATCATAATAACGCCAGATACGTTTCGGACAACGTCCTCACTCATCGGCAGCTATATACTATACTATATTTATATGTATATAGCTGCCGATGAGTAAGGACGTTGTCTGAAATGCATCCGGCGTTATTATGATTTTAATTTTTGAATAAAGTCAACCTCTTATTATGAACAAGTGGCTCCGGATCCTTTAAATTCATGATCTTCAGCAGTGGTGCCAGCCACTTAACCGAGAGCCTGGGAGCCTGGAGGAATATTATGTGAGGTGAGCGGCTTTCCCTTACCCCCGCCCTCACTCAGCTGTTGTGTTTTTTAGTGGTGTTCACTTCTCTTTGCAGGGCAGGTGGGGAAAACTCCTTTTCTACCTTCATAGTCCTAGGATCCCTTGGGTCCTGTTTAGAATCTCCAGCCTCTGGAACTTCTCAGTCTGGTACTACCTGGCGGTCACTAGGGTTCTCTCACTGTCCAGCCGCAGACACTTCGCAGCCGCCACCATACCTTCCTAAAGCCTAAGTATCTGAACACGTCTAGACAGCGTGTCCTCTCTTATACACACTCAGGCTGGCAGCCTTTTGCTGTATTTTTCCCACTGCTCAGTTTTACTTTTATTTTCTGCTTGCATGATACCTGCACTTTCTCATCTGGATCAGTAACTTTGCACAGTTTAGGGGGTGGGAAGACTAGTCCACAACACTCAGCACATAGGGAAGCACTGTCTCTTAAAGTCATAGCATGCTTTAACTGTTCAAAGGAGTGACACCCCTACAACTGTATATGCAAACATAATATATACTTTACTATAGTAATGCATATTGTACATTCTAACTTTATTTGTGACTGTTACTAGAAAATGATCTGGAAGTCATTTTCATCAGCATCCACTTAAAGGGAATGTGTGGCATGTATTCACATATGGAAGTAGTGATATGGCTGTATAGGCATTTGCCACCGAAATATAAGTGATTTCTGTCTTGTAAAGATACAGTGAGGCAGTCAAGAGATATATAGCATAGAAGTCATTTGTAAATCATACTAGGAATGGCTTTGGGGCATGTTAATATCCTCAAACTTCTTTTAAGTTGTGGAACAAATGTCTATTCAGCCACACCACTACTTCCACATGTAAAATATGCTGGCAGGTTCCCTTTAACAAGAAAAATCAGGATGTAAATTAATACAAGTTCTTAAAATGGATCAGCCAAAGTACATTGGTTACACCCGAAAACACGCTGACAGAAAGGGAAGAATAATTTATTGTTCATTCAATCCACATTGCTGGAGTAGTGCTTTAAATCTAAGCCTCCTGCCCCCGGTCTTATACTCCCCTTCCAACGGTTTGATCTCTTACCAACACTACTTTGGTCCTGCGGCGTCATCTTGTATCCGTACCGTCTAACTAATCGAAGGTCACAAGGTCTCAATGCATCTCTGAGAGCCAGAACGAAGCCAGAACAAGGCTCCCATAGAGATATATTGAGTTGTGACCTCTGGTGCACTCTATGAAACACTGGAGCTGCCGGCAGGTCACAAATTACAGAGCCCAACCGGAGTAGTGCTGGAAAATGATGAAGATGCCAAAAGATGAGTATAAGACAAGGGGCAGGAGACTTAGATTTAAAGCACCACTACAGCAATACAATAAAAAAATAACAGTATAAAGGTGTTTTAAGTAGGTGTAACGCCCATTTAGACACCTAATAACAAATGTACTATTTAATACTAGTATTCCTTTCCATTGTCATCTGTATTCTAATACTTTTAACTTTGCTGGTTTCTACAAGTGCAAGTGTTACAGTATTTTTCATGATGGAAAAATGTCAACTGTCCACCAGCATTCAGCAAAAGTCATCTATGTTTATCAATCTTTTGCTCTTTTACTAATTATATTTAATTGTTTTACAGTAAGGGGAAATGAAACATCACAGTAATGTATCTCTGCTAATTGAAGTCACTGGGATATCTAGGTAATCAATGGGCATGTTGAGTCTTCTAGAATAAGTGATATATATGTAGGAACCCTCCACTTTGGATAAAGAATGGTGGTCTTAAATGAAAAACATTCCTCTATTAATTCCTAAACCCCCCCATTAGGTCTCTTAAAAATAGGTTGCCTAAACCAGAAAAAACCCTTTAACCTTAAGTTAGTCTCACCCAAAATACTTAGAGTATTAGGCTGGGATCCCACTTGTGAGACATGTATGAAACTTGCAGGAGTCTGGCATCGCATCATCCGGTACGGCCGCCAGCTCTCTGGACAGGAGTGTACAGGTACATGTGTTTCTATGTTGCTGAACACTCCTGTTTGCAGAGCTGCCGACAGTACCGGGTGATGCAATGTTAGGGTCACACGAGACTCTCACAAGTGGGACCCTGGTTTACTCGCAGCACCTCGTTGTGACATGTGTAGTCAACTCAGTATCTCGTGATGCACTGAGGAAGGAGTGGCGTCTGAGATAGGAAGTTACCAAAGTGGGTGGTGACCTACCTTCCATACTAGTGGAAATATGATGAAAACAAACTCGCTTGGAGTGCAGTGGACCCCATGTGACTATTTAAAGGTTAATTACTTTATTCATCTTTTATACCCCAGCATGGGCTGTTCGAACTGCTGCAGTCATCATTACAATGCTTGTAGAGTTCATCATCTAATTTTTCTAAGAATATTAATTTATAAACCTAGGTACCTCTATGGGAGCAATAATGGCTGCCATATTGGCTGTCAGTCATTCTTACCTGGAACGTAAAATGACTTGTTAAGAGTTTGTATACTGGTGATTGTTTTAGTATTTAGTGACTTAAGCTTTTTGAAGAACTCCCTGAATAACTTGTCTGAGAAGTCGTGGAGACGCACTGTCATATGGGTTATTGTTAATGCATGGATGATTACCCAGTATTACATGAACTATCGCTGTCTGTGTTACTATTTATTGCAGACTTTTTTTTGCTTGCAAGGTTTAATTTTCGCAGACTGGAAACAATTTCTTTACGTTTATTTAGCTCAGATGAATGGATTTAAGATGTTTTACATCATGGTATTTTTCACAGCAAGTTGCAAGACTTGTGTAGGATATTTAGGATCATCGTTGGTGGTTGTGACATATGCGGGTTCTGCTGCTGGACAAATCACAAGTAAGAATAGCATTCTGCTTCACTTGAGATATATGTACATTGGCAATGAATGAATAAGTCTGCAAACCCTCTATGGCAGACATGGTGCTGAGACCTACAATAGCACTTAGCTGTTGTCAACAGCACCTGTCATTCCTGAATGATTTTGTCTGCTGTCACATAATTAATGAGAAACCAGTAAAGACCAGCGAAACAGTAAGGTGCTGAAGATATGTTTATTTTAATTCTGGCTATAACTTGATTTCCAATAACACTAGTACTAGATGCAAGATGTGGAAAATCCTCACGCTGAACAATCATTACACCTTCTACTTAAATGATTTAAGGAAAGGAGTTTTTGTGCCAAAAGTGATATATTGGCAGTGATAAAACACACAAATGTGTTCTGTTTTGATCTTCAACATTGAAAGCGTTCCCCTCAAACTTGGTTACTAATCTCTTCCTTGTCAACCCAATTATACTTCTTCCACTCTAACCATCCTCTTCTTTCTTCAAAGATCAGCCAGATAATCTCAATCCAGGGAAGATGTTTTATGGCAATCATTAAAGGCATTTTCCCCAAATTGCAAATGATCTCCTATCTATAGGATAAGGAATATCTTGCTGAACAAAGGGGGTACGACATCAGCAACCTCCAGCAATCCCAAGGCCAGTTGTCTGAATAAGCTTGTCATTAATGAAGGAAAGGTGTGCATGCTTAACCTGTACTTAATTTATTGTCCATGTCACTACTGATAAAATAGTACATTAGTCCCATTGACAATGAATGTACACCTCTGCTCCATTCAAGATGGGTCTCTGTAGAGCTCTGTACACTGCATCATTCAAGAAGGGACTCTGAAGAGCTCTGTACACTACATCATTCATGAAGGGACTCTGTAGAGCTCTGTACACTGCATCATTCATGAAGGGAGTCTGTAGAGCTCTGTACACTGCATCATTCAAGAAGAGACTCTGTAGAGCTCTGTACACTGCATCATTCAAGAAGGGGCTCTGTAGAGCTCTGTACACTGCATCATTCAAGAAGGGGCTCTGTAGAGCTGTGTAGCCTGCATCATTCAAGAAGGAGTCTGTAGAGCTCTCTACACTGCATCATTCAAGAAGGGGCTCTGAAGAGCTCTGTACACTGCATCATTCAAGAAGGGGCTCTGTAGAGCTCTGTACACTGCATCATTCAAGAAGGGACTCTGTAGAGCTCTGTACACTGCATCATTCAAGAAGGGCTCTGTAGAGCTCTGCACACTGCATCATTCAAGAAGGGGCTCTGAAGAGCTCTGTACACTGCATCATTCAAGAAGGGCTCTGTAGAGCTCTGTACACTGCATCATTCAAGAAGGGACTCTGTAGTGCTCAATACACTGCATTATTCATGAAGGGACTCTGTAGAGCTCTGTACACTGCATAATTCATGAAGGGACTTTGTAGAGCTCTCTACACTGCATCATTCAAGAAGGGACTCTGTAAAGCTCTCTACACTGCATCATTCAAGAAGGGGCTCTGTAGAGCTCTCTACACTGCATCATTCAAGAAGGGGCTCTGTAGAGCTCTCTACACTGCATCATTCAAGAAGGGGCTCTGTAGAGCTCTCTACACTGCATCATTCAAGAAGGGACTCTGTAGAGCTCTCTACACTGCATCATTCAAGAAGGGGCTCTGTAGAGCTCTCTACACTACATCATTCAAGAAGGGGCTCTGTAGAGCTCTCTACACTACATCATTCAAGAAGGGAGTGTGTAGAGCTCTCTACACTGCATCATTCAAGAAGGGGCTCTGTAGAGCTCTCTACACTGCATCATTCAAGAAGGGGCTCTGTAGAGCTCTCTACACTGCATCATTCAAGAAGGGACTCTGTAGAGCTCTCTACACTGCATCATTCAAGAAGGGGCTCTGTAGAGCTCTCTACACTACATCATTCAAGAAGGGGCTCTGTAGAGCTCTCTACACTGCATCATTCAAGAAGGGACTCTGTAGAGCGCTCTACACTACATCATTCAAGAAGGGAGTCTGTAGAGCTCTCTACACTGCATCATTCAAGAAGGGGCTCTGTAGAGCTCTCTACACTGCATCATTCAAGAAGGGGCTCTGTAGAGCTCTCTACACTGCATCATTCAAGAAGGGAGTCTGTAGAGCTCTCTACACTGCATCATTCAAGAAGGGGCTCTGTAGAGCTCTCTACACTGCATCATTCAAGACGGGGCTCTGTAGAGCTCTGTACACTGCATCATTCAAGAAGGGACTCTGTAGAGCGCTCTACATTACATCATTCAAGAAGGGGCTCTGTAGAGCTCTGCACACTGCATCATTCAAGAAGGGACTCTGTAGCACTCAATACACTGCATCATTCAAGAAGGGGCTCTGTAGAGCTCTGTACACTGCATCATTCAAGAAGGGACTCTGTAGAGCTCTCTACACTGCATCATTCAAGAAGGGGCTCTGTAGAGCTCTCTACACTGCATCATTCAAGAAGGGGCTCTGTAGAGCTCTGTACACTGCTTCATTCAAGAAGGGGCTCTGTAGAGCTCTGTACACTGCATCATTCAAGAAGGGGCTCTGTAGAGCTCTCTACACTGCATCATTCAAGAAGGGGCTCTTTAGAGCTCTGTACACTGCATCATTCAAGAAGGGACTCTGTAGAGCTCTGTACACTGCATCATTCAAGAAGGGACTCTGTAGACCTTCACTCTGCTCCAGTCAAGAATGAGCTACATAGAACTCTGTACTCTGCTCCTTTCAAGAAGGGGTTCAGTAGAGCTCTGTAGATTTCTCTATTCAAGAAGGGGCTCCATAGAGGTCTGTACTCTGCTCCTTTCAAGAAGGGGCTCTGTAGAGTTCTGTACACTGCATCATTCAAGAAGGGGTTCTGTAGACCTTCACTCTCTGTTCCATTCAAGAAGGGGCTCTGTAGACCTTGACTCTCTGTTCCATTCAAGAAGGGCTCTGGAGACCTTCACTCTCTGTTCCATTCAAGAAGGGGCTCTGTAGACCTTGACTCTCTGTTCCATTCAAGAAGGGGCTCTGTAGAGCTCTGTACACTTCTCCATTCAAGAAGGGGCTCTGTAGTTCTCCACTTTCTGCTCCATTCACGAAGGGGCTTTATCTCTTTTTATTTACAAGTGTTGCTTACAGAATTGTTGAGGGTCCAACAGATCCAGCAATCAGCAAGTCATCTCCTGTCCTGTGGACAGGGTATAACTTGCTAACTTGTGATTTTGGAAAAACTACTTTAATAGTCTGCATGAAGCTCATTTTTTCTATAAGTGGTTAGCCGTAATAGTTACAGGTATCTTATAATACCTAATACTAAACATCTGCAGCACTTTTGGTGTATAATACGACACATTCAGTATCATAAATGTAATTCTTCTTTCAGCAAGCAATTTCACCAGAACTGGAGTTACGACCTTGTAAAGTCAGATTGCTCCGCTTACTGTACAAACTCATGGCCCTCAAGTTTGTTTTAACAAAAAGAAGTTCTTCAGTAGCTCTGATATGTGGAATTTAATATTACTGTAATTCCATCAGAGTTGTCTATTATCTTGCATATCCTAAATAGGATCTGTTATTCCAGCATGCCTCATATAGCGATTGCACGATAAATCAGTCATTGATCGTCATGCATCAGTCTTTGAGTTTCTTTCCATATGACTTCTCTGGTGATGCTGTGGGAACTGGCATTCCTATAGGAGATTATCAGACTTTTAGTTATTATTATTATTATTATTAACTTCCTGTTTATGACACATTAGTATATGGGAGGGGGAAAACTTTTCCAGATGGGTGGTGACCATGGCGGCCATTTTGATATCAACTCCTGTTGTGGCACTGACGATACAGCGATACAATTATGTCATACACTTAATGGAAAACAAAACAATTAACTGATTAGAAAGTTAAAATGATCAACTGTAAGCACACAGTGTTATATAATATGATGATTGCAAGTTATTCAAAGGATAAAAACGTTTATGGGAGTGCTGCTTTAAATAACTGAAAGTGTGGTTTTGGCTTTTGCATAAATATAGATACTGCATATGTATAATTACATCTTTATATACAATTGTGGCCAAAAGTATTGACACCCCTGCAATTCTGTCAGATAATACTCAGTTTCTTCCTGAAAATGATTGCAATCACAAATTCTTTGGTATTATTATCTTCATTTAATCTGTTGTCAATGAAAAAACATAAAAAGAATTGTCCTGAAGCCAAATTGGATCTAATTCCACACCAAACATAAAAAAGGGGGTGCACAAAAGTATTGGCACTGTTAGAAAAATCATGTGATGCTTCCCTAATTTCTGTAATTAACAGCACCTGTAACTTACCTGTGGCACCTAACAGGTGTTGGCAATAACTAAATCACACTTGCAGCCAGTTGACATGGATTAAAGTTGACTCAACCTCTGTCTTGTGTCCTTGTGTGTACCACATTGAGCATGGAGAAAAGAAAGAAGACCAAAGAACTGTCTGAGGACTTGAGAAACCAAATTGTGAGGAAGCATGAGCAATCTCAAGGCTACAAGTCCATCTCCAAAGACCTGAATGTTCCTGTGTCTACCGTGCGCAGTGTCATCAAGAAGTTTAAAGCCCATGGCACTGTGGCTAACCTCCCTAGATGTGGACGGAAAAGAAAAATTGAGAGATTTCAATGCAAGATTGTGCGGATGGTGGATAAAGAACCTCGACTAACCTCCAAACAAGTTCAAGTTGCCCTGCAGTCCGAGGGTACAACAGTGTCAACCCGTACTATCCGTCGGCATATGAATGAAAAGGGACTGTATTGTAGGATACCCAGGAAGACCCCACTTCTTACCCCGAGACATAAAAAAGCCAGGCTGGAGTTTGCCAAAACTACCTGAGAAAGCCTACAACAATTTGGAAGAATGTTCTCTGGTCAGATGAGACAAAAGTAGAGCTTTTTGGGCAAAGGCATCAACATAGAGTTTACAGGAGAAAAAAAGAGGCATTCAAAGAAAAGAACACGGTCCCTACAGTCAAACATGGCGGAGGTTCCCTGATGTTTTGGGGTTGCTTTGCTGCCTCTGGCACTGGACTGCTTGACCGTGTGCATGGCATTATGAAGTCTGAAGACTGCAAACAAATTTTGCAGCACAATGTAGGGCCCAGTGTGAGAAAGCTGGGTCTCCCTCAATAGGTCATGGGTCTTCCAGCAGGACAATGACCCAAAACACACTTCAAAAAGAACTAGAAAATGGTTTGAGAGAAAGTACTGGAGACTTCTAAGGTGGCCAGCAATGAGTCCAGACCTGAATCCCATAGAACACCTGTGGAGAGATCTAAAAATGGCAGTTTGGAGAAGGCACCCTTCAAATATCAGGGACCTGGAGCAGTTTGCCAAAGAAGAATGGTCTAAAATTTCAGCAGAGCAATGTAAGAAACTCATTGATGGTTACCGGAAGCGGTTGATCGCAGTTATTTTGGCTAAAGGTTGTGCAACCAAGTATTAGGCTGAGGGTGCCAATACTTTTGTCTGGCCCATTTTTGGAGTTTTGTGTGAAATGATCAATGTTTTGCTTTTTGCTTCATTCT
This sequence comes from Allobates femoralis, assembly GCA_033576535.1. NCBI lineage: Eukaryota > Metazoa > Chordata > Amphibia > Anura > Aromobatidae > Allobates > Allobates femoralis. The sequence goes on from JARQOC010000005.1 coordinate 494,945,115, forward strand.
CTTTTGTGTTTTTTCATTGAAGACAAATTAAATGAAGATAATAATACCAAAGAATTTGTGATTGCAATCATTTTCAGGAAGAAACTGAGTATTATCTGACAGAATTGCAGGGGTGTCAATACTTTTGGCCACAACTGTATGTACATGTATTACTGGGAATATAGCACTAAAGCCAGATCTCCACGGGTGAGTGCTGTTTTCTTCAGAATGTTTTTGATGTATATTATATCTCTACAAAACAGTGCAACACCCTCTTACTGGCACTCATCCTGCTCAATACGTTTGGCCACAACTGTATAACAATTTCAAAAGGTTTGCTTCAGTTGTTGTATATAATCTGTACAGACTTTTCAAGCAGATTACTATAGCAAAAGACTAATTTTTTTTTTTGTTTCATGGATTTGACTAAGGTCAGGGTACAACTTTTAGTCTAATTTTTTGGGATAGTGTTAAGAGAACCTGTCAACTGATTAAAGGAAAACTGTCAGGCCAAAAATCCATATGTAACTGATATTATTTTCTAATTCCTTTCTCTAAGCTCTCTCTATTCATGTATTTTTATTATTTATATTTCCCTCCTATCTTCTGTAAACTTCAAAATAAAAGATTAATCCCCTCTGTCACTCACAGTGATTTCTGTGCTGCTCACTCTCACTCAATTATTGAATATTCATGTTTCATGACACTGTCCTGCCTCCTTTCTGATCTGTCTGTTGTGTGACTCATTCACAGCAGACAGAGAAGGGAGGGGGAGGAGGGGGGAGTTTAGCTGCAGCTCTTCATGTAATTGTGTGTATGAGACACATGTATAGTGTGGGTGTATGAGACGTGTAGTGTGTGTGTGTGTGAGACATGTGCAGTGTGTGCAGTCTGAGATATTTCTGTGATTATAAGAACATTTGATCATTTCCTCAGCAGATACACACTTTACATGTCTGCAGGAAAACCAAAGTTCATATATACACATAGACATCTTAAGGTACCTTCACACACAACACTTTTGCTAGGCAGTGTCACTGGCAATTTGCTGGTTGCAGTGAAATCATGGACACATTGTTCCATTTGTACACGGCAACAAAATAGAACAATGTGTCCATGATTTCATTGCAACCAGCAATTTCCAGTGAAATTGCCAATATTGCTGTGTGTGAAGGTACCTTTACAGGCTGCAGCACAAATCACCTCTCCCCTCCCAGCACAGAGCAGAGAAGGGAGGGAGTGAACACAAGCCTGGATCAGTGTGGAAGTTTAACACTTATACAGCAGCTGGACTAGTCGCTTGTAAATATAATGGAGAGGACCAGTGCACCAGCTCCCTGCAGGCTATGAAGATGCTGATAACATGTAAACTAGAAGGTGCACAATAATGGTTTTACATGTTTTTAAAAGGTCTACTCAGGCCCTAAGCTGTTGTTGTTTTTCCTTTACAGGCCCTATTCAAGGGTAATATTAGCATCATACTGAAAAATGACCTGACAGTGTCCCTTTAAGGCTGCCCAAATTATGGTTTAGACCCTGGCTGCACTATTACACAGAAGTATATTGTTTCTTTTAACGCTGGAACATGATGAAGGTGAGTGACAGGTTTCTGCCTATGTAAACACCTGTTAATCACCTAGTACCGTTCTGGGAAGAGCTGGTCGGACATGGTGCCATTTTTTTTAGTATATTTTTTCTGACACTCAAATTAGGCTGGCTTCACACCATGTTTTTTTGGGTCCGGGGCTGTCTTTTGTGAACCGGACAGCCCTGGATCCGATTTTGCCCCTGTTGTATCCCTATCGTGCCGGATAGGGCCGGATGGCAGTTATTTGCCATCCGGTTTGGTGTCTGTCCAGCAAGATCCGGCTGTTTTTGGCCCCGGATACAAAATCGAAGCTTGCAGCATTTTTTGTGTCCGGGGTAGAAAATCGAACAAAACCAGATCCTCCCGCATCCTCCCGGATCCTCCCAGATCTGGGTGATCCGGCGCCCATAACATGGGAGTCTATGGGCGCTGGACCGTGCAGGCTCCGGCAGAAAAATTAACCGGTTCCTGGATGCAGGGTGCTGAAAGGGTGCCGACATTCAAATTCAGGCCGCGCTCGTTCAGCACCTGGATAGCGCAGCTAAAAGAGCCGCCGCTGAAATTTTAGCACCGCGGCTAGCTCCCCTCCAGCCACTATGCTGAAAAGTCAGCACTGGACAGCGGCAGCTGCGCGTAGGAATGATTCCGGCACAAACAGCGGTTCTGTTTGTCCGGTGTGGTCAGGTTCTGTTCTGTGGCATTCTGCAAAACACCGGTCAGAACCTGACAGGGAAAAAATGTGGTGTGAAGCCGGCCTAAGCTTATATCTGGCTGAAATTATATAACCAGGGTCTGATTTGTGTTGCCTGTAGTTTGGGCAGCAGAAATCAGATAACAGCTTCCCTTTAAGATGATTATGATATTATTATGGATACTATTGTAATTGTTGAATTGTGTAAGCTTCCTATTATATAATTAAATGAAAGATGCGTAATAGCAGGAAGTCTTTTGTTAAAATAAATCCCCAGTGTTTTATGTTAAGTAGTGGAGCCATATAGCTGTGCATAAACTAATGCAAAAAAAATTTGGTCTATTTTATGAGTCTTTCTTTGTTGCAAGCAGCCAAGATCATAAACCTATCCTGTCTCCATATAGCACTAAATAGCTGTCTGGAGAGTGACATTTACGGAGTGTTACATATTTTTCATCCATTTATGTGTAGCATATTATCCATATAATAGATGTAATCTATTAGAAACACATATTTGCTTAAGACCCTATTGACTAAATGCACACATTATGTGTCGATGTCCTAGTGTGGGGATATTGAAACATATTATGGATGCATTAAACTTTTATTATAAGAGCATTATCATACTGAGAGGAGTGATAGTGCTGGTCTTTGCTGGCAGTAGGATATGAAGAAGTAGGTTGTCAGCCATCTTCTCCTCCAGGGCTATCTGAAATATTCGCATCAACGCCCCGGCAATCTGTCCTCTCCTTTTCCATCTAGATTTCCTTTCATTGCTCCCCACAGACCTAGATAATAATATAGTTAAGTTTTCCTAGACTGTATCATGAAAAAAAAAAGTTTTTGTTTGCATGCAATGATTCAATGACAGCTGCGTGTCATACAATGTCTGATTGCTAATATTTAGGATTTGTTGAGATAGATTAAAGTGAATCTGTCAGCAGTTTTTTCTAATATAAGCTGTGGCCGTCACCAGTAAGGCCTCATATACAGCATTTCAGAATAACTGTAAAACATAAGCATCTTCACTATACTCACCTACAGAGAGGTTCGGTCTGATAAACACCTCTGATCTTGATCCAGCGCCTCCTCTCTTCTTGTGGTCGCTATCCGCCTCCCTACATCTCCATTGTGCTCCACGCACCCTGCCTATGGCACAGCAGAGTATTGTCATGCTCATACGTAGGCGTTCTTCGACCTTTCCCCGCACCTGCGCATTATAGTACTTTGCTTTGCCCTTGGCAGGGCAGTGCAGTGCGTGTTTGCAGGAGCACATAGAGGACACACTTATAAGACATTAAGTAATGTCATGGGTTGTGTCATGACGGGTGATGCACACCATGTCGTTCCTTAAGGCCTAGTCAGATCCAGACTTGCTGAAGATTGAAGATGATGATGGAAAGGAAGACTGGCATAACTTAGAGTTCTTGGGACCCAATGAAAAATTTCCAAGAGGGCCCCTAACTGTTATGGGTTAACATAACAATTATTATTTGAGCCCCCTTGTACTACAGTACCCGGATGCCACCACAGCCCCTGCATCTAATATAGTTACATCTTGCTGTATCTGGAGGGAGGGAACTAGCAAACTGAGGGACGACCGGGCAAGGAGCTGTGGTGCCAGGACATGAGGGGTGAGGTGAGTAAAATATTTTATGATTTTTTTAATCCGTCTGTGTTTTAGGTTTCAGGTTCAGGATTTTATTGTCAGATACAGGTCTTTTCCTGGCAATTTCATTTGCATCAAATATGATCAATCTGGATTGAAATTCCAATTTCAGCAGATTCGCTCATCTTTAGGAGGATTCTTTCTGGATTGTATGGATATATACATTCTGCTCAAAGTCAGCCAAATGTTGCAAAACCAACATAATGGTACAATACAATATAGATGTATGATTTTATGTCTTAATCATTCTGTAAAAACAAACCAATAGATTCTTAAAGTAAAGTAATGGGGTCAATCAGTGGATCTGAAGGTGATCAGTCTTAGTTTACATTTACGGAATACAAAGCTGAATTCGGAAAGACCCACAAACAAGCAGGAAGGGAAGACTTTGGCTAATGCACTTTTTTAAGCCATTGGCTTAAAGCTCGGAGTCTAAGCTTTAATTACATCTTGATGGCTTTGTTTCAAATCCATTGCTGTATTGGGGTTACATTATGATAATTCTATCTCAGTTTAGATACCTCCTAGATACCACCTATTTTCAGTTGTGTACAAGATAACAGGATAGCTTAGAGGCCTGTGTGGAAACCCTGGATCTATCCTAATTGATAGAGATGAGTGAATCTGCCACAATTTGAATTTGGGGGATTGATTAAATTTGGAAGCTATATTTGATTTAGATCCAAATTATTCAATGAAAATCAATTGCTTCTTAATATCCGGTGTGGTTTCCCCAGACGTATAATAAACCTAGGGTGTAATAACTTCTCAGCTCACCGGTCCTGCCGACACTATAGCCCACCATCCAATCATTTGCTCCGCTAATCCCCTTCTTTACTTTAGTGTGCAACATATTCTTTGGCCAAAATGAAGGTACCATCACGTCTTGGAGGTAGGAGGACAGAAAAGGCCAAATAAACAACCAATGGTATAACAGCAGGACAGAGGAGCAGCATGGATTGTATTGGCTGCTATTTTACTAAATCTTCAAAAGGCAAATTGAAAAAAAATTCAGTTTTAGGAGAATCCTAATTTTTTTGTAAAGCTCACGCTTTATGAAACTCTGATATCCAGCAGTGATTATATGTTTACATTAGGAATTGAAAGTGATGGGATACTGAAAGGATCTAGTACTGTATGTATCCCCATAAAGATTAAGAATCCTCACACCCTTCAGTAGCAGCTGCAGAAAGAGATGATCTTGGGTCTAGTTGAAACCAAAGTACCTCCAGAAAGGAATCCAAATAGAGTTGGATTATTCCTGCCACAGTCGCCTACTGGATGGCAGATTTTTCTCAACCCAGGGCTTCCTCCTACATGTGATACTTCTCAAATTGCCATCTCACAGAACTTCTCAATTCACATAGCATTTTGTCTACATCTGGAAGAGCTGTCAGATGCCCTCATCCTGCCGTCAATGTATAGTATACATTGCATAAGCTTGTCTACATCTGGAAGCGCTGTCAAGTGCTCTACCCTCATCCTGCCGTCAATGTATAGTATACAAGACATAAGCGAGACAACAGCAGTAAAGTAGTTTCTATTAGAGAATGTGCTCTGGGGAACTCTCTTTGTTATTTATCCTGATGTTGCTATTCAGCGTGAATCACAGCACCATGAAAGCATACGGCCATGTAGCCCTGCTACAAAAGGTCATGTGGGTATAAGTTTTAGTCCCAACTACATTTCAGAGAAGGTTGGATTGTAAAGAGAGAGAAATCACATGCATTTTCTTGTATTATAGGATTATTCCTCTCTTTAGAAGTTATCCTTTATCCATTTTCACTACTACACCATTCTTTATGGATCAGTCACAATGCCACTCTATTGAGACTACTGGAAAAAGCAGAGCGCTATCGCTGACAGTCCCATTGAAAATGAGTTGATGCTCATGTCCAGCCATCATCCATCCAGATAGGTCATTCTTCCGAAAACATCAAGTGATCACCTATCCAATGGCCAGATGATATCTTCCCATTTTAAGAAGTGACCTTTAGATGTGTAAAGGTACCGTCACACGCTGCAATCTCGCCTGGAGATCTGAAAGGCGATGTGTCGCCCCGGCGAAATAGCCGTGAAATTGCCTCACGGTTGCGGCGTGTGATTGGGCGATTTCACAGCGATAAATCGCCCATCGGCCATCGCCTGATTCCTGAACAGTACTCAGTAATCAGGCGCAATAGGCAAGGCAATATTTTCGCGTTTTGGCGTATGACAGGGTGATAGTGATGGAAAGAGCGCTTTCTGTGACTTCCTGTAGATGTTCCTCAGCGCGCTGTAGTCCGTGCCCCGTCTGAGATGATTGGTGTGGGCTACTGTGTTCCCATTGGCTGTCAGTTGACACTGCGCCATATTTGAAGAGCTGTCCGTTCAGCATCACACACATCTTCAGCTACACAACCGCCCGCAAACTCAGTGCAATTACGCACGCCATTGAATAGCGCAAGCTATGTTGTCCGCGTATATTAAGTTGCGCTGTGTGGAGTATAGTGCCACACATGACAGCTCAGATGTTGGGCTACACATCGTAGATGGGTGCCATGCCTACGTGTGTGAATTTGGTTACGCTGCTGGGTACATTCTACTGCTCCCACTCTGTGGACATCTACTGTGTTAGCGCCCTGAAACTTGTTTGGCGGCGCCAGTGTGCGTGGACCAATGCAGGCACATATGTCCATAGTGTTGTTTGTAGCTTACCGCCATCACCCACAGACGCACATCTAGCCATTCTTAGTGTAAGTCACTGTACTGCACAAGACCACTCCTGTGTGACACTTTGGGGCCTCGAAAGTGTGTTGCAGGAGCCACAATTGACAACACGAGCTTGTATTTATGACAAACTCCGATAGACAATGGAGTCATGTATCAGCCAGCCTTCCAGAGCAGACTGACCAATCGTAACGCTCTTGTGTTGTCCAATGAGCGAGTATGGGGCGTGGTGTAAACCACTATGGCACGCCTATCTCCTCGCCGCGCTGAACATGTACGCCCACATTGCCTTTGAGGTTGCGGCATGTGAAGCGCCGATGGAATGAGGCAAGATTGGTTCCGCTGTATGTGATGCGATTTCCGGAGCGACACATCGCCTTAGCTTCAGGTCAAAATTGCGGCGTGTGACGCCACCATCGGCGATCTGAGGCGGGCACAAAAAACGTGAGCACGCACGTAATATCGCCACACATCGCCAGGCGAGATTGCGGCGTGTGACAGTACCTTTAGCCTATCCAGATAGATTTTTTGAAGAGTGGAAATGAGTGAATTGTTCTTTAATTTGAGGCATATTGTCTGGTCGTTTCATCGCGTTTTCTTTCTTCTAACCAATGTCTGTCTCTTGACCCAACATGTTCCTCTTTTTCAAATATATCTGATTTATAATTTATTTCCTCTTAAACATAATCCTCTTTGCCTGGGCTGCAAGTCACTGCAAGTTGTAGTCATGCAGATAATTGCACTAGATCCTTCATTTTGTGTCTACCCGTTCAATGTATAATTTAGTGGTGGTCAGCTTAAAGAGTCTTCTGTATGTAGAAAGTTCACTACTATCACATCAATAAATTATTTCAGGGGTTCTTTTTGTATGAGACCGAAAGCTCAGAGTACATCTCAGTCTCTTGTAACCGTATACTATTTATTACACAAAGTATTATTTAGATGTCAGAATAGAAATATACTTTATGAATCATGAATAATTCCTTACTGTCAGAATTAGTGACCACAGACATTCTTCTTTAAGAAGAGTAGATGTTCCTGATCTATGACTGAAATATACATTATATATATTTTTTCAGTTTGATGGTTACTATATTGTTCTCAGCTTGAGTTGTTTGGCAGGAGGTTGATCTTGCATGTTTGACATGAAACTGGAGAGCTTAGGAAAAGATACCATCTTCTCCCCTCGGAGAGATCACTCCCGTAATTGTCTGAAAAAAATAAAAAATAAAACAACAAAAAGCCTATCTTTCAGCAGACTCCTTATCAGATGCAAGGCCTTGCAGTTTACACAAAATCAATAACCTCCTGAAATGTAATTGGAGAAAATGTTGGGTTAATTTGTTAAAAGCACAAAGTATGTTTCTTGTTTTGCCAATATATTTGATAAAACATATATAATTGGTAGTTTTAAATTTCAACTACTTTTAGATACTTTCCACAAAACATAATTTTTTTATGCATTTTTATGTATTAGATAATCTTCTGAACAATATACAGTGAAGGAAATAAGTATTTGATTCCTTGCTGATTTTGTATGTTTGCCCACTGCCCAAGACATGAGCACTCTATAATTTTAAGGGTAGGTTAATTTTAACAGTGAGAGATAGAATATCAAAAATAAAATCCAGAAAATCACATTGTCTAAATTATATAAAGTTTTTTGCATTTTGAAGGGAGAAATAAGTATTTGATCCCTCCGGCAAACAAGACTTAATACTTGGTGGCAAAACTGTTGTTGGCAAGCACAGCAATCAGACATTTCTTGTAGTTGATGGTGAGGTTTGCGCACATGTCAAGAGGAATTTTGGTCCACTCCTCCTTGCAAATCATCTCTAAATCATTAAGATTTTAAGGCCGTCACTTGGCAACTCTGAGTTTCAGCTCCCTCCATACATTTTCTATGGGATTAAAGACTGGCTAGGCGACTCCATGACTTTTGCTTCTTTTTGAGCCACTCCTTTGTTGCATTGGTTGTATGTTTTGGGTCATTGTCGTGCTTGAAGACCCAGCCATGACTCATTTTTAATGTCCTGGTAGAAGGAAGGAGGTTGTCACTCAGGATTTTACAGTGCATGGCTCCATCCATTGTCCCACTGATGCGGAAAAGTAGTCCTTTGCCCTCAGCAGAGAAACATAATGTTTCCACTGCCATGTATGACAGTAGGTACAGTGTTCTTTTGGTCATAGGCAGCATTTCTGTTCCTCCAAACATGGCGTGTTGAGTTAATGCCAAAGAGCTCAATTGTTGTCATCTGACCACAGCACCTTCTCCGAATAACTCTCAGAATCACCAAGTTATTCATTGGCAATCTGCAGACGGGCGGCACATGTACCTTCTTGCGCAGTGGGATTTTGCGGGCACTACAGGATTTTAATCCAGTATGGCGTAATGTTTTACCAATGGTTTTCTTGGTGACAGTGGTGCCAGATGCCTTGAGATCATTAACTGTAGTTTTAGGCTGATCTCTAACGTTCCTCAAGATCCTGGATACCTCACGAGGTGAGATTTTGCATGGAGCCCCAGATCGATGTTGATTGACATTCATTTTGTATTTCTTCCATTTTCTTACTATTGCACCAACAGTGGCCTCCTTCTCATCCAGCATCTTACTTATGGTTTTGTACCTATTACAGCCTTGTGCTGGTCTAGGATCTTTTCCTGACATCCTTAGAAAGCTCTTTGGTCTTGCCCATGTTATGGACGTTAGAGTCTGACTGATTAATTGAGTGTGTGGTCTGGAGTCTTTTATAGAGGTGACAATGTAAGACAGCTGTCTTTAATGCAGGTAACGAGTTGATTAGGAGCGTCTAACTGATCTGTAATGGTACCTTTACACGCCGCCACAACAGGATGGATACCAACGGCAACTTCACGTGCACGAGCACAGCCGAACGGTTACCAACGGGAACCGCACCCTCTTTACACGCCGCCACAAGGTGCGCTACGCCACGCTACATCTACAGCTAGCTACATCGCCGGGTGTTGCAAGTAGCCATCTGTAGCTCAATTACACACCGCTATAACCAGCTACTATGGGCGTACCTGGTGCAGCAGGGACAGCACATAGGCGTGCCACAATTGAGAGTACGAGCCGTCCGTACGCTGATAGGACAAAGCAATAACATCCTGATTGGCCAGGCATCGCAGGAGGCTGAGTAATACAGCACGCTCGAGCGATTGTGTAGTGTGACTCGTCAGCTCCTTAAATATGCCTCCCTAGGCAGCGACTACCAATCGTCATGCAGCAGCTTCCACCAATGATCGCACATGGGGCGTGGTAACACGGAGCCAGGGTCACGCCTTAGCTACATTGCAGGCTGTCCCGAGTTCCCTTCCGTAACGTCTTTACACGCCGATACAGCTCGCTACAATCGGCGATGTAGCCATATGTTTATGGGCAGTGCACGGATACAGAGGTATCTGTAGCCGGCTGTGTCGTCCCGTCTTCACACGCCGCTACTACGGGCGATATTGGCGCTACAAGCTACATTTGTAGCCTGTAGCGGGTTGTATCCATCCTGTTGTGGCGGCGTGTAAAGGTACCATAAGAGCCAGAACTCCTAATGGTTGGTAGGGGATCAAATACTTATTTCTCTCTTCAAAACGCAAATCCATTTATATAATTTAGATAATGTGATTTTCTGGATTTTATTTTTGATATTCTTTCTCTCACTGTTAAAATTAACCTACCCTTAAAATTATAGACTGTTCATCTCTTTGTCAGTGGGACAACTTACAAAATCAGCAAGGGATCAAATAATTATTTCCTAAAAACAAAGCACTTCTGAGCAGTGAATCTGCATCTAAATCACATTGATCACCTGTGGAGAGGTCTTAAAATTGCTGTTGGGAAAAGGTGCCTTCACATATGAGAGACCTGGAGCAGTTTGGAAAAGAAGAATGGTCCAAAACTCCATTTGAGAGGTGTAAGAATCCTGTGGATTGTTATGGGAAGTGATTGCAGTTATTTATTCTATAGTGTGTGTAACCAAATATTAAGTTGAGGGTGCCAAGAATTTTGTCCAGCCCATGTTTGGAGTTTTGCATAAAATTATGTCCAATTTGGCATTTTTTCTTGTTTTTTTTTTTGTTCCAGTACACAAAAAAATGTGTATAACAAAACATGTGTAATTGCAATAATTTTTTGGAATAAATACTTCATTTTCTGGATCAATTTAAAGTTGCCAACACTTTCGTCCATGACTGTACATGAATCAATTTACTATCTCTTTTCCACTTTATGCTTAAATGAGGCTGTTAATCCGGGAGTGTCATTGACCAGGTTAAGATTTCCTTTGATTGTGTATTTTAGACAGACTTCTTAATGGATGTAAATAGGGATGCTTGTCATATTAGTTGTTGGTCTGTAAAGCCTAGCACCCGTGTTCAGGATTAAAGGGAATGGGTTGTCAGTCAGTGTTTGCCTAATACTCAGCATTTATATGTAAGGCCTCTCAGACGTAAGTAACCATTGAAAGACAACTTTAACATAGTTTCTTTAGAGTCATTTATAGTATTTTCGAATCTAAGTGCACTAGTTTTACGCAACTAAACAAGTACAGCACATTCAAGACAATGCAAAAAAATGTAGGAAGAGTAAAAAAAGAAAGTTTTACTGAATAGTTTAACTACATTTAACTTTATAAATAGCTTCATTGGTTACAATTTTATTTCAGACAAAACTGCAAATAAGCTTTTCCGCAACACCCTGTAATGTACCCACCACACTGCCTAATACACTAAAGGAAACCTATCTAGTTCTCTATGGCCTCCAAACTGCCACAGGTATCATGAAGAGCCTGATTAGCCAGGGCTAGTCTGACAGAGAGATGGATGATAGAGAGATAGATCGACATAGACAGATTACAGAGAGATAGATGATATAGATAGATGATAGAGAGATAGAGATTGAGAGATTGCTTGACATAGATGAATATATATCAGTAAGATATATCATTGCACAACCCCCTGATATTTAATAAAACTGCACCCTTTAGTGCATTACATGTGGAGCTTATTGTACAGCTTTCTATGATGGGGAATCTAATAAATAAAAAAACGACATGGGGTAAAGCAGACAGCTGTGAGGTGATACTAGCAGGCCGGGAGAATCCTTGGTTATTGGGTCCTTCCTAGCCTAAAAATACCATTACACAGCCGCCACATAAGTGTAGCAAAACATAAGATCCTCCAAATCTGGCACATCACCTTGGCTCTTCCCGATACCCTGGTGCTTTTTAATTCTTTGTAATGATGCTCTTTGTAATGATGCTTGGGGTTTATGTCAGTGGTAAGGTATCCAAAATTGCAGCTCTCCCCCATTACTATCCCAGTAATAAAAAGGACAAACATCCATGCTTTTTTTAATTATCACTCCTTGACATTTCCCTCATTCACCAATTTATTAAATTAAAGATTTCATTAGCAGGTCCGCATTGTCCATGGAATCCAATGTAGTCCACAAATGGAAAACTGAAAAAAGAACACTATCCCTCTTTCACTAATTTTTTAAACTAAAATTTTTCCAGCAAGTGTCACATGCCACAGGGAATATGATGTAGTCCATGTAATCCAAAGTAGTCCATAAATGGAAACAAAAACAACAGAAACAAAACACTTTCCTTTGTTCACCAATTTATTAAATAAAACAAATCCCCAGCAGGTCCGACATAGTAAAAAAAATTTGCCGTCCAAAGCCTATGGAGCATTGTTCTAATGCTCCATAGACATTTGCAACAGCCGCTGCCGGGTCATGCTACGCCATGTGTGACCTGGTGATTCTCATTAGGGGTGATATCAGTATTTTTGGGAGCAAAAATCGCTCCAGAAATGCCACAAATTCATAGAAAATACTCATTCATTGTTATACCTGTGTTTTTTTTTTTACTTTGGTTTCAACTGACTTCATGGAGGTAAATAGGTGAAAAAATGTAAAAATTCTGAAAGAATTGACATGCAGCAGATCATTTTCTGCACCAAATCTGCAAGTTACAAAAAAGCAATGTGTGCATGACACTTCAGGATTCTCATTGACTTTACAGACATCAGAAATCTCTTCAGGTATTGTGATAAATCTGCGCTCAAAAACAAAATAAAAATGCAAGGTGTGCACACAGACTACGGTATATATGTACAACAATCCCCCAAAAATCTAGTATTTGAGTGATATATTCTATATCTAGATATTCTTCACATTATCATTCATACTATCGCATCTGTGTCATAGCTGAGAGGGTTAAGTAAATCTGCAATGAGTGGTAATGTGGCCAGGCATGGATGTTATATTAGTCAGCTGGAATATGTGACATTTACAAACAGTGCCCCGTCCTGCGTGTCACTCGGCTGTGAACAGGCCCGGCCGCCACTTCTAGATTCTACTGGCAAAGAATGAAAGTGCAGCCGTTCTTACATGAGAAGAAAACTAATGCAACTGCATAAATAAAGACATTGGGCAAAACATTGTCCTCCCTGCAATGGGCTTCAAAATGTGATTATAAAATCATATATGTAATAAATAGCAAAATAATGGCCGTGACCCGAGTTCAATTGTGTTTTCCTCTCATAAAGGAGTAATGCAATAATACAGAGTTAGGACCATTACAAATTATATTAATACTTTAAAAGAATGAAAGCATTTACAGGAGGAATGTTAGGCTACGTTCACACAGTTTGTATCTCCTACGCTTTTGGGGGCGTGCGGTTTTTGCCGCGTTTTGCGGCCGCGCTATGTCGCGCAGGTAAAAAAAGGCGGTGCATTCACACACCACGTTTTTTTACAGCCACATTTCTCCCCCAAAAGTGCAGGAGGATGTGATGTCACACAGGGGAGAAAGAATCCTGTGGTCCTCCCCGTGTGACATGTGTGATAAGCCTTTTGGCTAAATAAAAAAGCTAAATAAAAGTTATCAAGAGGTATTATAAATAAAAAAATAGAATACTTACCTCTCCACCGGCTGTTCCTGGTTACCGGGACCTGAGGCATCCACATCTAATCTGCTGCCTGGACCTTAGATCTGTGATTGGCCGGTAGCGATCATGTGATATGTCACGTGACGCATCAGCTGATCGCTACCGGCCAATCACATTTTAAGGTCTTGGCAGCAGATCAGACGTGGATACCTCAGGTCCCGGTAACCAGAAACACCCGGCAGAGAGGTAAGTATTCTATTTTTTTATTTTTAATACCTTTTGATAACTTTTGTCTACCTTTCACAGTGTATGTTAATACACTGCGAAAGCCAAAAGGCTTATCACACATGTCACACGGAGAAGGAACACAGGATTCTTCCTCCCCCATGTGACATCACTTCCTGCTTTTCCTCCAGCACCCGCGATTATAGGCGCTGGAATTGGGCATTGTCTGAACGGCGATGCGTAATTCAAGCAGTTATAATGGGAGAAAGCGCAGCGTAAAATTATGCAGCATCTGAACGGCAAAAGTGAATTTCCATTCACTATGCCGGCAAACGCAGATGCACTTTTGGGGGAAAAGTGCGCGCATAAAAGCGTAAAAATTACACACTGTGTGAACGTAGCCTTAGACTATAAAGCAAGCATTCAAGAGAATTTCAGAAATTGTCAGATTCTAGCTATCTTCACGTATTAATGCTGAGAATATATAAGGGTATCTTCACACGCGGCAATATTGCTAGATAATTTCACTGGCAATTTGCTGGTTGCAGTGAAATCATGGACACATTGTTCTATTTTGTTGCTGTGTACAAATGTAACAATGTGTCCATGATTTCACTGCAACCAGCAAATTACCTGTGAAATTGCCTAGCAATATTGCCGCGTGTGACGGTACCTTAAAGCCTGCTGCTATATAATATTGCACCTAAATGATTAAGTTCTTTGAAAAGTCTGTGAGAATCACAATAAGCCAGATTGCATCATCCTATATAACCCAAACCGAGCAATTCCTCATTGTTCCCCTCCTCGGGGTGCATGGGTCCCCTGGCGATCTCTTTGCTTCCTCTTCAGAACGACAATGAAGTCAGTCACGGGTTACAGCAGTTACAAGCCGTCACCTTCTCTTTTCCTAAAGCACTACTGCAATGTTTAATTTTGTCAGCGTTGTAGCGGCACTTTAAATCTGCCCCCTGCCCCCTGTCTTGTACTGATTTTCCAATGTTCTCTCCCTTTTCGGTGCCACTCTGGTCCCACAATGTCATCTTGTGCCCATAACGTCTGACTGGCCAGAAGTTAAGTCACAAGGTCTCAATGCAACTCTATGAGAGTGAGGACGAAGCTAGAATGAGGCTCCCATAGTGGTACTGGAGTGGTGCTTTAACTTTCATAGGTGTAATGATTCGTGTCCAATTAAACCAATTATGAGTACCTGTCGTGATTATCATGACATCTGTTGATTTATTGATTTTTTCTTGTTTATTGTTCACATTTGTTATCTATTTGTACTTTTCAGAATGCACCCATTTGGGGCAATCAGCTGGAAAAAGGCAAATAAATTGTAGTTGTCTTGATGAGACAAAACCTTTACGAAAATGTATCAATAGATTTTTTCAGAATATCCAAAATAAATCTATTTCCTGTAATAATGGCATATGTTTGTCTACCTGGAGAGCCGTGAATGCTAATTCACTGTGGGACACACTGAACATATTAGTCATGGATTTGTACAACACAATCAGACGTGAACCAAATTGTTCCTATAGTTACAGGAAATATTGTTGTATATTGGACACTTAAATTGAAACAAATGTACAAACAAAGATGACAAAAAGTTTTGTTTTTCTACTAAACTAAATTTTATAACCAGCATGCACCATGTTTATTGCATTAGATCATCAGTGCAGGTGATATCATCTATGTGTAGTATATATATATGTATATATATATATATATATATATATATATATATATATATATATATATATAGGTGCATCTCAATGAATTAGAATATCATCAAAAACCTACCGTATTTTTCGCTTTTTAAGACGCACTTTTGTTCCCCCAAAACTGGGGGGAGAACGGGGGTGCGTCTTAAAAAGAGAATATAAAAAAAAATGTAAAAAAAAAAATATTACCTAGGGGGGATGTGGGATGGGATGGATCGGAGGTGCCTGATGCGGTTGTTGGAGGAGGTTGGGGTCCAAGGCACAAGCTGTGGGGTGTTGCGCCGGTCTCCGGTGGGCGCCGCCATTATTATTTACCAGCATGCATTGCCGGTCTTGCAATGCATGCTCTTGTGTCTGTAAATGGCCGCGGATGGGGTCTGCGCATGCGCCGCGGCCATTTCTATGTACTCCAGTACTGTTTTCCAGTCTTCAATAAAATGGCCGCGGCGCATGCGCAGACTGCGATTCGCAGACAATTCTGGACACTAGAGCGTGCATTGCCAGACCGGCAATGCATGCTGGTAAATAATAATGGCGGCGCCCACCGGAGACCGGCGCAACACCCCACAGCTTGTGCCTTGGCTCCAACCACCGTGGCACCCCCTCAGCCTCTTCCTTAGCCCCAACATCTGTGGCACCCGCGCAACCCCATGCTTAGGACCCAACCTCCATGGCCCCAGAGCACCACCGGTAAGAGTTGGGGGGCTATGTAGCAGGATGCATGTCCCCCATTTTGGGACATTTATGAGGAGGGGGAACAGAAACAAGGATTGGGGCATGGATACCAGGAGGGGACCATATATTAGGAGGGGGGACATATATCAGGAGGTGGACACATACCAGGATTGGGGCATGGATACCAGGAGGGGACCATATATTAGAAGGGGGGGCATATATCAGGAGGTGGACACATACCAGGATGGGGGCATGGATACCAGGTGGGGGACCATATATTAGGAGGGGGCACATATACCAGAATGGAGACAAATATACCAGAATAGGGTACATATAAAGTGATTGTAAGATGGACACTGGCATTATAAGATGGACCCCGTTTAACATTAAAAATAATTTTTTTTCTCTTTTCCTTCACCAAATTTGGGGGTGCGTCTTATAATCAGGTGCGTCTTATAAAGCGAAAAATACGGTAATTTATTTTAGTAATTCAATACATAAAGTGAAATGCATATATTATAAACAGTCATAACAAACCCTGCGATCTATTTCAAGTGTTTATTTCTGTTAATGTTATAGATTATGGCTTACAGCCAATGGAAGCCCAAAATGGCCTCAGAAAATTATGTAGGGAGGATGAAGGGTCTGAGAGATAAAATATGACCTAAATAAGTATCAGAAGCTTCACCTTGTGTGGTTGTGAGAGTCACAACCACTATAAAAGCAGATCACAGCTGCTGCAGTCCCCAGCGTGGTGCATATAGAGTAGGGAGGATAAAGGGGTTAAAAACCACACTGCCGTATTCCACGAGACATATTGATTTATTAGTCAACACATTTCAGGTCCCTAGGCCCTTCCACAGGACAAATCACTATGATATTGCCATGGTTAAGGGCATTTCAGGGAGATCTGAAATGCATTGACAAATAAATCAATATTACATTCACCCTTTGATGTCTGGCGGAATATGGCAGCGCGGTTGTTAACCCTTCATCCTTCCTACTTTAATTTTCTGATATAATGACCCCTGGGTTTTCATTGGCTGTAAGTCATAATCATTAACATTCAAAGACACAAATTAATGGAAAGGCGGCAGATGAGAAGTCCCAGGTTGTCTAGTGGGGTATGCGTTTTGACAGCATCTAATTCATAGAGATGCACCTGTATATACATATATAATATATATTTTATATATGCATAGTGGCAAACAGAATTATTCTACCCATTCAACTCCCCTTGCAAATTATTGTTGCGCTCAGAATGTTCTGAGTGGTGACTGAGGCTACGCTGGCAGAGCCTCTATGACTGAAGGCTGGAGGCTGCCAGGAGGAATAAAGCAGTGCTGCAGCCAAACAGCCTTACAACACTAATAACTTGTAGATTAACCCCTTATCTACAAGTTATTAGCATTTTTGACATGACTGGTTCACTTTAAATAACTCAACATTGTTAATGTAACAAATTCAGCACCAAATGCCACCAGATTCCTGTTTAGATATGTGGTCAAAAACTATCAAGTCCAGGCAAAAGAGGAAGAAAATAGGGGCACCACCTTCTGGGGGAACTCCAATTAGGAGGTAAATGACAGACGCCACAGAGATTTCTTTGGGGTGCTAGCAAGGCAAAAACCACAATCTTGGTAAAAATGAAGAAAAGCTGCACTCACCAAAGAAGATGCAAGAGGGTCCTTTATTGGAGTTGCCAAGACATAGTGCAGGGAGGGGGGGAGACCAAAGTGACTACGGCACCGTTTCGGGCTCTCGCCCTTCAACGGGTCACAGGTGCAAACTGCCCGAAACGGTGCCGTAGTCACTTTGGTCTCCCCCCTCCCTGCACTATGTCTTGGCAACTCCAATAAAGGACCGTCTTGCATCTTCTTTGGTGAGTGCAGCTTTTCTTCATTGTTACCAAAAACTATCAAGTAACTACAAAAAGATTGAGAGGCAGAAAGTAGTGAAGTTTCAGTTTGCATAATAAGTTGCATCTACAACTCTTGATGTTCCCATGCCCAAACTACAAGATATACAGTACATCTCTACTGACCCAAAAGCACACAAAAAGTATTCTCTAGTTTGCCCAAAACCATGTAAATAAGTTACAGAGATTTTGGGATTTTTTTTTTATAGGGCAATGAAACAAAGCTAAATCTTTTCAGGCCTTTGAAGTTTTCATTTTGTCTCTTCTAATGACTGATGGTCACAGTATTATTTATCCCTTCATGTCTAGCGACTTTAGCACTAAATAGAGCACCTTTGGCTATTATAACCTGCTTTAAGTATGATGCGTAGACAGACACCAGCTTCTGGTAGAGTGCCTTGGCTTATTCCTCATGGTCAAGAGTCTCCAATTTACTAATATCCTTTAGTTTGGCCACCACTTTTTTCAGATCTCACCAAAGATTTTTTTTATGGTGTTCAGGTGACTGTGATGGCCACTCCAGTATTAAAGCCTTGGTTGACTTTGACGTAAGCTTGGATGATTGTCCTTCTGAAAGTTGATGACTGAGCTTCTTAATAAGGAGGCATGACATTTTCTCCATGAATTTTCCTGATACACGATTAAATCTATCTTGCCATCCACATGTAGCAAGTTTGCAGTGCTATAGGAAATAAAACAGCCACAGAGTAGAACAAGGTCTGCACCGTGCTTTACTGTAGGCAGGGTGTTATTTTCAACATATGCTTCATTCGATTGTCTGCAAATATACCACTGATCCATTAGACTGAAAAGTTTCAGCTTTGTTTGATTGCTCCACAGAACAGAATCCCAAAACTTCTGCGGACTATTTGTGTGGTTTTGGGCATACTTGTTCTTCTTTTGTGTCAAGTAGAGAAGATATCCATCTTTGTGTCCTGGCATGCAAACCTTCAGCATTTAACATGTGCATTACTGTGCAAACTGAAATCTCAGTGTTTGCTACTTCCAAATATTTTTCAGGATTATATGAGCCTGACTAAGGCATCGGAGCACCTCCATCCTTGTGACACTAAACAAGTTTGTGAACAATACCCTTGTAGGGTCAACATTTTTCTACCATTATTGTCTCACTTTTTTCTACACCTTGATGACTATGTCCATGTCCACTATACGTTTGCTTTTTCAAATAATATATTAAGTACATAATTATACTTGTTACACATGATTGTTATTTTATCTAAAATACAAGACATACATAACCCTGCGGTGGCTGTAGGTCTCCTGACTCGAACTAACCACCTTATAGTCAGGGGCATGACTATAGTGAGTCAGGAATTGGGCTTGCACCTTGGCCCTGGAGCCCGAGGTGAGCCCAAATGAGAAGACCAATACTATTACAGATCCATGATGATTGACAACCCTGTTGGAGAACTTTCATTGAGGTCCACAATCTTTAAGGTATTTCACTGCTCCTAGGCATAAATAAGGCTGTTAGTACATATGTCTGTTCAGGTCAGGAGACCGACCTGTATACGGACCATGAAATGTGGATATATGAAGTTGGCCTTATTTTCATTTATAGGCGCTCTACATAGCTGTATGTACTACTAGTTAGTTCATTTTGCTTGAATGTTTAATTTAGCATATTGCTTTTTCTTTGAAGCTTTTTTTCATGTTTTCTTGTGTACTAATTAATGATATGTACATAAGTAATGGATTGATGTACGGAATAATTGTATGTGCATAATAAATAACAGCTTGCAATATCATAATCCTTTCAGTCACAACAAATAATGCAAGGAAGAAGCTGTCAAAGAAGAATAAGGCATTAAGTTATAATGCAAAATATTTTATTAAAAGTATATTAATTTTGAGAAATTGGATTATTCTTGGGATCTAGTGGGCTCCCAAATTTGGGAAACTCGGTAATCAGGAAGTTACCAAATCATCCTGAAAATGAGTGATGACATGCTCCATTGGTAGACCTACCCTCCGGACCCATCAGAAATGTAAGGAAATGTTCACTTGCAGTCTCAATCTAAATCCTATCTTTTTCTGGACAGGAACATGACTAAATTTGCTTGGATTGTTTATGAAAGTTCAGCAAATATATATAGAAATGATAATATAATAATAATATTCATTAATTTATATAGCACTATTAACTCCAATAACTCTGTTGTCCCCATTAGAGCTCACAATCTAAGCATCCTATCCTGAGCCGTGTTGCTATCTATCAAAGGATGACATATTCCTTTAGTCCCCAAATTGGGATTTATTCAATGCATCTTGGAGAAAATCTCCTTCATCAGGAATTTTATCACATTCATCACACCTATGATGAAATCCTGATGAAGGAGAATTTCTCCAAAATGCATTGAATAAATCCCAATTTGGGGACTAAAGGAATAGGTCATCCTTTGATAGATAGCAGTGCTGCTCATTCCTACTGTATTAATGTTTGGTGTTTGTGTATCGTTTGGACTGCAGCGGCTATTTTACAATCTAAATAGATCATAGGTGTTTCATGGTGGTTGTGTCCTACACAACCACACCAGGTGAAAACCACCTTGTCACTCAATTTAATGGTTTGTTTTTGCAGAGTAAACCCGATTGCGCTTTTTTCATCATATATCTTTTACATTGAAAATTCAGGACACATCTGGGAAACTCAAGACTGTTGGCAACTATAATGCAGCCAGGTATAGGTTATTTTTTTATCTTACTTTTAACAGGAATAAACCTCATTAGATCCTGGAACGTGTAGAGGTGACTAAAATGTTACTATGAAGATGCCAACAATACTGTCAGGTCTGTCTGAGGTCACAGGCTCAAAAAGCTATCTCAGGCAGCTTGGCAGGAGACCCTCTGGTTGGCAGAATCCAGAGTAACCCTGACGGCCTTTAATCCCTATACAGGGATTTGGATTTACAATGGAGTCTAGTGGATTGCTACACACTGAAGGGCTGCTCTCTGAAGGTGTGAACCAGAGGGAGGAATGGTGCCAAGCAATGTTAAAATGTGAGGTCATATAAAGGACAAAATTAGGATCGTAAGAGTAGTCAAAAATAGTTGAGGTCAAAACAAATAACAATGATTACAAGAGGCAAAATAGACAGGGAGAACTAACTATACACCTGGTCAAAATGGTTGGTACTCTTCATGAATGAAAAACTCACAATGGTCACAGAAATAACTTGAATGTAATAAATCTATGAAAATGAACAAATGAAAGTCAGACATTGCTTTACAACCCTGCTTCCACATAATAAAAAAAAATTAATCTCATGAAATAGTCCTGGACAGAAATGATGGTCCCTTAACTTAATATTTTGTTGCACAACCTTTTGAGGCAATCACTGCAATCACACAATTCCTGTAACTGTCAATGAGACTTCAGTTCCCCTGAACAGGTATTTTGGCGACTCCTCAAGAGCAAACTGCTCCAGTTGTCTCGTGTTTGAAGGTTGCCTTTTCCATGTTTCAGCTCTTTCCAAAGATTCTGAATAGGATTTAGGTCGGGGCTCATAGAAGGCCACTTCAGAATAGTCCAATGTTTTCCTCTTAGCCATTCTTGGTTGTTTTTAGCTGTGTGTTTTGGGTCATTATCCTGTTGCAAGACCCATGACCTGCGACTGAGACCAAACTTTTCGACACTGTGAAACACATTTCTCTCTAGAATCCTTTGATAGTCTTGAGATTTCATTGTACCCTGCACAGATTCAAGACACCCTGTGCCAAATGCAGCAAAGCAGCCTCAGAACTTAACAGAGCCTCCTCAGGTTTCACAGTAGGGACAGTGTTTTTTCTTGATATGCTTCATTTTTCCGTCTGGAAATATAGAGCTAATGTGCCTTGCCAAAAAGTTTCACTTTTGCCTCATCTGTCCATAGAACATTCTCCCAGAAGCTTTGTAGCTTGTCAACATGTAATTTGGCAAATTCCAGTCTGGCTTTATTATGATTTTTTTCAACAATGGTGTCCTCCTTGGTCGTCTCATATGACGTCCAAACAAGGCCGGATGGTGCGATCTGACACTGATATTCTTTGAGCTTGAAGTTTACTTTTAATCTCTTTAGAAGTTTTTTAGGCTCTTTTCTT
This sequence comes from Allobates femoralis, assembly GCA_033576535.1. Lineage (NCBI taxonomy): Eukaryota > Metazoa > Chordata > Amphibia > Anura > Aromobatidae > Allobates > Allobates femoralis. The sequence goes on from JARQOC010000005.1 coordinate 494,967,307, forward strand.
ACCATTCGTATTATCCGTCTCTTTGATTTGTCATCAATTTTCATCCTGCAGCCACGTCCAGGGAGGTTGGCTACAGTCCCATGGTTCTTACACTTCTGAATAATATGTGTAACTGAAGTCACAGGTACATCAATCTGCTTGGAAATGGCCTTATAACCTTTACCTTTAACAAGCTTGTCTATAATTTTCTTTCTAATCTCCTGAGACAACTCATTGCTTTGCTTCCTCTGGTCCAAGTTGAATGTGGTACACACCATGTCACTAAACAGCACAGTGAGTATCTCTAGCCCTATATACAGGCACACTGACCAATTACAAGATTTTAAACACCTGAGATGCTAATTATTGGTCACTCCTTGATTTAACATGTTCATTTTGTTACATTATTTTCAGGGGTACCATCATTTCTGTCCAGGCCAATTTCATGAGTTTAATTTTTTAAAATATTGTGGAAGCAGGGTTGAAAAGCAATGTCTGACTTTTATTTGTTGATTTTCATAGATTTTTTTTTACGAATTATTGCTTTTGTCAGATTCACGTTATTTCTGTGACCATTGTGGGGTTTCTTTCATTAAATGAGGAGAACAACAATTTTGACCACATTTGTACATCTGGCAGCTTCTTGCAGTAAGCTGGAAAGTTTAGTAGGGTGTGGTGCTTTCCAATATTCTGAAGCAGGAAGCTGATGACTCCAACTGGAAAGCACACACACCCCCATTCTGTCAGACTGGAAAGCACTGCAGATCCCAGCCACTCTAACCTTAGTAGATGGACAGAGCTTGCGCTGTTCAGAGCTTCCGGTTCTGACCTCTCCTCTATCACCAGCACCACCCACAGAATGAATATAGCGATGCCTGACGAAAGAAACAGAAGTGGAAGGAGCAAGCTCTGGTGGAACAACAGAATGATTATTATTATTTATTTATGTAGCGCCATTAATTCCATGGTGCTGTACATGAGAAGGGGTTACATACAAAATTATAGATATAGTTTACAGTAAACAAATTAACAATGACAGACTGGTACCGGGGGGAGAGCACCCTGCCCTTGCAGGCTTACATTCTACAAAATATTGGGGAGGAGACAGTAGGTCAAGGGTGCAGGAGCTCCGGAGGCGGTGGGGCGGCGGCTTGGTCGTTGCCGGCTGTAAGCATTCCTGAAGAGATGGGTTTTCAAGTTCCGTCGGAAGGATCCGAGCGTGGTGAATAATCTGACGTGTTGGGTGTAGGATTCTAGAGGATGGGGATATTTGGGAGAAATCTTGGAGGCGGTTGTGTGAGGAACAGATAAGTGTGGAGGAGAGAAGGAGGTCTTGGGAGGATCTAAGATTATATGAGGGAAGATAGTGGGAGATTAGTTCAGAGATATAGAGGGGAGACAGTTTATGGATGGCAAAATAGATCTGTTACATCTCCAAGTCTATAATCTAGAGATCTAGAGGGTGAATGAAGGGATGTTAATGTTGCTTGATCTTTCATTGAATGTCTGCAGTATAATGCTGGAAATATCTATATGCTCTTGTGGTATAACCTTCTCCAGGACTTACTCCAGGAATCTGGGATATTGATCGATTTTAAAGTGAATATGTAATCACTTTTAAGAGTTGACTTTCAGGAAGGAATAAATGAGATTATTGATATGTATTATGAATCCAAAATCCCCAAAGTGAGATGATGAGTACTTTTAGAGCCAGGTCAAAGGATCTTACTCCTGTAGTCAGGGAAAATAATGTAATAGGACTGCTAAGTAATAGAGTATTGATGGCTGGATGGACAAGATGACATCAACATCCGAGTTCGCTACAGTTTAGTGAAGTACCATGTACCTGATACCATATTGTGATTTGTCATAGAGTTTGCATGTTTAAGGAAATCTGTCAGCAGGTTTCTGCTATCTATTCTGAGAGCAGCATAATAGAGAACACAAGAGCCTTAGGGATGTGTCACTTATTAAGCTGTTTGTTGTATTTTGCATGAGTTTATTACTGCCAGAATAGGTTTCATACATAAAACAGACTACTCTGTGTTACCCCACCCCTACCACTGATTAGCAGCTTGGTGACAATCCACATGTACACGGTGGGCTGCCAGTCAGGGGTATGGGCCGGGATATACACAGCCCAAAGGTCTTTGCTCTGCTACATCTACAACAGACAACGAGGATTCTAGCAAAACTGTACCAAGTGACACATCACTGGAATAAGGCTTTCTTGACCTCTTCTCAAATTATATAGCAGAAACCTGCAGACAGATTCTAATTAACAACCAATCTACTGACATAAATCAATTGAAGTGACCTGAAGTGGACTTTCAGGAGGACTGTCCGGATATTATTAACTCAATGATGCCTTTAGTAAAGGAGATATGACCAAAAAAGCAGTTTGCTGCCAAATGGTGTTTCTCTCCTAAGAGCATAGGACCATCAACTGATGGTTCTTTACAAATCAATATCTCGAGACATCTGAGACAGGAAGAGCCTGGGAGCAGCTTTGCTGAAATCATTAGAGGTTGGTTTAGAGGAGTGGAAAAACTGACTTTTATAATGTGTCCTCTATATGATCTTGGGCAAGACACACTATCCCCCAGAGTCTCATATCTTGTGTTTGCTCCCAAGGCCAGGAATGAGCCCGCCGTACTTATATACAGTATCACTTGTTCATCTGCGAATGTTTTGTTCAGACAGTATAATTTACAGGTCACATATGTGTGAAATGAGATGGATAAACGTTGAACTTTCAAATGCAAAAGATATTCAGTGGCTATGGTAGTTATGTAAAGCATTAATTATTAGTCTTCTAAAGACACAGAGAAACAATTCATTAAATCTTAAGCTAAAACAAAAACAGAAATTGCACAATAAATTTTGAAAATTAACAGTTACAAAGAATAAATATGCATTGTACAAAAACTATTTTTTTTCTGGATATGCAATATACTGTATATAGCTAAAATAACATGGGACAGATGATCACGTATTTTAAATTATCTGTAAAAGCTGGTCATGTGGTGCTAAGAATAAATGAGTACACCCTCTTTGAAAAGTAAGATTGTAATAGCTCACTAAACACAAAAATGATTTCCAAAATTTTGACAAGACTGAGTGTAATAGAACATTTCTTAACCCATAACATGAATGTCCGGTTAATAATATAACTTTCACTACAAAATGTTTAATTTTACTCAGATTAGTTGATGCAAAAATGAATGCATCCCACATCAAAACCACTAGATCTAGTATTTTGTATGATCTCCAGGATTTTTAAGGACAGCACCAAGTCTTCTAGGCATGGAATGAACAAGTTGGCGACATACTGCAACATTTGTCTTTTTCTATTGTTCAAGAACGACCTCTTTTAGAGCCTGGTTGTTGGATGGAGAGTGATACTCGACTTGTCCCTTCAGAACTCCCCATAGGTTGAGTTCAGATCAGGAGAGACTTGGCCTCTGAATCACTTTCACCCTGTTCTTCAGAAATGCAACAGTGGCTTTTGATGAGTATTTTGTATCATTGTCATGTGTTCAGAAGAGACATATCATTGGTTGAACCTGTTTAGCCACACAGGGGCCCAAGTGGTATGGGAGCCCATGTCTACCTTCTTAGTGGGTGGAATTCTGTATTAGGATGAGGTATGGGGCTGCAAAGGGCCTATATATTGTTCTTGCACAGGGGCACTCACCTGTCTGTGTCCACCAGTGGTCATGTTGGAAAAGTGGTTAACTACTAAGGACATGGAGTCATGAGAGCATCTTGATATCATCACTGAAATGTAGCTCTCTGAAACCAGGGAATCACATCTGTGAGTTTATGGTACCATCAATGAAATGTAGCCCTTCAATACCAACAGCGCTCATGCAGCCCAACATAATGACATTGCCACCACCATGTTTCACAGTAGGCACCATCCATTGCTTTTGTAGTCCTCACCTTTGTGACACCATACAGTTTTGAATCCATCAGTTCCAAAAACATTTATCTGGGTCTCATCACTCCAAAGTATATAGTCTCAGTAGTTTTCATATTCTTTGGCACAGGCCTTGGCAATTTGTAAATGTGATTTTATTATGCATGGGCTTTTGGAGAGGCTTTCTTCTACAGTGTATTCCAGTGGCGGACCTGGAGCCGTGTGGGCCCCGGTGCAGCTGGTTCTGTCCCAGTTGAGGAGCAGGGGGGGTGCTGCAGTCCCATGTGAGGAGCGGGAGGGGTGGTTGCAATCCCAGGTGAGCGGGGGGGTTATGATTTGCAGTCCTGGGTGAGGAGCGGGGGGGGTGCCGGTGAGTATGCCACCCGCGTCTCCAGCGTGACCAGGAGTAGGGAGAGGGAGGAGAGGAGGGGCGGGATCTACCTGGTTCAGCTGCACCGCGGTTGGTCCGCCCCTGGTGTATCCCACATTGTGCTATAGAAAACACTTACCTTGGTTTGGCTTTCTACTTCTTTAGCTAACTGCAGTAAACTTTCATCTTGATTTTATGCAACCCTTCTCATCAGAAGTGACTCCTGTAGGTCTTAATTCGTAGTTGGCCTGGACATTTCTGTGCAATAGTTAGTTTCATTTTTGGTACATTTTTGTATTACTTTTGCTACAGTAGTATAACTGATAAGTAAAATATCGCTTATCTTCCTGTAGCCTTCACCTATCTTGAAATTATTTTGCATCTTAGGTTTTGTGGAATTTCTCTTTCATGTGGTGCTATTGTTGACCATATGAGATGGGAAGGATTTTTTTTGGTTAAGCAGCGCGCTTTTATAGTCGGCTGTCTTCTGGACACTTGTTTAATGAATATATAGACTTACTTGTGTTTGAATACTTGGAAATTATAAGAATTGTGTAGTCTATACATTAGCTTTTGACACCTAAGACTTTTATTGGATGTAGTCATTTTTGCAACATGGCCTTGAGTGAATTTATTAAGAAATTTACATTTGGACGTTAAAGGTAAAATATATATTACTATCAAATACCAGTGATTTACTGTTTGCTGTCTCTAACATCATGTCCTCTCTCTAACTTAAAGCGAACCTGTCACCCCCCCGGACATCAAAAGCTAAAATAGCCACGTTCTGCAGCACTAAGGCTGCATTCAGGGAAGGTGGCTATAGGCTTTTGATGCCCTATATTCACTCAAATATGAACTTATATAACTGCTTACACTTAAGACGACCTAAGACCGGGAGGCGGGGTTTCGCGCTCCTCCGACCCGCCCCCTCTTGTCAATCAGCCTGGTCGCCTGCTGCTGCCTCTCCTCACAGTCTAGCATGAACGCGCGCCTCCGTTCTCCTCTATGGCGCCGCGCATGCGCTGTGCGCGCAGCCCGACGACTTCCTGGACACCCGGCGCACAGCGCATGCGCGGCGCCATAGAGGAGAACGGAGGCACGTGTTCATGCTAGACTGTGAGGAGAGGCAGCAGCAGGCGACCAGGCTGATTGACAAGAGGGGGCGGGTCGGAGGAGCGCGAAACCCCGCCTCCCGGTCTTAGGTCGTCTTAAGTGTAAGCAGTTATATAAGTTCATATTTGAGTGAATATAGGGCATCAAAAGCCTATAGCCACCTTCCCTGAATGCAGCCTTAGTGCTGCAGAAGGTGGCTATTTTAGCTTTTGATGTCCAGGGGGGGCAGGTTCGCTTTAAACTGCATCTGTCAAAAACTGAACTTCTAATGTTTTCTCCCTCTACTGAACTTCGAAAACCCACTATTGCCATTTCCGTGTGGGGCTCTATCATTACTCTCCTGCAGCACAGCCAATATCTTGGGGTTATATTTGACTCAGATCTGTCCTTCACTCGATGATCACTGTCTCGCACATGTCACCTACATCTTAAAAACATCTCTAGAATTCGACCTTTTCTTACCATTGACTCTGCAAAAACTCTGACTGTCGCTCTTATTCATTCTCGTCTGAATTACTGCAATTCTACACTAATTGGTCTCTCACTAAACTCTCGCCTCTCCAATCCACCCTTATTGCATCAGCCAGGATCATATTCCTCTCCAACCACTTCAGCAATGCCTCCACCCTGTGCCATTCATTGCACTGGTTGCCCATCCTCTACAAAGTACAATTTAAACGTATTACTCTCACCCACAAAATCCTGCACAGGTCTGCACCGCCCTACATCTCCTCCCTCATCTGTCTATCACCCTACCTGTGCCCTCCATTATGACCTAAGACTTACATCCTCCATATCTGAACCTCCCACTCCGGTCTCCAAGACTTTTTGTGATCTGCGCCAATTCATTGGATTCGTACTATCTAGAACAATTTGATTAATTCTCAATACCTACAGTGTTAAGTGGGCCCTAAAATCGCATTTCTTTAGACTAGCCTTTCATCTCACTTCAATCATGTGCCCTTTGCAAATTTTTCTCCCAAATCTGGTCCCTTGTATCTGATTGCACACCCTCCATGCACTTAAAGGGGAACTCCAGGGAGATGAAAAGGTTTGGTATTGCCCTGCCCTCCTACAATCATGTTGTAAATAAACAGAAAAGGATGCACAATGGGTGCACCTGTATAAATAATTTCTTTCCCTAACTAGTAAAAAGCTGCTCACTTTGGAGGGCTGTGCACTGCCCTGCACAGCCCGGTAAATCACTTGAATTGTGGAGCTTAATCGCTCTCCCTGGAACCTCCATGTGCTGCTTCCTGTGAGCTGCTTCCTCCGGCTCCAGCTCTGAACACGTGACCACTCAGACAGGAAAGGTCCTGTAGCTCCAAGCCTTCACCTCACACCACACAGGTCCTTTTGTTAATGTGCCTTCCAAGCTGCTCCTGCTGCTAATCCTCCAAAGGAAAAACTGGAACATATGATTAATGCAAAGCAGTCTGTGGAGCGCTCAGGAAAGGCAGGCAGGATGAATTATAGATAAAACTTAGCTTTTTATTATTCTCCTTCACAGCCACAACGCGTTTCCACTGACACAGCAGTCTTCCTCAGGTAGTCTGCTGTGTCAGTGGAAACGCGTTGTGGCTGTGAAGGAGAATAATAAAAAGCTAAGTTTTATCTATAATTCACCCTGCCTGCCTTTCCTGAGCGCTCCACAGACTCCTATAATCATGAAGCAGAGCTGGGCACTACAGTTCTAAGATCTATAGATCGATTACATATCAATAAAATCATATCTGATCCACAGCTCTCACCCCTCCCTTTGGGGACAGAGAAATTCAGCCTCATGCTGCAGCAAAGAGCAGGAGGTGTGGTGCGGATGTGGATGATGGGGGTTTCAGGATCATCTTACATTCCTGCTCACTCATATTTCTGCATGAACAAGGAGCATGGCAGGGAACATGGCTGCTGGCCCAATGGTCACACTACAATCATGCCCTTGATATAGTTGCTATGTAATGTATGAACAGGGATGTACTTACATCAAATAGCACTCATGTCACCAACCAGATATAAATACACACTGTTAACCTTTGCTGTACAATGATATGATGGTGCATAATGTGTACTGTAATGTATCAGGCTAGAGAAGAGGCAATGCACTACATTGATTGATTCAGCAATGTCATGGTCTCTCCTCCCCCATATCAACTTGGTAGCTCCCTGTCCCCTGAAACTTTAGCACTAGTGAGTGCTGAGAAGCAGATGTGATTTTATTGATTTGTAAGTGATGTAAATATCCTAGAACTGTAGTGCCCAGCTTTGCTTCATCATGTAGGAGGGCAGGGATAGTGCAAAGAATTTTTAACTCCCTGGAGTTCCCCTTTAACAGCACTTTATCTGTACAGATCCTGGCTGGTGAAGCCCCTATTTATTATATTAATGGCTGGACCATATATGACAAGAACCTTTTATTATTTACCTTTTCAGCCTACCCTATTTCTATTTCTGCCTCCCTTATTTCTCATAGATTTTAGATTGCAAGCAGGAACCTCACTCCTCTTGGTATCTGTTGAATTGTGTTTCTCTGTATTGTCTCATATTGTCTGTACATGTCCCCTCTGAATTGTAGAGTGTGGAGGAATATTTTAGTGCTATATAAATAAAAAGTATTATTATTATAGCTCTCCACAGGTGGTTCTTGGCTCTTGAATAACTCTTCTGATAATTCTTTTCACTCCTCTGTCTGTAATCTTGCAGAGAGCAATTTTGGTGATATGATATTCTTTCCACTTCCATACTATGGCCCCGAGTGTACAATCTACAATATATTATCCATACACAACCCCTGGCAAAAATTATGGAATCACTTGGCTCGGAGGATGTCCATTCAGTTGTTTAATTTTGTATATATATATATGTATATATTGTGGTTGTCTTCAAGTTAATAAACCAAAACAATGTGTTTCGATAGGACGCTGTACTCTGCTATCTGGGGTATTAGTCTGTATTTGAAATCACAGACAAGAATAATTTTGTATTTACAATACACTGAATTTAATAACTGCTGCTAATTGCTGTATGACTACAATAATTTACATGTGTGCATTCCTGACTCATAGCAAATAAATTCTGGTCTCCAAGGCTGGAGTCCATTTAAAAGAAGTGAGTGCTAGAAAAACATTGGAATTTAATAACTGGAGGTTTGTGTTGGTAAAGTGTGTCCCGATCATAATGAAGATTACAATGGGAAACAGCATCAATACAAATACATTTCTAGTTTACTTTCCATTAAAATACTTAAAGTCACAATATCATTTTCACATTCTTACAATATAAATAAAAGCATATGTTTATAATGAACAACATCCATGTTCTAACATGAAGATTGTGATAATAGTCTTAGCAGCAAATTGTTACAAGGACTGCTGCTAAAAAGCTCAAAATGCCCAAATGTTTGAAACTTAATATGAGGCATAAGTCAGTGGGATCAATTCAATATCAAGATAATTTAGATAACATGAAATTTCAACTTGAAGCAGAAAATGAGTGCTAGATGTTAAAGATGCTACCTGGAAAACCTGTTTTCAAACATCTAATTCCAGGTTGATGTGGGGGTTGTCCCTTTTTAAGGCATTCATTAATTATCCATCTCAAACATTAGAAGACAGTTACCTATGTATCCACGAACTATACGTTTGAAGATAACATGCAGGATCTTGTAGAATAGTGTGGATAAATCTGCGCTGCTGTAGATAAAACACTCTCCAATCCGTAGAATATTAAATGACAGGGTGGTTTATTACTATGCATTCATTTTGAAGTGAAATCCCACTCCTTCAGGAGAAGAAGTGGGGTTTCCAATCTAAATATATAGTAATAAACCACCCTGTCATTTAATATTCTACAGATCGGAGAGTTTTTTTTTTATCTACAGCAGCGCAGATTTATCCATGCTTGTCTACTAGACCCTAATCATTAAGGAATCACTGGCATCACCTTGTGTGTTGGTGGTAGCAAGAAAAACCATGAAAATTAAAGTGGAAATCTGTTGCAACACTACACACTATGAGTATATGTAATAGCATCATGGCTAACAATGAATGACAGGGCTCTATGCACAGCTAATACAGATATGAGGAAAAGGACAAGGCAGAAACTGATTGAGAATATAAAGAAACTTGAGAAAACTTAGCTTTTGCAGTGGCGACTGCGAAAGTGCCCAATAACCGTGCCAAGATGTCACCCGATAAGATGAGAAACACCTTGGTGCGGTTATCGGGCACTTTCGCAGTCGCCACTGCTAAAGCTAAGTTTTCTCAAGTTTCTTTATATTTTCAAGAAGTTTCTGCCATGTCTTTTTTCTCATATCTGTATTAGCTGTGCATAGGGCCCTGCCATTCATTGTTAGCCATTATGCTATTACATATACTCATAGTGTGTAGTGTTGCAGCATACAAATATGCTGCAATCCTACACACTACACCTTGTGTGTAGTGTTGCAGCAGATTTTCACTTCTATTGTCTACTAGATTCTACATGCCATCTTTAGCACATTATCCAGCACAGTCGCTTGTGTTTTACAGTGACTTTGTCTAATATTTCAGCTCATTATATAAAGAACAAAAGGCCTAAAATGTAGCATTGGAGGGCAAGAAGCAATTATGGTAAATTAATTAATCCCACTAAAATATAATCCTTTAGATATGCATTAAAAATATGAAAAGAAGTTAAGCACTTTTCACCAATAAAATCACAGAGGCACAGAAGTGGTAAACTCACCAGATGTACCATGTAACATATACCATGTTTTTAACTATATCCAAATAATTTTTTAAAAATATGTACAATTAAAGTGTCAGAATTGCTTTCTAACAAATTTCCCAAGATGTATACTTATAATGACAAAGCTTGAAAGGCACATGTAAAATGGTCACATAAAAGATGAATCAGATGTATGTACTTCTTTGGGTCCAATAATCATGTGATCATCTCAAAAGAAGTGTATGTGGATAACGCCCGCTTCACACCACGTTTATTTGCTGTCAGGTTATGTCTGGTGTTTTGTAGGAAGCAGCGGACAGAACATGACAGGCCAGGAGAAAACAGAACCGGAGGGCAAGTATGCCCTCCAATCCTGTTTTCTGCCAAAATCCTCCCTACGAGTGGCTGCTGCTGTCCAAGTGCTGAAATTTCAGCAGTGGAGCTCTCCACATGCTGAAATTTAAGCCAGCGGCTCTTTTAGCTGCGCTGTCCAGGTATTGAATGAGTGCGGCTTGAATTTCAAAGTCACCGCTCGTTCAACACCCGGCGTCCGGGAACCGGTCCGATTTTTTGATGGATCCGGGCCGATCTGGCGCCCAAAGACTCCCATGGTATGGGGCGCCGGATCCGGGAGGATCCGAGAGGATCAGATTGTGTCCAATTTTTGCCCCGGACACAAAAAATGCTGCAAAAAAAAAAATCAATCTGCCGGATCTTCCCAGACAGCACAAAACAGGATGGCAAATCACTGCCATCCAGGCCCTTCCGGCCCAATATGGATACAATAGGGGATAAATCGGATCCGGGGCTGTCCAGTTCACACCGGATAGCCCCAGATCATGTAAATCGTGGTGTGAAGCCGGCCTAACAGATCAGTAAAGGGTAATGTAGATACAGTCCCTATAAAACCCTATCTATCCCTTCCTAGCTGCAGAGGATGGCACTCTAGAATGAGTATATAGAATGGTGACTCCATTCTCTTTTGGTTTGTCATATAAGCACCTATCTCTCACTTAAATGAGTTGCCAAAGAGAAAACACTATAGGTTTTACAGATATAAAAGACCTAAGATACAATTACGGCTGAAAGTGTTGGCACCCTTCAAATTGTTTCACAAAATGAATTATTTCTCCTACAAAATTAATTTCAATTACACTTGTTTTATCGTACACACATTTATTTTGTTTGTGGTGTATTGAAACAACACAAACAAAGATAAATAAGCAAATTTAACATACCGTATATACTCGTGTATAAGCCGGGTTTTTCAGCCCAAAAATTGGGCTGAAAAGTCCCCCCCCCCCGGCTTATACACGGGTCAATACGGTAATGGCCCCCAAATGCTGGCACTCGCCCCCCCCTGTGTGGTAAGGCCCCCCCTCCCCGCTGCTTAACCTACCATCCCCGGTCTTCTGCACCGCCGGTCTTCTGTGCTCCGTCCTTACGATGACGTCATCGTGCGACGGCCGGGGATCCCGGATGCAGCTGGACGGGAGCATGGAGGACGGAGCACAGAAGACCGGCGCTGTGCAGTGCAGAAGACCAGGGTTGGTAAGTTAAGCAGCAGGGAGGGCCCTTACCACACAGGGGGGGGGGCGAGTGCCAGCATTTGGGGGCCTGTATACCCCTGGGGCTGCTATATACCCCTGGGGCTGCTATATACCCCTGGGGCTGCTGTATACCACTGGGGCTGTTATATACCCCTGGGGCTGCTGTATACCACACCACTGGGGCTGCTATATACCCCTGGGGCTGCTGTATACCACTGGGGCTGTTATATACCCCTGGGGCTGTTATATACCCCTGGGGCTGCTGTATACCACTGGGGCTGCTGTATACCACACCACTGGGGCTGCTATATACCACTGGGGCTGCTATGTACCACTGGGGCTGCTGTATATACTGCTGGGGCCTGTATACCACTGGGGCTTCTATATACCACTGGGGCTGCTGTATATACTGCTGGGGCCTGTATACCACTGGGGCTGCTGTATATACTGGTGGGGTCTGTATATACCACTGGGGAGGCTGCTGTAATACTGCTGAGGTCTGTATATACCACTGGGGAGGCTGCTGTATACCACTGGGGCTGCTGTAATACTGCTGGGGCCTGTGTATACCACTGGGGAGGCTGCTGTAATACTGCTGGGGCCTGCAAGTCCAACTCCAAAGAGCTTGATGTTTCTTGGTCTATGGGGTCCGCAACATAACTAAGAGGTTTACAGCCCTGTACTGTAGTTAATCTCCCTGGACTTGGATGGCAGAGAAAGATTAATGAAAGGTTGCAATGCAGGGTAGTTTGAATGGTGGATTAGCAGCCCCAATCAAGTTAAAAGAAATTCAAGCTGTCTTAGATCCCCACAAGGAAACATCAGGCCGTGACACACTCATGACAAGAACTAGTGGGTGCTATTATTTTCAATTCAGATACGGAATGGTATGTAGATCTTGGCAATCTCTGTACATACATGAAGATAGCTAGGAAGTTGATTTCACTGCACTAGCAATAAGGCAGGAGGAGCATTAGCAAGATTTCCTCGCAATGTACTGTGAGGTGGAGCTCACAAGCATTAACATCCATAGCCTATCCCATAGGTTAGCGGTAGATAGCGACTTCAACAACTTAAAAAGAAATGAAGCTGGAACGTTAAACATCGCTGACAGCCAATGAAAAGGTAGTGGGTTAACGGAGGGCAACATCTAATCAGCCTCCATTTTTTGGCTATAGTGGAAAGCGATTACAAAGATCTCTCATTGGAGAATAACCTGTCCTTTCTTGCAGTATACAAACAAATCATTGGTTTAAATGGGCACAAAGTTATGATAAATGTTTCCTTGTGGTGCATGAAAATGAAACACTTCTAGGTTCTCGTGCAGGTTTCAGGGTGGTGGGCGGATGTAGGGGAGTTTTGTAATTTTGTTCAGTTGGGATGATCCAATGCAGAGTAACTTTTTATTAATATTTATGTACAGAGATGTACGTACTTGTATGGTGTCATAGGAGGAAATGGGGTTTGTGCCATATCGGATACTGTAATCGATAAAGAAGTTTTATGAGATTAGAACCAGATCTGCTTTTTCCCACATAATCTCATTTATTGTCCATGTGTTGTACCCAAGTAAATAGGAATAAGGTGCACAACTAGACACATTATTATTATTATTAATATTATTATTATTAATATTATTTTTATTATGTACAAACGTTAACTAAAGAACCAAGTATCTGCACCTACATTGGGTGATTACCATAAAAACATGGCTGATAATTAAAGGAAAGTGTAAAATATGCTGCAGCTGGATCATCTGAGCATAGTGAAATTATACATGTTCTTCATCAGCACATTTATAGGATTAGCGCAGTCAGCAAGGTACAGTAAATGAACAGTCTTTGTTCTTCGTCTTATCAAAGAAAGATTCAGTTGAGGAAACACTAGTCAAGATGCTATCTCGCTAAAATGTTCATTATTGAGGCGACTCTTGCTTGTTATGAAAATAATTGCTTCCTTCCAGCTGGGAAATTCAACGTCATGTATGGCCTTGTGAGAAGTAACATGCAAGACGGTATCTGGCAATGACACATTTACTAAGTGACAACATATGCTGTCTTCGGTAAATAGACGTTATCTCACGCTGGAGTAATAGTGGGTGTACTTAATTTCAGGGTTTATATCTACATAATGATCAGGCAGATGAGTCCCATTAGTTGAGCATCCCCAATGTTTTACGGATAGAGTATCTCGAGTGGTTGAAAGGTTATTTATGAGTTACCGTAGGTTTTGATCGAAACGATTAAGTCATTGTGTCTATTATTGCAGCTCGTTTTGAGTCAAGTAAATGATCTCTAATACCAGACACAGCCCTTGGATAAGAGTCAGGCTGGGGTTCCACATAAGCCCTCAGTCCGTTTTTGGCTTCAGTTTTCTCATTTTTTTTTTCTAAGTCCAAAAACTGACAGAAAACGGATTGGATGTAATAAACACCCTGTCCGTTTTTCTCTGGAGCTCCAAACATTGCCCTGTCCGTTTTTGAGTCAAAAACGTTGCATGCAACGTTTTTGGCATCAGTTAAAAAACGCATGCGTTTTCATGCGTTTTTTTTAACATGGGGCCCTATGGGAAACGCATGCGCGAATGCATGGCATATGCGCACTTGCGTTTGCGCATGCGTTCGCGCATGCGTTTTTTTAATGAAAAGTCCAAAAACGTTCAGGAGTGCAGGAGGCTCAAAAAGCACCCAGAAAAAAACGGATTGGTGATGAAAATCACTTCCAAAAACGGATTTCTATGTGTGACCACAGCCTCACTTATATAAATTGGAATCCTTATTTTCTGATCCTGTACAGTCACACTGCCACGTCTGGTAGAAAACCAATGGTAATGTTCTACTGATCGTCTTACATGTTCAACTGGTATACATTAACATTTCTGGTATACTTTTGCAGACAGAGGGGAAGGTTTCTTCTGCAACCTGTATTCTCACAACTAGACACAGGATCAGGAGGAAAGCAGAATATAAAAAATAATGGAGAGATCAACGACATCAGAGCAAAGGAAACTTAGCAGAAACACACAATAAATTGTGAACATAACTCAACACAGATCATGACTGTAGTGAGAAAATTGTAAAAATACATAAAAACATAAATATTCTGGTTACATAAAAAATATTTTGTATTATTTACTGGACTCTGGTGTCACCCTAGATTCACGTTCCTACTTCCAGGTCTATGGGGGAAGTTCATCTGAGAATATCAAATTGTGTCATCCACTTATTTCCCTGTTTTAACACCTATTCACCTATTGATGTCAATGCAATCCATAGACAATACTGTGAAAGAAGAGAGTTGGCTTACACCTTCAGCATGCTCACAAGAAAAACCCAAAAGAAGTCACTTACTTGATGCTGCGCCAACACAACAGGAAGGGGGACAGCTCTTGATTACATGGGCCCTTGCATGATTGCTTACAAATGAGTATTCTGCAAGCTACTAGAATAATAGCAGCAAATGCATACAGAACTCTGGACAAATATTATACACTGGATGTGTTTTGGAAATTATTTCTGGACAAAAAACAGCACAGACAAACAGAATGTGTGAACTCAGGTGTGCATGTAGACTTAAGTAAAATGAATCAAGCTAAATCCCCAACCCTCCTCAAATGAGCAACAGAACACATTCAGTCACGTAGGAGACAAACCACTTCACTAACTCCTGGCCTGAGCTCTGAAAGGAAACCTGGGTCATGTAATGGCCATTAGATTACCTGCTGGGACTTACCTTTGGTGGCCACCATTCCTCTCTACTATAACAGGACTGGAGCTGCCCTGGCCAGCACATGTTACGCTGATGGTGTGTTGGGCCTGTGCAGCACTTGTATGTTACACTGATGGTGTGTACCTGACCAGCACTTGTGTGTTACACTGATAGTGTGGCCCTGGCCAGCACATGTTTGTTACACTGATGATGTGGCCATGTCCACCATTTGTGTGGTTCACTGATGGTGTGGCCCTGGCCAGCACTTGCATGTTTCACTGATGGTGTGGACCTGACTACCACTTGTGTATTATGCTGACGGTGTGGCCCTAGCCAACAGTTGGATGTTATCATGGCCAGCATTTTTGTGTTTCGCTGATGGTGTGGATTGGACCAGCACTTTTGTATTACACTGCCAGTATGGTCCTGGCCAGCACTTGTGTGGTACGCTGATGGTGTGGCCCTGGCCAGCACTTTTGTGTTACATTGATGCACCAGCACTGTGTGTTATGATGCCATTGTGCCCTGGACAGCTCTTGTGTGTTTATGCTGACAGTGTGACCCTTGCCAGCACTTATGTATTACTCTGCTGGTGTGATTCTGGCCAGCACTTATGTACAGTGCAACCCTCACCAGCACTTGTGTTTAGCAATGCCAATTTGGCCCTGGCCAGCGCTTGTATGTTACGCTGCTGGTGTGGCCCTGGGCAGCACTTGTGTGTTGCTATTAGTGCTCACTGATACATCTCACTCATCTGCTCCGTTGTGCTGCCATGCTGAATGTGCAGTGCAGGTAGACCAATGCCTTATATCCAGTAGCGTAACTTGAAGTTCATGGGCCCCAATGCGAAAGCTCCAATGGGGCCCCCAATTAATGCAAATCTTGAATAGCAATAGTGTTTTTCTATAGGCCAAAGGGACTTTTGGGGTCCCCTAGGCTCCAGGGACCGGGTGCGACTGCAACCCATGCACCTGTTGTAGTTACGCCCCTGATCATATCTCAGCACATCGGGAGTCCCTGAGTATAGGACAGATAGGGGGATAAGCAGTGAGGGCATCAATGTAGGTGCAATGTTACATCAGTAATAACTTTTTTTTGTCAAATTAAACTGTTCCCTATGGGAAATTAGAGGTAGTACCCTAAATGATTGCCTTCCCCAGGCAGCCCTGAATATATGAACACTATGTTGTATCTTACTGGAATGATATTAATTTACTGTATGTGCCAAAAACTTATACCAATCTACCCAAATATATCTGAAGAGTTCTTGATGTTCTAAAACTCAGACAATTGATAGCTCTTTGGATTCAAATCTGATCATTAGATGTAAGTTTATTAATATAAGGACTAGCAAGGACAAGCTACAGGTGGCACATCTTGCATCCAGATGCCAGGTCTTAGCCGTATCTCATCTTTTTTTCAGTGTACCTTGATGTGACACAGGGCTGCATTCCCTTCCTGAGACTAATTGAGGTGACTCATGCTTTTACCACTGCGCCTTGAAAAACAAATGTATTGCATATTGGTATGAAAAGCTGCAATCACCCCATACAGCTAAATGACACATTCCCTACTTCCTGTGGAGGCTGGAGATCTGCATTAAATTAGTAGTTTTATTTGATATTTTTACTTCCGTGAATTGAGGTTTGAACATGACACAAATGCTGCGATGATCATTTTGTCACCTGCCTGTTCGTTCATTCATTCATTCATTCATTCATTATATTGATACTTATGGAAACATGAATAACATGTCTGCCAATTATTCCAGCTGATTTTGCATTGTGCAGAAAAAAAGTGACAGTACTAATTTACCGTATAGATATGTACATCATATATGCATACATATCATATAAGATATAGATATGTATACATTTGTACTGTTCTGCAAATTATCTCTAAGGGAAAATATGTTATTTTATTATTATTATTATTATTACTTATTTATATATCGCCATTAGGTTCCATGGCGCTTTACATGAGGATGTTGAGTAGTAAAATTATAACAATCCTTTGCAATTTAACAAATACAGCTGAATTCTCCATAATATTTTCTGAGCTCTTTTTGTCACTGTGTATCAACTGTCACAGAAAAGGGGGCTGGCTTAGGTATTGAAATGTGTCTCTCAGCTAGCCCGCTCACTGATGTACCGAAGCAGAAAATGCTTTTCTGCATTGAGCACAAGAATGGGAGTGGAATTGCCATACCCCAACCTTCTGCTTGAATTTTTAGATTGGAACATTTGTGGAAAAGGCATATTAGTAAGTATGCCTTTGGATTTTGAAAGATTAAATCAGGGCACACTTAACAAGCATTCATACATTAGTTGATGTAATGGTTTCCGTCAAGCACACTGCTATATAATACTGTTCCAGGCAGATGTAGATAGTAATGCTTTAATAATCTTCAAACAGGAATAACATACATGATAGTCTTTCTCCATACACAGTGTACGTACACAGAGCAGCACACTGTACCTTTTTCATTCAGTAATCGGTCAATTCTCTCCACTGTCCTTCTGCTGCACATCAGAATTTGCTCCTGAACTCTCCTCATTAGTCTTCACTCCTGACAATCTCTTTCCTGGATTGGTGGTCTCTACAATACCTAGTGCTGGATGCCCAAACTAGTCCTTGCAAGCACTGCTCCTTCTTTTGCAAAGAGACAAAAATGCACTCCTTCCCAGCTGTCTCCTGACACTGCTCCTTCTTTTGCAGAGAGACAAAAACACACTTCTTCCCAGTATCCACTGGGTCACTTCTGGATACTTCCTGTCTCCTGTAGCAGCCTTAACTCCACATTAGCTGGATGATTTTAAATCACCAGTGCAGTTCCTACCGGTCACATATTTATCTAATTGTAATGTTTATGGATGTACAGTGTTGGCCAAAAGTATTGACACCCCTTCAATTCTGTCAGATAATACTCAGTATCTTCCTGAAAATGATTGCAATCACAAATTCTTTGGTATTATTATCTTCATTTAATTTGTCTTCAATGAAAAAAACATAAAAAGAATTGTCCTAAAGCCAAATTGGATATAATTCCACACCTAACATAAATTAGGGGGTGGACAAACGTATTGGCACTGTTAGAAAAATCATGTGATGCTTCTCTAATTTGTGTAATTAACAGCACCTGAAATTTGCCTATGGCACCTAACAGGTGTTGGCAATAACTAAATCACACTTGCAGCCAGTTGACATGGATTAAAGTTGACTCAAACTCTGTCCTGTGTCCTTGTGTGTACTACATTGAGCATGGAGAAAAGAAAGAACACCAAAGAACTGTCTGAGGACTTGAGAAACCAAATTGTGAGGAAGCATGAGCAATCTCAAGGCTACAAGTCCATCTCCAAAGACCTGAATGTTCCTGTGTCTACCGTGCGCAGTGTCATCAAGAAGTTTAAAGCCCATGGCACTGTGGCTAATCTCCCTAAATGTGGACGGAAAAAAAAATTGACGAGAGATTTCAACGCAAGATTGTGCGGATGGTGGATAAAGAACCTTGACTAACATCCAAACAAGTTCAAGCTGCCCTGCAGTCCGAGGGTACAACACTGTCAAGCCGTACTATCCGTCGGCGTCTGAATGAAAAGGGACTGTATGGTAGGAGACCCAGGAAGACCCCACTTCTTACCCCGAGACATAAAAAAGCCAGGCTGGAGTTTGCCAAAAGTTACCTGAGAAAGCCTAAAACATTTTGGAAGAATGTTCTCTCTTTTTGGGCAAAGGCATCCACTTACAGTTTACAGGAGAACAAAAGAGGCATTCAAAGAAAAGAACACGGTCCCTACAGTCAAACATGGCGGAGGTTCCCTGATGTTTTGGAGTTGCTTTGCTGCCTCTGGCACTGGACTGCTTGACCGTGTGCATGGCATTATGAAGTCTGAAGACTACCAACAAATTTTGCAGCATAATGTAGGGCCCAGTGTGAGAAAGCTGGGTCGCCCTCAGAGGTCATGGGTCTTTCAGCAGGACAATGACCCAAAACACACTTCAAAAAGCACTAGAAAATTGTTTGAGAGAAAGCACTGGAGACTTCTAAGGTGGCCAGCAATGAGTCCAGACCTGAATCCCATAGAACACCTGTGGAGAGATCTTAAAATGGCAGTTTGGAGAAGGCACCCTTCAAATATCAGGGACCTGGAGCAGTTTGCCAAAGAAGAATGGTCTAAAATTCCAGCAGAGCATTGTAAGAAACTCATTGATGGTTACCAGAAGCGGTTGATCGTAGTTATTTTGGCTAAGGCTACTTTCACATAACGATTTTTAGGGAGCCGATGCTATCCGATATAAATCGGACAGCATCGGCTCCCTTCTGATGCCTGGAATCGGATGCCAAATAGGCATCCGATCACGGCATTAAATTGTAGCCTCCGGGCTGAAAAAAAGAAAAAAAAAAAAAGTTTATGCTCACCTATTCCCGAGCCCCTGCCGTCTCCCGCCGTCTTCCTGCAGGCTCCCGGTGGCTCCTGCAGGCTGCAGAGGTCTTCTTCATGTGTACAGGACCTGCGGTGATGTCACAGTCACGTGACCGCGGGTTCCACCATGGTAACCCGCGGTCACATGACTGTGACATCACCGCAGGTCCTGAACAGCAGAAGAAGACCTTCTGCTGACACCGGGAGCCTGCAGGAAGACGGCGGGAGACGGCGGGGGCTCGGGGGGAGGTGAGCATAAACTTTTTTTTTTTTTTTAACCCTTGTGCTCCCAGTTAGGAGCAGTTTTACTGTACTGAGCACGCTCAGTACAGTAAAATCGGGTCCGAGGAGACATCAGATGTTTCCTCGGACCCTTCTCCATAGGGCCCCATGTTATAGGGATCGGGTCAGATCGGATGTGCACTAAATGCCATCCGATTTGGTCCGATCGGATTCTGTCAGATTTTATTTTCGGTGCAAAAATCGTAGCAGGCTCCAATTTTTGTACCGATATTAAATCGGACAGAATGGGATCGGACCAAATCGGATGTCATTTAGTGCACATCCGATTCGGTCCGATGCCCATAGGGCTGCATGGGGCCAAATTCGGATCCGATGCTGTCCGATTTTGATCGGACAGCATCGGATCTGAAAAATCCGTAGTGTGAAACCAGCCTAAAGGTTGTGCAACCAAGTATTAGGCTGAGGGTGCCAATACTTTTGTCCGGCCCATTTTTGGAGTTTTGTGTGAAATGATCAATGTTTTGCTTTTTGCTTCATTCTCTTTTGTGTTTTTTCATTGAAGACAAATTAAATGAAGATAATACCAAAGAATTTGTGATTGCAATCATTTTCAGGAAGAAACTGAGTATTATCTGACCGAATTGCAGGGGTGTCAATACTTTTGGCCAACACTGTAGATAGCCCCATTAAATAACCTTCGCTGCTTATAAAATGCCATTACAGCATAACATTTTACTGGAAACCAGAAACAAATGAATACAAACATATTGCACAGTTTTTACCACAAGAGTTAAGTTCTCCGAAACGAGACCTTCCACCACATTCTTCGCTACAAAGCTTCATAGTTAAATCTTTAGATATTTTCAAGTGTAACCAATGAACTTGACAATCAGTACCCTGCACTTCCTAAGGCTGTTTCTTCCTAATGTTTCCGCTCACAGGCCTATATTTACATTCTGTAACTTTGTCAGGGTTCCAGACGATAGGTGAAATAGAGGAACATTATATTCTGCTGTGGTGAAGTCCCTCCGTCTTGGCAGAACTCCCGTGATAATAAAAATAAAACACCAGAAATATACCAGTGTGCTCTTCCTGGGATCTCTGACATGACAATAATAGTTGTCATCCGCCATTCTGAAAATTCTTGTTAATTGCCTCCCAGGAAGTCTTACCTTTGTCATCAGTGGCTGTCTCTGGTCTCTGTAAGCAAACTAAAAATAAACAGAGGTCTTGACAGATTTTGGTAATGAGATGTCCAGCTGAAAAGAAAATGTCCCTGCGAAATGTCACTTCCCTGTTTATTTGTTGACCAAGATTTTTCTATATCTGCATAGACAGCAGAAGGCTTGATTATTCTAAAGATTAATTTCATAAATATTATTGATACTGTTTGTGGGTTTGTATATCTTGGGGTCAGTGGCGTAGCTAGCCCCCTCCGGGCCCGGGTGCAAGATCTGCACCCGGGCCCCCCATGTGAGGACCGGGGGGAAGGGTGCTATCAAAAAATTTTCATGCCACCCCCTCACCTGAGGACCGAGGGGGGGTGCTATCAGAGGATTTTCATGCCACCCCCTCATCTGAGGACCGGGGGGGACGGGTGCACACTCACCGCGGCCGCCATGTGTCTGCTGTAAGAAGGAGGAGGGGTGGGCAGAGCTGCAGGACAGGAAGTCCCATCCTCCCTCCTCTCCTATCGCGGTCGCGGCAGCCGCCTGCCAGCATGGGGCAACCGCGGTAGTTATGCCACTGCCTCTCAGCCCCAATGGGCCCCTCATGCCGGGGGGCCCGGGCGCTCGCCCCCCCTGCCCCTCCGCCAGCTATGCTACTGCTTGGGGTCCTAATCACTTAATGGTTTCTGTGAGAGGAGCATAGGTAGTATTTTTAGTATTGGGTTTGATCAGTACAATTAACCATAAGTAAGACTTGGAGTGTTTGATATACGTTGGGCGAATTGTTTGCTCCCAGTTTTGACCCCTTCACAATTTTTATCTTTTAAAGAACAAAGAAGAAGTAATTTTGTTAAGAATTCTGGAGGGCTTTGTTTGGAATATTTGTTATCACCTGTTAGGTCAACAGGTTCTTTTGCTCTTGTTTGGAGTCAGGGAGGACGTGATATTGAACAGAAAGTAGTGAAGTTACCGGTGTTCATTTTGTATTTAGCCATGGTCAGAGTCAGGAGTCAAACACATGAAAAGCCTGGTCATAGTCAAGATGTGAACAAGAAAGGATATCGGCTGCAACACTAACACTGGAAAAATATGAAAAAGCATATTAGCTAGTGAATGCAATGGCTGGCTATGTGCAAAGCTGCTCTATGTGAATAGGGTATACAGGCACAGCAGAAAACTGCTTGATGATATAGAGGAAAAAAATGAGAAGTTAGCTAATGCGATGGCCATAGAATCTCTTTAGCGTCATCAAGATATGAGCACAAGGAGTAACACAAGCAGAACACCAAGAAATAATGGGAGTTTAAACAGGATGTGGTACTGCCCATTTGGCCATAGCAGTAATCTTTTTTTCCTGTTTTACTGCTGGACAGCAGCTGATCTAACAGTCAAAGACGCTCCATAGTTGTGATTAGCAGCATCTTGAAGGAGGGGTAAAAGTACCAGCCCATAGAGGAGTCTATGAAGAAATGCCTGGTTGGTCTTCAAGCAGAGATTTCACATAATCCAAAGACTCCGTGAATAGTGCTGCAATGAAATGACGCAGTGCAAAATAGAAAAGAGCAGCAGAACCAGTGGGGACTTTGGGATTTCTACGTGGTATATAACTCAGTTTTCTTGAGCAAGGGATAGGTCCTTTTTAAAAGCTATCAATGGTGGCTGTATAAAGAGAAAAGAGGAGGAGACCTTATTCCTGCAGGACCCAACAGTAAGAGGTAGAAATGAAGAAGCAAAGTCAAGAAATTGTGTACTAGTGTTCAGAAATATAGGGAGAAAATGACGAGAGAGCAATATTCTTAAGGTCAGTAAGGTGACGCATGCTGAGTAGGAGTTGGTGATCTGTAGTGTCAGATGCTGCACCGAGTGCATGTTAACTATTTCCAAATATGTTGCGTATTCATAAAATAGCAATGGGATTCATTGACCTTTCATTATGTAAAGGTACTCTACAGCCAGTGGGCTGTAAAATTGTATTAGTCTAATGCTGTTGCCGATGTGGAACCAGATGTAGTAAATCATTTGCAGATTTTGATTTTGATACTAACAAGTTGAAATAATTATCCCCCGCATTTGCAAGAATCCCATTTAAATGCTCACACTGCTATAATTCTGTTTACAGGTATTTAGTGTATATGTTTTTTATTAATTTAATTAAAGAGGTTGTATTATTTAGAAAACCCTTCATATATCAGGATAGTGTGTGCTGAGTATGTGATTGTTTTGGAGTAAGGCATGGCTGGCTCAGGTTTTTAAAGGGAACCCGTCAGGTCCCCTGTGCACCAGAAATAAAAGCAGTTCTGTGCCCATTTCTATAATCCCTCACTGACACTCCCTCTATATAGTAGCAGACATAAACAGATTTCTAGAAAAAGTATTTAGAAAGACTGTTTACGAGATGCTAACTAGGGCTTTGACTAGTCGAGTGGGCGTTAATTCCCGGGCTATATGGCCCACTTAGCATGTTATCACGCCCCTGTGGGTGCCTTGAAAGTCTCTGATGCCTGGGTGCCAGGCTCACTGCGCATGGTTGGAAGTCATCTGCACTTCTAGTCATGCGCACTACTCTGAGGCCGGGTGTACATATCTCAGCTTCAGAGGGGCATAGCGCTCATGAACGGAAGTGGGAAGTGCAGTCAACTTCTGATGATGCGCAGTGAGCCTCTCTGAAGCCGGGGTGCATACACCTGGCGTCAGATAAGCTCAATACTGAGACATACAATGCTGTGCACACACGTGGCTTTGTATAGCAATGTCGATGATGCTGCAGTTCTAAAGCATTTTGTCACACCCACAAAAGAATGATAACATTCTAAGTGGGCCAACTAACAGGGGAACTAACGCCCCCTCCACTAGTCAAAATCCTAATTAGCATCTCAGAAATGGTCTTAGAATGCTTTTTCTAAAGATCTGTTCATGTATGCAACTACTTAGAGGAAGTGTTAGGCATGGATTATAGATATGTGCACAGAACTACTCATAGTTCTGGGTACCCAAAGGAGCTAAGGCTGGCTTCACACTACATTGTTTGATCTGTCAGGCTGTGTCCGGTGTTTTGCAGGATGCACTGGACACAGCTTGACAGCTCCGGACAAACAGAACTGGAGGGCAAATATGCCCTCCGATCCTGTTTTCTGCCTGAATCGGCAGTGTGCGGCTGCTGCTGCTGTCCAGTGCTGAAATTTCATATTTGTGGCTAGCGGTTCTGAAATTTCAGCCGGGAGCTCTCCAGGTGCTGAAGTTCAGCGTCGGCCGCCGCTGAACTTCAGAACCTGGTGTCCAGGAACCAGAACGATTGTATGTCATATCTGGCTCAATCCGGCGCCCATAAACTCCCATGTTAAGGGGCGCCAGAGCGCACTGGATCCGGGAGGATCCGATTTGGACCGATGTTTGCCCCGGACACAAAAATGCTTCAAGCTCTGATTTTGTGTCCGGGGCAAGAAAACAAAATGTGCCTGATCCTACCGGACAGGACAAAACCGGATGGCAAATCACATAGGAATACTATGGGGCCAAAATCAGATCCGGGGCTGTCCGATTCACACCGGACAGCCCCAGATCCCTGAAATCGTGGTGTGTAGCTAGCCTAACAGGTTCCCTTTAATCTCTTGGTCAAAATTTGTCATTGATTGTGTTGTTTGTCATCAGCAAATGCCTTCATGTGAATAGGAATCTTCTTGTCATTTGTAATGGAAATCCTATGAAATTGGATTATAAACAGTTATATGAGCGATCATTTGAAGGAAAACAATCATGATTTTTTTTTTAAATGTCAACAGCGATCAATGTGTTATATTAACCTTTATTGTCCTCTAAGAATATATAATATTCATTGATACTTTTTTGATGACACCGCCCAAATTGGAAAAGATAAGATGGCTGGTAAATCGTCAGCTTCATAATACATTTCGGATGTATTTTATTATGATTCACCTTAAAATTTCAATCTTGTGCTGTAGATTTGTAGGTTCTATGCATGTTACATGCCATATACCATAATGAATGAGTGAAACAATTATAAAATTGGAAATTTTTAGCCATACAAAAAACATTTTCAGCTTTCTGTTTCACCCAGCAGGTGCCGATTATAAAATCTATTCCCAAGTTGTTTACATTGTTCAACAGCAACTAAGGCTTTCACTGGCTAATTTGCTTTCCGCATTTCATTTATTACATATCACAGCTGTTAGCTGTTACTGAATATTCTGGTGGAGAAAACAGATAGAAATTAATGAATGAGATCACAGTCTGATATTGTTGACCAGTAACATAGAGAAACTGGAAACTGTCCTCAATGACTTCTCATCCTTAAATAAGCTCTTTAGGATTCATCGCACACAGAAAGACAAAGAAGAGCAGAGCATTTTTGCCTTAGTTGTCTATATATTGCTTGTTCTACCGGTGATTGGTGGTATTAGGATACGATTGGTGAGCTGTTCTGGCAACTTTGCCTTTGCATTGTAAACTACTCCCCTTTACTGGTTGATTGAATTGTTTGGCTACTTTATCATTGTGTACTGGGTTGTTGTTTTTTCTATATAATTCACTATTTTTACCCCTCTAAATTCATTGTCACCCAACGGCACCTTTTGTGCTTGTTATCCGTACCAAGAGTTTTGTTTTTCATTCTGTTATATGTAATTATCTCAATAAAATTTAGATTTTTTGACGAGTTTTTTCTGTGGTTTAATGACTCTCGTATGGTAGGAATTATTATATGCATTTACAGCCGATGTAACAAATCAGCTGTATGGTTTTATAATCAAATGCACTTAGCAGTGATTGAGAGTGATTGAGTATTTTGCACCTGTGATGCCTTTTCCTTTATTGCTGTGCCCACTGCATCCTGCTGAGTGCATTTGGTTAGAGACCATATAGCTGCTTTTGGTGAGTTTTTTTTAATTTAGGCTCCTTCTTTCGCTAATTAATAACAGTAGATATGACAGTCTACACACCTGTGTTAAAATGCCTGGCTTTTGCCATGTAAAAAAAATCACGCCAAGAATTATTTCAGAATTCCATGATCTGTAAAGGTACCTTCATACACAGCAATTTTGCTAGGCAATTTCACTGGCAATTTGCTGATTGCAGTGAAATCATGGACACATTGTTCTATCTTGTTGCTGTGTACAAATGGAACAATATGTCCATGATTTCACTGCAACCAGCAAATTGCCGGTGAAATTAATAGCAAAATTGCTGTGTATGAAGGTACCTTTAGGGTATGTGCGCACGGTGGGCGGGTTTGTGGCGGCGGCGGCTGGGCGGGACCCGACAGGAAGCTCCGGAGCCGTCCACCGGCTTCCTGTCGGGTATGTGCGGCGGGATACGGGCGGGTGACGGGCGGGTTAGCGCCGGCCATTCTGCAGCGGCTGGAAGCAGTACATGATTCTGCTTGCAGCCGCTGCAGAACCGGCCGGATTATAGAACAAGCTCATTCTTTGCTAACCCGCTGGGAACCCAGCGGGTTAGCAACGGATGAGCATGTGTAAACCGCCGCTGTGTGCACAGCGGGTGTCGGTTTACATAGGTTTCAATGTTAATCCAAACGCCGGTTTGGATTAACATAAATTTACATGAAATTTATGTAAACCGACCGGCGGTTTACACACCTAATCCGGCCCTAACCCGACCAGTGCGCACATACCCTTAAAGTCCACTAAGAGACAAAGTGAAATCATTTTGAAAGGGAAAAAAATGAATTAAAATCATGGTATCATACAATGGTGGAGCTGGAAGGGACCACCTGGGTCATCTGGTCCAACCCTTTGCTCAAAACAGGATCACTAAATCATTCCAGATAGATATCTGTCCAGCCTCTGTATGAAGGCTTTCTTTGAAGTAGCACTGTCAAAAAGTTTTTTCCTAATATCTAATCTATGTCGCTTCCTATTTTGTTTCATCCCATTTCCTTGTGCAAATAAAGAATAAAGCTGATCCCTTTACAATGTGCTTGAGATATTTTTAGTCAGCTATTAAGTCACCTTTCAGTCTTCTGTTTTGCAAGCTAAACATTCTCAAATCCTGTAACCATTCTTCATATGATATGGTTTGCAGACCGGTTACCATTCTGGTCACTCTTTTCTGGACTTGCTCCATTTTGTTGATGTCATTTTTTAAAATGTGTTGCCCAGAACTGGACACAGTATTCCAGATGAGGTCTGACCTAAGAGTAAAGGGCGATAGTTGCATCACGTAAACTAAACTGTATGCTTCTGTTTATACATCCCAGAATTGGGTTTGCCTTTTTCTCTGCTGCATCACACTGTTGACTTATATTTAGGGTGTGATCTATTAGTATACCCAAGTCTTCTTCACTCGTGCTGTTACTTAGCCCTATTTCTCCCATGCTGTATTTGTTTTTTTAATTTTTCTTATCCAGATGTAGGACTTAGAGTACCGTCCACTTGGCACCAGCGATCCCGACAGCGATCTGACCTGCCGGGATCGCTGGTGAGATGTCAACCTGTCAGGTCTCACCAGCGACGCAGCAACGATTCGGAATGATACGGAGGTTGTTGGGACCCTGTTTCTCAGACCTGTAGTATTGAGATCGTTGGTCATTGTCCCTGTCAAACACAGAGATGCATCCAGCGGGAGCCCGACAACCAAAAAATGTTCCAGAACGGTTTGTAACGAGCAGCGATCTCACAGCAGGGGCCTGATCGCTGCTACGTGTCACACAAAGCGAGATCGCTGTTGAGGTCGCTGTTGCGTCACAAAATTTGTGACTCAGCAACGATCTCGCTAGCGATCTTGTTTAGTGTGACGGGGCTTTAGCATTTCTTTCTGTTAAATACTATTGTGTTAGTAGCTTACTATTGTTCCAGTTTGATTAGATCTTTTTAAATCCTCTCTCTTCTCTAGTATTAGCTATCCTACTTAGCTTTGTGTCATCAGCAAATTTAATCCATTTAACCTACATTCCTTCTAACTTATTGATAAATATGTTGACAACATATGACCCAGCACATAGCCCTATGGTATGCACCTTGAGACATTCTACCAAATGGATGTGTAGCAATTTACAACCATTCTTTGAATCCGATCACTAAGCTAGTTATAAATCCACCTAACAGGTGTCTTGTCCATTCCATATTTGTTCATTTTTTCAATGAAGATGATATGAGATATTTTGTCTGAAGTCAAAATATACTATATCTACTGTGTTTCTGTAATCCACCCAGTCAGTGATTCTGCCATAGAAGGAAATTAATTGAGTCTGACATGACTTTTTAGTTGCAAACCCATGCTGGCTGTGGTTAATCACTTCATTCTCATCCAGGTACTTGCATAACAGTTATTTAATCATTTGTTCAAAGATCTTTCCTGGTATAGAAGGCAGGCGAGGCTCACAGGTCTTCCATTTTTGAATATAGGGACAACATTTACTCTTCTTCAGTCTTCTGTGATTTCTTCTGTTCTACATGAATGTTCAAAGAATATGGAGAGTGGTTCTAATTTTTCTTCTGCTATTTCCTTCAGTACGCTGGCAGTACTCATCTCGACCTGGAGACTTGAATTCATTTTTGTTAGCTAAGTATTCCTTCACTATCTCCGTTTGTATGTCGGTACTGTGTGTACGGCATATAGCATGGAATTAGGCAGCCTGAGTTGGAAAATGGCAACAAGTGGTGCACCCTAAAGTCAGATAGTTCGTACTTCAAGAAAAGTAAAAAAAAAGCAGTGGCACTCACCATTCTACCTAAAATGTAATCCTTTATTTTCAAGTCCATAAAACCAGGGCAGGTACAGAAATTGCAGCCAACAGCATTCAGAGGACTACTGCCCTTGCATCCATAACTTGCACTTCAATGGGTCCTGAACTGTTAAAAGTGCAAGCTATACATGAAATGGCGGTAGTCTTTTGAATGCTGCTGGCTGTGATTTCTGTGCCTGCCCTGGTTTTATGGACGTGAAAATAAAGGGTTAAATGTTTGGCAGAATGATGAGTGCCGCTGATTTTTTTCCTCTTTTTTGACGTATCGCTCGGTTTATAGATAGTGGAGTGAAAATCAGTTGATCTTACATTTACTTTCGAAAGAAAAGAAATGCACAATAGAAATTTAACAGTTCAGTCTTCTCATCACCACACGCCTCAAATGGTTCCTTTACTACAACAAAATCCAAACCATGGGGAAACCAATGAGACCTTGGTTGCCCACAACAGGTCAAATATTATTCCCAAAAAATGCAGCAATCACACACACATCCAACATGTCTACCCAGGATGCCAGCATTACTGTTGTAGAGGACACACATAGGCTAAAAAAAAACAATCCACGCACCAACCATGGGCCACTCATAGTTCACCAACATATCACAATTTGTAAATGTGACCTTCTACTGTGTTATTTTTATATATGTATAGGTCTGTATGTGTATGGACAGTTTTTGCTTTTAAATGTTAATGGCTATGCCAGAAAGCCATATTTAATAAAGGTTGGAATTTTCTGCTCATGAAAGCCACGTTAGTAAAATTTTAAACATAAAACCTTGTGTTGTGCTTTTTAAATTAGGAGCAACACAATATTGCTCTAATGTTCTTGAAAATACACATGGACATTTTGAGACCTATGTCAAAAACAGTGTGCATGCAGACACTCTGACATCTTTTAACACAATATGTTAGTTCAACAAGGTTACAAAGACAAACCTTGACCTCCACAGGTCCTACATAACTCATGAACATACAATGGTTTGCAAAGGCACATGAATGATGGCTAAGGAGTTGCAGTAGCTCAACAGCAGGGAATGGAGTGTCTTACTATGTGTGACAAAGGATTTTCGCTTGCCATGTTGGTAAAGCCAATAGTTATGCGGACACATGCCTTAAATAATGCTTAACCATGTTACGTAATACTTGGCATGCGACAGTATACAAGACACCCTCGGCCATTAATAATACAACTTGGGCATAAGCCATCAATGCAGGCCATAAACAAGGCCATGGTCTACAACTAACGGCGTTCTCATGCCAAAACACATTGTCACATTTATGAATTGTAATAGGTGATGGCAGGCCTTAGCCTCACCATCGGTAGGTTATATGTGGGGAATACTTGCGGGGTAGCCATGACATTGGACGGGCAACTACATTAAAAGCAAAAATCACACTGCCACATAAGAAAGTAGCTGCACAAAAGGAGTATGCGATGAACACCCAGTGTACAACGCCGCAGAGGAACTAAATACATTTCTATCATCATTAACACTGTCCAACAAAAACCACCACAACAATAACACAACAGTAATGTTGGAATAGAGTGCACTACACCTTGCAAAAGGAACCATATTTACCGTGTACCAATATACAACAATATGTTAGTAATAGTGAAGAGCGAGCATGCTCGGCGCTACTCGTTACTCACACGAGTATCCCGATTCTCGGGATGCTCGGCGAGCACCAAGTACCGCCGAGATGCTCAGACTCTTCACTAATAATTATCGATCTGACTCAAATACACAGTTCCCTTCAGTGCACACAGTGATCTGGAACCTCACAAGAGCAGATTGATTGTTAGGATCCCTCTGGGGGGCACAGCAAGGTGTTGTATGTTGTAACGATTTTAAAAAGAATTGGGCTCGGTGCTCGAGCCGAGTACACGAGTATCTTAGGATGCTCGACCCAGCATCGAGCACCCGAGCATTTTAGTACTCGCTCATCACTAGTTAGTAAGCATCAATCAAGAACAATGTCACTCAAGGCTTTCTTTCAAGGATTTGCTGTGAGGAGTGTTGTGATTCCCACAATGTGGGCAAGTGTGTAGGCAATGTGGTGTCTAATTTCAATTACAAATTGCATGTGGAAAACGCTTTGCACACGGATTACACTCGGACACCACTCGGATGTGATCCGAGAAAGTGTCGGACACTCGCATAGCAGTTGGATGCACAACAAAGCCAAAAACGGATGTCACTCGTACGACTCTCCTGGATGAGAATCGGACCGTTTTTTGTCACACCAGTGTGTTTCCACCCTAAAGAAGCTGATCTATGGTTTATTAAAGCTAATATAGCACTAATTGTGCAAGGTACAATATTTAGACAATTTAGACACCTATTATAAACCATAGTTAGAATTATCTCCTAACAAAAGGGTGCTCAAAACTATTTCACTCCACACTACATGCCATCTTGAGAGGGGATAGTTTTATATTTACAATATAATCCATACCACCCTGAAAGGAGATGTCTTTTTGCACTATTCCCTTTACTGTTTTGATAGGATATATTTATTTGACATCTGGAAAGGAAATAGGTTTATATCATTCTTCATTCTTTTCTGAACTGTCCCATTGTCTTTATGGAAAGGTGATTTATTTTGATTTGTACAATGACACTTAAATAATGATAGTTGCAATATTGATATAGCTAATGCTGCACCAGTTATTTTGTACAAACCTGGATAATGTGCAATATTTAATTTAATATCATTATTGTAAGTATTATCTGATTGTTTAGTGCATCACTATTTTGATATGTTACATTGGGATGTGATAGATTGTTTCTATTGATAATGTGGAGATTTTGAAAAACCACATACTTTACAATACTGGAAAATATATCTTTGTTCCATGTTAGCCAGTAGTTTGAAAAATATTAATATTTGAGAGACCTCTGCAGTTGATACCTTTTTAGTGGGTGACTGAAAGCTTTCATATTACTCAGGTCTCGTCAGATACCATTCTTGATAAAGAGACCTTAGCAGTCTCAAAAGCTTGCTATTTATGACCACATTTTCAGTTGGCCATTAAATGGTATCAACCACTG
The DNA here is from genome assembly GCA_033576535.1 of Allobates femoralis. Lineage (NCBI taxonomy): Eukaryota > Metazoa > Chordata > Amphibia > Anura > Aromobatidae > Allobates > Allobates femoralis. The sequence continues at coordinate 494,999,261 of JARQOC010000005.1, forward strand.
TTGACTCTAAAATTTTAACCCCTTCACGACCAAGGACATATATGTACGTCCTTGGCCATGTCCCTCCTCTTATGTGTGATCAAGTGCTGAGCTCACGTCCTTCCCCACACATCTCAGCTGATCTGATGAGCTGAAATGTGTAGCTAACAGCATTGATTGGATCAGCGATCCAGTCGGTGCTAATAACGCTTTGTCAATCACTGACAGCGTAATCCAAAGCACCACAGCGGGGATTGAGCTGTTTCCCCCCCGGGATTGGAGGTCCTGTGATGCAATCACGGGACCTCCATCTGTTACGTTGACAGCCTGGGGTCCACTGATGACCCTAGATGCTGTCTGGAAGTACTTCCTGCTGGAGATCCCCCAGTGACATCACCAGCAGGGAGTGATCATTTCTCTCATAATCGGATGTGCTGTAGCTTATCTGAATAAAAGAGAAGCAATCAGACTGTGCAGCACTGAGGCCCCCTAGTGGGCCAAGTAATATGAAAAAAAAAATAAAAAAAGTTTTTTAAAGTATGAAAAGAAACCCACAAGTTCAAAACACCACCCTTTTGCCCCATTGAAAATAAAACTATTAAATAAAAAAAACACAAATTTAGTAATGCCACGTTCAGAAATGCCCGATCTATCAAAATATAAAATCAATCAGATCAGTAAACCGCGTAATGGAAAAAAAAGTCTAAACAACAAAATTAATTTTATTTGTTGCCGCAAGATTGCTATAAAATGCAACAACGGGCGATCAAAACTACGCATTTACCCAAAAATGGTATCAATAGAGATGTCAGCTCAAGATGCAAAAAATAAGCCATACCACAGCCCCAGATCCCGAAAAATATGTGGACTTGTACTGACCTGAGGCATCATACTGACATGTCAATTTTACCATAGTGAACATGAGGAATAAAAAAAACAAAAAAACAAATGCGCAATTGCAAATTTTTTGCAATTTCACCACATTTGGAATTTATTTTCCATTTTTCTGTACACTATATGATAAAAAAATCTTTAATTTCAAAAGTACAACTTGTCCCGCAAAAAATGAGCCCTCATATATCTGTGTTGATGGAAAAATAAAAAAAAGTTATGACTGTTGAAAGAATGGAAAGAAGGAAAGAGAAAAATGAAAAATGGAAAACGCAAAATCGCACCGGGTGAAAGGGTCAATATATAAATATATATACATATATATATACTGTATATTATCTCAGTGAAGGTATCATGCTACTCATTCATCAGTAAATCTGGATAGTGAGAGGATGTCACAGTTCGGAGTTTAGTCATAGAGATAGTCATAGAGATTAAGAGAGGAAGCTTTAAAACACTGAATTAGGCTGCTTTTACATTGAGATTTTCTTGGATCCGTGGCAGCCACAGATCCGATTTGGCCCCCATGTATCCCTATGGGCAACGGATCGGATTTGGCCTACCGTATATACTCGTGTATAAGCCGACCCGTGTATAAGCCGACCCCCCTACTTTTGCCCCAAAACCTGGGAAAATCTATTGACTCGTGTATAAGCCGAGGGTGGACCCTAGCACAAGTATACAGCCCCCAGCAGTGTGGTATACACCAGTCCCAGAGGTAGATACAGCAGCCCCAGTGGTAGTATACACGCAGCCCCAGTAGTATATACAGCCCCAGTGGTAGTATATACAGCCCCAGTGGTAGTATACAGGGCCCCAGAGGTATATAGCAGCCCCAGTGGTAGTATACAGTGCCCCAGAGGTATATAGCAGCCCCAGTGGTAGTATACAGGGCCCCAGAGGTATATAGCAGCCCCAGTGGTAGTATACAGTGCCCCAGAGGTATATAGCAGCCCCAGTGGTAGTATACAGGGCCCCAGAGGTATATAGCAGCCCCAGTGGTAGTATACAGTGCCCCAGAGGTATATAGCAGCCCCAGTGGTAGTATACAGGGCCCCAGAGGTATATAGCAGCCCCAGTGGTAGTATACAGTGCCCCAGAGGTATATAGCAGCCCCAGTGGTAGTATACAGGGCCCCAGAGGTATATACAGCCCCAGTGGTAGTATACAGTGCCCCAGAGGTATATAGCAGCCCCAGCGGTAGTATACAGGGCCCCAGAGGTATATAGCAGCCCCAGTGGTAGTATACAGTGCCCCAGAGGTATATAGCAGCCCCAGTGGTAGTATACAGGGCCCCAGAGGTATATAGCAGCCCCAGTGGTAGTATACAGTGCCCCAGAGGTATATAGCAGCCCCAGTGGTAGTATACAGGGCCCCAGAGGTATATAGCAGCCCCAGTGGTAGTATACAGTGCCCCAGAGGTATATAGCAGCCCCAGCGGTAGTATACAGGCAGCCCCAGTAATGCAGGCCCCCCCAGCGTCTCTCCGGTCACCTGTAAAGCAAGCTATACTTATCAGTGTCCCGCTCGCACCCGCCGCTGCCGACATCCACGATCCTCCATCTTCATGCGACTCCTCTTCCTGTTTCCTGTGCGCGTCGCCGGGAATGACGTCATTGCCGGCGACGCGCACAGAAACAGGAGAGAGGAGTCGCATGAAGATGGAGGATCGTGGATGTCGGCAGCGGCGGGTGCGAGCGGGACACTGATAAGTATAGCTTGCTTTACAGGTGACCGGAGAGACCCTGGGGGGGCCCTGCATTACTGGGGATGCGGGGGCTGCTGTATACCGATGTATACATCGGTATGTACCGATGTATACATCGGTATACAGCACTGACTCGCGTATAAGCCGAGGGGGGTACTTTTCAGCCCAATTTTTGGGCTGAAAAACTCGGCTTATACGCGAGTATATACGGTAATTGCCATCCAATTTGTGTCGGATCCGATTGTGTCCGATTTTTTGCTGCACCCAAAAGCGGAGACTGCTCCGATTTTGGACACTGCAGACCAAATCGGATTCAACCCGATCTGCAGCCATTAATATGGGGGCCTTTGGAGCACGGGTCCGAGAAAACAGCTGATCGTTTCTCGGATCCGATTTTAGTGTACTGAGCATGCTCAGTACACTAAAACTGCTCTTTCCCATGTAATTTCACTTTCGCAATGTATATACATATATTGCGGAAGTGAAATTAAGTAAAAGCAAGTATTAAAAATAAGAAATATATATGCTCACCTCTTCTGGCTTGAGGACCTAGCTGGGCGGGGCTAACCGATCAGCTGATCGGTCACATCACCGGTTACTGTGGTAACTGCTGTCATGGGATCGATCAGCTGATCGGGTAGCCCTGCCTCCCCAGGTTCTTCAACCCTTGGGAGCTAGATGGAGCGCTTCAGGGGACTCGCTGGAGAGGTGAGCATATATATTTTTTATTTTTAACACTTGCTTTTACTTAAGTTCACTCCCGCAATATATATATATATATATACATTGGGGAGTGAAAGTGCCCGGCTAAGGATAGTTATCGTTGTCGGGATCGCTGTTGCGTCGTTGTGTGTGACGGGAGCTTAAATGGTAAGTATAAAGTCATGGCCAAAAGTTTTGAGAATTATACAAATATTAATTTTTACAAAGTCTACTGCTTCAGTTTTTCTAATGGCAATTTGCATATACTCCAGAATGTCATAAAGAGTGATCAGCTTAACAGCATTTACTTGCAAAGTCAATATTTGCCTAGAAAATGAACTTTAACCCCCAAAACACATTTCAACATCATTGCAGTCCTGCCTTAAAATGAGCAGCTAACATCGTTTTAGTGATTGTTTCATTAACACAGGTGTGGGTGTTGATGAGGACAGGGCTGGCGAACAATCAGTCATGATTAAGTAAGAATGACACCACTGGACACTTTAAAAGGAGGCTGGTGCTTGGTATCATTGTTTCTCTTCAGTTAACCATGGTTATCTCTAAAGAAACACGTGCAGCCATCATTGCACTGCACAAAAATGGCCTAACAGGGAAGAGTATCGCAGCTACAAAGATTGCACCTCAGTCAACAATCTATCGCATCATCAAGAACTTCAAGGAAAGAGCTTCCATTGTTGTCAAAAAGGCTCCAGGGCGCCCAAGAAAGACCAGCAAGCGCCAGGACCGTATCTTAAAACTGTTTCAGTTGCGGGATCGGACTACCAGCAGTGCTGAGCTTGCTCAGGAATGGCAGCAGGCTGGTGTGAGTGCTTCTGCATGCACTGTGAGGCGGAGACTCTTTGAGCAAGGCCTGGTTTCAAGGAGGGCAGCAAAGAAGCCACTTCTCTCCAGAAAAAACATTAGGGACCGACTGATATTCTGCAAAAGGTACAGGGAGTGGACTGCTGAGGACTGGGGTAAAGTCATTTTCTCTGATGAATCCCTTTTTCGATTGTTTGGGATATCTGGAAAACAGCTTATTCGGAGAAGAAGAGGTGAGCGCTACCACCAGTCTTGTCTCATGCCAACTGTAAAGCATCCTGAAACCATTCATGTGTGGGGTTGCTTCTCAGCCAAGGGAATCGGCTCACTCACAGTCCTGCCTAAAAACACAGCCATGAATAAAGAATGGTACCAAAATGTCCTCCAAGACCAACTTCTCCCAACCGTCCAAGAGCAGTTTGGCACCCAACAGTGGCTTTTCCAGCATGATGGAGCACCTTGCCATAAAGCAAAGGTGATAACTAAATGGCTCAGGGAACAAAACATAGAGATTTTGGGTCCATGGCCTGGAAACTCCCCAGATCTTAATTGAGAACTTGTGGTCAATCATCAAGAGACGGGTGGACAAACCAACAAATTCTGCCAAAATGCAAGCATTGATTATGCAAGAATGGACTGCTATCAGTCAGGATTTGGTCCAGAAGTTGATTGAGAGCATGCCAGGGAGAATTGCAGAGGTCCAGAAGAAGAAGGGTCAACACTGCAAATATTGACTTGCTCCATTAACTCATTCTAACTGTCAATATAACCTTTTGGAACTCATAATATGATTGCAATTATATTTCTGTATGTGATATAAACATCAGACAAGCACAAATAAAAAACAGAGGGCAGCAGATCATGTGAAAATATAATTTTGGTGTCATTCTCAAAACATTTGGCCATGACTGTACTATGAAGATAAGCAAGCTAAACAACTCATATCAAGAATGTTGATTTAGAGGGCCTTGTGTTTGTCCTAACTACATAAAGTTGGGATGGAAACGATATCTATGGCCCTTGGCTTTACAAGACTTGTGAAAATAAGCGAATACGATGAAGCGTCCCACATGTACAATTTCCATTGAGCAATGTGGCTGTAATGCTTCTGTGTTACCTAGACCTTCGTCTTAATCTGGAGAACATTTGATATATTTTCTACATGAAGTAGGTTGGTTTCACACTGCCGTTTTTTTGAAATCTGTGTGATTCCATCTTAAACTAGGTGCACCCAAATCTGTTTTCGACCCCATTGACTTTCAACATGCTGCGATTTTGTTGTGTGTGTCAAAAAAGTGACCACCCCGGATCTGGGGCAATTCGGGTTGATTTGAAATGTGGCTCTAAGGAACTCGGATCCAGCGGACTCCAGATCCTGCTGGATCCAGGCTCCGGATCCGGGTTTTTGAACTGCACATGCCCAGAATGCACTTCCAAATGACATGCCCCCTATGGGTTGTGTTCTTTACCACCAGATATGTGTAAAAAAGGTGCAGAACCGGATGCAACTGGATGCTCCCGCACTGGTATTATCACTGATCTGTGACACGGTGTGAGTGCATCCAGTTCCATCATTGTGAGGAAATCCAGGGGGATGCAGTTTTTTTCCACATCCCCCTGGATTCCAAAAATGTCTGTGTAAAACCAGCCTTAGGCTCCTTTCACATCAGCATGTTTCGCTGATTGCGGCACATCCAGCAGAATAATTGCATCTTCCGCCTAACGGCTGCACTTGCGGCACACTTGGGGCAAACCCCATGCATTGTCTATGGGGCTTCAGCAAGTGTGACAATTGCAGTTTTGGTGCGATTCGGCAAATTCGGCAATTGCGGCCGTGAACAAAACCGCGGCTAGTAGTGTTTTTTTTTTTCCGCCGCCGCAAGTGTCTGTTCTGCCGCATTCAACAGAACTGGACTTGCCGCACCCGACCGCAAGCCCCATAGACATTGCATGGGGCTTGACGCAAGTGTGCCGAAAGTGCAGCCGTTAGTGCCTGATCTGCTGCTATCAGCGAAAACCGCTGATGTGAAAGGAGCCTTACACTGTCATTTTAGGCAACACAACGTATTATGTGTCAAACCTAATGTGTAGTTTAAAGCTGTTTTTAATAAACGGCCTCAATAAATATCAAATTCTAGTCCTTACCGTGAATTCACTTCATGAAATAGCTACTCAATCATATGTGAACTGCAGTCTGGAATAAATTGCTATGTTTATTTCTAGACTTTTTTTCAGTTAAAAAGAAAAAGTAAGAAAAGTTTACTGAGTATTAGCATGATTACCGGGGCCAAATGAATCAGTATGAACCTTGTACATATGAAGTAGCGGGGCCGTTGCTATGGATTTTAGATTATTTAAGGCTGTAAGCATTTAATGGCAATGTTCTCAGTAATAACACATTTTTCATGTCGCTGTCTTGTTTTTGTAAATTTAAAAGTGTTCTTTGGGTTACTCTAATTTAATTTTTTTACGGATGGACCTGTTGCTATGGTTTTATGCGAAGGTGAACTGTAATATATTACAGCATTTTTTTATTTACTTATCTTAGTAATTTTATTTAAATTGGATGGGGGATGAACAGAAGTGACTCTATAGGTCTGGTATTACCATTTTGAATTAGTTTTAAAGTGGATGACATCACATTTACATGATTTAAAAAAAGATAAGTATCTTCCTTGCACATCATCGGTGTTGTGTAGTATCTATGTAAAGATGGAAAACTTTTAATGGGTACCAATTTTGTACCCACTAGATAGGAAAATTAAATAATTCAAATTTAGTAAATGGATAGCTTGTAGTGTCATAAACAGGGCCGGCCTTATGTTGAATGGTGCCCTGTGCGAATTTGCCTTATGGGCCCCCACGCCATTACTTACTCAGAACACATGAGCATACATGTTTGTACATGATCTATTCATGGTCTTCAAGGAGAGCAGGGAGGGGCCTTGCTATGCTAGGGTCAGAAAAAATCAGGGACCCAAGACCTATATCCTCTCCCACCTGTCATTACCAACCCTCCCATATATAGAGGTGTTACCTGTCATCTTACAGGAGGAGGAGGTGAGCTGTGATATCACCTATTGTGAATGGTGGATCCTGTGTTATCTACTGTATATAGAGGTGTTATCAGTCATTGTACAGGAGGAGGAGGTGAGCTGTGATATCACCTATTGTGAATGGTGGATCCTGTGTTATCTACTGTATATAGAGGTGTTATCAGTTATTGTACAGGAGGAGGAGGTGAGCTGTGATATCATCTATTGTGAATGGTGGATCCTGTGTTATCTACTGTATATAGAGGTGTTATCAGTCATTGTACAGGAGGAGGAGGTGAGCTGTGATATCACCTATTGTGAATGGTGGATCCTGTGTTATTTACTGTATATAGAGGTGTTATCAGTCATTGTACAGGAGGAGGAGGTGAGCTGTGATATCACCTATTGTGAATGGTGGATCCTGTGTTATATACTGTATATAGAGGTGTTATCAGTCATTGTACAGGAGGAAGTCAGCTGTGATATCACCTATTGTGAATGGTGGATCATGTGTTATCTACTGAATATAGAGGTGTTATCAGTCATTGTACAGGAGGAGGAGGTGAGCTGTGATATCATCTATTGTGAATGGTGGATCCTGTGTTATCTACTGTATATAGAGGTGTTATCAGTCATTGTACAGGAGGAGGAGGTGAGCTGTGACATCATCTATTGTGAATGGTGGATCCTGTTTTATCTGCTGTATATAGAGGTGTTGACTCTTGAATAATGCAGCATTTCAAATAAGAACATACTCCAAAAGCTTCTGGGGACCGAGACAGATAGGAGAGTAGCAAGAAAGGCTAGTCCCTGGTGAATTCACCCCATTTGCGTGTATACGGAGAGACCGGTCACTCAAGGCAGTCAGCAGGGAGAAGCCTTCAGGGAACGGACTTTCTGACTAGTCTCCAGCAAGATTTGATCCCTGACAGAACCCCCCCCCATAGTATTCCACATAGTATATTGCACCCCCAAATTCCTCCATATATTATGCACCCCAATAGACCTCCATATAATATAATGCACCCCCATAGTCCTCAATATAGAATAATGCACCACCACAGTCCTACATATAGTATACTAGATGGCGGCCCGATTCTAAAGAATCGGGTAGTCTAGAATCCATATATAGTTTATTTACTAATAGTTAGGGTGTGCGGTGAAATGAATTGTGTGTATACAGGTGGCTCAGTGGGTAGCAGAGTATACGGTTGCTCAGTGGTTAGCACTGCGCGGTGGCTCAGTGGTTAGCACTGCGCGGTGGCTCAGTGGTTAGCACTGCGCGGTGGCTCAGTGGTTAGCACTGCGCGGTGGCTCAGTAGTTAGCACTGTGTGGTGGCTGAGTGGTTAGCAGTGAGTGCGGTGGCTCAGTGGTTAGTAGTGAGTGCGTGGGCAGAGTGGTCAGCGCAGCGCCGTGGGCAGAGTGGTCAGCACAGCGCCGTAGGCAGAGTGGTCAGCACAGCGCCGTGGGCAGAGTGGGCAGCGCAGTGCCGTGGGCAGGGTGGTCAGCGCAGCGCCGTGGGCAGGGTGGTCAGCGGTGGGGGGGGACGGACACACACACACAGACACACACTCCGATATATTTACCACCGTCCCTGCTTCTTCCCTGCCACCTGCGTCTTCCTGAGTCCTCTGTTCTGCCGACATGTCGCCGCACCCAGGACTGGATCCAATATTGCGTCCGGGAACTCTCGGTGGCCCGATTCTAACGCATTGGGTATTTTAGAATATAGAAATAGAGATTGCATGGGGAAGGCGGTGATTGCTGAATTGGGAGGAACTTTGAAGAAGGAGCGGCCGGTGAAGAACGGCGTGGCAGGGGGGAGGAGGGAGGACAGAACAGCAGGGGGAGGAGGATGGAGGACAGAGGAGGTAGCGGCGGGGTGTGGGAGGATGTAGCAGCACAGGCAGGGGGAGGAAGGAATGGCAGGGGGAGGATGGAGCACAGAGCGGCAGGGGGAGGAGGACGGAGGATGAAGCGGCGGGGTGGGGGAGGATGGAGCAGCACAGGCAGGGGGAGGACAGAGGATGGAGTGGCAGAGGGAGGAGGACAAAGGAAGGAGGAGGAAGCGTTGCGGTGGGGGAGGATGGAGCGGCACAGGCAGGGGGAGGATGGAGCAGCAGGGGGAGGATGAAGCACAGAGCGGCGGGGGGGGGTGGAGGACAGGATGAAGCGGCGGGGTGGGAGAGAACGGAGCAGCATAGGCAGGGGGAGGACGGAGGATAGAGTGGCGGAGGTGAGGAAGGCAAAGGAAGGAGGAGGAAGCGGTGGGGTGGGGGAGGATGGAGTGGCACAGGCAGGGGAGGACGAAGCGGCATGGGGAGGACTAAGCACAGAGTGGCGGGAGGGAGGAGGGTGTAGGATGAAGCAGCGAGGTGGGGGAGGACGAAGCAGCACGGGCAGGGGAGGACGGGGGATGGAGTGGCGGAGGTGAAGAGGACAAAGGAAGGAGGAGGAAGCGGTGGGGGAGGATGGAGCGGCACAGGCAGGGGGAGGACGGAACGACAGGGGGAGGACAGAGTGGCAGGGGAGGACAGAGCGGCAGGGGGAGAACAGAGCGGCAGGAGGAGGACAGAGGACGAAGCGGTGGGGTGGAGGAGGATGGAGCAGCCCAGGCAGGGGGAGGATGGAGTGGTGGAGAGGAGGCGGACAAAGGAAGGAGGAGGAAGCGATGGAGGAGGATGGAATGGTACAGGCAGGGGGAGGACGGAGCACAGAGCGGTGGGAGGAGGATGATGGAGGACAAAGCGGCGGGGTGAGGGAGGATGGAGCACTGTAAGGCAGCTTAGTGGTTAGCAGTGCGCGGTGGCTCAGTGGTTAGCACTGCGCGGTGGCTCAGTGGTTAGCACTGCGCGGTGGCTCAGTGGTTAGCACTGCGCGGTGGCTCAGTGGTTAGCACTGCGCGGTGGCTCAGTGGTTAGCACTGGGCTGTGGCTCAGTGGTTAGCACTGCGCGGTGGCTCAGTGGTTAGCAGCGAGTGCGGTGGGCAGAGTGGTCAGCGCAGCGGCGCTGTGTGGGCAGGGTGGTCAGTGCAGCGGCGCTGTGTGGGCAGGGTGGTCAGCGCAGCGGCGCTGTATGGGCAGGGTGGTCAGCACAGCGGCGCTGTGTGGGCAGGGTGGTCAGCGCAGCAGCGCGGTGGGCAGGGTGGTCAGTGCAGCGGGGCTGTGTGGGCAGGGTGGTGAGCGCAGCGGCGCTGTGTGGGCAGGGTGGTCAGCGCAGCGGCGCTGTGTGGGCAGAGTGGTCAGCGCAGCGGCGCTGTGTGGGCAGAGTGGTCAGCGCAGGGCAGAGTGGTCAGCGGTGGGCAGAGTGGTCAGCGGTGGGGCGGACGGACACACACTCCGATATACTTACCACCGTCCCTGCTTCTTCCCTGGCGCCTGCGTCTTCCTGAGTCCCGACATGTCGCTGCACCCAGGACTGGATCCAATATGGCGTCCGGGAACTCTCGCGAGACTTCCCGGACGCCATCTTGGAGAAAGTATGTCGCCACCCCTGGAGCCATGGATCCAATATGGCGTCCGGGAAGTCTCGCGAGACTTCCCGGATGCCGTATTGGATCCAGTTCTCCAGGGGCGGCGACATGTCGGCGGTGGAGAAGACGGAGGAGAGGTGGTAAATATAGGCGACTGTGTGTGCGTGTGTTGTGTGTGTGGTGTGTGTATGTGTTAGGGGCTGCCATAAGCGTAGCGGGCTCTATGAGTCCCGGCTCCCGCTTACGGCCGCCATCTTGGCTCACCCTGAGCGGGTGTAGCTCTGCCGGACGTTGGGACAAAGTGACGGATGTGAGGTCACAAATCCTTCCGGCTTTTATATACAAGATTGCACACCCACAGACCTCCATATAGAATAACTAGCTGGGAGCCCGATGCACATGCATCGGGATTCTAGAACGGCGAGTCTTCGCGGCCAATGCTTCGCGCTGCTAAGTCGACTCGCCATGCCCGCTGCGCGGGCATAGCGAGTCGCCTTAGAACTGCTCGCAATGGCCGCGGCGCGGCCAATGCTTCGGGCGTATCCACATGACCACGCACGACTCGCAATGGCCGCTTCGCGGCCAATGCTTCGCGCGTATCCACATGACCACACCGGGGGCAAAAAAGCCATTCGCAATTATATAATAGATGCACCCCCACATTTCTCCATATAGAATAATGCACCCACACAGTTCTCTATCTAGAATGCACACTCAAAGTCCTCCATTTAGTATAATGCATGCCACAGTCCTCCGTATAGTATATTGCACACTTAAAGCATGACATATAGTACAATACACCCCCACATTCAGCTCCGTACACCTCGTACACACTCGGCTCAGCTCCGTACACCTCGTACACACACTCGGCTCAGCTCCGTACACCTCGTACACACTTGGCTCCACTCCATACACCTCGTACACATTCGGCTCCGCTCCGTACACTTCGTACACACGCGGCTCTGCTCCATACACCTCGTACACACTCGGCTCCACTCCATACACCTCGTACACACTCGGCTCCACTCCATACACCTCGTACACATTCGGCTCCGCTCCATACACCTCGTACACATTCGGCTCCGCTCCATACACCTCGTACACACACGGCTCCGCTCCGTACACCTCGTACACACGTGGCTCCGCTCCATACACCTCGTACACACACGGCTCTGCTTGGTACACCTCGTACAAACTCAGCTCCACTCTGGAAACACACGGCTCCGCACACCTCGTACACGTGGCTCAGCTCCGTACACACGTTACTCTGCTCAGTACACCTCATACACACTCAGCTCCGCTCCGTACACAATCGGCTCCGCTCCGTACACCTCGTGCACACTCGGCTCCACTCCGTACACCTGATACACACTCGGCTCTGCTCCGTACACCTCGTACACACTCGGCTCTGCTCCGTACACCTCGTACACACTCGGCTCTGCTCCGTACACCTCGTACACACTCGGCTCTGCTCCGTACACCTTGTACACACTCGGCTCTGCTCCGTACACCTCGTACACATTCGGCTCCGCTCCGTACACCTCGTACACACTCGGCTCCGCTCCGTACACCTCGTACACACTCGGCTCCACTCTGGAAACACACGGCTCCGCACATAACATACACGTGACTCTGCTCAGTACACCTCATTCACACTCAGCTCCACTCTGTACACACGCGGCTCCTCTCTGTACACCTCGTACAGATACAGCTCCGCTCCATACACCTCGTACACATGCGGCTCCACTCCGTACACCTCCTACACACACGGCACTGCTCCTTACACCTCGTACACACGTGGCTCCGCTCCATACACCTCGTACACACACGGCTCTGCTTGGTACACCTCGTACAAACTCAGCTCCACTCTGGAAACACACGGCTCCGCACACCTCGTACACGTGGCTCAGCTCCGTACACACGTTACTCTGCTCAGTACACCTCATACACACTCAGCTCCGCTCCGTACACAATCGGCTCCGCTCCGTACACCTCGTGCACACTCGGCTCCACTCCGTACACCTGATACACACTCGGCTCTGCTCCGTACACCTCGTACACACTCGGCTCTGCTCCGTACACCTCGTACACACTCGGCTCTGCTCCGTACACCTCGTACACACTCGGCTCTGCTCCGTACACCTTGTACACACTCGGCTCTGCTCCGTACACCTCGTACACATTCGGCTCCGCTCCGTACACCTCGTACACACTCGGCTCCGCTCCGTACACCTCGTACACACTCGGCTCCACTCTGGAAACACACGGCTCCGCACATAACATACACGTGACTCTGCTCAGTACACCTCATTCACACTCAGCTCCACTCTGTACACACGCGGCTCCGCTCTGTACACCTCGTACAGATACAGCTCCGCTCCATACACCTCGTACACATGCGGCTCCACTCCGTACACCTCCTACACACACGGCACTGCTCCTTACACCTCGTACACACTCGGCTCCACTCCATACACCTCCTACACACACGGCACTGCTCCGTACACCTCGTACACACGCGGCAGTGCTCCGTACACCTCGTGCACATGCGGCATTGCTCGTACACCTCGTACACACTCGGCTCTGCTCCATACACATAGTACACACTGGGCTCCGCTCTGTACACCTAGTACACTCTGGGCTCCGCTCTGTACACCTCGTACACACGTCTCCGCTCCGTACACCACGTACACACGCGGCTCTGCTCCGTACACCTCGTACACACGCGGCTCCGCTCCGTACACCACGTACACACGCGTCTCTGCTCCGTACACCTCGTACACACTCGGCTCAGCTCCGTACACCTCGTACACACTCGGCTCAGCTCCGTACACCTCGTACACACTCGGCTCAGCTCCGTACACCTCGTACACACTCGGCTCAGCTCCGTACACCTCGTACACACTCGGCTCAGCTCCGTACACCTCGTACACATTCGGCTCAGCTCCGTACACCTCGTACACACTCGGCTCCGCTCCGTACACCTCGTACACACTCGGCTCAGCTCCGTACACCTCGTACACACTCGGCTCAGCTCCGTACACCACATACACACGTCTCCGCTCCGTACACCTCGTACACACTCGGCTCCGCTCCGTACACCTCGTACACACTCGGCTCCGCTCCATACACCTCGTGCACACGCGACTCCGCTTCATACACCTCATACACACTCGGCTCCGCTCCGAACACCTCATGCACACTCAGCTCCATACACCTTGTACACACTCGGCTCCACTCCTTACACCTCATACACACGCAGCTCTGCTACATTCACACTATACATCCCTCTTGATCCCACACAAACATCCATTTCTTCACCTCTTCACTTCCTGCTTGGTGGAAGCTGCCCTGCATACTCGGAGATGCTGATCATGTGATCCCTGACTCCTCCCCTCCATTGACATCATCACAGGTCCTGTAAGCACAGGCCTCTGCAGCTCCACAGGTGGGCTCACACTGCAGGGTGGGGGGGGATAACGCGGCGGCAGCAGCCAGGACTATAGTAGAGAGAGTGGCATCAGCAGGGAGCCCGCGCTACCACCGGGCGCCCCTGCGGATGCCGTCCTCTGTCTACTAGCAGCCGCACAGATCTAGCAAAGCCCCTGGGAGCGGGAGCAGGGCAGCAAATAACAATGACAGCTGTCTCCCTGCGGCGCCCCCTGGAGCGTGGCGCCCTGTGCGGCCGCACGACTCGCACATGCCAAAGGCCGGCCCTGGTCATAAACATACATTGAAGGTAGCCAGTTTACAGAAATTATTACCAACTACTAGATCCAGTGTAATGGTGGAAACACACTTATATGAGATGTATGCGAGTAACTTGTATGCATCTCGCATGACTCACACAGAACGGCCCCTGTTTCTCTGGACGGAGAGTGCGCCAGCCGTGTGTGTTTCTATGGCTCTCCAGGCTCCCATCCATTGAGGCAGGGGCCGTTCCGGGTGAAGAATGAGAGATGTATGCGAGATACTGGCATGCATCTCGCATCGTGTGTTTCCACTTATCTCGAGTACAGAAAGACAACCATGAATATTATCCCACCCCCAATGCTATACATTCTGGTTATGCTTGCATACACCAAAAGGTTATGTGTCCACATGGACTGAATCAATATAATAACACTTTGGCACATGTTTGTTAAGATGTTGAAATGTAGGAGTTCACTTTGAGTATGAGGATAGAATTAGAGCTGCCTTAAAGCCAATTATTCTTGTCAATGTTCTTAAAATTGAAGGGGGTGTCTCTAAAGGCCCCGTTACACGGGACAACATCGTTAACGATGTTGTTGATACGTCACGGGTTTGGAGTCGTTCCAGCGACATCGTTAGGACATTGTTGCGTGTAACACTGAGATTCAACGATAAGTTGTTGGATCGGTGATCGCAGGTTTGAGAACATGTTCTCAAACCTCAAGATCAACGATCCGCCAACCTGCTATATCGTTGTGTGTGACACGTTTATGACTTCGCCCATTCACAGCAATGAGCAGGGATCGTTTGCGGGGTTTGCAAACAATACCTGCTCACAACATCATTGGTGAGTTGTCCACGATATCTATACGTGTGACATTTCACCAACGATGTCAAAACGATGTCCTAATGACCGCGCGACCACAAGATCGTTGCGGACATCGTTCCAACGTCTTGCCGTGTAACGGTGCTTTAAGGGGTACTTCATACACTGCAACATCGCCACCAGCCCTCCAGCATGACTGCATGATGCACAAAACTTCAACACAAGGAGCCATAAACTACCTTTCTGCTAACCATGTGATGGACCTTGATGTATGGACCCCCATACGCTCAGCCAGACCACGTCTGTGTATCCACTAATTTGGATCTCGGACTGCATTCCCTATCAAACAGAGGCCTCCAAGGGCAGCATACACCTATCTAACTGAGCTAAAAAGTGGAGTAACACTCCCACTACTGCATATAAGAATCACTTGATGAAGGCTCTTGCATGAGCCAAAACGTTTGATGATTGATGAACTTTCACAAGCTCCACAAATAAAAAACACCAAAAGGATCAACCCTCTCTTGCTTTTTTAAGTAGAGTGCCAGGTTAAGCTTTGTATATAGTTATTCCTCCTTCCCTGGGCACCTACGCTTGCGGTTGAGCCAGACTTGTCCTATATATCAGATTTTGTGACGTAACAGCGACCTCTCCAATGATGTTGCAGTGTGTGACACGCATCAGCGATCTGGCCCCTTCCGTGGGGTTGCTGATCGCTACACATCGTTCAGGACCATTTTTTGGTCCTTGATCTCCTGCTGGTCAGCATGCATCTCTGTGTGTGACAGCTAGAAACTAATGATCAGCGACCTCCAGGCCAATGCCCAGCCCCGCATATTAGATGCTGGCACTGGTAACCAGGGTAAATACCGGGGAGCTAAGCAGCGCGCTCTGCTTAGTTACCTGGTGTTTATCCTGTTTACCAGCGTCCTCCCACTTAGCCCAGCCTTTAAGCGGGAGGACGCTGGTAACCAGGGTAAACACCGAGTAACTAGGCAGAGCGCGCTGCTTAGTTACCCGGGGTTTACCCTGGTTACCAGCAATGTCGCTGCTGACTGATTGTTGGTGAGTCTGCCTGTTTGACAGCTCAACAGCGACTGCAGAGGGACTTTCCAGCGATCCGACCTGGCCAGGGGGATCGCTGGAAAGTCTCAGCGTGTAAAGGGGCCCTAAGCGTAAATTTACACCACTGTATTTTCACCAGCTGAGAAAAATGCTCCAATTATGCTAATAAGTCCTTGGTCACAGCGGAATCTGTTTTTCTTAGAGGTAGAGAGATAAAAAAGGTTCTTCCTCCATCTGATATCATCGGAATGCAATCAAACTTTTTACACAGACCCATAGATTTGAAAGGGCGAGGGCCATCCGAATCTTGGGGACATGCATGCTGTGATTTTTTTTCTTGAACCACTCGGTCTGAGGAATAAATCGAACATATTCACAGCCCCATAGAATAACAATAGTACGAGTCCTATCTGTCAAAACCACACATAGTGCTCGTCAGATTGAAATGGTGCCTGAGTCCTTAAATTGGGGAATATTACCAAAGTGGAAGAATGCTCCATCTGAGGTGCATGAAAGCAAAAGCTCTCCGAGTATGATTGACATTTTAAGGTATTGATCATTTTTGTTTCTTAGTTACTTAAAACCTACATACATCAATGTTTATTGCAGTAATTTTATTTAAGCTAATTAAAAACATTCTTGATTTTACATTTCTAGCTATTGTGCAGATTTCTGATTACAAACTACAAATGAAACCTTTGACATGTTTCAAAGTTTCATAGGTTTTAAGGTTGAAAGTAGACTTCAAGGCCATTGGGTACAACCTACAGCCTAATGTGGTGATCCAGAAGAAGGCGAAAACCCCATGGGGCAGATACTAAGCTCCGTTTTAAGGGAAAAGTTCCTTCCTGACTCCACATATGGCAATCGGACTAGTTCCCTGGATCAACATTCCATAACAAAATCTAGTCCACATAACTAGTAATATTATATTTTTCAAGAAAATCATCCAGGCCCTTCTTAAATGTTAGTAGTGACTCACTCATTACAACATCATGTGGCAGAGAGTTCCATAGTCTCACTGCTCTTACAGTAAAGAATCCGCGTCTGTGATTATGATTAAACCTTCTTTCCTCCAGACGTAGAGGATGTCCCCTTGTCCCCATCTCAGGCCTAGGCATAAAAAGATTATTACAAAGGTCTCTGTACTGTCCCCTCATATATTTATACATTATAAGATCACCCCTAATTCTTCGTTTTTCCAAGCTAAATAACCCCAAGTTTAATAACCTGTCTTGGTATTGTAGACACCTCAGTCCTCTAATAACCTTGGTTGCTCTTCTCTGGACCCGCTCTAGTTCAGCTGTCTTTCTTATACACCGGAGACCAGAATTGTACACAGTATTCTAAGTGTGGTCGCACTAGTGACTTGTATAGAGGTAAAATTATGTTCTCCTCATGAGCATCTATGCCTCTTTTAATGCATCCCATTATTTTATTAGCCTTTGCAGCAGCTGCCTGACACTGAGCAGTAAATGTGAGTTTGCCATCTCAGCTCTTTTTCACTGATGGCGGGTTTACACGTCGCGATATCGCAGTACAATTTCAATCAAAAGTCACGTGGTTCAATCGTTGGACCCGATATCGTGCCTGCGTTGTATGGTGTGAACGTCCAATGCGATGCAGGAACGATGTCAATGCGATATCGGGGATCGAATGAGCGTGCTATTCAATGCCCCGATATTGCATAGCGATTGAAGCCAGATCGTGCTGTGTAAACACCCAATTACGATGCGATTTGATACGTCACCCATTCACTCCCATGTTAACTATGCGATCCTGGATTGGGAGGCGGAGACATCGCACGGACGTTGTATTACGATATCGCAGCGTCTAAACAGTCAATGCGATGCGGGTGAAACGTGCACTAATTGCGCGCTCCCGCGCCATTGAGTTGCGATATCGAAACGATATCGTGGCGTGTAAACCCACCATGATAGTTGTGCCCAGAGTTCTACAATTAAGTAGATAATTATACAATTTTTCCTCTGCTCAAGTGCATGACCTTACATGTATCCACTTTAAATTTCAATTGCTATTTCTCAGCCCACATATGTATGTATAATCTAATTCTACCGTCTTGTTACTTCATTTCTTTATTCCAATTTTGGCCTTTATTTAACTTTTTTTTAATCTCCATTGGAATAATAATAATAATAATCAAAACGATAATAATAATAGTGTGTATATAAATATTTCTATGAGTTAATTTACTCATAGTGAACATAAGTAAAACTTTTATAATTACAGTAAATATTTCAAAATGATATTTTAAATGTTAAAGTTAGTCATTCACTCAACCCAGGATATCGGAATTTGTTATACATAGGAGCGTTTTGTAACTTGCAGGTTCGCTGTAGTCAGAACTGACACTAGAGAATATTAACATAATGATAATAAGCTGTAGCAAGGATAGTGTGATACATAAATGATGAGAAGATATTTATCTATGCAATTTTTTCATTAATCTTTTCCAGATTGTGTATTTCGTTCCTTAATACTTATTTAGAAAATTGTGATTATTTTTACTAAATTAAGTCACATTGTCCTCGGCATTCTTTAAATACGCCAGGTTTGTTTACATCAAAGGAAAGTTACTGATGCCTTGTACTCTGCATTAGTAGTTATTTGCTAACATAATCCTCTTAACTACTTTCAACGTAGAAGGTAGATATTGAATTTGTGAACAAGTTGGCAATTATTAGTAACACTCACCAGGAGGGCAAGTGTCTAGTAATGGACCCACTGGACCACAGGTTGAGCTGTGGCAGCTGACCACCAGGGCAAGGATGGACTCAGGGACAGTCTTTGGAATTGCAGGGGAAGCCGGGGCGGCCGTAGCGAACAAGACAATGCACAGTCACTGATTGGGTAGAGACAGTCTCTGGAATGGCATGGGCATTCTAGCACGGCAAAGGCAGACAGGGAAGCAGGAGCAGGTGGGTACTGAGCACAACAGGACACAGGATAGGCAAAGCACAAGGAGACCTGACCACTAGGTAGCAATACATAGACTAAACTAACTAAAGGTGTTGATGAAGCACCTCCATAGTGGGAGGACACCTTATATACCCAGTGCCAATTAGCCATAGGCTGAGAGGCACGTCCAGTAAATAAACGCATTCCTGGAAGATGTGCGGTGTGCACAGGCCTCGGGAGCAAGGAAGAGACTGCAGCACACATGGACAACAGTGGGAAGGAGAGGAGGCTCGCGGCACAGCCGCAGCGGGGAGTGAGTCGGCATCTGCAGGGAGGCAGCATAGCATGGGTCATTGGCATTACAAATACTACAGATTTTGGATACTGTATATGAAATGTTTTCTTTTATTTTCTTTGCACCAAACGGTATCATTTGGATCAGTACTTGGCATCTTGTGAGCTTGACTTATTCTACAATCTTGATACCTAACCAGCTTGGCTAAAATAAAACCTAGAATGCAGTAAACACTTCTCAACAAGTGCGGGGAAGTGTGCCATAAACAAAGAGGTTTACTGAGAAACTCAGAAGTAGAGTTGTTTATGCTCATAAGGTTGGAAAAGGTAAAAAAAATCTCTAAAATTCCTCAAACACCTTGTGTACAAAGAAAACTCAAGATCATTATGACCCTCCCAAGAAGGGGTAAACCAACAAAGATCACCAAGATCTGCCACTTAATAGTCTACAAGGTGAAAAAAAAGAAGGCAACTTCTAAGTAACTAAAGGCCTCTCTCAAATTGGTAATGTTAATGTTCATGAGTTCACCATGTTCACCACGAGGAGAACACTTAACAATAGTGTGAATAGCATCACTGCAAGAAGAAATGAACTGCTCTCCAAAAACTCCATTGCTGCCCATCGGTGGGTTGCTGCAGATCACCGAGACAAGCCAAAATGCTATTGATACAATGTTTTGTGGATGAATGAAACCACAATAGATCTTTTTTTTTTAATGAGAAGCGTTATGTTTGGAGTAAGAAACATACTGCATTATGGTGTAAAAACCTCATCTGTGAAACATGGTAGTGATAGATAGTATCATGATTTGGAGCTGTTTTGCTGCATTCCATCCATGAGCTGATCTCAGGACAATATGGGTTTTACAGTAAGACAACAACACAACAAGTTGTTGTACAAAAGAATAGTTTAAGAAGAATAAAATAAAGGTTTTGGAATGACCAAGTCAAAATCCTGACCATAAAGACCTTACCAGTCTAAAATAACAAGTCTTAAGAGACTCTGTGTGACTGCAGACTTGTGAATCCTTGCATAGCATGCACTGTGCGTTGTGAGGATCCTCCGGTGTCAGAGCTGAGAACAGCAGACATGCGGCAGCTAGTATGCGATATGCAGACTCCAAGACAGAATTCAGCTAGAGAGACTCGATGATAGGTGAAAATCTTTATTCTTATAGGCAGAACTATAGTGAAAAAATAGTTTTAACATCCTTTTTATTCTACAAGTTGTTATGATTGCAGCATTACTACATAATTCTTTGTTTGATATTTACATTTTTTAATGAATGAGGAGGAATAAAACCAGTGAAGTTTTTGATCACTTAGATGTTTCTTTAGGATATTTAGTATTCCAATGCAAAACTGCCTTTCACTCCAGCACTGTCATGTAAACTATTATGACTATTAGGCCATACCTACGGCATGTTCTAAAAAAACAGATATCTCATTCAAACTCCTGGCTGTAAGGTAAAACATGTCCTTATTTGTTTTTAGGCATGTTTTACTCACAGAAACCAGTGGCTGCAATACCATGTTTTTATATCTTTATACTCTTTTGTGTCCTCCCCAACCTAGATGCTCTAGTATGATCAGACCATATCCCTGTATGGTCAGACACATCCATTACACAGTACATAGCAGGGACACATATAAGATTATCTCAGCACAGGACATGTAGTATTATCAGACCATGTCCCTATACAGTCAGACACATCCATTGCATGATACATAGCAGGGACACATATATAAGATTATCTCAGCACAGGAGATGTGGTATAATAAGACCATGTCCCAGTACTGTTAGACACATCCACTACACAGTACATAGCAGGAACACATTCTCAGCACAGGAGATGTGGTATAATCAGACCATGTCCTGTACTGTCAGACATATCCATTGCACAGTACATAGCAGGGACACATATATAAGATTATCTCAGCACAGGAGATGTGGTATGATCAGCCCATGTCAATGTACGCTCTAACACATCCATTACACAGTACATAGTAGGGGCACCTACATAGCATTATCTCAGCACAAATGTGGTACGATCAGATCATGTCCCTGTACGGTCAGACACATTCATTACACAGTACATAGCGGGGACACATATTTAAGTTTATCTCACCAAAGGAGATGTGGTATGATCAGACCATGTCCCTGTACGGTCAGACACTTACAGTACACAGCAGGGATATATAAGATTATCTCAGCACAGGAGATGTGGTATGATCAGACCATGTCCTGTACGGTCAGACACAGCTATTATACAGTACATAGCAGGGACACATATATATATATGAGATTATATCTCAGCACAGGAGATGTGATATGATCAGACCATGTCCCTGTATGGTCAGACACATCCATTACACAGTACATAGCAGGGACACATATATAAGATTATCTCAGCACAGGAACATTTTGTCAACCCATACATTTGTGGGACTTATTTTTATTCCAAGATCTATTGGTTAAAATTTACTTTGTTCATTGAGCAAACGCTTTATAAAGCACATTTTTGTATAAAATCTAGGTTTTCTGATATTGAATATGATAGGGTGGTTATTAGTTATTAACTCTTTTTTAGAATGTAATCAGCTGCTCTCTGTAAAGCTACGGGCCATGAACATAGAATATGCCTCATAAAATCATACATGGTTAAGTGACATAATTGCCAATAATAAATATATAAAGTTAATGTGTCTCCTTTTTCATTTCAGCTGTTTCCAATGATATAAGTAAGAATTAGGACAGAAATAGCAGGATGAAAATATGGCAGTCCTGTTGTTGCCACCAAGTCCTGACAGCTTCCGTCGCTTCACCCCAGAATCATTGGCTGCTATTGAGAAGCGTATCGCTGAGGAACAGGCCAGAAGTGCCAAACAGGAATACAGAGAAGGAGAGAGCAATGAAAGCACCGAGGAATTACCAACACCACATCCCGACTTGGAGGCTGGAAAACCACTGCCTCGAATCTACGGGGAGTTTCCTTCACATCTTATTGGGCAACCCCTGGAGGATATTGACCCATTCTACAGAAATAAGAAGGTAACAGCTGCTTCATCTTACATATACTTAATATAAAAGGAGGCAGGGAAAACAGCCGGAGTGTCAGGCTTCACATCTACAAATAGCTTTTCACCCTCATTTACATATCAATTCAAATATTAATTTCTCATTAACAAAGGAACAGACTGGCCATGTAAAGGTATTGCCGGACTTGTCTTTGACAGAACTATATTCAATAGTTAGAGGAGTGTAATACTGATTTCCTTTAACTTTTTATGGTGAATTAAGAAATATATTAAAACATCTTAAAGTGAACCCGTCACCCGCTTTGTGCATTTTAAACTGTGCCCTCCAGCTTACACATAATATAAATGAGGTTCTTGTGCCTCTATGTGCCCAGACGTGCCCTACCTACCTCAGAAAATAACTTTTATTGTGTCCAGCACTGGCCTCCTATTGAGACCGGGAGGCTGCTATTTATCCTGATGGATGATGTCCTCGCTGCCCCTCCGGGCTGTGAATCCCGCCCTGCACTTTTTAAAATTCTCACCCCTCCTGTGATCGGCACTTGAGTGACGCCAAACTTGTGCCTGCGCAGTGGAACGGGTGTCCGCGCTCTGTTGAACAGTGCCCATATCTCGCGAGACTTCACAAATCTCACGAGAGCACCTGCGCCTGCGCAGTGGAGCGGGTGTCCGTGCATAGTGCCGATGTCTCGCGAGATTTGTGAAGTCTTGCGAGATATCGCCACTGTTCAATGGAGCGCAGACACCCACTCCACTGTGCAGGTGCGAGCGCGGCTGTCACTCAAGCGGCGGCCAGAGGAGGGGCAGGAATTTTAAAAAGTGCAGGGTGGGTTTTACAGCCCGGAAGGGCAACGAGGATCATCCATCAGGATAAATAGCAGCCTCCCGGTCTCAACAGGAGGCCAGCGCTGGACACAATAAAAGTTATTTTCTGAGGTATGTGGGGCACATCTGGGCACATAGAGGGGTTATACGAACCCCATTTACATTATGTGTAAGCTGGAGGGCACAGTTTAAAATGCCCAAAGGGAGTGACAGGTTCCCTTTAAACTGTTTTTTTTTTATCATTGATTAATACAAGGCCTCAAAGATTTTGCATAGACCTAGAGTTAATATCTGCCCATATCCACTATGACAGGTAACTGCGGAGCCTGCTGAATGCTATTTCTTGTTTTGGCATTTTAACTCTATGTCTATGTGTTTAGACTTGCAAAAGTACCATGTGGTTTAAGCATAACTGAATGTATTTTTTTTATAAACCAAATCTGGGGCTATTTTCATTTTGTTTTACATTTTCTACTTACACTTTATTATTGCCTTTTATAAACCACTGATATCTTAAAAACAGTAGAAAATTCCAAAAGGTCATATAATTGATTATTATATATTGTTGAAAGGTGAACATTTAATTTAGCCCTGAGGAAGAAAAATTAGAGATATATCTAAGTTTACACAAAATGCCTGGTGCAACTTGGCATGGCCAAACATTTAAGTGCTCCTTCCCACTTGCTTATTTTCCCTTAATCTCCAGCCTCACCTCTTCTTTGATTGACAGCTCTGGTGTTACGTATTGACTGCCTTGCTGTATGGAAGTGTGGTTTAAATTAAGTCTTTTTTCTCCCTGCTCTCAGTGTGGAGAGAGGAAGCTAATGAGTGCGAGCTGAGAGTGCAGGTGTGTGTGATGAATATGACTCATGTTTAGGTGAGCTAAGAAGCATGCCTGGGCTGGTTGCTCCCCACCCCACGGCCATAAATGAGTCAGCTCACATCCACCTGATGTTACTGATTCAGTTCACTCTGGACTGTGACCTGTTGTGAGCAGGTGCTGATCCAGAGCTGCTGTTTTGCTCTCTATTGGAAGTTGTTGGGTTCTGTGGTCCGTGGGTGGAGGTAGGGGCTTATGCCTAGGGCTTCTCAGGAGTTAGGGACTTAGGCTGGTGGCTCGGACCTCCTCACCTTTAGAGGTACCTCAGAGATCAGGGCGAGTCAGGGACCCCAGTATCAGGCCCAGAGCAGGCTCCCATGACTCCCTACGCCCAGCTCCCTCCTACTTCTGAGCACCACGGCTCCCCCAGCGTGACATCTGGCTTCATAGAGCCAAGGAAGAGCAGAGATAGAAATCAAGAAGGTGGGAAGGTGCATTGAAATGCTTGGCCACGCCATGATACCATGAGCGCCTGCACTTGGTTTGAACAGTCATTCTGTGCTGGCAGAGGCCAGTTAAGTTTGAAAACGAATTATTGGAATTATATTTTCTTTCTAATATACCTTAAAGTTTACAGATCCAGCCCCTGTCAAAAACCCTGGTTCGCAGAGAGTAGTCCCTAGGGTAAGGGATTCAGTATGTGCTATATAATTTTATTTGTATTACAGCTCAGAAAATTTATAATTCTGTTATATGTTTGTGTCCATGAAGTTGAGTAAATTCTGATATTCTAGTAAAAAATGCACTTCCCCTAAATTATGGTCTCTGTTTTATACGTGGTAAGAATTTCACTTAATTGATCTTTTTTTTGCCTTTTTTCTCTAGACCTTTATAGTACTAAACAAAGGGAAGACAATCTTCAGATTTAGTGCCACACCTGCTTTGTATATAATTAGCCCTTTCCATCCTATCAGAAGAGCTGCAATCAAAATTTTGGTACATTCATATCCTTTCAATTTGAATGACATTGTGTCTGTGCTGCTCACGAACCATCATTCCCTGGGTGTTATCTATTTGCTTCAGGGCTCATTCAGACATGCGTATAATCTTATCTATATGCTGTCCGGGTGCACTACCAACCACATACGGAGAGCACAAGGGCACAAGTGTGCCAGTGCAGATGTACTATATTCTACACAGAACAATGGTCTGCCTGGAAAAATATAGTCATAACATGCACTATGGTGGTCCGTGTAACAAACAAGAATAATGCGTGACATGTAGATTGCAGACACGAATGGCCGTGTTTCAATATGTTGGCCTTACGTGGTGAAAAACAAAGGTACGAAATATCAACGGCATAAACATTTCTAGACCATTTTGTTACTTATTCACATTTTAGTTTTTTTGTGTTTATAAAAGCATTTTATTCTATACATATGCTATTAAAGGGGTTGTGCCATTTGGAATTATACATTTTAATTAATAGATCTTAGGGTCCTTTCACATCAGTGGTTTTTGCCGATCGCGGGAGTTGTGGTGAAAAAACCGCAACTGCCACAATTACCGCATATCGGCCGCGGTTTTTTTCGCTGCCGCACTTGCCGCACCTGCCGCAAGCCTGCATTTACATTGTATGGGGCTTGCCGCAAGTTCGCCGCAAGTGCAGCAGTTATGCGGTAATTGCGGCAGTTGCGTTTTGTTCACTGCATCTGCCGCGATCAGCGCAAAACCGCTGATGTGAAAGCAGCCTTAGAATAAACATAAGTTCCACAATTGGATATGTTGAAAATAATGTTCCTGTCCCGGGATATTCTTATAAATGTTTCCCTGTGTAATGTATGTGTCCAACCATGCAAGAAAGCTGTACATGCTCCGGGCAGGAATGAAGTAAAAGAGTATACAGACATTACAGTGGGGATCACAGAATATAAGGTATCAGACTTACAGGCGGGATCACAGAATATAAGAGATACAGACATTACAGCTGGGATCACAGAATATAAGAGTATACAGACATTACAGCCGGGATCACAGAATATAAGAGATACAGACATTACAGCCGGGATCACAGAATATAAGAGTATACAGACATTACAGATGGGGATCACAGAATATAAGAGTATACAGACATTACAGCCGGGGATCACAGAATATAAGAGTATACAGACATTACAGCCGGGATCACAGAATATAAGAGTATACAGACATTACAGCTGGGGATCACAGAATATAAGAGTATACAGACATTACAACCAAAGATCACAGAATATAAGAGAATACAGACATTACAGCCAGGGATCACAGAATATAAGAGAATACAGACATTACAGCCGGGGATCACAGAATATAAGAGTATACAGACATTACAGCCGGGATCAAAGAATATAAGAGTATACAGACATTACAGCTGGGGATCACAGAATATAAGAGTATACAGACATTACAGCTGGGGATCACAGCAATATAAGAGTATACAGACATTACAGCCGGGACAGAATATAAGTGTATACAGATATTACAGCCAGGGATCACAGAATGTAAGAGTAACAGAAATTACAGCCGGGATCACAGAATATAAGAGTATACAAACATTACAGCCGGGCATCACAGAATATTAAAGTATACAGACATTACAGCTGGGATCAGAGAATATAACATATACAGATATTACAGCAGGGATCACAGAATATAAGAGTATACAGAAATTACAGCCGGGATCACAGAATATAAAGTATACAACATTACAGCGGGATCACAGAAATTAGAGTATACAGACATTACAGCTGGGATCACAGAATATAAGAGTGTACAGACATTACAGCCGGGATCAAGCTGATTCTTCCTGTATTGTAAAATAAGTTTTTTTTAACACGCATTGAAATGTTTTTCAACACAGAAGAAAGAAGCTTAATGCTGTATACTCCCCAGCTGTGATGTCTGTATACTACTTCCTCTTAATGTTATTCTTTTGTATCCCCAGCTGTAATGTCTGTAGACTCTTATATTCTGTGATCCTCGCTTATAATGTCGGTATACTCTTATATTCTGTGATTGTGGCTGTAATGTCTGTATACTCTTATATTTGTGATCCCCAGCTGTAATGTCTGTATACTCTTATATTCTGTGATCCTCAGCTGTAATGTCTGTATACTCTTATATTCTGTGATCCCCAGCTGTAATGTCTGTAACTCTTATATCTGTGATCCCCAGCGTAATGCCTGTATACTGTTATATTCTGTGATCCCCGGCTGTAATGTCTGTATACTCTTATATTCTTTGATCCTCGGTTATAATGTCGGTATACTCTTATATTCTGTGATCCCCGGCTGTAATGTCTGTATACCCTTATATTCTGTGATCCCTGGCTGTAATGTCTGTATACTCTTATATTCTGTGATCCCTGGCTGTAATGTCTGTCTACCGTTATATTCTGTGATCCCCAGCTGTAATGCTGTATACTCTTGTATTCTCTAATCCTCGGCTGTAATGTCTGTATACTCTTTTTTTCCTGCTTTTCCCGGATTCTGAAAACTGGCCATGTGAAACCAGCCTAACTTTGTGTCCCCTTTTTTTAGGAATGGGTATAAATATGGGCAGTAATAATGGTCACAGACTCATGGGTCCTTCTTTCACTTTTATCAGTGACCTTGAAAAAGTAAATTATGGGAAAATGATCTATATTGCCCATATTTTGTTTGTGCATATATAATTTATGTCAAAGTGTTTTCCTTAACTGATGATTTTCACATTGTTCAGTATGTTTATAATGTGCACTATCCTCACAAACTGCGTGTTCATGGCGATGTCTGACCTGGGAACATGGGGCAAATATGTAGAGTAAGTATCTTTCATATAATATGTACACGTGTGTTGAAATTGTGCGTAGTGCCTAGCCAATAGCATTTGTACATTTATTATTTAAAATTTAGATCTTACATTGAACTAATATTTCGCTTGTATTTACTTATCATGTAACTTTTCATGCATAAAATATCAATTGTCATTGATATTCATAAGGAAGTGTGTGCATAGAAATGGGGGAAATCTTTGACACATACAAAAAAGTGTCATTAGTAGAAATACTTTTTATTTACTGTATTATAAAGTATAGTAAAATATTTTTTACACTTGGAACGAATGGTTACTTATGAAACTTTGCGGCATAGACTTACATATATTGGGGCCATAAATTAGTGCAAGTGAGTCAATATAGATATGCTGTATGAGGAGATTGGTGGTGTGAACAGTGTCGTCCACTTGTCTTTCATTTCCATTTAGTAACGCCATCATTATTACAGTTGTTAATTTTGATAAATACCGCTCCTCAAAAGCCAGGAACAATTTATGTGTAACTTTCTGCAATTCCTAAAAAGGGATAAGATAATAGACTTGTCATTCTGCTCAATCCAGCAGGGATTAGAAAGAAAATTAAAATCTTAATTCATTCTGTTAAATGGAAATGCGGCCATAATAACAGTATATCTTAGGTTGATTTCTATCAGGACGTCTTAAATAACGTGTGGAAAAACTCAATAGAAGGCCGATTAAGTCATTAGGAACACGTGACAAGATTGGCAGGTTGTAATAGTAGAGAGGCATGCAGTTAGAAATGTTCGGCTGTATCCATCACCTTTATAGAACCTTCAACTCTCTACAGAGTTCTTGCTCCCTTATGTCCAATTCTCCACAGTCAGATGCTGGTGCAAAGGAGATTTGTTGGCTGCAGAAAGTCTCCCCTTTTTCTTGGAACCTCTTAGGCCGGTTTCACACCACGGATTATCGGCTCCGGAGTTGTCCGTTGTGAACCGGACAGCCCCAGATCGATTTTCCTCCCCATGTATCCCTATGATGCCGGATTGTGCATATTTTGCGTCCGGTTTGGTGGTTTTCCGGTAGCATCCTGTTTTGTCCGATTTTTGCATTGGACACAAAACCGGAGTTTGCATCATTTATTGTGCCCTATGCAAAAATCAGACAAAATCAGATCCTCCCGGATCACCCCGGTTCCGGAGCCCCATAACATAGGAGTCTATGGCGCCAGATCAACCTGGATCCGTCAAAAAATAGGAGCGGTTCCAGGCGCTGGGTGCTGGACGAGTGGCGGCTTTGAAATTCAAGCCGCACTCGTTCAGCACCTGGACAGAGCAGCTAAAAGAGCTGCCGGCTGAAATTTCAGCACCTGGAGAGCTCCACTGCTGAAATTTCAGCACTTGGACAGCGGCAGCTGCGCGCAGGGAGGATTCCGGCACAAAACAGGATCGGAGGGCATATTTGCCCTCCGGTTCTGTTTTGTTCGGGGCTCTCAGGTTGTGTCCGGTGTATCCTGCAAAACACCAGACACAAACTGACAGCCGAAAACTGTGGTGTGAACCTAGCCTTAATTTTTCCTGGAGAGTAGGAAAGTATACATTAGGTAAACTGGGAAAGCTATGTGTCTGTATAGGAGTTGTACCTGTGGACATTTGCTGTGGTCATCTTTGGAGAACACAACATCTTGAGAGGTGAATTAAATATTTTATTTTTCTTTTTAAGGTTAAAGGTAACTTTAAGTTTATCTAGTTCAACCCACAGCCAAACATGTTGATTCAGAGGAAAAAACATATGGCAAGCACTAAGCTCCACATTAGGGGAAGAAATCCTACCTGATTCCACATATGGCAATTAGATGAGCTCCCTGGATGAATGCCCTATCAGTCATTTGAATGATGCTTTGCCCCACTTTGCTGACCACTCCAGCTTAGAGGAGTTAAATAATGTTTGACTGGTTATTATGACTTTCCTAATAATTAAAGGGATTGTCACTAACAACTAGTGTGTAGAAACATAACTGATCCAATTTTGAGTATAGTACTTAAAGAGGTTGTCCTCTACTATTGTGAAATCCTTTCTTTTGTCCTAACACGTTCCTAACACTTTTCCAACTATATTCTTCTGCCTTCCTTGCTCCTTTAAACTTATCACTCTGAGGGTTGTTAATACCTTTATGATTGTTGTAGATTTGATCCTACCGGTCTGTAGGCCAGGATCGGACAAACTGAGCATGGCACATCACTGATGGGGCAGGGCTGCCTCTCTGTCAATGACAGCAGTTTGGGCATGTATGCACAGATCATACGTTACTCTCCTCTTAGCCCCACCAGTGATGTGCTCTGCTCAGTTGGTCCTATTCTGGTCTACAGCCAGGAAGGATCAAATCTAGAACTACAATAAAGGTATTTACCAGCCTCAGAGAGAGCAGGGTAGAAAACAGAAGTATTTGGGGGAAATGTTAAATAGGAAGAGTTAGGAAAAAAAGGACATCATATTAGTAGTGGAAAGCCTTTTTAACTATTATTCTATGTTACTGTAACCCTGAGGGCAGGGCCAGACCATACGGTGGTCATGTGGCTGGTCCCATACATGCAGAGTTCCACATTTGCTATGTCCTATTGCCACATGATTATGTTTCACAGTCATGTGGGTAGTGACCCAAAATTAGTAGACAGAGCATCGTTTCCTTAATTATAGTATATAAATCTGAAATCAAATTTATTTTGAAATTCAATATACTGAGAATTTTCAGTTTGATTATACTCACAACGTTTCTGGCTCTTGAGGACTGGGGATGATTATCTGCCTTTGAAGAATGATTTATGTTAACCTATTAAGCACTTCATTATGATACCTACGATATCTATTATTGTTTCTTATTCCTTACCTAAATTTTTTTTCATGCTGTTGATCAATTGCTTTTCTTATTGATATTGATGTCTATATTTTAATGAAATGCTTTGCCAGGGCTTTCTTATCTTGAGACACAATAGGCACGTAAGTAACCTTCTAACTCCACCGCGCCCTCATGAACGTCTCTAACTCACTGGTTATGCTGCATCACAATTGCACCATGGGACGGACATATTCAGCTGCATTTTGTCATTCAGAGATAGAGGATGTCAGACTGATTGTTCTGTCATTGCATACAGTATATGGTGCTATTTCAGCTTTGGCCTAGTGCGTATGCCTTATCATGTTTTGTACCCTTGGATTTAGATTATGCCATCATCATCATTATCATTAAATATTAGAATATTATAAAAATATGAACATGAGGATGGCTTTTTAACAATTTTTGGATGGATTCTCACATATGGTTAAAAAATTAGTCTATGAGCAATTGACCCTAATTTTTTTTTCATTACGTAAAATTAGAGATTTGTGGATATTGTGTGAATTTTGAGTTTAGCCTAGAATTCAATATATTTGCAGTGATATTATGTTGGTGGCTGGATGATGATGACTGAAGTGAAGAATTGCATAGCGGAATAGTAGAGTAATAGGCAGTCCATGTGGAATTGTACAAGAGATATCCAGTTATTTCTCACTTGTTGTGACTCTAAAGCCTTAATCATTAGATGACCGAAGATGGAATGCTCGTTCGGCTGGCAGCCATCTCAGCCTACTCTCCCTTACACAGGAGTGCTCATTTAGCCAAGTGCTCCAGTGTTCTCTACGAGAAAACTGCTGGCTGACACATTGGCTGTTGGGTTATCTCTGCAATATCAATTCGATCTCCAGTCCAAAATCAGACATGCCAATCAACATCTCCCATACACGTTAGATCATTGGCCGAACCAGCTGTCATTGATATTAGTCTAATGTGAATACAGGCCTTTAGAGTTCCCACATACATTAGAAAAAAAATTAAAATCTGCTGATTTTAGCAAGTGTGTATTCGGCAAGGGTGAAAGATATTAAACCCGAACTGCTGCAAGACTCACATGCTTAGGATTTGAACCTCTGCCATAAACAGAGCATAGTTGTCAATAGATCTGTATTTGGTGGAACTGTTGCAATTTTTTTTTAGAAACAGTCCCAGCATATTTTGAGCCAAAAGGTGTCTGGTTCGCACACATCTTATATTTTTGGCCGACCATCTGACGTCTGTTGGGACCTTCAACTATTTCCTGATAGATGACATTGAAGAAGCAAAGGATACTCTTCTCTACAGTCTACTCTCATTTCGACAGTTTATACTTCTGATTGCAGGGGTGATAAGCTGCGGTCAGATATATCCTCTCTCATTGAAAACATAGGAGCTCAGATCAAGCTGAACACTCATGTATGAGAGATTTGGGACTGATACCTCTGCCAAATGAATGTTTAGGGGACAGTCATCTCATGTGCATGGCCAGCTTTCCTACACAGTTGCTAGATATTTTCATACCAAGGCTACAGACAGTTTGCAAGACACAACAAGGCTCTGACACATAAAGCCATTGTTGCCAATCTTCTGGTGTGAAATTGCCTGAAATGTCACAATGTTTAAGCACAAGTCATAATTGCTCAAAAATGTTGAGACTTTTGCCATTTTTATGCCAGGCCTTGCCAGCTCCACCCAGATTTTGAAAAGTGGGAACTTCTTAGTTGGGTAAGGCATTGCATGGCATATGAAATATGTCTCATTAAACTAAAAGCAAGTCTTATTCTCACTTGATTTGGCGAATCTAACTCAGCCATTCAAGTCTATAACTATGTAGAAATACTGAAGACGTTCATTTTGATCCATTTTTTTAATGAATCCATTACTATATGACAAAGGAACTCAAAAAATCAGATAATATCCTCCTTGAGTATTTAAAACAAGAAAAATTGATGCCACATAAGAAGATTGTAAAGACTTTTACGATAATGACAACAGCATAGGCCTTCATAAGAGCTGTGTACTGGACATTAAACAGCTCAAGACAATTGCAGAGTTTCTTTATATTTTATTAAACATGCACTGAAACAGTAAAAAAGAAAAACTGCACAAACGCTTTACCCAACTAATCGGCAAATTAAAAGCTGCCAATTCTGATAATATATAATAATCATGAAATCTGTGAGTCAAAATAATGGGAAGATATCTCATCTATACAGGATTTTGCCTTGATTTTCTTTAACTAGTAAGATGCAAAAAGGAACTTGACGTCAAAACTTATGATGATATATATGATATTACCTCTGGGAATATTTCCTTCTGTTCTGTTCCAAATATAGCCTATTGCTATCATTACCTGGACTAGTATTCATGGACATAAATATATTTATCCAGTCATTGTCCACAAATGTTAACAATAGATTGAAAAGCAATCAACAAAGCAATAAGTTGGCTTGTTCTAGTGGATGTAACAAAGGCTTATTTCGTAGCCGCAATATGATAATCACCAGCATCTGCTACTTTGAAATGCAATGGCTTATCTCGTCATTGTTAGCAGGGAAAAAGGAAAATGCCCAAGGTTGCTGAGCACATAACATATCTCCTGTGTGCAGGATCAAAATCACTGCTGCAGATGACAATCGTACAAGCAGTAAACTATGTATAAAGAGCTTTGTTTTGGACTCATTGTACAGTTAGGCTTTCTGCACTACAGCTAAATAGCAAGTATAGATGAGCAAGAATTGATACCTACCTGCTATTGGATAGATTGTTCAGGATGCTGAGAGCTGTAGTTTAAGGCTGCCTTCAGACTTGCAGATGCATCTGCAGCGTTTTGCAGATGCATCTGCAAGCATCTGCATGCAGACCGCGGCCCCTATGTTTATAATGGTGCGCACGGCGGTCTGCAGATGCTTGCGGACCGCCGTGCGCACCCATTCACTCCTATATGTGATCTGTGCGCACGCGGATGCCTGCGCACAAATCACACACTCCCGCCCGCACCATGGACGCGAGATGTCGCGTCCCTGGTGCGGACGAGAGTGTGTGATCTGTACGCAGGCATCCGCGTGCGCACAGATCACATATAGGAGTGAATGGGTGCGCACGGCGGTCCGCAAGCATCTGCAGACCGCCGTGCGCACCATTATAAACATAGGGGCCGCGGTCTGCATGCAGATGCTTGCAGATGCATCTGCAAAACGCTGCAGATTCATCTGCAAGTCTGATGGCAGCCCAATAGATGAAATAATAGCAGTTTATATGAAAAAGAATCAGATATATACAGTTAAATGAATAAACCCCCACATATTTTTCAGAAAAAAAAATAGTTTCCTTTCAAAATCATCATTTTCTATAGACTACCATGTATATGTGACACTGGTTGCAAACAAGACTCGTTATTTTGCACCCCCAAATAATAATATTCCTAACAAATTCATTCAAGACCATGTTCCAAAAATAAGTACACCCCAATTTAAGTCTTAGGAGCAAAACTAAAGTTTAGACTGCAAAATTCTAATTCACACTAATTCAACCACGAGTAAGTCTTTAACAGGTGTCCAGAAGACCAATGATAATAAAAAGGTCTTACTTAAAGGGGTATTGCCATTTCCTAGATCCTTTTCCAAGTAGTAAGTGTAATAATAGTATTAGAAAATACCTTTAATTAGGAATGTAGTATAGTTCTTCTGATTAGCTATATCTCTTACCTCATGTGCAGGGCCTTGCAGTTTAGGTATCTTTGGTTACAATCACCAGCACTAGGTAATTTTAAGGGTACTTTAACTTTAACAGTGAGAGATACAATATCAAAAATAAAATCCAGAAAATCACATTGTCTAAATTATATAATATGAAACATTTTGAGAAAAAAAGTATCGACACTGATCCTTGTTCCAACCATTTTAGGAAGACCTGGCCTCGAGGGACTGTACACACGGTTCCCCTTTGCGGCTTGTCACCAGCTAACACTACTGTTCCGCAGCCTAAATCATGTACATGGATTCATGTTGTGCCAGCATACAATGGAATATAACATGTATTTGATTTCTGCAACGAGTAAGTTTTGACCGGTGACAACACAATTAGCGTTAAAGGACTCTTACAGACCAGTTAGATGTTCCTAATGAACTCATTAGCTGCGTTAAAGACAAATATCTTAAATTGTCACCTGTATAAAAGACTCCAGACCACACCGTTAATTAATCAGTCAGCTCTAACCTTCATAACATGGGCAAGACCAAAGAGCTTGCTAAGGATGTCAGGGAGAAGATCCTAGACCTGCACAAGGCTAGAATGAGCTACAAAACCATAAGTAAGACGCTGGGTGAGAAGGAGACAACTGTTGGTGTAATAGTAAGAAAATGGAAGAAATGCAAGATGAGTGTCAGTTGATATTGATCTGAGGCTCCATGCAAAATCTCACCTCATGGGGTATCCAGGATCATGAGTAAGGTGAGAGATCAGCCTAAAACTACACTGGGGGAACTTGGTATTGATCTTAAGGCAGCTGGGACCACTGTCACCAAGAAAACTATTGTAACACATTATGCCGTAATGGAGTAAAATTCTGCAGTGCCCGCAAAGTCCCACGGCACAAGAAGGCACATGTGCAGGTCCATCTGAAGATTGCCAATAAACGCCAATGATTCTGAGAGTGATTGGGAGAAGGTGCTGTGGTCAATTGAGACAAAAATTGAGCTCTTTGGCATTAACTCAATTCGGCATGTTTGGAGGAAGTGAAATGCTGCCTCTTACCCAAAAAACACTGAAACCACTTTCAAGCATGGTGATGGAAACATTATGCTTTTGGGGTGTTTCTCTGCTTAGGGCACAGGACTACTTCACTGCATCAATGGACAGATGGAATGTAATATCTTGAGTGACAACCTGCTTCCCTCTGCCAGGACATTAAAAATGGGTTGTTGCTGGGTGTTCCAGCACGACAATGACCCAAAACATACAGCCAAGGCAACAAAGGAGTGGTGCAAAAAGAAGCATATTAAGGTCATGGAGTGGCCTAGCCAGTCTCCAGACCTTAATCCCATAGAAAACTTATGGAGGGAGCTGAAGCTACGAGTTGCTAAGCCACAGCCTCAAAATCTTAATGATTTAGAGATGATCTACAAATAAGAGTGGACCAAAATTCCTCCTGACTCGTACAAAACCTCATCATCATCTACAAAAATGGCTGACTGCTGTGCTTGCCAACAAGGGTTTTGCCACCAAGTATTAAGTCTTGTTTGGTAGAGGGATCAAATACTTATTTCTCTCTCAAAATGCAAATAACTTTATATAATTTAGACAATGTGATTTTCTGCATTTTATTTTTGATAGTGTATCTCTCACTGTTAAAATTAACCTACCCTTAAAATTATGGAATCTTCATGTGTATGTCAGTGGGCAAACTTACTAAATCAGCAAGGGATTAAATACTTATTTCCCCCACTGGAACTGTCACAATATGAGTGAATACCTAAGCTGCAATACCCTGCACATAAGGTAAGAGACATCGCTAATCAGGAGAACTATACTACAATTCTAACTGGAGTATTTGCTAATATATTAACAACTATTGGAATAGGATCTTGGAGATCGAGTAATAATATAATATTTATTCACTTATATAACGCCATTAATTCCACAGCATTCTACATACTATATCAGCAACACTGTCCCCATTTGGCCTCACAATCTAAATTCCCTATCAGTATATCTTTGGAGTGTGGGAGGTAAACGGAGAACCTGAAGGAAACCCATGCAAACAGGAGAACATACAAACTCCTTGCAGATTTCATGCCATCAGCAATGTCACCACACGGAAGAGAAATGACCTGTGAATGAAAAGCCGGAAGCTACAAGAAGATCAGCAAAGGTTTACTTATCAGTCAGATACTGTAGCCAAAGTGATACAGAAATGTAACAAGAAACTGTAATCATCTCACAAAGACTTCAGCTTGACCTTGGAATGTTTAACCATAAAGAGGAGTGTCTTCTGATGAGAAGGCTTAAAGAAAATCGACATGCAAGTTAACTGCAGTTAATTTGAAAGAAGTAGAAAGCCAAACCAGGGTGAATGTTTCCCTTAAACACAATGCCAATGTACACTGCAGTGGAATGGCATGCATTGGTATCATCCATGAAAGAAGCCTCTCTAAAGCCCATGGACAAAAAGGCCTCCTACCATTTGCCCGGGCCCATGCTGAAAAATATGAAGATTACTGGGCCTCTATACCCTAAAGTGATGAGAATACGATAAATCTTTTGCAATTGATGGCTTCAAACTGTATGGTGTTGCAAAGATGAGGAGTAGAAAGAAATCTGCATGGTGCCTCAGTGAAATCTGGTGGTCGTGTACTTATGTGAGGCTGCAAGACTGCTACTGGTGTCAGGAGCTACATTACAATGATGGTGACATGAATTCAACAATGTACTTTACTACATTGAAAGAGAATATCCTACCACCACTCCGTGCCTTTGGTAGACGTGCACTTCTCCAACATGAGAATGATACAAAACACACATATAAGGTCACTGTTG
Organism: Allobates femoralis; assembly: GCA_033576535.1. Classification (NCBI taxonomy): domain Eukaryota; kingdom Metazoa; phylum Chordata; class Amphibia; order Anura; family Aromobatidae; genus Allobates; species Allobates femoralis. Next base: position 495,036,574 of record JARQOC010000005.1, read on the forward strand.
AGTTTATAAAGAACAGGGTGAAAGTGATTCAGTGGCCAGTATGTCTCCTGATCTGGACCCAATTGAACACCTATGGAGAATTCTAAAGAGACAAATTGAACTTCAGTCTCCATCCAACATCCAGGCTCTAAAAGAGGTCATTGTTGAAGAAAAAGATAAATGATACAGATGGTCACTAACGTGTTCATTCCATGCGTAGAAGGCTATTGTTAAAAATCATGGGGGGTCATACAAAATACTAGATGTAGTTGTTTGCTTGAGCCCAGGATGTATCGACTCCTTCCAGGTTAGTGGGCGTAACTGGCTTGGTTAGGGGGCATGGCGTCATTTCCTCCTCCTTCCACCTCACCTTACCCCCTGAACCCTGCTCCTATGATAAACAACTCCATGACCACGTGGACTGAAAAAAATCAATGTTTATTCATTCACGAAACGTCAGGCTGCATGTCGAACATGCCCCTATTACCTGACAGAAGCAACATCATACCTAGAAGGAGCCCATACATTCTAGCATCCACTGTTGTTCTTTATGTGGGGTGTATTTATTTTTGCATCATCTAATTTGAGTGAAACTGAAAATTGTCTTATGTTATTAACCTTATTTTCATATAATGGGTTAAAAAATGTTCTTTGGGAATTGTTCTTGTGTTCAGTGATGCATTGCCTAAAATTTTACTTTTCAAAGCAAGTATGGAAATTGCAACACCAAGTAGGAATTTTGGAAATCACAGGATGGATAGATATATTAATGAGATGGAAATGTTGCAGAAATGTTCAAGATTTTCATAGTATCCCAATTTATTCAGTAATGAGTGTAAGAGCAATGCACCACGAATGCCAGAAATACGCGCCTTGGCTGCTGTCAGTGAGGATATTAATTAGAGATGAGTGGATTGGTCCACAGGGGACTGAGTTTGAGTCTAATCAAATTTCCTGAAATTTGCGGTTTCATAAAAATTCTAACATTTTGAGATTTGATTCACAGTTCACAAATAAAGAAACCTTGCCCAACACCAGTTCGCACTCTCCCCATAGTGCCCTGCAGCAATGACACCTTATAGATGATTATACTTTGTACAATGGTGGTTAGTACCTGGCATATTATAGATCGGAGTTTCCAAGGGCAACATGTTTACGGTATACTGCATTATCATTTTCAATTCCAAGTTTCACTACATACGTCTCTCTCTCCATAGAGTATAAGCTCTTATGGTTAGTGTGGTTCTCTAAGGGTATGTGCACATCAGTCGTTTAGTGGGCTGTTTTTTAGCGTTTTCCGTCGGCGTTTTCCGCTGAGTTTTATGTTAATTTATGTTAATCCTAGCCACCGGTTGGATTAACATGCTAGTCAATGGAGTTTAGAAAACGCTGTCTACATTAGAACGTTTTTTTTCTGGTCGTTTTCAGTTTATTCACCGGTTTTCCACCGATTTTCAAAGATAGAGCAAGTGACTTCTTTTCAGCGTTTTTCCAGCTGTTCCAGCTGAACAAGTGCACCAAAGACCAGTCTGGAACTCGCTAAGAAAAACACCGGGGAAATCGCCAAGAACACGCTGTCCAAACGCTAGTAACCCGATCGCAAATCGTTAGCAAAACGCTAACAAAACCAGGGACACTGCCGAGTTCAGAAAACTCAGTTTCTGCTATTCTCCACCGGTTCCCGGTCGGTCTGCAAAGATGCAGAAACGACTGATGTGCACATACCCTAATTCTCCTATCTGTATTTAGCAAGTAATTGCATGCTTTCCAGTATTGAGATTCATGAAATCTATTTAAAAAAATCTGCCCATCTATATTATTAATTGTTGTCAGGAATGCTCTGCCGTGATGCATGAACTATCATCAAGATCTATTGCTAGCAGCTCACTTTGCAATTGCTGATCAGTGATGTCCCAGATATGGTTGATGGGAGACAAGTAAAGGTACCGTCACACGCAGCGATATGGCTTCCATATTGCCGTAAATTCATGTATTTCGGCGATGTGGAAGCAACATCGCCTATGCGTAGTGGCGTGTGCACTGCAGTGAAATCAGGCAGTATCCACCAGGCAATCTCAACGCTTCGTGGCGTGTGACAAGGCGATAGCGATGTAGAAAGCAAGCTCAGACATTCTGGAATCAATCTCATAGGCGTGCCTGTGCGTGCTGTTTTCCGCACCCCGTCTTCGGCGATTGGTGGCTTGGTGGTAATGCAGTTGTGTCGGCCAATCAGAGTGGTAGGGGCGCGGTGAAAAAGACTCTGGCACGCCTATCTCCTTGCCGTACTCACACTCTACGCCCACATCACTGATGAGATGGTGGCGTGTGGAATAGGGAAATTCCTTCCGGTCTTCTGTAGGCGATTTCCGGAATGCAGGATCGCCGTAGAATGCAGGTGAGATCTCTATGTGTGACAGGTCACGTCAAATTGCAGGCAATATGGAAGCCATATTGCCGCGTGTGACGGTACCATAAGGAGATATTGCCAGCTATAGTAGCACAGTAGGAAATGCAAGCTGTTCACATAGCAAAAGTACCATGTGCCTGGCATGAGTCCAATTCTGACCGGAGGACAGATATTGTGACTGACAAAACACCTGAAACTGAAGGCAAGAAGGAGAAATCCAGTTCCATGAAGTACAAAAATCTTTTTTACTAATACATATTAAAATTTGCAATTGCATCCATATCAGCTTAGGACATTAAAAAACACCAATGTGTTTCTGGTGCGTCTGGCACTTCTAGTCATGGTAACAGCTCAAACACACCATATAAATCGGATGAGTGCTATCTAGGGATGGGCGAATCTACTCGCTAGGACTCGTTACTCGGCGAGTGGTAAGGGACTCGCAGGACTCGGTACTCTGCGAGTTTCCCAGCGTTTACTCGCACGAGTCCAATGCAAATCAATGGCAAACGCTGACAAAACTAGGATTGCCATTGTCTTGCATTAGACTCGGCTACTGTGCCAGTGATAGCAGGAAAACTCGCAAAGTAACTGCTGTTTCTTTGCGAGCCCAGTCCAGCTGTCTTCTCTGTGCAGCTCCAGGGTCCTAGAGCCCGCCTGCTCACAGAGATGATGTAGCAGAGCTGAGATTGTTCTCAGTCTGCTCATTCCCTGTGCATAGACATCTATATCTATGCACAGGGGATGTAGCAGAGAGGACATCGCGTTTTGGACTACGTCGGACGGAAGAGGATTTTTTTTAATTAAAGATGGAGTCCCTAATGGCTTTTTTTTTTATTTCTAATAAAAAAAATTTCTCTGTGTTGTGTTTTTTTAACCCTTTATTGGAGATTCTTAGTGGCTGGGTCAAACGTGGCCTGACATTAAGAATCTCGGGCTTAATACCAGCTTGTATAACAAAGCTGGTATTAACCCCTTTATTACCCAGCGTGCCACCGCCACCAGGGCCGCTGGAAGAGCGGGGTTCAGCGCCAGAGGATGGCGCTTCAATGAACGCGCCATCTTCTGGGGCGGCTGCGGGCTGCAATTTGCAGCGGGGGGTGCCCAGAAAGCTTGGGCCTCCCTGCGCTGCGGATTCCAGCCCCCAGCTGCTTAGCTGTACCTGGCTAGACATAGAAATTGCGCGGAGCCCCACGCATTTTTTTTTTATTATTTCATGAAATTCATGAAATAATTAAAAAAAAGGGCTCCCCTATATTCTTGTGTCCGGCCAGGTACAAATAGGCACCTGGGGGTTGGGGGCAGCCCGTCGCTGCGTGCTGGATCCGGCTTGTTCCAGAAATACGGCGAAGCCCACGTGAAATTTTTTTCTGACAAATCCATAAAACAATGTAAATAAAAGGGACTGCATCTTTATTAACCCCTGGACCATGGGCGAGGGGTTAATAAAGATGCAGTCCCTTTTATTTACATTGTTTTATTGATTTTTCAGAAAAAAAATTACATGGGCTTCGCCGTATTTCTGTAACCAGCCGGATCCAGCAGGCAGCGATGGGCTGCCCCCAACCCCCAGGTGCCTATTTGTACCTGGCCAGACACAAGAATATAGGGGAGCCCTTTTTTTTTTATTATTTCATGAATTTCATGAAATAATTAAAAAAAAATGCGTGGGGCTCCGCGCAATTTCTATGTCTAGCCAGGTACAGCTAAGCAGCTGGGGGCTGGAATCCGCAGCGCAGGGATGCCCAAGCTTTCTTGGCACCCCCCGCTGCAAATTGCAGCCCGCAGTCGCCCCAGAAGATGGCGCATTCATTGAAGCGCCATCCTCTGGCGCTGAACCCCGCTCTTCCAGCGGCCCTGGTGGCGGTGGCACGCTGGGTAATGAAGAGGTTAGGGCCAGCTTTGTATTATCAGCTGGCCCTGAGCCCGAAATTTATGGCGGTCACGCCAATATTAGACATGACCGCCATGAATTTCTATTAAATTGTTTTAAAAAAAACACAACACAGAGAAATTTTTTTATTAGAAATAAAAAAAAAAGCCATTAGGGACTCCATCTTTAATTAAAAAAATCCTCTTCCGTCCGACGCAGTCCAAAACGCAATGTCCTCTCTGCTACATCCCCTGTGCATAGATATAAATGTCTATGCACAGGAATGAGCAGACTGAGAACAATCTCAGCTCTGCTACATCAGGCAGCAGGCGGGCTCTAGGACCCTGGAGCTGCGGCAGCCAGCACACAGAGCAGACAGGACTCTTATCTGTGCTAGTTTCCCAGCGATTACTTGCAAAGTAAACGAGTCCAATGCAAATCAATGGCAAAACTAGGATTGCTTCAGGCTGAAGCTTCCGAGACACATCTGTGATTTGTAAATCGCACACTACTCGCTAATACTCGCTTCCCCATTCATTAACATTGGACTCGCTAGACTCGCAACGAGTAGCGAGTCCCGGGCTCGGACTCGCTAGAGTCAAGCGATTCCTAGTAATTTAGGATTCGCCCATCACTAGTGCTATCCAATCATATAAAGGGATGGCACTTGGACCAATGTTATTGAATGAGATCTGTGTAAAAAATTGCAGCATGTTTTTACTCAGAAATTGATACAGTGCTAGAACAAATTGGAGGCCGTAGAAACCTTCAGCATGGCATCCGATTTTTATGGATACATTAAAATACACGTATAACAAGTGAGAAAAAACTGTCCCAATTTTCTGAATGAGAATGAGACCAATTTTTTAAATACCCTCATGTGACCTTAGCCTAGTGCTCACTCCAGTCATACTCCCTGGATTATGGTATTGGGCAGCATGATGTACTGTAGCCGGACTACTCTAGTCTTCATTTCATATACATTATCAGCTCAGTGTTAGGCGGCCGTCACACGGTTCAATATTGCGAACGATATCGTTTAAGCAATCTGCTTTTTGATCGCTTAAGCAATATCGTTTGTGCATCGCTGCGTGCAATCAAGCGATTTTACAATGTAAAATCGCTTGATTGTTTGATCGCAGATATGAGAGCTGGAGCTCATATCAAGCGATAATCGCTTGTTCAATCTGCTTCATCGTGGTGTGTGACACCACGATGAACGATCTCCCAGCGGCAGAGCCTATGCTGGGAGATGGTATCTATGGTAAACGTCTGGTTACTAAGCGCCGCGCGGCGCCTAGTAACCCGATGTGTACCATAGTTACCAGCGATCTCGCTGGTCCACATCGCTGGTGAGTCTGTCTGTGTGACAGCTCACCAACGATGTGAGCGATATTGTTAGCGATCGCGCGTGCATGTGATCGCTTACAATATCGCTCTCGATATTGTAGCGTGTGACGGCCGCCTTACATTGATTTGGTCATCGATCCAGTGGTACAGCAACTTCTCCAAAGTGTCCCAAGAACCATTGCTTAAGCTACTTTGAGCAGCCTCCTTGGCCTAAAGTAGGTATCATGGCCTGCAGCATCTCCAAACTCATTGGTCAGAAATTGCAAAGAAGCTTTTAGCCGCAGATCTCCATAATTTCCCCAAGTGCGTTCAGTTTGGCAGATCATTCCCCATTTAACCATTAATAACCTCACCGACAGTACGCCAAAGTGTATATTTTTTATTGTATTTCTGAGTATGACGCTCATACTGCTATTTAATGTTCAGAAGTATAAATATTGTTATGCAGGATTGTCTCCCTAAGGGCTGCTTTACACACACCAACTTCTGTGACCAACTTCTGAACAGATCTCTGGTTGCAGTGAAATCATGGACACATTGTTCCATTTATACACAGCCACAAAATGGAACGATGTGTACATGATTTCACTGCAACCAGAGATCTGTTCAGAAGTTGGTGCGTGTAATGCGGCCCTAAGAGGTCACAAAACAATTCTTGTAGGAAATTTTTTTAAATTTAAATCATTGATGCTTTTTTCCAAATGCTGATGCCCCGGCATTCCTCCTAGTTTTTGTTTAACAGTGGCCACTGTCTCAGTGGTCAAGTGCCACACTACTGACATCATGGCTTGTACAGCTGAGTAGCATGGCATTTGATTGCGATGACCATCGATTGCAGAGGTCACATGCCGACCACTTGAATACAAAGATAAGAAGCCACTTGGATGGAATGCCAGCACTTGATTATTAGGAAAAAGTAGACATGAGGAGTGTATTTCTCTTTAATCATAAATCATATTATGTTTTTAGAAGTTGAGTTACCCCCTTTAAACGTTTTATATATTGTTTTATTAAACTATTCCATGAATAAACAGCATACAGTAATACAGTAAGTTCCCCTTAGTAGTGGCCTAAGGAAGCCAGAATTTTATTATTTTAGGCTTCGTTCACGTAACTGACGCGTTTTTTCCCGCACTATTTTGAGCCGATAAAAATGCGGTGCATTCATACACTGCATTTTTTTACGCCCGCATTTTTTCCCCCGGAGGCTCAGGAGGAAGTGATGTCACACAGGGGGAGGAAGACTCCTGTGTTTCTCCCCCGTGTGACATGTCGGGGCTGAAGTTTTGCTTTCCCAGTGTATCTACATGCATGTAACTACATACACTGTGAAAGCAAAATAAAAAAAGAAAAAAATGTATTAAAAATAGAAAAAATAAACACTTCTCAACCGGCTATCTGGGACTCAAGGTGAAGACGTCTGATCGCTTCCAGGACCTTAAAATTTGATTGGCTGGTGGAGATCAGGTGACGCCTCACATGACATATGACCTGATCTCTACCGGTCCAATCACCTCTTAAGGTCCTGGCTGTGGTGATCGGACATCTTCTCTTCGGGTCCAGGACAGCCAGTGGATAAGTAAGTATTTATTTTTTCTATTTTTAATACATTTTTTTCTCTTTTATTTTGCTTACACAGTGTATGTAGATACACTGGGAAAGCAAAACTTCTGCGGTGACATGTCACACGGGGGAGGAACACAGGATTCTTCCTCCCCTCTTGTGACATAATTTCCTGCTTTTCCTCCTGCGCCTGCGTTTATAATGAGGCCTATGGAGGAAAGTGTGCACATATTTGCGCATACAATTCACAAGTTCATTCTTTTTATATGCACGTTTTCGGCCCCAAGAGCGCGGCCGAAAAAAGCGCAGTGTCTGAATGGCAAAAGAGAATTTCCATTCAATATGCCGGGAAACGCAGATGCTCTTTTGGGGAAAAAGTGGGCATGAAAAAGACGCCAAAAATATGCAAAGTGTGAACACAGCCATATACTTATGGATTTGAAGTTCTGTAAAAGAAAAAGGTTTTCTTAATGTCATGAGGTCAGTGCCTGATAGGCTGAACAGTGGATTTAGCTGGTAAAGAATAGTTAGGGAACTGTGTGAAAAATCAAGATGTCCAGAACAGAAACAGAATCTTAAGACAGGCGGATGGTCAAAAACAGTAATCTGAATCAGATACATACTGTTAGGCACCTTTCACATCAGCGATTTTCAAAATTCCAGGCAGATCCGGCAGGTTTGCCTCATCTGCCGTGATCTGTCACTTACGGCAAGCCCCATTCATTCCCTATGGCTGTGTTTCCCAACTCCAGTCCTCAAGGCACACCAACAGTTCATGTTTTCAGGATTTCCTTAGGATTGCATAGGTGATAATTTAATCACTTGCACAGGGGATAATTCCATCATCTGTCTAATGATAAGGAAATCCTGAAAACATGACCTATTGGTGTGCCTTGAGGACTGGAGTTGGGAAACACTGCCCTATGGGACTTGCGGTCAGGTGTGGCAAGTGCGGTTTTTTCCGGGTCCAGCAGATCCGGTATATGTGGCAGCGCAAACTAACAGCTAGCAGCTGTTTTTTTTCCTTTGCCAGAAAACTACACTTGCCGCACCTGACAGCAAGTCCCATATAGAATGAATGGGGCTTGCCGCAAGTGTACCGTTATGCAGCAGATGTGGCTAAACTGCAAGTTCTGCCGCAAATTTTAAATAATGCTGATGTAAAAGCAACCTAAACCAGATAGCACAACAATCATTTTAAATAGGAACAGGCATTTAGGGTCTTATATGGCAGTGCTCCCCTAATTCCAGTCCTCAAGGCCCACCAACAGATCATGTTTTATATATTTTCTTAGTATTGCATGGGTGATAGACTTTTCACTGGTGCAATACTATGGAAATCCTCAAAACACAATGTTCGGATGGGCCTTGAGGGCTGGAGTTGGGCAACACTTTTGTATACTCAGCCACCCTGGATTAACAGCAGGAACTAAAGGCTATATATACACTGAATCTTTTGCTTAGCTTTTAGAACAAAACCTATAGGGAACAGTTACTGGATTTGGGAATGCTGAGCTTGCCAAAAAGATGACTGAGAAGAGACTTATGGCCACTTTACACACACCAACTTATCTGTCCAACTTCTGACCAACTTGCTGGTTGCAGTGAAATCATGGACACATTGCTCCATTGTACACAGCCACAAAATGTAACTATGTGTCCATGATTTCACTGCAACCAGTAAGTTGGTCAGAAGTTGGACAGATAAGTTGGTGTGTGTAAAGTGGCCCTTAATAGCTGTCTACAAATATCTCAAGTGCTGTCACACCATAGAAAGATCATCTTTATTCTCATTTGCACAAGTAACGACTTGAAGCAATTTGATGAAACTGAATAGGAGGAGACACAGATTAGAAATAAGAAAAACATTTGACAGCGAAGGTGATTAACAAGTGTAACAGGTTGACACAAGAGGTAGCGAGTTCTCCTTCAATGGAAGTCTTCACACAGAGGCTGGGCAGACATCTGTCTGGGATGATTTAGTGAATCCTGCTTTGAGCAAAGGGTTTGATCAGATGACCCAGGAGGTCCCTTCCAAATCTATTATTATACGATTCTATTAAAAACATACTGTTAACTCAGTTTTTGTGGAATTTTGAGATTTGGAGAATTTCTTCTCAGTTTGTACTGCAAAAAAACCCTAATAATAACCTAAGATGTAAAGTTTAACCCAAGAAGTCCCAGCCAGGGTGGTCTATAAATTCAAGAATGCGCACATAGGGTTATACTTTCTTTAGAAAAGGCAATAAATATTTATACAAAGAGGCTGCTCACCTGATGTAGTTGTGAAAACCCACAACTGGTAATGATCGCTCAAATACAAGTAGCTGCTGCAGGACCGTACTCTCCACAGATACCTGTGGTTTAATCAGCTGCCAGGACACAGTACCTCGAGGTCCGCGCTGCCACTTCAGAAAAGGAACAAAAGAAGCCAGTACAAGGGAATGTCTGGATCAACGATTCTTCTTTATTATCCTACGCGTTTCAGAGTTATTTCCCAACTCCTTCATCAGGGAATGTCTGATGAAGGAGTTGGGAAATAACTCTGAAACGCGTAGGATAATAAAGAAGAATCGTTGATCCAGACATTCCCTTGTACTGGCTTCTTTTGTTCCTTTTCTGAAGTGGCAGCGCGGACCTCGAGGTACTGTGTCCTGGGAGCAGCCAGGGTGGTATCACAAGTCCCAGAATAACACAGAACCATCACACAACTTGCGACAAAGGTGTGATTGCGCCTGATAAGAGAAGAACCAGAGAGTGAGGACGCCAACACAGATTGACACCAAATAAGTTCATTATTGATCAAAGTATGTGGAAAATAACATATCTAAGCAGAATTTGTAGGCAGATAGTAAACTCTGACACATTGTGCGTCCGACTGTCCCGACCTCCCTGTTTCTATGAAACAAAACGTTTTCCTACAGCTGCTAGGAAATGAGGCTTGGTTGAATGTTAAGGCTCCTAAAGAACATAAATCTGTTTTCGTTGTCAATCTCGGAGCCAGTAAAAGGGATCTGCTCCTTAGTAGCACGGTTTTGTTGTGTAGTGTGTCACGTGCCTTCCTTGGCTCTGCTGTATGGCTAAAATGTGTAGCACTGGCTAATTAGAATTTTAAGATATCGAAGTGTAACCCTACAGTTAGTTCCCTTCAATGGTGGATATACAAGTTTCCTATTGTGAATAACAAATCCCAATAATGTAGCGTTGTGAAATCAGAAACACTGTATCAGAAGTGAAATGATTCATGAACATCGTGGCATGTAACTGACTCTGTCATTTCATTGTCAAACAGGAACGATCATACCTCTCATTCTCTCAGGGAACAGAAAGGTGATCATTAGCGCCCACTGTCTGATTATACATATGTAACACTACTTCATTGTTCCAAGTTTTCTTACAAAGATTCTGTAGGAACAAATCTATTGTGTATATGGATTCATAAAGACATTTTTACTATTTCCTGTAACTAGCTCCTGGCTCTGTTTGATATAACTGGAAATAATTATATGTATGGCATAGTATGCAAATGAATGTATTTCTAGCTGTATGAGAAATATCGAATATAATTTGGTTTATGCAATTACCCAAGAGTGCCACATTCTATTTTGGTAATATCTAGGGTAGGCACGGATAGCAGATACCAGATAGTATTTTGGACACACTGCTTTTCATTGGGTAATCTGAAAAGAGTGAAGAGCTCATTATACTGTACCTGTCTCGTAGCATTTTACAGGAGATGTAACCCCATGTTGCCAAAGATGGAACTGAACATAGATTATGAAGTTCGTGTTCAGTTCAGTATCAACTACTAGATTCGTATATGGATGGTTTCTACTAGTGTTGGCTGCAACCAGTCTCCATAATGTCAGTAAGACGCTGTTCACATCTCTGTTAGAGGTCACAGAACCTACACTCAGATTCTGTCAAAGTGACTGGAAAAAGATGTAGCCTGCTTCTTTGTGTTTTTCCTTTAAAATGTCAAACCCTATGACAGAAACCCAGCAGATCCTAATGAAGGGGTTCTCAACTACTCGAACAACCCCACATCAATCAGCATGTTTGTCCCAAGTAAAATAACAACACTTATACTCACCTTCAGTGCCGGTTCTAGCAGTGTCAGCAGTGGCGCTCCTTGGGCTCACATGAGATTGTTAAATCACAATCAGTGCTGTCTTCACTTTCCCGCCCTTGGTGGTGTCAGACATTAGGATGTGAGCGGGCAGCCGCAGCTCTTACTTCGTCTTGAAATCTGAGTCCAAAGGTGGAAAGAGTGAAGCCAACGATGACTGGCCACATGGCTCACATGATATAACAATGTGACGCAAGCCCCAGGGCAGCGAGTGGTGACACCACTGAAATAGCGCTAGCATAGTGGATAACCCCTTCAAAGTCAATCGTAACTGATTCAGCATTGGCATCAATTTTGCTCCTTACAAATGTGTAAGAAGTGGCTGATCAGACCAGAAGCACCGATCCCCCCTCACTCATGGCTACGACTAAGGGCACTTAGTTGCCCGAAATGCGTAAGCTTTAATCATTAACCAGTGTAATTTTTAATCCATTTTCAAAAATATATTGTTTTTTAATCGGATGGTTTTGCTGAAGAAAATCTTCCCCTTTAATCCTTCTATAATGCCCCCCATAGTCCTCCATATAGTATAATGCACCCCTTAAGACCATAAAGCATAATGTACCCCTCCATAGTCCACCATACAGTATAATTTAATGTATAGTCCTTTAATGTACCTCAGAATCCTCAATATAGTATAATGCACCTCTTAGATCACAATATAATAGTATGACGACCACAGTATACACTGACTTAAATACAATTCCTTACCGCTCCTCGTTCCACTCCGCTCCTGTGTCGGCATTGAGTGTTCAGACATACTGTCTTCACTGCTCAGCTCACCGGGCACAGCGGAGTGATGTCGATGAGACGTCCGGTCTCAGATGCTGAGGGAGTATGATAGCGGAGGGAGCGGATATCTTTTTCTTCTTTCATCATTGTTTTCAACTGTATCGGCATCCACGATACGATACACTATTGAAGTGATAAAAGACATAACTTATTTATTAATGTAAGCTACACATAAAAAGTGCATTGTGAGGCATAAATGATGGTGGAAACAACTTCAGGCAGAAAGGTCCGGCTACATTTGGCAATGACTCAATATATATATATATATATATGTCACTTCACTTCGACAGGTGTGGTCCATCTCCAACACAACAGGCTAGAGCCACATGACTGTATATTTACCACCTGAAAAATAAATAGTCCAATTATGCTAATCTCTTTCTGATCAGATTTATTAGATTCTGGGAGAATAATATAAGTATGCATATCTAAAATTCTCCATCTTCTTTGTTCTGTCAATCTGTGGAAATTGGATGATTTTTTCTATGAACCCAGACACTAGATTAGTTGATTATGATCCGAATTAGGGAGGCAAATCGAGCATGCTGCGAATTTGGTTTGAGGAAATATTCGGACATGTCTAATACTTCATTAAATAACATAGATTTTAGGCTTGTGTCGCTCCAAAAGATAATGTGATATAATGAGCGCTAAGTTACACACAAGGACTCGGCCAATAGATAATTTACCTTTCAGCTTTAATCAACAGATGGGTCCCTCTAGCCACAACGCGTTTCGACGCAGATAGCGTCTTTTTCAAGTATCACTTGAAAAAGACGCTATCTGCGTCGAAACGCGTTGTGGCTAGAGGGACCCATCTGTTGATTAAAGCTGAAAGGTAAATTATCTATTGGCCGAGTCCTTGTGTGTAACTTAGCGCTCACTATATCACATTATCTTTTGGAGCGACACATACCTTCTTCCCCTCTTGGGAAGCGTGATAGCTAGCAGCTCTGGACCACAGGACCTGGCAAACGTCATCTTACCACTCCCTTGGAGCAGTCACGTGCAGAGAGAGAGACACGGAGGGCACATACAGCTTCCACCCCGCCTCTCAAGCTCAATCAGGAAAGCCTAGCAGCACCAGAGATTATTCCAGTTGTGCGGAGTTGCACAACTTTAGAAGGTGACCGGAGGGGTTAATGAACCGACCCCATACATTAACCCTTAGCAGTCTGGCGCAAACTATATTGTATTTTTATAGATTTTAGGCTGGCTTCACACTGCAGGATTTTCACTGATCAGTGTCCATCCAGTTTGTGTGCCAAAATCAGGAGAGGAACTTGCAGAGAAAAGTATAATTGAAAGACTGACACCTGTTCTGGGTTTTGGAGACACTCCTGGTTTTGGCACACAAACTGGATGGACACTGATCAGTGAAAATCCTGCGTTGTGAAGCCAGCCTTAAGGCCCCATTACACAATATGAGATCGTGAACGATATCGCTCAAACATCATGGGTTTGGAGTCGTTCAAACAACATCGTTAGAACGTCGTTGCATGTGACACCGAGATACGACTGCGATAAATCGTTGTATCGTTGATCGTAGATTTGAGAACATGTTCTCGAATCAGACGATCCTCGATCAGCCAACCTGCTGCATTGTTGTGTGTGACACTGCGATAACGATGTCGTTAACGACTTCGCCTATTCACAACAGTGAGCAAGCATCGTTCGCTGGGTTGTTTGAATGATAGCTGCTCGCCACATTGTTGGTGCGTCGTCCACGATATCTAGATGTGTGACAGCTCACCAACGATGTCAAAAAGATGTCCTAACAACCCAGATCGTTGGTGATATCGTAACGACATTGATGTGTGTAACGGTACCTTTAGTGTAATCTAATGTTTTGATGTTTTGTCAGATTGCACACACACTGAACATGCAGTCATCTTCACAAGCCCTTATGATTTTTCTGTATCATTGTCAGAAAGAAAATAGGAAACAATACCACTAGTCCTATTCAAAGGCCTGCAGAAGTGATGTAGAGACCCTAAAATACCATAAACTATATTATATCAATGCTAAATAATAATAAAAAAAATAAAAAATCTAAATTTGGGCCTTATAGGGGACCATGTTTTTTCCATGGAAAACGCTTACCATAATTTATAACATACACTATGTTTCTGTAATTCATAACATTAATGCATAATGAGTAAAAAGCTGTAATGTACATATTCCATTTACAATTGCTTATTCTATATTGAAAAAGGAACACTGAAGCAATCAGGATATAAATTATTGTTGAGAACCTGGCTGTAAATGAATGCATACATTAAACACTGCTTTTATAAGCACCATCTTTGCAGGCAAATTAAGCGTAGGCACCTGGGCTCTGCATACATGGCTGCATTCAGTTCAATGTAGATTACAGACGGGCGAGCAAACCCAGGACTGTAGGAAAGCTTTAATAGGGATCTAATGCGAGAGCACTGTACAGATATCTGCCACCTACACACCGCTCTGATTAATTTCACATCTAGGTTTATCAAACCACTAGCTGGGTGCCCGATGCACATGCATCGGGATTCTAGAAGAGCGAGTCTGTGACTCGCAATGGCCGCTTCGCGGCCAATGCTTCGCGCTGCTAAGGCGATTCGCCATGCCCGCTGCGCGGCCAATGCTTCGGGCGTATCCACATGACCACGCCGACTCGCATTGCGAGTGGACTCAGAAGGGGCAAAAAACCCATTCGCAATTATATAATAGATAAGGAAACTCTGTGTTAAGCAAGAACTCTCTGAATCTGTATCTTCAGACATTTAGGCGATGTGCGTTTTTGCAGCGCTTTTTTGTCGTCTTTTGTCACAAAAACACACTTGTACCCTTCCCCAGTAAAGTCTATGAGAATTCTGATTTCCTGTGCCAATGATACTTTTTTCCTTACAGATTCACAGCTTTTTTTTGTCCAGAGAAAAATTCTTTTGGCATGTGAGAAGCGTTTTCTGTTCTTCCTGCCATTGAGAACAGTGAAAAAATGCAAGAGCAAAATCTGCTCCAAAAACGCACAAAAAGCCCACATAATTGGAGCTTTTTTCTGGTGCATATTAGCAGCATTGTGCTGCAGAAGGTTTCTGCACCTAGAAGGTTGTGTTGGAACATAGCGTATGTGCCCATGTTGTAGATTTAGCAAACAACATTCCCGTTCATCCCTCAGCCTCTTAACGTACCGTTACACGGTACTACATCACCTGCGATGTTGGAAGCGATGGCGTGGGTGCGTGCTCGCTTCCGAAATTGCAGCCTTGCTGTCACACTGCAAGATGTTGCTGGTGACACCGCTGCGATGTTGCCGCAGCAACTGCTCACTGGGCTGGGATCAACGCAGCGAGCGATCCGCTGCAATAGGCTGGATCGCCGGCGACATCGCTATTGCGGTGTCACACGGCACGATCCAGCCTAATCGCTGGTGCAAGATCGCCAGGTTTTTGAACATGTTCAAAAACCTGGCAACTTGCAACCAGCTATTTATCGCAGTTGCATTGTGCTGTCACACAGCACGATATACCTGCGATGTTGCTGCAACTTCGCTGACACAGCAAAATTTCTGCGAAGTTGCATGCAACATTGCAACGTGTAACGGTACCTTTAGGAAAGCACGATCCACTTCCATAGGAACTGCCCTGGTCCCAGCAGTCAACATCCAGTAAAGGCAAATAATCCTCCAGCGAACTCAATAAAGCAGATAAATATTAAAAATAAATCCTGATTAAAATTTTATGTTACAGGCAGTGGATACCCCAGCACGTAGGAGAGAACCTACAGTGGTTGACTCTAGCAAAATACATAATGTTAAATACAATTCCATACGATCTATAGAGTGGGATCAAACACCCACAACCTCATAGACAATTAAATCACGTAGTACAAAGAGAGAAAGTGTGCACACTTTTGTCCTCCGTAATTTAAAGTACATAATGTTAGCAGATAAGTTTCTTGTCCACATTGGCAGATAACACAATCTATTGTTTGCTGTTGTCACCCATTTCTTAGGCTAGCTTCACACCATGGTTTTTGGGATCCAGTTCTGTCTGGTTTGAACAGGACAGAACAGGATCCAGTTTTGCCTCCCATGTATCCCTTTGGTGCTGGATTGGTCCTATTTGGCCATCTGTTTTTGTGTATTCTGTGCCAAATTCGTTTTTGGCCGATTTTTCACCACCCCGAAAAACAGAGCCTGCAGAAAAAAATCGGACAAAACCGGACAGAAACGGATCTGGAGTGATCCAGCGCACATAACATGGGGGTCCATAGGTGCCGGATCGGTTTTAAGCACAGAGCATGCTCAGAAATCCTGCCATGCAAACTTCAGCACCATGGATAGCACTACTTTTAGCGCAGGCTGTGAATACGGTACCTTGGATAGTGGCAGAGCAGACACAGGCAGACTTCAGCACCATGGACAGCAACAGAAAACGAATCCTGCTCAAAGCAGGATCCAGGACCATATTTGGCCCCACTTTCTACACATCCTGTCCTGTCAGGTTCTGTCAGGGTGATCCTGCAAAAAACAGGATCCACCCTGACAGCCACAAACCGTGGTGTGAAGCTAGCCTAAGGCTACAGTCAGACTGTGTGTTTTTTTCTATTCTGTTCTGCTGCGTTTTTAGCTGCAAAACAGGAGCTGTTAAAAAACGCACCCAAGAAAACGGATCTGTTTTTTGATCCATTTTTGAGTGCTACAGTTTTTTTCACATTTTGAAGGGCTTCTATGGGAAAAACTCTGGAGAAAAACGTAGCACAAATTGACGATACATTTTCAAAAACTGAGCTCTCCTAAAGTGAAAAAATAGATCATTTTAGAAGAGTGATCCGTTTTTTGCAGGGCACTGCAACAAACGTTTAAAAAAATGGATAAAAAAATGCACAGTCTGAATGTAGCCCAAGGCTAAGTTCACATCTAAGGAGGGTCACGTTTGCATTCCTATGTGCTTTTGCACTGCAAAAACACATAGAAATGCAGAGAAATGCATCCAAAAACGCACCCATTGATTTAAATGGAAACGCATGTCATTTTCAGAAAACGCAAATTGCATGCATTTTTGCAAACGCAGCCCAAAACGTGTTTCTGAAATGACATGCGCTTTTACTTGCGTTTTCATTACGTTTTCCATTTAAATGAATGGGTGCAAAAACACATGCGGTTCATTGCATTTTTCAGCACAAATGCTCTCAAAAATATAATGAAACCCAAACGGAATAGAAATACAGATGTGAAAAGGCCATAAGGCCACGTGCACACGTTGAGTATGGGTAGGGTCACATTGCAAACATGAATTGCATTCACCGCATCCGGATCCGGATGCGGTGAATGCAATTCCGGTCACACACATTTTTTGTCAAAAATGTGTGGTGAATACCGCACTGCGGTCACCGGATGGCTCAGGATGTGTAATCCTGAGCCATCCGGTAACTGCATAGTTTGCGGATCCCGGCTATTGCCGGGATCAGCAAACTGTCCTCTGCCTATTCAAGAGTTAAATTTAGTAAGTAAAGTACTGTTTGAGGTCTGTAGGGGGGGCTAAGACCCCCCTACAGACCAGCCGCCCACTCCGGTGGGCTTCTACTACAATTTCCTATGGCTCGGGGCTCGGATGAGCCCCGTGCATGTCTCCAAACCTCCCGCCCCCCCGTATCACTATACAGGGGTGCCTGCACCCCTCTTGTATAGCGATTCCTGCATGTGGCCCTAAAGTTAGAATACAGAACACATGTAAGCTCATACTTACATGTCATCGTCGGCAGTGTAGTGTGAAATCCCTGGGCGGGGCTGTTTGCTGCAGCCTCCGCCCCCTCATTCCTTATGGCCGCCCCCTCTGTGCCTCATCCAGTGATGTGAGGGCGGCCACGTCATGAAAGGGGCGGGGCTAACCGCGGCACATATTTAGCCCCGCCCCTTTCATGACGTGGCCGCCCTCACATCACTGGATGAGGCACAGAGGGGGCGGCCATAAGGAATGAGGGGGCGGAGGCTGCAGCAAACAGCCCCGCCCAGGGATTTCACACTACACTGCCGACGATGACATGTAAGTATGAGCTTACATGTGTTCTGTATTCTAACTTTAGGGCCACATGCAGGAATCGCTATACAAGAGGGGTGCAGGCACCCCTGTATAGTGATACGGGGGGGCGGGAGGTTTGGAGACATGCACGGGGCTCATCCGAGCCCCGAGCCATAGGAAATTGTAGTAGAAGCCCACCGGAGTGGGCGGCTGGTCTGTAGGGGGGTCTTAGCCCCCCCTACAGACCTCAAACAGTACTTTACTTACTAAATTTAACTCTTGAATAGGCAGAGGACAGTTTGCTGATCCCGGCAATAGCCGGGATCCGCAAACTATGCAGTTACCGGATGGCTCAGGATTACACATCCTGAGCCATCCGGTTACCGCAGTGCGGTCCCAGAAACGCTGCGAAAACTGCTGCCTGCATGATTTAAAACGCAGGCAGCAGTGCCGGATCCGGCCACCGGATGGCTTGTGAAGCCATCCGGTGTTTTGCATAGGCTCCTATGAGGAGCGTTTCCTGGTCCGGTTTGGAGCTTTTTGAAAGCTCCAAACCGGATCAGGATTTATAAAACAAAACGCAGATGTGACCCTAGCCTATTTGTTGAGTTTTTTACCTCAGGATTTGTAGCCAAAACCAGGAGTGGAGCAATCAGAGGAAAGGTATAAGGCTGCCTTCACACTTGTGTTTGTGTCTGCATGCGCAGGGCATGCAGACGAAAACGCAGTGCAACGCAGCACATACTTATGTGAACACAGAGGAGAATCTCCGCATGCATTCACATAAGTATGGTGCCCGGGCAGCCAATCAGCTGTCTCTACGGGCGGCCTGGAGGAGGAGATCAGCGGCAGAGATCTCCTCCTCCCGACACAGCTGATCTACCGCCGGTGTCAGCGGGGAGATACAGCTGATCTGAGAGCTGTTTAAATCTCCCGCGCTGACACTGAATAGGGTGATATCAGTGCAGAAGATATGAAACAGCTGATCGCTGCTTCAAATCTCCCGCGTCGACATCACCCATTCGGTGTCAGCGCGGGAGATTTAAACAGCTGTCAGATCAGCTGTATCTCCCCGCTGACACCGGCGGGAGATCAGCTGTTGCTCTGCATGATCTCCTGGTGGCCGCCGGGAGAGATTTCAATGAGATCCGCAGCGTTCTCCTGCGCTGTCATGCGGAGGACACTGCGGATCCATTGAGATCCATGCATTCTTTGTGCGCTTGCGGGCGCTTGCAGATAAAACAAGCGCCCGCAACCGCAGAAAAAATGCAACATTCTGCATTCGGAGGGTGCACAAATTGTGCGCATCCGAATGCAAATGCAACCAAACGCAGTCAAACGTAGGCACATGCGTTCCCATGTTAAACATAGGAACGCAGTGCGCAAGCGTTTGGCTACGTTCGGTACGCTGCACTTGGAAACGCAAGTGTGAAGGCAGCGTCATAGAAACACATCACCACTTCTGTATTTAATTATCCACTATTGGCTTTGGCTACAAATCCTGAGGTAAAAAGCTCATCAAATACTCAGCGTGTGCACGTGGCCTTAGGCTGCTTTCACATCAGCGGTGAAAAAACGCAACTGCCATGATTACCGCATAACGGCCGCACTTGCGGTTCACTTGTGGCAAGCTCCTTACAATGTCTATGGGGCTTGCGGTAAGTGTGTGGCAGGTTTGGCAAGTGCGTTTCAGTACTTGCGGCAGGTGCGGCCGCGAAAAAAACGCGGCATACCGTGGTTTTTTCGCGGCCGCACCTGCCGCAAGTTCCGAAACCGCACCTGCCGCACACTTATCGCAAGCCCCATAGACATTGTATGGGGCTTGCCGCAAGTGAAGCGCAAGTGCGGCCGTTATGCGGTAATCGCGGCAGTTGTGGTTTTTTTTCACCCCAACTACCGCGATCAGCAAAAACCGCTGATGTGAAAGGGGCCTTAAGGGTACTTTCACACCAGCGTTTTTTTTAAATCGCGGCAGATGCAGTGAAAAAACCGCATATGCCGCGATTACTGCATACCGGCTGCACTTGCTGCACGGTTGCGGCACAGTTGCGGCAAGCCCCATACAATGTATATGCGGGCTTGCGGCAGGTGCGGCAAGTGCGGTTTTGGCACTTGCGGCAGGTGCGGCCGCGAAAAAAACGCGTCTGACCGCGGTTTTTTTCGCGCCCGCACCTGCCGCAAGTGCCAAAACCGCACTTGCCACACCTGCTGCAAGCCCGCATATACATTGTATGGGACTTGCCGCAACTGTGCCGCAACCGTGCCGCAAGTGCAGCCGGTATGCGGTAATCGCGGCAGATGCGTTTTTTTTCACCGCATCTGCCGCGATTTAAAAAAAACGCTGATGTGAAAGCAGACTGTTTTTTTTTTAAATCAGGCAAGGTCAGGTATTTCAGGAAGAATCCTGACCCTTTCAGGATCCATTTTTTTGCCCATTCACTTTAATGTTATCAGGTAGCAACCTGAAGTAACAGGATTCTACGGGACATCATTTTAGTGAATGGGCAAAGACTGGATCTTGAAAGGATCAGGTTTTTTCCGGAAATACCTGATCTTGCCTGATTTGACAAAACACCAAGTGTGAAAGCATCCTAAAAAGGAGTAAGGGCCGCATGATCCGGTCCGGTTCTGTCCGGGAGGACCCAGACAGCTGCGGACCGGATCAGCACACAGGACTAGGGGGCTATTATGCCCTCCGGTCCTGTGTGCAGCGCGCGCAGCTGCAGCCGCTGACAGGTCAGGACTGCAGCTGTCTGGGTCCTCCCGGACAGAACCGGACCGGATCATGCCGCAGTGTGAAGCGGCCCTAATTGAAGAGTCATCGTATGGGAATAGTGACAAGGTATTCAAGAAAAAAACACCTCCATGACCCGTCCTTTATCACACGTTATCACACTTCCCACTTTTGATAAACATGTATATACATATATGTGAACGATATAAGATACCCATATTATATTCCCCCTGGAGGATTTGTGCTCCCTTATATCACAAGTCCTCTTAGTACAGAGAGACTGACTGGCATGCTATGCAAGTGCAATCCATAGCTGTACCGTGGACATGAATTGGTTAATAAATGACCTGATGTTCGTGTCTGGACACATATGCAGCAGGAACTCCGAAAACGAAAATCAATTTTAATTATGTTGTGGAAAAACGACTGGGCTACAAGTTGCAGAGACAAATACAGATGTACTCAGAGTATTTTAACCAGTCGGGTTAACCATCAGTTTAGGATGGGGTTATGCAGGGCACTGGTGACGGCATGTAGTATGATACATGAGCTTTTCTATTATCTGAATATGAAAGACACCGCACCCGTATATACTATAATAGGGTCTTTTGTGGGGTGAATGTAAATATAGTGAAATTACGAGCATCAGACAAAAGGACCTTGTAGTCTAACAATTTTTCAGCCCACAATATGGCTGTCTCCGCTGTGCCATTTTCCAAAGTACTCTATATATATTGATTTTCCTCATGGGTTTATTGATAGTACTTTCCTGTCTACATTGTTTCCACTGACTATGACACTTAGTGATAGACGTAGCTAAAAATTTAGACTATTTTTAGGATTGCATGGGACATTTCCAATAGACATCAATCTAAATTAGGCTTATAGTTTTTCTTTATTAAAGAGATAGTAAGCACATAAATTGTACAAATAAAATAAAAATTATCCCAACGTGTCCTATTAATGTCCTCCTTTTCTCTCTGTGTCTCAGGAGCTCAGCCAAGTCCCCATTCTCCCCCTCACTGGCCTATGTGTGGCCTGTAAGACAACAAGCTGCAGCAGAAGCCTCCCTAAAACATTTCTAAGCCCCTCCCTTTTTGAGAAGGGGTAAGGACCTAAGGCAGCCACCAGTCACAGTCTGTTTCAGAATCCAGATGAATAAGGCTGGCTTCACACCACGGTTTTTGGCATCAGGTTCTGTCCGGTTTAAACCGGACAGAACCTGATCCGGTTTTGCCTCCCATGTATCCCTATGGTGTGGGATTGGTCCTATTTGGCCATCCAGTTTTATGTATTCTGGCTGGATTCGTTATTGTTGGTTTTTCACCATGCTCAGAAATCCTGCTGTCCAAACTTCAGCACCATGGACAGCACTACTTCTAGCACAGGCTGTGAATTCAGCACGTAGGAAAGCGGCAGAGCAGACACAGGCAGACTTCAGCACCATGGACAGCTGCAGAAAACGAATCCTGCAGAAAACAGGATCCTGGACCATATTTGGCCACACTTTTCTACACATCCTGTAATGTCAGATTCTGTCAGAGTGATCCTGGCAGGATCCACCCTGACAGACCAATACCATGGTGTGAAGCTAACCTAACCATTTGTGCTGTGTTGTCCCGCAGTGAACACTTGTGTGTTGGCAAGACAAAACACACTGCATCCAGAACACAATCCTGATCATTGGAACATATCCTAAAATGCTGCGTTCTCCATGGAAAACATGCAGGAAGAACAAGTCAAAAATTCAATGAATGTTCTCTAAATGACACCATGTCCTTTATCCTCCCTACTTTAATTTTCTGATATAATGACCTTTGGGTTTTAATTGGCTGTAAGCCATAATCATCAATATTGACAGAAAAAAACACTTGAAATAAATGACTCTGTTTGTAATGACTATATAATATACAGTATATGCTTCAACTTTTATTGTTCTGCCCACTTTTACAAAATTTCTATTCACACAGTTATGTCACCTTATAAATAGTCCATACTACATTGCATTGTCCATAATATATTATAGGCTAGATAGTAATGTGAACACAACACTAACCTCAGAATGTGCTTAGTGCTCCCTAGTAGACAATACACTTATCGCCTCCATAGTCGGTTATTACTCTCTACTATACTAAAAAGGTACATACAAGTCTGCCTTCAACCTTAACCTCTTATGGTGGGTTTACACGTCCCAATATCAGCGTCCAACTCCGACCAAAGTCACGTGGTTCGTGCGTTGGCCCCGATATCGTTCGTGCATTGTATGGTATAAATGTCCAATACGATGCACGAACGATGTCAAAACGATATCGCGGGATCGAATGAGCTGCTCTCCAACGGCCAATATTGGATGGAGGTTGGAGCCGGATCGTGCTGTGTAAACGCCCAACTACGATGTGCAGTACAACGTCCCCCATTCTCTCCCATGTTAAATGGTCGTTCCTGGGTCAGGCCGTACAAGGGGGGCGTAGACATCGTAGAGATGTTGTATGCCGATATCGCGCTGTCTAAATCTCCGATGCGATTTGGGAAATCTGGCCAGAAAAA
The DNA here is from genome assembly GCA_033576535.1 of Allobates femoralis. NCBI lineage: Eukaryota > Metazoa > Chordata > Amphibia > Anura > Aromobatidae > Allobates > Allobates femoralis. The sequence goes on from JARQOC010000005.1 coordinate 495,059,953, forward strand.
GCGCGCTCTCGCGCGTCGGATCCATGGACTGACGTGGAGCGGTAACCCACCATTTGAATATGTCAGAACGTCATGCTGCCCTCTTATGTGAGCTCTCGCTCAACTCACATCATACCCCCCACATCTCAGCTGATATTACCATCTGAGATGTGTGGCTAACACCCCGGTCAGAGATCAGATCACCCTTTGAATCGCACTGTCATTGAAAAAAAAAAAACACACAAAAGTTCAAATCACCCCCCTTTTTGCCCCATTCAAAATTAAAATATAAAAAAATAAAAAATACACATATTTTGTATCGCCACGTTCAGAAATGCCCCATTATCAAAATATAAAATCAATCAGATCTGTAAACCGTGTAATAGATAAAAGTCCAAATGCCAAAATTAAGTTTTTTTGGTTGCCACAACACTGCAATAAAATGCGATAACTGGCGATCAAAACAACGTATCTACACAAAAATGGTATCTTAAAAACGTCAGCTCAAGATGCAGAAAATAAGCCATTACACAGCCCCAGATCCTGAAAAATGACGACACTACAGGTCGGAGAACACGGCGCAAAAGCATAATTCTTTATTCAAACCTTGAATTTTTTTTTACCACTTAGATACCAGTAAAAGTATACATGTTTGGTATCTACGAACTCATACCGACCGAGGCATCACACTAACATGTCAGTTTTACCATACAGTGAACATGATGAATAAAAAACCTCAAAAAAACAACATGTAATTGCCCTTTTTTTGCAATTTCACCGCACTTGGAATTTTTTACCCATTTTCCTGTACACCATATGGTAAAATAAAAGATTTTTTCTGAAAGTACAACTCGTCCCGCAAAAAACAAGCCCTCTATATTGACAAACTGTGATTGACGACAGCACTGAAACGGCGTCAAGATGGGAGGTGAGTACAGGCTCTTTTACTTTAACTGGGGGAAAGAAGTGGAATAAGAAGAGGTTGTCGTAGTAGTGCACAACCCCTTTAAATACTTTGAAACTACAGTATAATACAGCAAATCAACCTGTCTTTGCCAATATGATGTATCCTATCAAGGCAGATGTTTGGTGAAATTTAGGACACTTTTTTGACATGGGGTCTAAGAGTCAAACAAAAAAGGTGGGTGAGACACCCTGACCATATACATTTTAGGGTATTGTCTTTTTCTATTACAATATAAAAGCAGATATATAAATGGTAGTGTACATGTGAACCCTGTATACCATGTGAACCCTGCTAAGAGCTGAGAGGTATGATTCGTGTAAACCATACTGCATAACAAGAAAACAGAATTCACCATGATACATTGAGGTTCCATTTCCCTATGTAGGTTATGCTCATTAATGAATTGATTTCCAGGATGTGGCGCCCATGCTTGATCTAATTATTGCCAGTCCATACGGAGATGCTGGATTAAAGCTTCCATTTATTTGCAGACTCATGTCCTCAACGTCGTCTACTTAACAGACAGACACTATTAATATTGTTCAGCATGTGCATGATTAACTATGCAATAATATCTGCATGGAGTGTCAGTTAATCGAAACAATTTTACAGACAGAGTTAAAGCTTGATGTTTATCAACCTCGACGTGCTCTTTAGGTATTATATTTGCCTTTTATAATTAATATAATTTGTATTTATTCATGCTTTGATCAAATAGAAATACATGTAGATCACATGTACTGAGTATCTGCAAATATGGCAAGCTGTTGTTTTATGGGCGAATAACCGGATCAGCAAGGAAGGAATTAAGAAAACAGATAATTCATCTTCGTCTAGTATACATGGCTAATGAGTTAAACTAGTATGAAAATAAAGCAAATGGACATGAAGGGGAAGATTTACTAAGATATATGTGCTGGAGTTTGGCTGAAGCTGGCACTTAGATGGAGGCTTAGTGAAATTGTGGCTTGTAGAAAGGGGGTGGCTTAAATATGCCAAAGTGTCCATATTTACATAATGTAAGCCAACAAAAAAGTTGCCTCTACCTAGTTTAGTTTTAATCTGTCCAAGTTTAAAACAATATTATTAAATTAGATAAAGTCTACTTTTACCAATCAAAAGATTATTACCAAAATATCAATTATTCCTTATACATGGCATGGGGGAAAAATTGATGATTGCTGGGGTTCATCAAGTGAAATCCACAGGAGTCCCACAAAAGAGGACACGGAACTCTGAAGTGCCCATCTTGAATGGCATGGAGGGGCACATGCTTCACCTCCAATCTAGCTATGGGATTGTCGGAAAAGCAAAGCGATGTAACTGTCTTTCTTCAGCAATTAGTCAATGGAGAGAGCAGAGGTTGAGCATGTGCACTTCACTCCCGTCAAGACAGACCTGTCCTGGGGTACCTCAGCCCCATTCTTCGGATCACTAAGGGGCCCATCGGTCAGACCACAGTTGATCAGTAAGGTATCCCCCACCATATGGAGAAGAGATAACCCTTTAACCACGTAACAATACAGCTGTGTTCAAGATCAACTTCCCACTTGCCTATCTGCAACTCTGGATATGGGAATCTGGAAAGTTGGTGGTCATCAGCTATTTTCTCTCTAGTAATTCTGTCAGATTTTGGATACATACATATTGCTTAAGTGTAAAAAAATCCATCCTATATGAATGCCTAGCAAAATCCATAAGACCAACATGCGAATTTTGCATTGAGTTTTCTTTGGATTTACCATGGCTTTTACCATATGTGTTGCATACCAATTTATGCTGCAGATTTTAATTGCAGACTGCAGATCAGTTTCTGCATAGATTGTTATGGATTGTATGCAGCCTATGGATGTAGTACAATCACATCCACTTTAACAGTACTGTACTCTGTTGGAAATTTTCTCCCCCCAAAAAATCAGAAAGGAAAATCTGTGTGTATCCACCTCTGTGAGCATAATTTAAGACCTGAGAAATTGAATTTGCTGATTTACAGAGCAGCTAGATTGTTAGTTTGGGAAATAATTACCATATGATCATCAACCCTGTAGTGTCAGGACTCGGACAAACAAATCCTCACACTAAATTTGTGATGTCTTTTCAATAAGACACAAAGTTATTATAATATTCAGCCCAGTAAATGTAGTCATACCTGGATGTTTTAGTTTTGGTTAAAGTGGAGTTAGTAATGATACTTTTCACGATATGATGTCAGCAGGCTGGATACAATGTCATAGGGGTGAATAATCCACTATAGACCAAAATTTTGGGTGAGATCACTCTGTACTCCATAATCTTTTATTACAAGAAATTCCTACCCAGCTCGTACTTTACATATTAGTTTTCAGTATTAAATTATGGGCTCTATGATTTTGGATTACAAGGTAGTCTTAAGCGGCCGTCACACGCAACGATTTCTTGCCCGATATCGTTTAAGCGATCTCCTTTTTGATCGCTTAAGCGATATCGGGCTTAAAATCGTTGCGTGTAATTAAGCGATTTACGATGTGAAATCGCTTGATCGTGACATCGCAGATCTGAGCTCCGGAGCTCAGATCTAGCGATGAACGATGTCACGATCTGCTTCATCGTGGTGTATAACACCACGATGAACGATCTCCCAGCGGCAGAGCCTATGCTGGGAGATGGTAACTATGGTACACGTCGGGTAACTAAGCGACGCGCGGCGCCTAGTTACCCGATGTGTACCATAGTTACCAGCGAGATCGCGGATCCACATCGCTGGTGAGTCTGTCTGTGTGACAGCTCACCAGCGATGTGAGCGATATTGTAAGCGATTGCGCGTGCACGTGATCGCTTACAATATCGTTCAGGATGTCGCAGCGTGTGACGGCCGCTTTACATGCATCAAGAACATATATCTGTGATCATGTTGTTGGGGTTTTCTTAAATGCCACAGTTGGATGAGTGTTAACCAAATGTTCCCTTGTACACTCTTGCACACCAGGTATACTTTCACTGGCATTTATACTTTTGAATCATTGATAAAAATTCTGGCAAGAGGATTCTGTCTAAAAGAATTCACCTTCCTAAGGGACCCATGGAACTGGTTGGACTTCAGTGTTATTGTCATGGCGTGAGTATAATTCTATACTTTATTTTGCATGTATACAAAACTGTTGTGGTATTTTCTTACCTGGTATAGGTGTGTTATCCTTTATTAGAGGCATATAATTAGTATTTATATACAAATAATATATTACAAGGATTGAATACTACGCCTGAGCAATTTTGTTACACTGTGATAATTTATGGTCATGTTCTACATATATATTCAAGAGCTTCCCACGTTCCATGTTCTCAGCTTTCCTCTCCACCTACAAACTGTACAGTAAATGTACGGGTCTGTTCACACAATCCGTATTTTGCCACCTATTTGGTGCGTATAAGCAGCAGATCCACACCAAATCTGCAGCAGCATGTTTTCCCAGCAGAGTCTATGGGTTTTGCTAATTCCTGTCCGCATGGTGCCTTTTTTTCTGCTTCGTATTTTAGTGCAGATAAATTTGCAGCATGTCAATTCTTGTTGCAGGTTTTCCCACACTAAATACACCAATTCCCTGTCTCTGTCTCACCCAGGGCGAGACCCCGCCCCAGAAACAAGGCATGTGCCATATGTTAATGTGTGTAAATGTGATTAGAATTTATTGTGAGCATGTATATTATATGTGGAGACCTGGTGAGGGGCAGCATGATTGTGTAAAAACCACTACTTTTTTATAAACACTGTTTGAAGTCCTGTCGGCTTTTGCAGCATACAAAGCTTTCAGAATAGGCATAGATCACGCTCTTACACCAAATCTGATAGTTCAGTGCATAGAAGAGGCATTGAAGTCCCCGCTCTGGCTGCAAAACACGACGGGACTTCAAAAAGTGCTTATAATAAAGTATTAGTTTTCACACAATCATGTAACCCATCCCCAGGTCCCCTAATATTACATACATGTTCACAAAAAATGTAATCACACTCAAGCGGCCGTCACACGCCACGATATCTTGAAAGATATCGCTTGAACGCGCCAGATGAAACATCGCATGAACGATGTCTCTGCGTGTGACGGCAAGATACGACGAGCGATTCATGATCAAATCGCAAGATCGAGATCTGAGCTCCGGACCTCAGATCTAGCGATGAGCGATGTCACGATCTGCCTCATCGTGGTGTATAACACCACGATGAACGTTCTCCCAGCGGCAGAGCCTATGCTGGGAGATGGTAACTATGGTACACGTCGGGTTACTAAGCGATGCGCGGCGCCTAGTAACCCGATGTGTACCATAGTAACCAGCGAGATCGCGGATCCACATCGCTGGTCAGTCTATCTGTGTGACATCTCACCAGCGATGTGAGCGATATTGTAAGCGATCGCGCGTGCATGTGATCGCTTACAATATCGCTAGCGATATCTTAGCGTGTGACGGCCGCTTTACACACATTAACATAGGGCACAAGCCCTGTTTCTGAGGTAGGGGATCTCGCTCTGGGCGAGATACAGACGGGGAATTCGTGCATTGGTACGGGAAAACCTGCAGCGAGAATTCACATGCTGCAGATTTTCCCGCACTAAAAATCACGGCATTGGGATAGGTGTCCTGCGTGCACATTGACTTTCATTACAATTTACGGTGCTGCATATTTAGTGTAAACAGGCACCAAATACACGGCAAAATACGAACTAATTACGCATCATGCGCACTTACCATTAGGGTACCGTTGCACGTTGCAATATCGTTCCGATATAGCATACAATTTCACGGGAGCGCGCACGTTTTTGGCACTTGTCCAAGATCGCATAGGAGATGTCACACAGGGAGATATCGGCAGGCAACGCTACTAGCATTTTGTACGCAACATTTGTGCGCTGGGTATGAGCAACCCAGGGACCGAGCATTAACAATGTAGTGAATAGGGGAAGTTGCACTCTAAATCGTAGTTGCGCCGTCACACAGCACAATCATGCCACATCGCCTATACAATATCGTACGGTTGAAGGGCTTGCACATCTTCTTGCAATATCGTACAAATGATTTTTTCGAGTCACATTGCCCATTTACACGACACAACACACGAACGATATCAACTGCAAAGACCGTACCACGTGACTTTTTGTCAATTTTGCATTGCGATATTGCGATGTGTAACGGGACCCTTAGGCTACCTGGTAGAGTTTGCAATTGCTGCTCTGGAGATGGCCAGGTGGTGGTATCCATCCAGCTTCAGTGCCCCTGTTCTCTTCTGATATAGATGCAAAAATGACTGCTTGCAGCAGAGGAAAATGTATATTTTGTGTCAGTGGCTCAGCCATTCCTCTGGTCAGTCATCAAGAGTGCACTACCACTGGCAAGCATTAACCCGAGAGGAGTAGTGCACTCCTGATTGAGAAAACCCCTATAAAGAGTTACTGAACTGGCATTTTTCTTTATAATTTTGTCCCGCATGGAAAGTTAGGAAAACTTGTATATCACTTTATTAGATAATTTGTATTCATTCCTGTAAAAAAAATATAGCAAATGGCTTCAAACCCCTGCTTCTGCACAGTCTGTTTGCCTGCCTTCAAGCTGCATTGATATCAGAACCCACTCATGTGGAGTTCAGATGATGGCAGTGATCTTTGTGTCCTTCACTGAATATTCGGCTTATCAGAACAACCTCCTGCAGCAGATTATCCCCAGAGTTAGGCTGGGTTCACATTTGCGGACCCCTCCGCAGCGTTCTGCAGAGGGGATCCGCAATGTGACCGCAGTGGCCGCCAGCTCCTATATTTATAATGCGACATGTTGCATTCCTGGTGCGGACGAGAGTGTGTGATCTGTACGCAGGCATCCGCCTGCGCACAGATCACATATAGGAGTGAATGGGTGCGCACGGTCATGCGCGGTCAAGCGCAGCACCGTGTGCACCCATTATAAATATAGGAGTTTGCGGCCGCTGCGGTCACATTGCGGATCCCCTCTGCAGAACGCTGCGGAGGGGTCCGCAAATGTGAACCCAGCCTTAGTGACACACAGGTACTGACCCTTTCACTGCCATCATCTGTACTCCACATAAGTATGTTCTGTTATCAATGCAGCTGGAGGCAGTCAGACTAGGCAGAAGTAGGGGTTTGGAAATTACTTACCGTATATGCAATTATTTTACAGGAAGGAAGACAAATTCCCAAATAAAGTGAATTGCAAATATTAAAAGCTTTTAATGCTGGATGAAGTTTAGTTTCTATCCAAGCAAATAAATTACATTTTGCATCATTTATCTATCTACCCAGACAGGTTTAGATAAAAATTTTACCCATTTCCTTTAAGGCTAAGTTCACATGTTCAGTAATCATCCTTCAGAACAGATCCAGCATCGATCCGTTGGCAAAAAAGTTGCACAAACACAAATTTTTTTGTCCATTTTTAAAATACTTATTTCATCTGGATCTGTTGTTTTTTTTAACATTGAAGTCTATGGAAAACGGATCTGTTAGGCCAGGGGTGGGGAACTCCAGGCCTCGAGAGCCACAAACAGGTCATGTTTTCAGGATTTCCTGAACATTGCATAGGGGTTGTAATCATCACCAGTGCAGGTGATTATATTATCACCTGTGCAATACCAAGGTAATCCTGAAAACATGACCTGTGTGCGGCTCTCGAGGACTAGAGTTCCCTACCCTTGTGTTAGGCTATATTCACATGTTCAGCGTTTGGTCAGTTTTTCACATGAGTTTTCGTACGAAATCACCACTTTGGTGTTTTTCATCCACTCCTCCTTTTGGCTAAGGCTGGCTTCACACCACGGTAAGGTCCGATCCGGGGCTGTCAGGGATGACCCTGGATTGGATCAGCACACAGAACCGGAGGGCTAATATGCCCTCCGGTCCAGTGTGCTGCCGGACGCAGCAGCCACTGCTGATTAATCAGGACCGCGGCTCGTGGGGAGCTAGCCACGGCCCTGAAACAACAGAGGCGTGCAACCGCAGGTGTCCAGTGCCCGGATCCTCCCGGTCCGGCCCCGTAGGCTCCCATGTTAGGGAGCACCGGATTGCCCCAGATCCGGGGGAATCCAGGAGAATCCGGAATACGGAAATTTGGGGAGATTTTTCTTCCCAGACACAAAAACGTTGCAAGCAACGTTTTTGTGTACGGGGAGAAAAATCCGATTTCTCCCGGATTCTGCCGGAGAGATGGAAACCTCTACCTCTCAGCTCTCTGCCATCCGGCTCCATCCGACCCCATAGGATACTATGGGGCCAAAATCCGGTTCTGGACTCTGCCGTGGTGTGAAGCCAGCCTTACAAATTCTGATGTGAAAGACTGACCAAGCACATAACATTTGAACATCGCCTTATTCAGCCATCTGTTTTTCTTTAATTTGTAAAGGATCTGTGTTTTGCTTACCGGATCAGTTTTAAAGGGAAAATAGCAATCTGTTAACGGATACATTTCCCATAGAAACCCATGTTGGGTCTACACAACGTTTTTGCCAACGAATCTCTGCATGATCCGTTCTGATGATTACTGGACATGTGAACTTAGACTAAGGTATTATAAATCAAGATTTCTGTTTGGATCCCTGATGGATAGTCCCATCAGTACAACAAAGGCAGCAGGTAGGGTGAATATTCTTTTATAATGGATAATTAGTGCCACTGCTGTCTAATGATGACTCTTGTCCACAGCATGAGCTTATGACTTTGTTCACATTACTGTATTTTTTGTTCAAGTGCTGTCTGTGAAAAAAACACCACTTGACCATTGTTAGTCAATACGGCTGTTCAGGCGGCCATTTTTTCTTACAAGAACTGAATGTCAGTGTGCTAAAAATTGCACTATTCTACTTGGTATTTCGAATGAAACTCGTCTATTCAAGTCTATACATGCACAAAAACAATCAGATCCTTGACCAGATCAATCGTATAGTCTCCAGTTATTATGGGTACATTGCAATTCTTCAACAGAGAAAAACATTTATTTTTTTAATTAACTGCAATAACTGCTGGTATATATAGGCAGATGCCACAACAGATGCAAAATCTGGTGTTTTTTTTTAATTAAAATAGGACAATATTTTATATGTCGGTGTGAACTTATCTCAGAGTGTTGAGTAAATATCATTACAAACAGGTGACCAAGATCTTTCAGGCTAGGTTTCTTTGATTGTCTGAATTAGGCCCCTTTCACATCAGCGGTAAACGCTGATCGTGGCAGTTGCAGTGAAAAAAACGCAACTGCCGCGATTACCGCATAAGGGCCCTTTCACATCAGCGTTTTTCGTAATTCGCGGCAGATGCGGTGAAAAAACCGCATCTGCCGCGTTTGCCGCATAACGGTTCCACTTGCGGCACGGTTGCGGTTTTTTCCATAGGAAGTATAGGGGGACTTGCGGCAGATGCGGCAAGTGCGGTATTGCACTTGCGGCAGGTGCGGCAGAGAAAAAAAACGCGGCTGACCGCGGTTTTTTTTCGCTGCCGCACCTGCCGCAAGTGCAATACCGCACTTGCCGCATCTGCCGCAAGTCCCCTATACTTCCTATGGAAAAAACCGCAACCGTGCCGCAAGTGGAACCGTTATGCGTCAAACGCGGCAGATGCGGTTTTTTCACCGCATCTGCGCGAATTACGAAAAACGCTGCTGTGAAAGCACCCTAACAGACGCGATCGCAGCACACTTGCGGCAAGCCCCATACAATGTCTATGAGGCTTGCGGTAAGTGTGCGGCAGGTGCGGCAAGTGTGGTTTCGGAAGGTGCGGCCGCGAAAAAACCGCGGCATACCACAGTTTTTTCGCGGCCGCACCTGCCGCAAGTGCCGAAACCGCAACTACACCGCACTTGCTGCACGTGCCGCAAGCCCCATAGACATTGCATGGGGCTAGCCGCATGTGAACTGCAAGTGTGACGGTTAGGCGGCAGATGCGGCAGTTGCGTTTTTTTCACCGCAACTGCCGCGATCAGCGTTTACCGCTGATGTGAAAGGGGCCTTACAAAGGTTATTTGGAAACCAAATTATTGACTGCTATATGGCCCCTAAGAGTAAAGCCACACTTGCATCAAACTCGCGCAAATGCAATGCGAGATAATCTTGAATTGTACTCGGCCCATCATTGATCAATCAGGCAGCAAAGACCTGCAATTTTTCCCTTGCTTCTATACCAAGTGAGGAAAAAAATCACAGCATGTTGCAAGTCTCAGATCACTTGCACCCACATCTATTGATGAGAGTGAACTATCACACTGCATTGACACACATGTGAGTGCAGTGTGATAACCGCAGAGACCGGCAATGGAGGAGATAAGGAGATTAATCTCTCCCTCTCCTCCGCAGCTGTGATCTGATCACAGGATCGGATCACATTTACATGGCACTTGGCTCCTGCTCCCAGCAGAGCCTGAGCCGAGAGTCATTAGCTTTACGCATCTGAGGTTCTCGCATTGGATGCCTTATGCTACTGTGCCTCAACCCTTAGTTTATGTATTGCTGAGTATAAGGGTGGGGAACTCCAGTCCTCAAGGGCTGCCAACAGGTCATGTTTTCAGGATTTCCTTAGCATTGCACAGTGGTTGGAATGATCACCCGTGCAGGTGATTAAATTATGCTGTGCAATACTAAGCAAATCATGAAAACATGCATTGTCTGTGGCCCTTGAGGCCTGGAGTTTCTCACCCCTGGCTTAGTAGTTTTTATGTCAGCTACAAACAGAAAAAAATATTTTCCAATCCTGAAGATAAAATAATCAAACATGTAAATGAATGCTGGATTCTTCTCTTTTGTTTAGCCCAAAATTAAAATAGTTGTGGTTTCCAACTAATAACTTTGTGTCTAATGTAACAAACAGCAATTGCTGGTAATTTATTGTCATTTTCATACACATTCATCAGATGAAAGGATCAGGGAATAAAAATAGAATGCTGACGAAATGCTAAAAAATATTTTCATAGAAAATGTCAGTATTTAGTCCTAATTTATTATTGGAATCTGTTTAAATGATAATAAAAAAAATGTAGTTTGATTTTCCAAACTTTATAATATTACATTTCCCATTAGCAAGTTTTACATGAGCTGTGTCCTAAGAAATGGAAACCTAGCATGGAAGAACATCAGTGCAATTAGATGCCAATATGTATTAAAGCTAGTGATGAGCGAGTAGCGAAATATTCGTAATTGCTAAACTCGTTACAAGTACTTTATAATACTCACTATACTTGTAATGAGTACTTTATAATACTAACTATGCTCGTTATGAGCACTTTATAATACTCGCTATACTGGTAACCAGTACTTTGTAATACTCACGTAGTCGTCCGAATAGTGAGTCCAATGTTAGTCAATTAGCTCCGCCGCCCTCACACATCCGGCCATAAAACGAGTATTTCCGGGACAGGGCGGGAGGGTTGGCTTTTTTTTGTGCTTTCACTGCATGAAACACCTTGCTGTGCCCCCCAGAGAGAAACCCTAAAATTCAATCTGCTCTCACTGGGGTGTCAGCTCACTTTGTGTACTGACGGGAGCTGTCTATATGTGTCAGATCGATAATGATCAACACATCACCCGTGAGCACCAGTCATACTCGCCGAGTAACGAGTATCGCGAATATTGTACTCTCTGTGCGAGTAGCGAATAGTAACGAATAGTAACGAACACACTCGCTCATCACTAATTAAAGCATTAAATGGGAGATAAAATCGGACATTGTGAGGTTATTCAGATACACTTGAGAAAAGTGTAATTAAAAACTTTAGTTGAAAGTATCTGTGCTCAACATACAGTTCACATTCTCTATGTATGATATATTTTAGTGGAGTTACTTATGGAAACAGGATCTTGTAATTGAAACTGAAAGACTCAAATCATTTTTCTGTACGTAGAAGTTGAAATGAAGTTACTGTTTTTTTTGATAGTCTCTTAAAAAGATTTTTATAAGGTTCACTAAGAGCAGAAAATGCAATAAATTAAAAAATAACTTTATTTTTCTTATTCAAAATCCTCGGCTGCTCCAATGCTCCCTGCCAGTCTGAGTTATAGGCTGAGGTCACATAAGCGTATAAAATATGGTCCCATTCTCATGAAGAAAAGTTGATGATTTTTTTTCTCATTTGGCACCCATGTGTTGTCCAGATACAATCTGTTTTTTGTGCTCAGCAGTTATTAATCTTTTACAGAAGCATTTACAGTTTTCTATGTTACAGAATTGTAATATAGCCGTAAAAACGCTAATGCCTTACTGATGGTCTGTACGACATCCGATATTTTTCTCGCACTTTATTTTGGAGTGAAATCCCAGAAGGCGGAAAACAGCTGAGAAAACAATGCAGATCTGCACTGCCTCATTGAATAACATTGGTCAGAGGGCCATCCCATTTTTTATCAGATTACACTCATCTGATTAATATGCTAATAAACTGCTTAATGATATGACCCTAAATAACAGAAAGAAAGTTAAAATAATATAATTTAGAACAAATCCTGTTATATTAAGAGGGGGTTGTATGAGCTTGAGTGGAGGGGTGCTTTACATGTTGCCACTCCGGTTGGTCTTCTGCAATTTGGGGCCTCCAGTGTCTCATGGAGCGCGCTGGAGGCCACAACTCCATACATCTCTACGAGAGCCTCATTCTGGCCTCCTTCTGCTCTCCTAGATTACATTGGGAGCTTGTGATGTAACTTCTGACTTCTGACCAGTTACAGGCACAAGATGGCATTGGAAAACCGGAGCAGCGTCGGTAAAGGCCCCGTTACACGTTTCAACATCGTTCCCGACATCGTTCAAAAGTAACGTCAGGAATGATGTTGAAACGACATCGTCGTTTCGTGTAAATGCACGATTCAACAACGATAGTTGTTCAAGTCGGAGTTGACAGGTTTTCCCGCATGCAGGAAAGCCTGTCAACTTCAACTTACACAACCTGCGGGATCGTTCGGTGTAACACTGCAATAGCGATGTCACGGCCAATCCAGCCTATTCGCTGCATTGCAACAGATCGCTCGCTGGGTTGATCCCAGCCTAGCGACTAATCGCGGCACCAACATCGCAGCGCTGTCCCCGGCAACATCTTGCCATGTGACAGCTAGTCTGCTGCGATGTCGGAAGCGAGCGCGCACACCGCGGCATCGCATCAGACATCGCAGCTGATGTTGGATGGTGTGACAGTACCTTAAAAGCTGAAGCTGCTGCAATTTATATGACAGGGGTCTTGGAGTTAAAGCACAACTCCAGCACTGATAAAAAAAAAATGCTGGAGTGGCACTTTAATAAACATTGTTTCATACATACAGTAACAGCTCATTGATGTCCCAGAGGCTTGTGATATAAAAAACTCTGATATAAATTGTGAAAACAGCTATTTCCCAGAATCAACCTTCAGCAGACAAGGAAATGAGAGTCACTAATAGAAGCTCTTAGAAGATAATGAAAAGAACAAGAAATAAGAAACGTTCTCTACAAATAGCATTACACTATAGCAAGGGATGTGGTAGCGATATGTGGCACAGAGAACCATTTCAGAGAGTCTTACAGATCTATGTCTCATGAAACGATAGAAAAGTGCAGGGCCAAAAGCAGCACCGCTGGGGAATGAGCCAGGGAGGGTAAGGCCGGCTTCACACTGTGGCGTGATCCGGTCCGGGGCTGTCCGGGATGACCCTGACAGCCGCAGACTGGATCAGCACACAGGACTGGGGGGGCTAATATGCCCTCCGGTCCGGTGTGCAGCACACGCAGCTGCAGCCGCTGACAGGTCAGGAAAGCGGCGCCTGCGATCCTGACTTATCAGCAGCAGTTACTGCGTGCGCTGCACACGGACCGGAGGGCATATTAGCCCCCCAGTCCTGTGTGCTGATCCAGTCCGCGGCTGTCAGGGTCAGCCCGCACAGCCCCGGACCGGATCGTGCCGCAGTGTGAAGCTGGCCTAAGTGGGTAAATGGTCTGGTTGTGCAAAATTTTTGTTTAGGGCATTTTCAAATTTATGTACATTATGTATGCTGATGTGTAATCATATCGAGAATAAGAAATGGTTAAAACCACATTGATGAGGGCTTTCATTCCAATAAAACGTCCCTGACAGGGTTTGTCTACTTTATTTTAACAAAAGTGTACTAAAGGACTTGATTTTCTGGCATTTACTGATAAGGATCTGTTCACACGTTGTGGTTTTGTCTCATTTGGATTTATAATGTATTTCCTTGTACGAAAGTGAATGAGATTCCTGAAGTCTTATTCACAAGTTGCTTATTTTTCCTTGCAGATTTGCAGCAGATTTAAATTGGCAGTATGTCTATTCTTTCAGCGTTTTTGCTGCAGCTTTCACCCATATTACTGAAGGGCAAAAGCGCATCAAAAACACATGCAAGAAAACATGTCAAAAATGCTTAAAAATGCATTAGAAATGCCTGTACTGTACTTTGTGCTGCATTTTTTCCCTCCAACACATCAGTATTTTCTGCAGTTTTCTGCTGCAATCACCGAATATGTGCACGTACCAATGGAAGTATTTCTGGTTCCCCTCCTTAGTAAAGTGGTTCCCGCTTTTTCGGCACAGCTCTGCTGTTCTCAGCATGGCTGTTAATGGATGACAATGAGACTAGACCTGTCCACCTGCCTCCTCCAATTGGAAAACAAACAATAGTGCTGTGCAGGAAAGTGAGGAACCTTCAAGGATGAGCGCCCATGATCTAGATTAGCGGCGTTTTTGACGCATCGTATTCTCGCCATGTCAAAACCGCTGTGTTCTGCAGTACAAGCACAGTGGATGGGATTTATTGAAGTCTCAATATGCTTCTTGTTTCAAATGCAACACAACTTCCCAAGCCACAACATGTCAATTTATGCTTGCAGAGACGCAAGTGTTTTCGACCGGAGAACACAGTGAAATACACTGCACCCAGAATCATGTTCACTAGCGTCTCCACAAGAGAAAACACTGCATCCAGAACACATTCTACTATGATCATGGGCATATAGTCTAATAATTAAATAATAGTAAGTGCCACAACATCATGTCAATGACATATTTGTTAAAAAAGATAAAGAGGAGATGGAAAACCCCTTTACTCTCTGCAAAATAGGCTACTGTTTAATACAAATCATATTTGGAAGATGAAGTAGCCACCATCGGCATGTGATATTTGTTTGCATATATCAAGGACACATATTAGTGGCCACCTTGTAGTTATGTGGTCTTGTCATTTACATGGTCATGGAACTCCTTGGTGGCTACTTCCAAGTCAGCATCATATTATTGGCATCATACTTAGTCATGCGATGTCAAACACCGGACCTCATTCACCCTCTGAAATAATTTACCATTGTTTCCTGGTATTAATGAATCCATACAACCTGTAAATTCCATCCTGCTCGTTTTTCATGGCTGGGTAACATTGGTATCTTGTCTCAGCGTTCATGCAGTAGCTTCCTCCATTCCTTGATTCCAAATAACTATGGTTTGATTCTACAGGTATGTAACAGAGTTTGTAAACCTAGGCAATGTTTCAGCTCTACGAACTTTCAGAGTGCTGAGAGCTCTGAAAACTATATCAGTAATCCCAGGTAAGAGCGTCCCACCTCTCTAGTTCTCAGCTACTGCAAGTGCTTCAGTCTGTGCCCCGTTTGCCCTCTTTTGCTGTTGTTTGTTGGATGGAGTTTTGCTATCGTTTGTGTGTGACTTTCCCTTATTACAGATATGCCACTGAGTTTGTGGACCTGGGCAATGTGTCAGCTTTAAGGACATTCAGAGTACTTCGAGCTTTGAAAACAATCTCGGTCATTCCAGGTGAGGATTGGGTTAAACACTAAGGCTGCTTGTGTAAGCCCACATGCCATTCCTATTAACCAAACTGATGTCTCACTGACAGTGTTTGACACAAAAATTTCTCAGGAATGGTTTTATGTCGAGAATGCGACTTGTCTGCAGAATGAATATTTTAGATATTTTCATATTGATGAATGCTGCTGAAAATCCAGTGTACAATAATTTATAGAAATACTAACTTTAGGTGCATATGTCATGAAACCATCATTGTTGGTTTTCATATTGGTCATATTATCCTCAACATTGAGACTATGGGATTTCATATAGCATTTGGAAAATCATGCTAGCAATAAAGTCTGAACTATACTGATAAACTCCTTGTCCTTAGAATTCTTACATTAATGACTTAAGCTGGCTTCCCACCACGGCGCAGTCCGGTCCGGGGCTGTCAGGCATGAACCTGACAGCCCCGGACCGGATCAGCACACAGAACCAGAGGGCCAAATGTGCCCTCCGGTCCTGTGTGCAGCCAGACGCAGCTGCAGCTGCTAATGATTCAGGACCGCGGCTGGCAGGGAGCTAGCCGTGGTCCTGAAAGAACAGCGGCGTGCAGCCGCCAGTGTCTGGTTCCCGGATCCTCCTGGACCGGGGCAATCCGGCCCTATAGGCTCCCATGTTAGGGAGAACTGGATTGCCCCAGATCCGGGAGGATCCGGGAGATCCGAGCGAATCCGGCAAATTAGGGAGATTTTTCTCCCTGGATACAAAAATGTTGCAAGCAACATTTTTGTGTCCAGAGAGAATAAACCGAACTCTCCCGGATTCCACCGCAGAGATGAAACCGGATGGCAGAGAGCTGCCATCCGGCTCCATCCGGCCCCATAGGCTACTATGGGGACAAAAACCGGTCCAGGGCTGTCTGGTTTACACCGGACAGCCCCGGACCGGACTGCGCCGTGGTGTGAAGCCAGCCTTATTTAGCATTGCTTCTTGAGGTCTAGCTACCTGGTCATCATGACCCTCTAAAGAGGTTGACTTCCACTTTGTATTACATTAAAAATGGACCCACTGTGGTTTAAAAATAAAAAATTAAGAATATAGATCACCTACGGGACCCCTGCCTGTCTCCTATCTGTTAGTGGGACTTATCACATGTCAGTTACAGCCACTAAACAGCCATCCATGGGCTGTAGAGGTTGGAAATCATACAAGCCATAAAATAGAGCAAAGAGACGATTTTTTCCAGCTCCTGTTCTTCGTGACCGCTGCAGGTGCAGATTATGTTTTCCTTAGAGAAGAAAAAGCTGTTTTTATCGATTAACATAATAATCAATGGGTCCCTGCCTGTGTCTGTCATGTGGCCAATTTATATCTTACATGAAGTTTTTCTGCCCCTGCAATGTAAAAAAAAAAAAGAAGAATCCAACGCTAGTGTGAACCTAGACAACTGTTTAAGATCTGACAACCAGGACATTTTTGAACGAAGCTCTGGACTATGGTTTTGATAAATAGAGGAAGGCGTACTCCTTTAAGAGGATATTCAAGCAGATTATTCACATTGAACTGGACATAGACTATAAATGTGGCTGGAAACTGGAATAAAACTTTTTTTTTCTTTTGCCTCGCCTTTTATCAATCAAAATATTTGATCCCTTATGAGTTAATTTTTAGTAAGTACAAGTGAGTGTTATCAGTTTTTATAGTTTTCACTTGGGGCATGTATTTCTTCCCTGTATAATGCTGAACAATCATAAGCAGGCAACAGTATTCAAAGGAAAGATCATACCCCCACCATAGCTTAGAGCAGGTTTCTCAGTGTGTGAGACCTAGTGATACATCTCCGTTCCCCTGATCGAACCATCTGCATGTGTCAGTGTGGAGTCAAGTGCAGTGCAGATGAGTTATGCTGTGTCTCAATACAAAGCCTTCGTATCAGTAGTGATGTGCAAGCACTTCCATGCTCGGGTGCTTGGTACTCCAACTCCTAGATCTACTGGAGAAATGGGTGAAATCCCCATTGACTTACATTATACTCGGAAAGCAAGTCGCGCCCATCCAAGTATCCGACTGCTCATCACAAGTACCAAGCACCCGAGCATGGTATTGCCCACTTGTCACTACCTATTAGCGCTCTTCCTTTCATAGCACTGTCCCTTCTGCTGTACAGCCCTCTCACCATGCTGCCTTTCTGGAAATGTGTAAGTAATCCCACTCATGTCTGCTGTGGTTGATCAATTTGTAATCAGTCTGCAGTGAGATCAGGGCCATCAGTATGTCTCATAATGAAGTAACCTGCCTGTTTTGGACTACTCCTGTGTGACCTGCAATGACAGCCTTCTCTAATCTCATTGCAGATCAATTACAGGTTGAGCACAGGAGAGACAAGTGTCATACTGACATATCTCTACGTAGACAGTATGAGAGCTTGTGTCTGTGTGAGGTGGAGGGGGTGCAGTGCAGCAAAGGTGACCATGCAATGAAGGGAGGAGGGCAGATAGAAGAGTTTGTAATATGACAAAGCTAAACTCGGCAGTGCTGCACCTCATCCCCTTGGATTCATACAAGAGGTTAGGCCACATGCACACGCTGAGTATTTGATGAGTTTTTTACCTCAGGATTTGTAGACAAAACCAGGAGTGGAACAATCAGAGGAAAAGTCTAATAGAAACACGTCACCACTTTTGTATTTATCACCCACTCCTGGTTTTGGCTACAAATCCTGAGGTAAAAAACTCATTAAATACTCAGCGTGTGCACGAGGCCTTAGACCAAGAGGTCAGAGCTGTATTATTACGTCTGATACGCTGAAAAACCTCCTCTAAGGCCACGTGCACACGTTGAGTATTTGATGAGTTTTTTACCTCAGGATTTGTAGTCAAAACCAGGAGTGAAGCAATCAGAGGAAAAGTCTAATAGAAACACCTGCACCACTTCTATATTTAATCATCCACTCCTGGTTTTGGCTACAAATCCTGAGGTAAAAAACTCACTAAATACTCAACGTGTGCACGTGGCCTAAATTATGGTGAGGACATGTTCTTCTTTTGAGTTCTGCTGTCTACCCCTGGTGAAAACTGACAACAATCTCTAGGACTTTTACTAAAAATAACCTATTAGGGGCCAAATACTTTGCTAATATCTCTGTAACGGAGAGGTAAAATAGAAATACGGTAATAATAATATAAAAAGAGAAAAATATTTTATGTGTTCAGTTCAATGTGAAAAATGTGGTGAAAGGTCCTAGTTAAAGAATATTTTCTCTTAAAAAGTTACATAGCTACACGAGCTAAGGAAGGAGATATATCATCATATCGGATTAATAACATACGGTAACATCGCTATGACTCTGCTGTGTTACTAAACTTTTAGTGAGTCTATTAGCAAAATAAGGAACTTCCTAATAATTGACTGGAGAAAGGAGAGCCCATCTGGAATTTCATACAGCATTAAACAAATACGCCTCTGTATTGAATACAAATCAGACGTAGTTTAGGTTTAGAGAAGCGGCAGAGTTTCTCTACTGTTATCCTTCATTTGACAGCAAAATTGATTTTAGATGCTGTTGCAACTCCTGCGGAAGGAATGTTTTGACACATGAGAAAAAAAAACCCTCTGTGCCTGTGTATTTATAGGATTTATCCCATAGACTGAGGGTACATTCACCTAATAATTAGTATTCAAGGTAATGATATAATTAGAGCTTCTAATGATTAGAAAAAGAATCTTCTGGATCTGCAGCACTGGCAGCTTTGCTGGACACTTTACAGGAAGACAGAAATACATCCTGAAGACAAGTCCCATTCAGCCTTAGTGTTTAGCATTTCTGACCTGCATGGAAAGGTGATAGGTCTGCATGAAAAAAAATCTATAGGAAAACATCCTTTCTCAGATGTTGGCAATTGTACATCAGACATATATGGTGATTTATGAGGCATATCTATTGCTTGTATGGAGATTACACAGTTATTTTGGTGCTGTAAACGGATTTGCTTTCCAAATCATGATGAGGCCATATTATTATACCCTATCTATTAAATTCCTTGAAGCGGTGTTTTCACTTTCAAGAAAGCGATCCCCAAATGACTGGTCACTTGGAAAAAAAACAAACTCAGAGTATTTCTCCTCCTGTCCAGCACCAGCTCTCCGTCATTGCTCAGGTCTGTGTTTTGGCTGGGCAGTGATGTGATGACTGTAGCACATGACACCGGTGTAGCCAGTCATTGAGCTTAGTGCCTACTTTAGCAGAGATGCTGAGCCCAGGGATGTGCGCTATAATTGTGATGTCACCACTGCAGCCTAAAGCTGAACAGGGCTGGACCAGGGAGGGTGAGTACTATTTAGCTTTGTTTATATTTTCCAATTATCCAATTGTTTAGGGGTCATTTCCTTGAAAGTGAAAACCCCCTTTTAAGGCTACATTCACACATTAGCATTTTTGGTCTGTGTTTGCTCTGTTTTTGCTCATCAGTTTTTGTAGCCAAAAACCAGTAGTGGAGCAATCAGAGGAAAATTATAAGGCCCCTTTCACATCTAAGTCTGGGGTGCATTTTGCTTCATTTGTATTTCTATGCGTTTTTACCGTTAAAAGCGCATCTAAACGCATGTGTGTTTTTGGCCCCCATTGAATTAAATGGAAAATGCATTAAAAACGCAGCCAAAAATGTGGGCTAATGCGTATACGGCTGCGTTTGCAAAAACGCATGCGTTTTGTGTTTTTGAAAACACATATGCGTTTTAATATGTTTTCCTTTGAAATCAATGGGGGCAAAAACATGTATTTTGATGCAGTTTTAGTAGTAAAAACATATAGAAACGCAAATGAAGCAAAACGCAGCCCTGCATTAGATGTGAAAGGGGCCTAATAGAAACACATCACCACTTCTGTATTTATCACCCACTGCTTGTTTTGGTACAAAAACTGATGAGCAAAAACAGACCAAAAACGCACAGTGTGAATGTAGACTAACTCTGAATTATCTCATCTAAGTCCTCAGTGTATGAAATTTGTTACCTTCAGTAACTGAGGATAGAGTTATATAAACACTGCCCAATCTCATAAGCCACATTCTGATTTATTATCGCCTACATTTTATATGCTGCAACACCATTGGATGGAAAGTTATTTATTTCAAATATATAAATTGTCCAGTAATTTCTGGTCAGTTGGCTCCCTTCTTAAAGGGGTTGTCCACTACTAAAACAACCTCCTTAAATTTAACTTAGTAAAAATAATAGACCCTGTACTCACGTCCCATGCAGGCACTGTCGGTAATCATGATTAAGGGCTCACGTGACATTATTACATTACGGGAGCCCAGCATCCAATCACTGCAGACTTCTCTCTCCCCGCCTCAAACCAAATCAGCATCAACAGGAAGTGACCGGCAGCTGCAATGCCACTTCCTGTTGATTTGCTCCGAAGGAGGGGAGAGAGAAGTCAGCAGTGATTGCATGCAGGGGTCCCGTAATGTAATAATGTCACGTGAGCCCTGGACCATGATTACCGACAGCGTTGGAACAGCGTCAGCACGAGAGGTGAGTACAGGGTGTATTTATTTTAACTGGGCGAAGCAAGTGAAATCAGGAAGGGTTGTCCTAGAAGTTGACTACCCCTTTTTTGGGCCACTCCAACCTTCTTTTTGGCTTGGCAAACTTTTTAATACTGTCCTAGCGAACCCCAGATTTATAAAATTGAAGTAAAAAACTATGCAACTTCAGGCCTAAGAGTACATTTGTTTTCCTAATACAAAATTGAGATTTTAAAATTTTACAAAAAAGTTTGATAAGTATTTTCTAGCATCAAGCAATAAATATCGTAATCATAGTATTCTCTTTAATTCCAGATAGTACTTAGCATATATACTATAAGTACTGATTTTAATATGACCTTATACTTTATTGTCGTCTGAAAATAAGTGAGGTTGCGAACATTTGTTCTGCAGTGATGTACATTACCAACGCCTCTAAAGGATGATCTAGACAAAACAAAATCGAATCATTATTACGAGAATGCTTTGTGGTAGAGAGTGGTTTGGGCTTCTGTCTTTCTATGCTTGATATTGCATGCTTATAAATGTTTTCACTTTTATATATTTTTTCCTGATTCTACTTAAAATTTCGTTTGTCCTAATCCAGGTGTCGAAAAATGTTTATTTTTCAAAAGAAATTACATGTTTTATTATGTTGAGACCTAATTTTTTTTTATGAGAGATAAAAAAAATTAGAAACTTGTCAAGCTAAAGGTGGACATACATGTTTTATGGATGTCAGGTGAACTATGTTTTGGTCGTTAGCCAACTCAGTTGACTCTCCCATACACAGAAGTGCCCATTTGGCCGAGTGCTCCTGTGTACTTTATGGGCATCTTATCTCCAGGAGAACAATGCAATTGGCAGTCTAAAATTGGACATGCACAATTGACATCTCTCCTGACCATCATTCGGCCTGCGACGCTGTACACGTTAGACCACAGGCTGAAGCTGTTGATATCAGCAGGTTAAGCTGATGATATAATGTGTATGGAGTCCTTACTAAATCACAAGGAATAGAAATCCCTAGTCTACATTGATGAGATCCAAAAGAAGGAAACCATGCTGACACCCATTATGTTCTTTCGATTCTCAACCAGATAATATACTGATATAGAAGAGAAACTTTTCAACTGAACAACATATACATATCTAAACTGCATCTGTAATTTTCCCTAAATTATAGATAAATCTACATAGAGAAAAGCTAAATGGAAATGCATGCCATTTTCGGTGTTAGTGGAATTAAATCTAAATTTAGTTTCTAAAACTTCTAAAATGGAAACCTGCTTGGAGAGATGATGTGTCATTGAGATCCGTCAGAATCCATTAGGATCAATTAAAAAATGGATCAAAGTGGAAATGCAATATTGATCATGGCTAACGTAGACATTCATCTCTATTGCTTTGTAGACCTCATAGATATTACATTGTCATTGGATCCTCGTTCTGACAAATGTCTGGATATAGTTATCTTTAGACTATAAGAATAAAGATGGTAATAGTATAAATTCCGGTCCAATCACTCCAAAATGTATTGCAGCTCTGCTCGTACTGGCGTTCCCAACTACCTTTTATTGTCATTACCATGCATTTTGTCCTGCAACACATTATGGTTGGAGTCATCTATAGATTCATTTTTTATGCGTGTTCCTATTTTGAAGGATCTAAAAACTATTGTAAAAATCACCATTCACAACTGTAACTCATGGTGAATGTATTTGTTTCCCTATTGATTATCATGATGACATTAACATTTATTTGGGTTTCAAAAACCTACAGAAAACAGTTGTTAGCATTCATATGACCAATAAATTGAAATTGTAAATCACTGGCATAGTCTTTAAATAAAAAAAAAAAAGAAATGGTTTGTCACTATGGACTGCAGACCAATGAGTTGTCTTTTTTGGAGGTAGACTTCACTGCCAAAGTCTGTGAACACTACGCATAGTTGTGTTCAAAAGTTTACATACCCCGGCAGATTTCTTGGCCTTTCTTCAGAGAATATGAATGATGACACAAAAACTTTTTTTCCATTCATGGTTAGTGGTTTGGTGAAGCCATTTATTGTGAAACTAATGTGTTTTCTCTTTTTAAATCATAATGATAACCAAAAACATTCAAATGAAAAGTTCACATATCCTGGTGATTTTGGCCTGATAACATGCAAACAAATTGACACAAATGAGTTTGAATGAATATAAAAAAAGTTAACATCCCCACATGTGACCTGTTTGTTTGTAATTAGTGTGCGTGCATAAAAGCTGAGTGAGCTTCTGGGATCCAGACAGACTCTTACATCTTTCCTCCAGCCACTGACGTTTCTGGATTGTGAGTCATGGGGAAAGCAAAATAATTATTCTCAATGAATCTATGAGAAAAGATAGTTAAACTGTATAAAACAGGAAAGGAATATAAAATGATATCCAAGGAATTGTAATGCCAGTCAGCAGTGTTCAAACTGTGATTTACATATGGAAAATCAGGGGCTCTGTAAAAATTAAGCACAATCAGGTAGACTAATAAACATTTCGGACACAACTGCCAGGAAAATTGTGTGGGATGCAAAGAAAAACACACAAATAACATCAGCTGAAATACAGGACTCACTGAAAACTAGTGGTGTGGTTGTTTCAAGATGCACAATAAGGAGGCACTTGAAGAAAAATGGGCTGCATGGTGGTGGCAACCCTACGGGACGGTTGCCACAGGACCACCTGGTGCACAGAGGGATTTCCACATCAGGTACCCTACACATGCAACACCTTCCACCCCAGACCTGATTCCAGACAGGCCAAGACTTAAGCGTGCACACACACTAGGACAAGGAGGCCTCACAACTCACCGGGTGTTGAGATCCTAACGTGCCTCCTGACCACCTGGGTGTACCCTGGACGTTTACCTTGCATCAACATCAGTAAAAGAGTTACAGTTCTTACGGCCCCTGTTCCTGTCCAACACATAGACTGTGTCAGCATCTAACCTGCAGAGCCACCTTCCTGTGCAAAATCCCTATTCTACATCAATGCCCCGGGAACCCAGCTCCATCTACGGGGAGCGTTATCATCTAGCTGCAGCATCACCATCCCCAAAAGTCTGAAAGCAGCACCAGTATTATTACCGGGTACCGTAGGTAACGTCATGAGACTTTCTTTTATTTTATTTTCCCCCTTTTTGCCATTTTTCAGCGACCACCAGGGCCACGAGCTTGGGCAAGCCACTCGTGACATCCCCCATTGCAGCTGCCTGGAACCGGGTGCCCCAAGGGCCCTGGGTTGGGTCATGGTCGAGTCGCCAGAAGTCGCCATTACTGCACAAATGCCACAGAGTGTCATGCCTACAATACATCAAACAGCACAGAGACAAGCCTCCAAATTTCTGGAACAAGGTAATTTGGAATGATGAGACCAAAATCGAACTTTTTGACTACAGCCTTAAACGTTACATTTGGAGAGGTGTCAACAAACAAAAGGCCCCTTCTTACTGTAAAGCACGAAGGTGGATTGCTGATGATGTGGAGATGTGTGAGCTACAAAGGCACAAGAAACTCAGTCAAAGTTAAAGGAAAGATGAATGCAGCATGTTAACAGCAAATACTTGAGACAAATTTGCACTCACCAGTCAGAAGATGCTCATTGGATGTGCTTTGACATTCCTACATAAAAAAGATCCAAAATATAAGGCCTAGTCGACCAGTTATTGGCTACAGCAGAACAAAGTAAAGGTTCTGCAGTGGCCTTCTCAGTCTCCTGACCTCAATATTATTGCGTCACTCTGCGGAAAACTCAAGCAGTTCATGCGAAAAGTCCAGGAGTTTACAGAAACTGGAGGCTTTTTGCCAAGAAGAATGGGCAGCTTTACCATCTGAGAAAATAAAGAGCCTCATCTACAACTACCACAAAAGACTTCAAGCTGTCATTGATGTTAGAGAGGGCAATGCACGATATTAAGAACTGGGGTATGTGAACTTTTGATCACGGTCATTGGTATGTTTTTGTTGTCAATATGATTGAAAAAGAGAAAACACAGTAGTTTGACAATAAATGGCTTCAACCAACCAATAACAATGAGTGGGAAAAAGGTTTTTGTGTTATCATTCATATTCTCTAAGAAAAGCCCAAAAAAGCAAAAAATCTGTCAGGGTATGTAAACTGTTGAGCACAACTATATAATTCCAAAGTTTAATCACAGTCATTGTTTAACAAATACAAATAGCAATATACCAAAGACAAAATAATGACTTAACCTTAACATTCCTCTAACGGGTAGCCTTAGAGCTATACTACCTAATAATATCTACGCGGTCAACTTAATGTGAACATAGACACTTTTTAGACCAATATCTACATAGTGAAAGATTCTGGAATTAAATGAATAATGGTAAAATGATCAAGGCATAAAACTTGTATGTCTCCAGTTGGAAAGTTGGAACCATAACTACAGTAACAGCACTTTGCTGTCTTTTGGAAGGATCGTAGTTTGGGTGTCAACCGTCAAGCAGGTGAATAGAAGGACAAGATGATACATAAACACAAGTATAATTAGAGACATCTAAATCATACCACCATGGGATCTAGAATTAGTGGAAATTCATTCTATTGAATGAACTACACCACAACACTGGCAGTCAGGAATCTGTTTTTGGCAGCTCCTATCCAAATTCTTATGCAGCAGTAACGTCTGAATATAGAGAAGCATAATCATCTGAGCTGTTATTTATTTGACTGTGCTTTTTAGTTTCGGTAAAGAGAAATATAAGACTCCCTCCTCCCCTCCCCAAATATATTTATCTCCTATTTACACCATAGTTGTATGATCATTAAGGGTTTAACAATTGGGGTCCCAAGGATATTGGGTGTTTTAAAATCGCCTGTGGGACTGTGGGAATGGAGCAATTGTATATGTAATTGTCCAATGCCACATTCATTTGTGTGGGACTGGCAGTGACAGCTTGACAGCTGCTCTACCAGTCACATATACATTTGGGGATGTGCACTAGCACATCCTTGGAATCCTTGATCTCAATATCGGTTGGTGTCCCCAGTGGCCAGACCCTGAGCGATCATACATTTATCACCTATCCAGTTGTAATTTAATAAGTGTTATTAGTAGGAAAACATTTTTAAAGGGTTTTATAACAATAACATATTGGTGCTGGTAACAGCTGATCAGTTTGGGCTCTGGGCATCAGACCCCGACTGATATTATATTGCTGACTATCCCAAGCATTGGTGATCAGTGAAATATTAATGGAAAACCCTTTTAATGTTATATCATCTAATAGATCATTCATATTTTTGCATCCACATACCAATCTCAACTCCACCAACTCTACGTGATGATTCAACCATTAATTAATTCTAATCACTATTATTAAGCTATGATCCATAAATCTTAAACATTGCCTGTACTTTTGGAATGAGATCTTTCAGTGGACACATACTATTGGTCAAACGTTATAAATGCTTCCATGAAGCAAGTTCTTCTTGACATCTTGAAGTAGAAAGCTTGACTTTTTTTAATCTTCTAAACTTACAAATAAACCCACTTTAAAAAAAAATTATAATATAGACACATTTTATAAGGAAAGTCATAGCCCTTCAGAGATCTCAAAGGCTTCTAGAGCTTTTATACACTTCTGTATATTTGAAGTCTCTAAATGTTTCTTTATTTCCTCCAGGACTGAAAACCATTGTTGGAGCCCTTATCCAGTCAGTAAGGAAGCTTGCAGATGTTATGATTTTAACAGTTTTCTGTTTGAGCGTCTTTGCCCTGATAGGGCTACAGCTCTTTATGGGCCACTTAAAACAAAAATGTGTTAGAAATTTTGAAGAATATAATCAAAGCCTTTCTAACAGTTTTTACTGGGGCATCGATAACACGACCTGGTCATCCATTGAAGAGTTCATTAATGATGAAAGTAAGTTTTGATTTATTTTTTTTTATATTTTCAATGTCATTTTATGCTAATTTAACATTAAATTAATTAATTTATTGTAGGTGATTTGGAGCTTGATATCAAAAAGAAAGTGTGTGATATATGAAATTAATAAACTCAATGTTTGGCCTTATTTTGATTGATTTATAGAAGTAATAAAATAACTTAAGAAATGGCATTCATTTTAAAAAAACACTTTCCCCAAAAAAACAATTATCAAATAAGTTGTCTCCTGAACAATGTGCATTTTAAAAGGTGCCTGGTCTAAAATGACAAGTCTGCAGTCACTCTACGTGAGTGCAGACTTGGAATCCTCACATTGTATGCATTTTGCACTGAGGATTCTTTGGTGTCAGAGCTGGGAACGGCTATCCCGTGGCCGCGAGTATGCAATATGCAGTCTCCTGGCCAGAATCTGACTGGATGGATGGGGCCTCGCTCAGTTATATAAGTGTATTGAGTGAGGCTTTGACCTTCAAGTCAGATTCTGGCCAACAATATGCATATCACATACTTGCGGCTGCTGTTCCCAGCTCTGACACCGAAGAATCCTCATTGCGCATACTACATGCAATGTGAGGATTCACAAGTCTGAAGTCACATAAAGTGACACATAGACTGACTAAAGACTTGTTAATTTGGACCAGATTGTCCCTTTAAGTAGGAGCTCTTGAGCAAATAACAGGTTTTACAATTGAATGTTTTTTTCTTAGATTATCTTTGAAATGATTCTACGATTCTATTGTATAATGTGTAATGGTGTACTCCACTATGCATTTCTGGTCAGGTTCATTGTTGGCACAGCAGTATATGTGCTAAGGAGGTTCTCTTCTGTGAAGCTGTTACAATTTTAAGTTAGCCTTTATTTAGTTTCCTAATTTTGTACAATAAAGGATATACCATAACACATCATGTGGTTATTCAATCTAATAGAGAAATCCCATATACCTCTAGCTCTAGTGAAAACCTTTGTTTTCTGGGTTCAGCTACCCACCAACCCAATTGAACAAATATGTGATGCACCAGAATTTTATTTCTTCAGGAAAAACATATTTTTTATTCATTACATAACATGCATCACAATTATACAATATGTTTCTTCCGTGTCCGGCATTTTTAGCTCTTTTTTTTGGCATGACAAAGATAACTCGGATATTTAGAAGACATGGAGCTTTCGTTCACAAGTGTAGGAGACCTGGCTCTAGTAGGAACTCGTATAGACCAATAAATTACTGACAATGTCTTATGGTGGGTTTACACGTCCCGATATCGGCGTCCAACTCCGACCAAAAGTCACGTGGTTCGTGCGTTGGACCCGATATCGTTCGTGCGTTGTATGGTATAAATGTTCAATATGATGCACGAACGATGTCAAAACGATATCGGGGATCGAATGAGCGTGCTATTCAATGGCCCGATATTGGATGGAGGTTGGAGCCGGATCGTGCCGTGTAAATGCCCAACTACAATGTGGAGTACAACGTCCCTTATCCTCTCCATGTAAAATAGTTGTTCCTGGGTTGGCCGTACAAGGCGGCGTAGACATCGTAGAGACGTTGTATGCCAATATCGCGCTGTGTAACATCTCCTATGCGATGTTGGAATTCTGCTCAGAAAAAGCGCACTCCCGCGTCGTTGGATACAATATCGGACCGACGTTGGGACGTGTAAACCCACCATTACAGGAACTGCTAAAATATTTGCACAAATATTTCAATGGCTTTGTAGAAAAAACTAGTTACCTACTGTATTTTTATTAATGCTTTGAACATCCCACTGCTGAACATGCCTTTGTTAAGCGCTAAAAGTCACCAGATAAAATAAAAAAAAGCATGCTTATCTCCTGTGCTGTTCCATCATTGCAACGGTTAACGGTTTTGGAACAATATACCATGACTGCCAGGTAATCACAGTGTCGATCTCCAGTGGCGTAACTTCAGGCGCTCGGGCCCCGATGTGAAGGCTCCAGCAGGGCCCCCATTCAGTGCAAATCTTTAATAGTATTAGTCTTTTTCTATAGGCCAAAGGGACTTTTGGGGGCCCCCTAGGCTGCAGGGCCCGGGTGCGATCGCAACCCCTGCACCTATTGTAGTTACGCCCCTGTCGATCTCCAGACACCAGTATGGGAGGTTAGTATGCATTTTTTTAAAAAATGTATCTTATCTTTTTATCACTTTAGCATTAAACCCTGCTGTTCTGTTTGGGTCTACTATGCACTAAATATTTTCCGTTCATTTTTGACCGGACCTATTAAAGTCTTAATTTTTAGCTAGTTTAAGTGTTTTGTTTGGATACCTGTTGCATTATTATACTATATGTGAACATGTTTGTTCATTTCACTTGAAATTGTAATGGTGTTACATTTCCTGTAAAAGTCTGATATATTTATTTTAGTCAAATTGCTAAGACTATTCTGGAAATGACCTTTCTTTCTTTGTGAGCAATCACAGCGACTATGGACCCGATTTATTAAAGCTGCCGAAATTTGGATGAATTTGCTGGGCAGGCTTCACCTCTTTCTTTTTTAATAATTGCTTTTTTGGCATATTTAACACATTATTTATTATAATCTACAACTACATTTGGTTTGCAGTTACATGTATAGAGTATTTGAGAGATATTAGGCCTCATCATGTTTGCTCAGTTGCCCGTAGCAACCAATTGGAGCTTAGCTTTCATTCCTTGAATTGCAATGGAAAAGTGAAAGCTGGGTTCTAATTGGTTGCTAAGAACAACACAGATAGTTTCACTCTTAGGCCTTGTCTAGCAAACCTTTCTATCTATTAATGTAAAACTGGCAAACATCTTATCTAAAAAACAGTCTAAGGGTTCTTTCACACTGGCGGTTTTGCCTGGATCGGCGGATACAGACAAAAAAACGCATCTGCCACAAGTGCCGCCTAACAGCAGCACTTGTAGCTCACTTGCGGCAAGCCACATGCATTGTCTATGGGGCTTACGGTAAGTGTGCGGCAGACGCGGCAAGTGCAATTTCGGCAGATGCGGCCGCGAAAAAAAACGCAGTCAGCTGCGTTTTTTTTCGCTGCAGAATCTGCCGCAACTGCCGAAAACCCACATGCTGCTTCTTACTGCAAGCCCCATAGACAATGCATGGGGCTAGCCGCAAGAGTGCAACAAGTGCTGCCATTAGGCAGCACTTGCAACAGATGCGTTTTTTTGTCCAGATCCGCCGAATCCGGGCAAAACCGCCAGTGTGAAAGCACCCTTAGTTTTAATTTTTATTCATTAATTCTTAAGATTTGATCATACATCTATTAGACATGTGAGGGTTTACTTACTTCACTTGTACTGAATAAGGCTGGGCCCTTCTAGTCAGAACATGCCAGCTCTCTTCCGCCACATACACCGGAGAATCCTGACAAGTGTGTGATGCGCACAATCTGTGGCGTAACTTGAAGCTCATGACCTGATGCAAAATCTCCAATTATTGCAAATCTTTAGTGCCATTAATATTTTAGTATATAGGCCAAAGGTCCTTTTGGGTCCCCCTAGGTCCCAGGGCCTGGGTGCAATCGCAACCCCTGCACCTGTTATGACCACTTTACACACACCAACTTATCTGTCCAACTTCTGAACAACTTACTGGTTGCAGTGAAATCATGGACACATTGTTCCATTTGTACACAGCCACAAAATAGAACAATCTGTCCATGATTTCACTGCAACCAGAGATCTGCCAACAATATCTGCACAATTATCTGTGTGTGTGACGTGGCCCTAACTTATACCTTATTTATGTTTTATTCTTTTTTTTACTACTTTCTTTTTTTTGTTGTTTTTTTTTTAATTATCAAGCCTTTTAATTTATCTGTGTTACAAAACTGTCTGAAGTCTTGTTGCACAAAGGAGGAGGTAGCGGTTCAGCTGCTGGGTTGTAGCCCTCCTGCAGCCCTTCCACATCTCTTGTTGTACTGGCCTGCTTCCTGGTATCTACTCTATGCTATGGATACTGTGCTGACAGACCTAACCTTCTTGCCACAGCTCGTATTGATGTGCCATCCTGAATGAGCTGCACTACCTGAGCAACATCTGTGGGTTGCATATACTGCCTCATGCTACCTTTAATGGTGAGAGCAAAGACAAAATGCAAAAGTGACCAAAACAACAGCCAAAAAGGATAAGAATAGAGAAATAGTCTGTGGTCAGCACCTGCAGAACCACTACTTTGTTACGGGTGTCTTGCTAATACCCTATCGTTTCTACCGCTTGTCTGTTCCATTTGCACAAGAGCAGGAGAAATTGATTCGGTGGTACTTCATAACTTGACAGGTTGATTTCACAGAAGTGTGATTGACTTAGAGTTAAATTATGTCGTCTTAGTGGTCCCTTTACTTTTTTGAGCAGTGTGTACATACATACATATTTATATGATATTATTATTATGTATTATTATAGCGCCATTACTTCCATGGTGCTTTACATGTGAAAAGAGGCATACATAGACAAGTTTAATAATTATGTACAATGCAAGGCACACAGAGGTACAGGAGGAGAGAGGACCCTGCCCGCAAGTGCTCACAGTCTACAAGGGATGTGTTAGGATACACTAGGAGAGGGTAGAGCTGCTCACGTGGTGGTTTAGTGGACTGAGGCTCACTGCAGGTTGTAGGCTTGTCGGAAAAGGTGTGTATATATATATATATATATATATATATATATATGGATCAGGCATGGTATTGGGAATTCTTCTGTTGTGCTAAACAATGGGGTCAAAATCAAGTACGCAGGTAGAAGTCCAACATGCTAGGTGCGCCCTGTCTTCGGATCCTTAAGGAAGGAAGCATGCTTATGAATTGTGTTGGAGTATTACTGTCTATTGGCCACAAGAGGCCCGTCTGAAGACGGCTGTGACATCACATGCGCAGAACATGTGTCATTCATTTCAGGAGTGTGCTACTGGAAGGAGTGCACACCCTGCATGTAGGACTTCTTACCTGCATGCTGAATTTTGACCCTATAGTTCAGCACAACAGGTGAATTCCCCTTGCTATATATGGGACATTTATACTGACTCTACAGGACCCATCATTTCCAGTTTCTTCTGCGGCACCATCTCAACAATGAGTTTTATCATCGTACTAGTTTCACTCATATTTATATATATCCTACTATATAATAGCCTTATCGTGTCAGTCTTTCTGTAGCGGAAATCCTGCGTCGCTGATTGGTCGTCGTGAGCGGCAGGTGCAGTCTGGCCATGAACTGGCACAGGATTTGAACCATGCACGCCAATGCACAGAGGTTTGCAGTGGCGCAAGATTCACATCTCCCGGCTGCTCGTAGCGGCGCGGGATTCATATCCCCCGCCAAGCCGCGGCCCCCTTTGCTCATTGGTCGCCGCCAGCCGCGTCGACCAATCAGCCAAGTGTGTTTTAAAACAGGTGCCAGGAATGCTGATTGGTCGCCGCTGAGTGCGGCAACCAATCAGCGGAGCGGCCCGCAGCTTGGCGGGAGATATGACTCCTGCGCCCCTGATTGATTGTCGTGGCTGGCTGAGTGGTTAGCACTGTATGGTGGCTCAGTGGTTAGTACTGTATATGGTGGCTTATGGTTAGCACTGTATGGTGGCTCAGTGGTTAGCACTGTATGGTGGCTCAGTGGCTAGCACTGTATTTGGTGGCTCAGTGATTAGCATTGTATGGTGGCTCAGTGGTTAACACTGTATATGGTGGCTCAGTGGTAAGCAATGTATACGGTGACTTAGTGTTAGCACTGTATATGGTGGCTCAGTGGTTAGCACACAGAGCAGAGAGAAAGGCACAAGTAAGACAGAGCGCACAGCAGCAGAGACAGCACAGAGAGGAGAGAGCGCACAAGGGAACACAGGCACAGAGACTGCCCCCCTGATGCAATAGCATTGGGCCTATTTCTATATTCTAGAATACCCAATGTAGTAGAATCGGGCCTCCATCTAGTATATATATTGCCTCAGATATAAGGTGCTTTAAAGTCATGATCTGGCTTCCTAATCCACAGAAAAAATAGAAGGCATCCGTCAGATAATCAGCTCCCAACCATTAAGGGCTGTTACTTTCGTTTCCCCCATGTGCCGCCCAGCTTAGGGGACCGGGATACCCGGCGCAGGGTCCCTTTCCTTGGGGGAGTCACTGGTGGCTGGACCCAGGCCGTGGCCCCAGGCTGGCACACTCCTAAAGGGGGGTATTTACAGGGGATTTAGAAGTTTATATAGTTTATAAAGTTTGTAGATGTTATTGTCGTGACGCCACCCAGAATAATGTGGCTATATATGGCCACCGCTGCCTTGTACTGGCCAGGGGATGATGGTGAGAGGCAGCAGAGATGGTATAGCCCTTTTCCGGGTAGGGCTGTAGGGTCCCCTGGACAGGTGATGTTAAAGTTAATGATGGATGAAGATGGAAGTATGGTGAGGAGATGTTAAGGGCACAGACACTTACTTGATTCACAGCAAATTCTCTCAGCGGTGATGGTCCCAATCCTGGATAGATGGTAGCTGTTAAATCAGAGGCTGAGGCACAGATGAGGTTTAACTGGTTTACTTTCAACCAAACTATAATACAACAAGTCCCGTCTCCGGAGTCTGCAATAGGGGTTCAGTTGCTCAGGCCCCACCGGGTCCTTTACCTCCTGCTTGCGCTGTCTATGTGGCCCTGCTGCCGTGTGTGAACTCGCTGCCGGCCCAAATCTGTCCTCTCTGGGTCCCACTCAACAGGCAACTTGAGTCCTTTGTCTCTCTCTGCTTACCCCCTCCGGGAGTACTGCTGAACTCTTAGTATGTTGCTGTGTCTGGCCCTGTGAAGCTTGTTGTTACCTCACGTTTTTCCGGTTGCTGTATTGTATATAACTAATGCAGCCACGGATCCGGTATCCGTATCTGCGCTTTTTATCTAGGGTAGATAATGATGCTACCCGATTCTGAAAGTGTTCCTCTTATCAGTTTTCTCCTCCTCAGACCGATGGCTTGGCCCTGGAAATTGTCAGCCAGTCCTCAGGAGCTCAATGCAGCTCCTGTCACTCTGAGCTCATGGCTCCAACTGTCTGAAAATTTACCTCACAACCAGTGTTTTATCTCTAGGGAAGTCTCTGGTGTCTCTGGAGCTCCCCCTACTGGCCAAAGGTGGTAGTGCAGTGGCATGGCTTTCTAAGTGAGTGCAACTATTATGATCTTATACTGTGGCTAATACCCGCAGGGGCGCCACACCCACATCTCCTCTAGCTCATTGTCTACATTTGACCCAGTCACATAAAAAGAAGTTTCCAGGCTTTTCTCTTCCTCTCATCCTACTACATGCACCACTGACCCCATACCCTCACACCTACTCCAGTCTCTTTTTCCGGTGGTCACCACTCACCTAACCAAAATCTTCAATCTCTCCCTCTCTTCTGGCATCTTCTCCTCCTCCTTCAAACACTCTGTGATTACTCCATTATTAAAGACATCTTCTCTTGACCCATTCTGCACTAATAACTACAGACCAGCCTCCAATCTCCCCTTCATCTCTAAACTCTTGGAGCCTCTGGTCTACTCCCACCTCACCCGTTACCTCTCCACTCACTTTCTTCTAGATCCGTTACAGTATGGTTTCTGCCCCATACACTCTTCACAAACTGCCTTCATCAAAGTGATCAATGACCTTCTGACAGCAAAATGTAATTGCGACCTCACTCTGCTTATTTTTCTTGACCTCTCTGCACCTTTTGACATTACTAACCACCATCCCCTACTTGCTATGCTGTACTCAATCAGCATAAAGGACACTGCTCTCTCCTGGTTCTCTTCCTATCTTTCTGACTGCTCCTTCAATGTATCATTTGCTGGCTCCACTTCTCCTCTTCCTCTCACTATTGGCCCTTTTCTCTTCTCTCTCTACATGGCCCCAATTGGACAGACCATCAGCAGATTTGGCTTTCAGTACATATCTTTATATGAATGACACAACTATACACGTCATCCCCTGACGTTACCTCCGCTGTATTACAGAACGTCAGTGACTGTCTAACTGCAGTTTTCAAAATCATGTCTGCTCTATCTAAAACTCAACCTTTCTAAAACTGAACTTCACCTGCTCCTGTCCTCCACTAACCTCCCTAAATCTGCTATCTCCCTCTCAGTGTGCGGCACCATAATAACACCTAGGCTGTAGGCTTGCTGTCTGGGTATTATGTTTGACACCAATCTCTCCTTTACCTCCTATATACAAACTCTCGCCTGCTCTTGTCGCTTGCACCTGAAGAACATTGCTAGAATCCATTCCTTTCTGACCATAGAAACAACAAAAACCCTCACTGTGTCCCTGATCCACTCCCGCCTTGATTATTGTAATTCTCTATTAATTGGCCTCCCCTCAATAGACTCTCCCCTCTCCAGTCCATCCTTAATGCAGCAGCCAGGGTTACCTATCTGGATACTTGGACGCTTCTGCTCTGTGCCAGTCATTGCACTGGCTGCCCATACACTATAGGATCCAATTTAAATTGCTTGTTCTCACCCACAAAGCTCTTCACAGCTCAGCACCCCCTACCTCTCTACCCTCATGTATGTCTATCACCCCACCTGTTCTCTTCGCTCTGGAAGCGACTTTAGACTAAATTCTGAACTAATCAGAACCTCCCACTCCCGGCTCCAAGACTTTTCCCGAGCTGCACCAATCCTCTGGAATGCTCTACCCCAAGAAATTAGGTCTATCCACAACTTACCTAGTTTCTGGTGCTCCATTAAAACACATCTTTTTAGGGTGGCCTATCATTCTCCCTAATCAAAATGACTTAGACATTGCCTACTCACTCCACCAGACCCAAAAGAATGACTGGTGACCACTCATGCAGCTATTATATATTCTTCATATCCTCTAATTGGCTGAAGCATCATTGTAAATAAACCCCTGTAGTTTGTGTCACCCCACCTCATTGTAGATTGTAAGCTCTTATGAGCAGGGCTGTCATTATTTTGCTTTCATTTTTGTGTGTCATAATAAAGCAATAAGATTTTAAGTGATTAATGTATACAGCCCATAATTCTGAAATGAGGACATCAGCTGCATTTTCTGTAAATTGTAAAATGATGATAATTACAGTCCTAACAATCTGTACAAATTTCTTTAGCTTGAAAAAAATCACTGATGCATCCATTCTTTTTCCGGAAAGCAGAAGAAAGTGCCTTATTTTTACTGACTATCCAGGAGTTTCTTTACGGTTGTCAATCCTGAACATGCAATCCATTGATCCACTTATCATACACTGTACAACATATGCACTACAGTGTGCTATCCAATCTGTTGGTTTTTGGCTAATAGTTACCCTATCAGATCCCACCTCTAGCACCTTTCATTGCTTAGCTGCTATACTAGACATAACTCATAGTCAGAGGTCGAGCAATTTGGGGATAAAACATACATGTTTTTCTAAACCAGTATAGTTCTCATGTGTTGACTGCTCTTCAGTCCATGTGAAATCCTGCTGTGATTTAAAACATAGTTAATTTCCTTTGGCACATTCAGTGTTAATGTGCAGTTGTGCATGTGTAGATGGAGAGGGTGTCAGATCTCTTAGTTGTTCACTCCCTCAGCCTTTAAATAGCCTCATCTAACAGCTGATGTCATTGATAGAGTTTCACTCTGCCTTGACCTTGTTTGCTGTTAGGATGTCTGTGCTGTTGCTGAAGTCCTCCTGCAGTGAAGATATTCATCTTTGGGGATTTGCTGCTGCTATTCCAGCTGGTGGGTGGAGGTGAGAGAGTGCTAGCCCAGGGCTGGTTGAGGAGCAGAGAGCAAGGGTGGTGACCCAGACCTCCTCACCATCAGAGGTACCTCTGGGAGCAGATAGAGCTAGGGATCCAATTACAGGGTTATACCAGCTACGCAGGTACCCTGCACATTATTGTCATCCTGCTACTCATTCCCTCATCTTCTATACCACTACCGTGACAATAGCCTCTTTAACTAGGAATCTATAAATACAGTATTTAGATTACAAAAAGTTGTCAACTTTTATTTGTTGGAACTTTGTAAAAGTTTATTATATCACAGCACTAACACCAATAACATCTTTCAAGATTGAACAAGTTATTTCGAAGATATAAGAGTACAGAACTCCAGGAGCAGACAGCTTTTGCAACACCTATTATGAGAGGTTTCGAGTTGATCTTGCTTTTCATTTTTAATGATTTCACAAAACACATTTCTGTACCTGAACGTTTCACCAGTCACAGTTATCTGTAAACCAGACACAGGAAAATTCTACAATATTTTGAACCTATTAAAATAACAGGTAAAGGAAATCTCTAATATACAATAGTACATAATATAAATATTCTCATTTCATTATTATAATTTCTTGTCTTGCATGTCCTTAAGCTGTAAGGCATATGCATAATCATAAATGCAATCTAAAGAAGTCTGTGTAGGTGATACAGCAATAAAAAAAACACTTTCTGTTGCCACTTTAGTACTTGTAACCTCGTGGTGTTACCCCACTGAGACTCCTTTTCACATGGCACCTCCAGGCTTATATAAAATCTCCTGTACATTCAGGTTTATATTATTTTCTAAACAGTGAGAGTACATCAGTTAGTGCTATTATAATATGGGGACATAACTCTATGGGGTGCGGAGATGAGCCCAAGACACTAGTATTATTATAGTACATGGTATGTGTAGCGCTCAAATATGGATTCTGCATTGGGGTCCATATGGAGGTTATTCATTTGGATATCTAATTGGTGAATCTGGCTAAAAAGAAACAACCACTTACCCTGCAGATACTTTGTGTCACACCGGTGTTTTGCATGCTTTCTCAGCGCCGTCTTACTCATCGCATTCACCACCCTGCTTCCCCTAGTTGCAGGTCTTTTCGCTGAGTTGCCTTGCAGCATTCACAGCTCTGCTGCACACTCCTCTCTGAAAGTCTCTCCATCTGGTTAAAGGGAGGCGCGACCAGACTCTGCTGGCATTTATATCCACAGTGTCCAGCAGAGTTCTGCTCCTCTGGCCTACCTCTTGCCAGCAGGTGCTATATTAGACAGTTTCTCTCTCCACACCTTCCTGATTATTAGGTCTAGTCTGACATTGTCTTATGTTCTGTTTGGCTGTGATCTGCTCTGTTTCTCCAGTCATTGACCCAGCTTAACTTCCTTTTATCCTGACATCTCCACTCCTGACCTTGGCTATATTTCCGGAACCTGTGCTGCCTGTCCTGACCTCAGATCGCCTGACTGCACCTTTTGCCTTTGTCCTTCTATACCTTGTACACCTGCCTTGACCCTTGGTCAGATCCTGGAACTGCCCAGATCCTGACAACTACCTTAGGCTCAGTCTATCTTCACCGTTGGGGGCCATAGTGGAGCTCAGGTAGTCGCTTCATTACACTCCTCCAGGGTAAGACTGGCCCATGGCACAGTGGGTCCACAATCACCAGCCGTCACAGCCTTTTAATTAATGTCATCCCTCCGCCACTCTTATGCTCTTCTCAAAAAGACAAGTTGAACTCAATGGACCATAGAGTGCAATATTCAGACTCTGACTAATGTGAGAGAGTGCGGTAGTCATGCTGTCACCTGTGAAGAGGTCATTATGCAGAATTGGAAGGAGATGAGTGTGACCATTACTTATATTATGAATTATGGATTCTGAATATATAGGTGTTAGCTGTCACTATCTTCCTGTAATTATGGTGAGATAACTACTGACTTGTGATCTCTATGAAACACAAAATAATGGCCTAATATTACATGTAGTGATGGAGTTTAAAATTGCAATATAATAGGATTTTTTTTAATAAAGTGATATGGAAATGATGTAAAAATTACAATTTTTCACATTAAAATTGATTAAAACAAAAGGTATTTTTCTGATGACACATTCCCTTTACTGACGATTGTAAAATTATTGACATTTAGATGTATAATAGAGTCAGATGATGCAGAAGCAATAGGGCTATAAAGAAAGGGCATATAGGGTGCAAAATAACCTAGCTTCAAATTGTTGGGACCAATTTTACATTCTGTAGGCTTCACCTAGAGGCTCAGACTGACCCACTGTGACAGGGTTGTTGTAAGTAGGTCTCTACCTTCCTATATGAACCATAGGGTTCAATACGCTTGATTCACTATGTACAAAGGCCCCATCTAATCATTCATTTACCAAACTACCAATTATCATTATTATATACAAGCAGAGGCAATATATGAATGAGGGTAATGTAATATTTGTGTATTTTAGAACAATTGCCTACACAGTCATTATTACCGGTGGGTCCCTGGCACTCCAGTTGACAGCGTAATACTCACACATGTACAAAAATTTGTATATATGCTATACTGTATTTACTGCATTTTGCATTTTTTATGTAGTTCAAATATCAAATAACAGTAAAAGCAAAGTAATCAAAGGAAATCAGATATTTTATTGATTTTCCCTGATATACTGGTAGAGCAGATATACTGTACATGCAATATGATAATAAAAGGACCAGAGTTAATACCTCCTGATATATTATTATCATGATTGCAGCCTGTTGTTCATGAAGTAATTGCACATTATCAAGCCCAGGAGGTGAGACACATCGATGTGCACTTAATGCAGTGATTAGCTATTGGGCTGCACTTCCTCAAGTGGTAAGAATAATATAGCAGGTCTCATTATGAGCGGTCTTCCTCACATATACACAT
The DNA here is from genome assembly GCA_033576535.1 of Allobates femoralis. Classification (NCBI taxonomy): domain Eukaryota; kingdom Metazoa; phylum Chordata; class Amphibia; order Anura; family Aromobatidae; genus Allobates; species Allobates femoralis. The sequence continues at coordinate 495,099,768 of JARQOC010000005.1, forward strand.
AGGCTGGAGACTAATCACCAGAAATGAGAGGCTTTGAAGTGTGTTTACGGTTTCTACGTTGAGTATTTCTTCCTGTTGTGATCCATTCTTCTATTTCACATCTTGCTTAAACCAGCAATGCATGTTTCAACAGAAATTGATTTACAAGCACAGAATAATAGAGGCCCGGGATATCAAGATGAGATCTCAATTACTTACAAAGACATTACATGAGCCTCCGTATGTGTAATCCTATCAGTACAGCTTTGTGTTATATACAAGAGTGTGGTAATTACCAAACCTGGAAAACAGGATTTTTGTAAACATTTTTTGATGTACGGCTGTAAACATATATGTTTACCTCCTCCAAGTCTCATATTAGGCAATTTTTACAAATAATATACATGTACATATTTATTTATTATTGTTATAAAAAAATATACAGTATAGTGACAGTTCACTCACTTAATGCAATTAGGTTACTCACTTTGCTTGGTCAGCGAGGTAGGGTTGGAACATTTATTATAAAAGTTTGTATGGTTCATTAAACACTTCATAATAAACCATATCCGAAATAGCACAATATAAGGCTTCCATTGGCTCTACAGGAACATAAATACACATACAGTATTACAATCTGGGTACACCAGCACAGGTTCAGATACAACTCTTCAGAAGTATCCCAGTGGAGATATTTCAGACTCCACTCGCTTACCGTTCAGTAGACACACGGCCTCTCAGTCCGTTTCCTCTCAGGAGTTATGGCAGCCTCCACACATTCTTACAGACTAGTTGCACATGTGCCAAACAAGCAGAAACCATTATCACATGAGAGACAATGCATGGGTGGAGATATGTGGATAGCCAAACCCACCCACCTCTCCAGCTACTATCCATAAACCTGTCCCTGACTGCTTTAACAAAAGTCATGGAACTATAAGTCCCAGAGTATAAATACAAAAAGGGGGAGACAAGAGGCGCAATAGTGCCCTATCACTAGTGACACACTGAGTATATCAATAGGTGTGCACTCACCTGGTCCAGTTGTGTGACCCACAACTGGTTTATAAGCCATTCGGTTTAAAGCTGCTGCAGGACCTCCACCAGCCACTGTACGTGGAAAAATGCTCATATATAGGGAAGATGGTGTGTCGCGGTCCGCGCTGCTGTCTCAGTGGGATCCCAAGGGATGGATGTCTCCAAGAAGTTACAAGGAAGGCAATGGTTCCAAAGCAAAGATCTCCCTTATTCACCAACGCATTTCGCCACCTATCCTGGCACCTTCATCAGGTATCTTGGTATCCCACTGAGACAGCAGCGCGGACCGTGACACACCATCTTCCCTATATATAAGTCCCCAGAGTAGACATTCCAGGTTTATATATACATATATATATATATATTATACATATATATTTTACAGTGGGGAAAAACGTATTTAGTCAGCCATCAATCGTGCAAGTTCTCCCACTTTAACAGTCGAGAGATGCCTGTAATTGACACATAAGTAGACCTCAACTATGAGAGACAAAATGAGAAAACAAATCCTGAAAATCACATTGTCTCATCTGGAAATAATTTTTTTTTCAAATTTTGGTGGAAAATAAGTATTTGGTCAATAACAAAAGTTAATTCCAATGCTTTGTTATGTATACTTTGTTGGCAATGACAGAGGTCAAACGTTTTCTGTAAGTCTTCACAAGGTTGACACATACTGTTGCTGGTATGTTGGCCCCATTCTTCCATGCAGATCTCCTCTAGAGCAGTGATGTTTTGGGACTGTTGCTGGGAAATACAGACTTTCAACTCCTTCCAAAGGTTTTCTATAGAGCTTAGATCTGGAGACTGGCTAGGCCACTCAGGGACCTTAAAATGCTTCTTATGAAGCCACTCCTTTGTTGCCCTGGCAGTGGGCTTGGGATCATTGTCATCATTGTCATGTTTCATCTTCAATGCCTTTGCTGATGGAAGGAGGTTTGCACTCAAAATCTCATAATATATGGCTCCATTCATTCTTTCATGTACACGGATCAGTTCTCCTGGTTCCTTGGCAGAGAAAAAGCCTCAAAGCATGATGTTGCCACCCCCATGTTTCACAGTAGGTGTGGTGTTCTTTGGATCCAAATCAGCATTCTTTTCCTCCAAACATGACAAGTTTGTTTCTACCAAACAGTTCTACTTTGGTTTCATCTGTGCATATGACATTCTCCGAATACTCTTCTGGATCATCCAAATGCTCTCTGGCAAATTTCAGACGGGCCTGGACATGTACCGGCTTAAGCAGGGGAACACGTCTGGCATGCAAGATCTGAGTCCCTGGCAGCGTAGTGTGTTACTGATGGTAGCCTGTGTAACATTGGTCCCAGCTCTCTGGAGGTCATTCACTAGGTCCCCCCGTGTGGTTCTGGAATTTTTGCTCACTGTTCTTGAGATCATTTTGACCCCACGGGGTGAGATCTTGCGTGGAGCACAAGATCGAAGAAGATTATCAGTGGTCTTGTATGTCTTCAATTTTCTAATTATTGCTCCCACAGTCTCCTTAGGAAGTCGCTCACTTTCTATACTTAACAGTATAGAGTGAAAGCTGCCAGCAGAGTAGTTGCCACAGGAAATTACGGCAAAGGCATCTCAAGGAAACGACCTTCATTGTTTTTCTGAAACCGCTTTGGCAGGGTAAACTTGGAGGCAGTCAAAACCGCAAAGATTTGTAATGGGGACTGCTTCAGGAAACTCTCTTTGGCTATAAGTACATGCAGTCTTTTTGCTGAGTTTCAAAGCAGAACCTGAGCAGAAACTCCAGAGTTTTAAGGATTTTTGAAATTTGGAGAAGGATTTGGGGAGTTTCCACTCAGTTTCTGCTCCAAACACTCCACGAGTTAATGAGGTTTTCTTTTAGTTTTACATGAAGATTATCTTTAGTTGGATATAATAGAAATTGCAAAATGGACACTTGCATAGGGTTCCCCACTTTGCAAGTTTTAGGCTGTGTGCCCACAATGAGTTTTTGGTAAGTTTGTGATGCTGTGTAATTTCGCAGCGTCTCATAGTGCCAGGAAAGTGAATGGGATTCACAGAAATCTTTATGCCATTGTGATTCTTTTTTACTCAGAATAAACTGAACTGCGGCAAATGTTTCAAACATAACATCAATTTCTCTTGAGGTTACGCTGAGTTTTATGTGCAGATTTTCCCCATACGCTTGAATTAGATGCATAAAAAATGCAAGGGGAAATGCATCAAAGATTAATGTAATCCACACATAAGTATATCAATAAAGTTTTTTCGCAAAGCCAAATACCAGGAAGAATAAAAAACAAAGTAGCTGTATATAAAAAATGATATACCAAAAAAAGACAACAAAAAGCATTGTTAAATTTGGAGAAGTTTCCTCTTAGTTTACCTCAGTTTCTGCTCCAAAAACTTGAAAAGTTAGTAGCAGGTTTATGCTTTGAAAATTCACATACAGTGGTGTGAAAAAGTGTTTGCCCCTTCCTGATTTCTTATTCTTTTGCATGTTTGTCATCTTAATGCTTCAGATCACCAAACAAATGTAAATATTAGAGAAAGATAACACAAGTAAACACAAAATGCAGTTTTATTATTAATGGGAAAAGTAATCCAAACCTACAGGGCCTGTGTGAAAAAGTGATTGCCCCTAAACCTAATAACTGGTTGGGCAGCATCAATTGCAATCAGACGTTTGTGATAACTAGCAATGAGTCTTACAAGGCTCTGGAGGAATTTTGGCCCATTCGACTTTGCAGAATTGTTGTAATTCAGCCATATTGGAGGTTTCCAAACATGGTCCCCCTTTTTAAGTTCATGTCACAGCATCTCAATTAGATTAAGGTCAGACTTTGACTAGGCCATTCCAAAGTATTAATTTATTTTTTCTCAGCTATTCAGAGGTGACTTGTTGGTGTGTTTTGGATCCTTGTCCTACTGCAAAACCCAAGTGCGTTCCTGAGTTTGTTTGGACAACGGTATGATGTCTAGCTTTTGAGGATCTTTTGGTCTACTTCACTTTGTCAGGCTGGCCTTATTTAAGTGATTTCTTGATTGAGAGAACTGGTGTGGTAGTAATCAGGCCTGAGTGTGGCTAGGGAAATTAATCCCAGCTTCCCAAACGTCATAAACCAATGTTAATTTCTGCTTTAAGGGGGGCAGGGGGCAATACCTTTTTCACACAGGGCCCTGTAGGTTTGGATTTCTTTTTCCCTTAATAATAAAGGCCTTAATTTATACACTGCAATTTGTGTCGACTTGTGTTATCTTTTTCTAATATTTAAATGTGGTGATCTGAAACATCTAAGTGTGAGAAACATGCAAAAGAATAAGAAATAAGGAAGGGGCAAACACTTTTTTACACCACTGTAGCCTATAAATGTTTTTAAAAAGGAAATTGGGGTTTCCAGTGGATTAGGAAAAAACTGACCTTTTTATTTCTGGATACATTGCTAATGGCCTAGTTGTATTAGTGCAGTCTATCCACATTTAACTGAAAATCTTTAAGTGCCTTAATAGGACTTAAAGCTCTTTTCTCTTAATTTGGCATTTTCATTACCTGTCTGCAAGAATTGCATGCTCACATAAAGTTAGTGGCCACGTATACTTATTTATTGCAACAAATTGTATGTCAGTGAGAAAATTCTTCCATGTTCAAACTGACAAGACATCATTATATAGCGGTTTAAACAAGAAGGGAAGTGTTTGGTTAGAGTAGTAGGGGATAGAGAGTTATAGTTTACATGAAAACTTTTTTTCAGTCAGCCATCCATTTTATATGACTGTAATTAGTGAGGTGACACTTCACCATTTTTGTTTGCCTAGGAGCCAACACATCAGGTAACATGTTAGGAACTCGTTCAATACTCGGAAAGAGAAGAGATTGTAAAATTTGGCTTTTGTATTTCTTTAGGACACCAGAATTTCTATCATCTTTTATTTTCTTTACCACGCTTGTTTTCTTTGTATACCGTGGTTTTGTGCTATCTCCCGAACTATATACAGTACATAAATTGAAATATCATGCCTTTGTAACATAACAGCAGGCTTTCTTTAGAGAGAATTTTCATTTTATTTTTTATTGATGTAAATTATTTCTAAAATCCCTTTTACGCATTGTGGCGTTTTGTCTTCTTCACTCCCTTTGATAGGAGTGACAGCGCGTAGGTCTCCAAAGACAGCACTCTGTTTTGTGTTAGCAGCTGAGCGGTTTGCCTGATCTGTCTAGCATGACAGATTGTCTGCAACTTCAACAGATGGAACTGGAGACTCTACTGTGGAATTCATTAGGGGAACCACAGTGCTACTTACTCCAAGGGTCTGAAATTTGAGTAGAAAACCAGTTTATTTATTTTAAAAGTGTTAATATGATTACGAAATGGGGTATTTAGGGAGGAAAATGCAATGTGGTTGCTTCCCAAGATAAAATATATATTTTTTGTCATATTTTATGAAGAATTGAATTTAAAGAGGCTGGACACTTGTTACATCAGCAAAAGCTGACCAGCATCCTCCTCTATCCATACAATGGCTGCTGGTAGAGGAGCATGTGGCCAGACTGGTCCATCAGTCTCCTCCTATTCTATAGGTAGGCAAACCTATTTTTCTATTGGAAGAGGCTGATGGATTAGTCTTGTGACCAACCTCCATTGTTATCCATTTCATCGATATAGGTGAGGTTGTACCAACATATGATGTTTTGATCACTCTTGTTGCATGTTTTACAGTGACAAAAAAATGCAATTCTGGCAATTTTTTAAAATATTTTTATAGATCAAACTTTTATGAACTCATTGATACCATCTATTCATACAGCATTTGAAATAAGTATGGAACTCATCAACAATCTTCTAACTAAATACATTTCTAAAGGTGCTATTGACATGAAATACTCGCCAGATGTTGGTAAAAAACCACACAAAGAAATCAAACCATAGATGTCCATAAATTATGTGTAATAATGAGAAATGACACAGGGAAAAGTATTGAAAAATGAAGAAGAGAGCCTAAAAGAAATGGAAAGTCATGATAGCAGCTGAAATTAGAAAGCAATCCTGCCACTAAGTAAAAATAATATCCAATAACTCTGATTTGACCCCCAATGGAAGTCAATCAAGCACTGTAAGCAGCTCACACTGGGTCAAGCACAAAGAGTACCCGAGCACAGCGATGCTCGCTAGAGTGCGTTCGATACATAAAGCATCCGAACTCTGAACCCAAACAGGTTTGCTCACATCTACTCTTATTCCATCTGAAGGAGAAAAAAAAAGAAAAGTAAAATAACAGCTGCAAAAAGCATCAAAGAACAACGTCAAGTGAAATAATAAGTGAACTGCCAAAAACCTTAGTCCTTAGGCTTTTCCTATCAATGTATAATTGTTGGTTGTCTGGTTAAACCATGACCTCTTGATCCTCTCTTTTATAACCAGTATTTTGTTTGATCCTGCAAGGCCTTTTCTATACCTTTCCCCATCGAGAGTATCCTTTTCCTTGTCCATGGCAGGGGATGATGGTTGATGTTGATGTAGTAATTAGACCATTTGCTTATCATTGCGCTCTTTGTACCTAAATGTATAATTATGTAAAAATCAATGGACAAATGCTTCACAAAAAGGCATTCTGTATAAATCCCCACAATGCACAAAGGCCAGTGATTGCCGTATAAAAACACATACTTTGCAACCGGTCTTAAAACACAGCTTCAGTGGGAATTGCAAAATAAAGATAAGGCTTATCCTTAATCGTTCCTTACACAACACTATAAATTGTCAGCACTAGCTGTGTCCTTTATAGCTGAACATGTTACCATCTGCCATCTAGGATAAGGTATAACAGTTCATTGAATGGTCTCTGAAGACCACTCGCCTCAGTCAATTCATTTCTTGGAAAACGAAGCCTGTTGAGTTTCGACAGGGACACTTTGTCTGCCACCTAATAACTTAATGTGGACTTATAGGTCTGTTGCCTTTTATCCCAGAAATTTGTGAAGCTTCTCTTCCCAAATTGAAGCTAAGGTAAATCGAAATATGGCGTTTTATTTGAGCAGTCTTATTTGCTTTATGTCACCAGTTTCTCGATCTTTCCATTTGAATGCACTGGTAGACATTACTATGTTCCTATTGTATACTTTTTAAATGTATGTCTACACCCCATCTTATATAGTATGTTTGAGTGCATACATAAAATAATATGGAAGAGAATGAAGAACATTGCCTTAGTCAGGAAGAGGGCACCTTTCCTCATTTACTTAAATTAATATTCTAAATAGCCACATGATTTAATATAAATATATACCAAAAATTCTCAATCTAAATGTTGTCTGGGGACTAACTTTTCTCCTCATGGAGAGGAATCTGCCTGCCAACATAAGGAGACAGATAAGCTGATAAGGAGACTTATAGCCGCAATGCTCCTCTGGGAAATATGCAAATTGTCACTTCAGTGAAGAAGTGAAAAATTCTAATGCCACCCAATAAGGGTAGCTATCCTTAAAGTCATAATTGACTCTATAACAAGCCTTTTAATATGACTTAGGATTGTGCCAGATCAGAATCCCCAAACTGCAGATGCTGCATTTCGGGGTGACTCATCAGTGCAGTGTGTGGGAGTTCTGACTTATCAGCTTATCTCCTTATGTCGGCAGGCAGATTCCTCTCCATGAGGAGAAAAGCTAGTCCCCCAGACTCAGCCTCTCACACAGCCAGGTCAGAATTCCCACACACTGCTCTGATGAGGGGCAGTCACCCCGAAACACAGCGGATTATCGTGGAGGTTTTTTGGGAGTAATCAAGTTGGGAAAAAGATTTGTGAATGTGCTGGCATTAACCCCTTATTACCCAGTCTGCCAAACACACAGGGAACCTGGAAGAGTCAAGTACAGCTCCAGAAAAGAAGCTTCCTTGAATGCGCCATTTACACTAACAGCTGCAGGCTGCAATTCACCGTGTGGGGGGCCCAGAACACTTGGGCCTCCCCATGCTAAGGATTCCAGCCTCTAGCTGCCTAGTATTACCTGGCTAGCAACCAAAAATACATGTCAATTTTCATTTAAGGGCAGCAGTGCTCGGACAAGTTCAAGATTAATGATATATATAACAATAGTGCACATGCCAAAAAACTGTATTCAAAATGTGTGGTAGAAAGATAAATAAAGTGACTGCACATTTTCAAGAAGCAATATCCATAGTATAGTGATTGATTAGTCAGAACAGATATATATGACCATGCATGTTAAGCATATAATGGCCATATACTATTTTTATCTGAATTGCTGGCAACTAACTATAGAAAAGATGGCCTCACATACTGCTGACCTTCTGCAATCATAAAAGTTTGCTCTCTGAAAAAAATAAAATAATAATAACAATAAAAAAATAAATAATACCAATAAAAATATATATTAGAAAAAAACAAAGCTCTCTTAGGCTATATTCACATTTTGCAGTTTTTTAAGCTTAGTTTTTACCTTAGTTTTATTCCAATTTTCGCTAAGCTGAACCTGCATTTTTGGTTCCCAGCAAAACCTATGTGATTCAAGGAAAAGTTGTGAAACTTGCATGGGTTTTTCAGAGTTTTGAAAATAATGAGGATGTCAATACTTTTTGGCATTTCTGCAGTGTTCTATGGGCAAAAACGCAGCAAAATTGCAACAAAATATGCAGGTTTTCTACTCACAAAAGATATGAATTTACTAGAAAACCCTTAGGGTACCTTTACACGCCGCTACAACATGGTGGAAACAACCGGGTAGATGAGACAAATGTATCTTGCACCGCCAAATCAACCCGAGGTAGCGGCGTGTAAAGGGAGTTGTTTCCACCCGTCACTTGCGGCACCTGTTTCAGAGCCGAGCTCTAAAACAGGTTGATTTCAACCCGGTGGTAACGGCGTGTAAACACGGTAGGGTAAGGTTTATTCGTCACCTAGGTAACTCCCCGGGGCGTGACACAGCCTCCGGGAAACCGCACCTCTTCAGCGATCATTGGTGGAAGCTCCTGTGTTGCGATTGGTAGTCGCTGCATAGGGCGGCATATTTAAGGAGCTGACCAGTCACACTACACAATTGCTCGAGCGTCATGTATTAGTCAGCCTCCTTCGCTGGTTGCCCAATCATGATGCTATTGCTTTGTCCTATCAGCGTACGAAATTCTCGTAATCCACAATTCTGGCACGCCTATGTGTTGTCCCTGCTGCACCAGGTCCTCCCATATTACCCTCTGTAGTGGCGTGTAAATGAGGTAAGGAGCTTTTCAAAAGGTAACTTGAGGCACCCGGCGGTGCATCCAGAGATAGATTCAACCTTCTGTAAAGCACCTTATAGCGGCGTGTAAAGGCGGTGCGGGTACCGTTTGTAACCGTTCATGCGTGCTCGTGCACGTGAAGCACCCGGTTGTTTCCACCATGTTGTAGAGGCGTGTAAAGGTACCCTTAAGGTACCTTTACACGTGGCAACTTTTCTAGGAATTTCACTGGCAACTTACTGGTTGCAGTGAAATCATGGAGACATTGTTCCACTTGTACACAGCAACAAGATAGAACAATATGTCCATGATTTCACTGCAACCAGTAAGTTGCCAGTGAAATTTCTAGAAAAGTTGCCGCGTATAAAGGTACCTTAAGGTTTTGCTGTGTTTTTACTGCAGCATAATCTTAGGGTCCTTTTACACGTTACAGTTTTCCAGCGATCATGACCACGATCCTACCTGGCCAGGATCGCTGGTGCGTCGCTACGTGGTCGCTGGTGAGATGTCAAACAGTCAGATCTCACCAGCAACGCAGCAACGATACGGCAGTTGTTGGGACCCTGTCACTTTCAGGCGTAGTATTGAGATCATTGGTCATTGTCCCTGTCAAACACAGCGATGCATGCTGCCCAGTGGGAGTGCAATGACCAAAAAATGGTCCAGAACGGTTTGTAACGATCAGCGATCTCACAGTGGGAGCCTGATCGCTGCTACGTGTCACACATAGCGAGATCACTGGCGAGGTCGCTGTTACATCACAAAACCTGTGATGTTGCAGCGATATCGGTAGCGATATCGTTGTGTGTGAAGTACCCCTACGTGTGCCAACATAGCCTTACACAGCTGCGAACCCTCCCCTGCACAATGTAACTCTTTACACTAGAAATAAATACTGCACTGCATGAAGATTTACTTCGGTGAGTGCCTTCTTTCTTATACTTGAAATGTAGCCTTACATGGATGTTTAAAGGACATTGTAAGGTTGTGAGCTTAAAGAGGATCTGTCACCCCCTGCTGCATGCCGAGCTAAATGCAGCACTGAATGCAACATTCAAGCTGTTATGCTTTGTCAGGGCAGGAATCTGGAGCTGACATCAGGACAAATGATTTGCACGCTGTGAGTAACAGGAGGAGAGGAGGAAAGCATAAACAGCACACTGGGAGGCGGCACACAGAGGCAGAGGGGGAGGGAATGGCCACTGTCAATCAAGCTCTCTCCAGCCACAGGGACTGCCTTCATGTCTTCTAACAGTGAGTTTTCCTAAGTCTATATCTCTGGGTACCCAGCACACATACACATGGGGGACCCCTTCCCTGAATGCAGCACACATTTAGATTGGCTTGCAGCAGGGGGGTGACAGGTCCTCTTTAAGGAAGCTTAAAAAAATTCTTTTAAAGCTCCAGTAAATTCTACAGGTTGAACAAACCGGTAGACCCGATGCCTTGGAACACTCGTAACCTAAGATTAGGTGTTGTTCCCAGGCAACGGTTCTTCCAGTGAGCATTTTGGCCTCAAAGATTCAGGGAAAGTTTTATGGCAATTTTAATATTTAGAACTTTCACCTAAACAAAGCTGTGCTCATCAATTTTTTAGTAAATTACTTGTGTTTCCAATCAGGAACCGTATCTGTAAAATTCGTGACGAATTTGAAATTGGCAAACATGTTCAGGGAAGGTTCACTCATCTCTATTTAACTTCCACACTTTACCTTAAAAAGTAAAGGATTTTCATGGTTACATGATTAAGAAAGAATTTGTAATGCCTATTCGTATGTTTGTACATTGTATTAATATATTTGTTTTGTCCCTAAAGACCTTGGCATTTTTGTCAATTCTGGCCAGTGTCCCTTTGTGAGGTAATAACGCTGGAACATTTCAACAGATTGTAGCGATTCTAAGATTGTTTTTTTTGTGAGATATTGGGCTTCATGTTAATGGTAAATTTAGGTCAATATTTTTTGCGTTTATTTGTGAAAAAATAAAAAATTTGGCAAAAATTTTGAAAATTTCACAATTTTCAAATCTTGAATTTTTATCTGCTAAACAGAGAGTTATGTGACACAAAATAATTAATAAATAACATTTTCCACATGTGTACTCTACATCAGCACAATTTTGGGAAAAAAAAATTTGGGTAGGAAGTTATAAGGGTTCAAAGTTCATCAGTAATTTCTCCTTTTTCCAGCAAAATTTACAAAACCATTTTTTTTAGTGACCACATCACATTTGAAGTCCCTTTGAGGGGTGTACATGACAGAAAACACCCAAAAGTGACACATTCCAAAAACTGCACCCCTCAAGCTACTCAAAACTACATTCAAGAAGATTATTAACCCTTCAGGTGCTTCACAGGAACTAAAGCAACGCAGAAGGAAAAAATGGCCATTTTAATTTTTCTAACAAAAATGTTCTTTTAGCCTCAATTTTCATTTTCACATTGTCAACAGGATAAAATGGATCTAAAATTGTTGGCAATTTCTCCTGAGTACACCGATACCTCATATGTGGTCATAAACCACTGTTTGGGCACACGGCAGGGCTCAGAAGGAAGGAGCGAATTTTGACTTTTGGAGCCAATTTTCCATTCAAAAAGTGAAATGGCGTTCCTTCACTTCTGATCCCTGCTGTGTGCCCAAACAGTGGTTTATGACCACATATGAGGTATCGCGTGTACTCAGGAGAAATTGGCCAACAAATTTTAGGATCCATTTTATCCTGTTGCCCATGTGAAAATGAAAAAAGTTAGGCTAAAAGAAAATTTTTGTGAAAAAAAAAAGTACTTTTTCATTATTACGGATCAATTTGTGAAACATCTGGGGCTTCAAAGTGCTCACCACCCATCTAGTTCGTTGGGGAGTTTAGTTTCCAAAATGGGATCACTTGTGTGGGAGCCCCAATGTTTAGGCACACAGGGCTTCTCCAAACACGACATGGTGTCCACTAACAATTTGAATGGAAAATTAGCTCATTGTTAGCAGACACCATGTCCGTTTGGAGAGCCCCTGTGTGCCTAAACATTGAAGATCCTGACTAGTGACCCCATTTTGGAAACTAGACCCCCCAGGGAACTTATCTACATGGGTGGTGAGCACTTTGAACCCCAGTTTCACAAATTATCTAAAATGAAAAATTAATTTTCCACAAAATATTTTTTCATTTACAGATTTATTTGTGAAGATCTGATGGTTCAAAATGCTCACCACCCATCTAGATAAGTTCCCTGGGTTAGTTTCCAAAATGGGTCACTTTGGGGGACTCAATGTGTAGGCACACAGGAACTTCCAAAGCGGACATGTTCCGCTAACAATTTGAATGGAATTAGTCATTGTTAGACACCATGTGTTTGGAGAGCCCATGTGTGCCTAACATTGGAGCTTCACAAGTGACCCCATTTTGGAAACTAGACCCCAGGGACTTATCTAGTTTCCAAAATGGGGTCACTTGTGGGGAGCTCCAATGTTTAGGCACCAGGGCCTCTCCAAATGCAACATGGTATCCGCTAACTATTTGACCTGATTTTCCATTCAAATTGTTAAGCGGACACCATGTCACTTTGGTGAGCCCTGTGTGCCTATCATTGGAGCTCCCCCACTAGTGACCCAATTTTGGAAACTAGACCCCCAAGTAACTTATCTAGATGCATAGTGAGCACTTTGAACCCCCAGGTGATTACAAATTGATCCGTAAAAATGAAAAAGTACTTTTTTTTCCACAAAAAAATTATTTTTAATTTTTACAGATTAATTTGTGAAGCACCTGGGGATTCAAAGTGCTCACCACCCATCTAGATAAATTCCTTGGGGGGTCCAGTTTCCAAAAGGGGTCACTTGTGGGGGAGATCCAATGTTCAGGCACACAGGGAGAGGCTCTCCATACGCGATATGGTTTCCGCTAACAGTTTGACACCATGTCTATTATGGAGAACCTGTGTGCCACCAGCACAAGGGCAACTGGTAGAGTTGGGGTACAGCACCAAAAATAGCGCCTCTAATGAATGCGCTATTTTCTGGGGTGGCTGTGGGTTGCAATTTGCAGCGTGGGGGCCCACGTTTGGGTCTATCCACACTGGGATTCCAGCCCCCCAGCTGCCAAGTTGTACCTGGCTGGCAACCAAAAATACAGCGAAGCCCATTTTTTAAAAAATTTCTAGAACCAATTCTAGAAAAAAAAAATGATGTGGGGCTCGCCATATTTTTGGTCCAGCAAAGTGCAACTTGGCAGCTACAGACTGCTGGCAACCCCCAGCTACCTTGTTGTACCTGGCTGGCAACTAAAAATACAGCGAAGCCCATTTTTTTTATTTCTAGAACTAATTTTATAAAAAAAAAAGATGTGGGGCTCCACCATATTTTTGTTCCAGCCAGGTACAACTTGGCAGCTACGGACTGCCACCAACCCCCAGCTACCTCGTTGTACCTGGCTGGCAACCAAAAATACAGCGAAGCCCATTTTTTAATTTCTAGAACCAATTCTAGAAAAAAAAATGACGTAGGGCTCCATCATATTTTTGGCCCAGCCAGGTACAGCTAGGCAGCTGGGGGCTGGAATCCTCAGCATCCTCAGTTCTGGGTCCTGATGCTGCGAATTGCAGCCCGCAGCCACCCCAGAAAATGGCATTTTCATTGAAGCACCATTTTCTGGCGCTGTAGCCAGGCTCTTCCAGTTGCCCTGGTGCCGGTGGCAAACTGGGTAATACAGGGGTTAATGCCAGCTTTTCATTGGCAGCTGGCACTAAGCCCAAGATTCATAATGTCGGGCCAGTGTTAGACCTGGCCATTAGGAATCTCTGGTAAATAGTCAAAAAATACACCACACAGAGAAAAATCTTATTTGAAAAAAAAACACAAACAAAATTCAGACTCCATCTTCATTATAAAGATCCGACGTAGTCCACAACGAAGGTCCCACGACGCTCGATCGCCTCCGACGTAGTCCACAACAAAGGTCCCATGATGCTCGATCACCTCCGACGTAGTCCACAACAAAGGTCCCACGATGCTCGACCGCCTCTGACATAGTCCACAATGAAGGTCCCACAACGCTTGATCACCTCTGCTCAATCCAGAGACTTCAGCAAGGAATCAATTGTCTTCTTCCTACAGTCTCTGGGGTCAGAGTTATGATGCACTGTATGGCAATGATCTGTCATACAGTGCACCATGACTATGATCCCAGAGACTACAACAAGAGGACACTTGATCACTTGTTGTACCCATCCATCCACCCATGCACTCATCATCCACGCATGCACCCATCCACGCATGCACACACACACACATCTATCAATGCACACATCCATCCATGCACACATACATCCATGCACGCATCCACACACCCACGCATGCATCCACACATGCACACATCCATCCATGCAACATCCATCCATGCACGCACACATCCACGCACGCACACATCCACGCATGCACACACATCTATCCATGTATGCATCCACCCATGCACACACACATCCACGCATGCACGCATCCACACATCCACGCACACACACATCCACGCATATCCACGCATGCACACATTCATGCATGCACACATCCTTCCATGCACGCACACATCCACACATCCACGCATGCACACATCCATCCATGCACCCATCCACGCATGCCCACATCCACACACACATATATCCATGCACACATCCATCCATGCGCACGTACATCCATGCATGCACACGTCCACACATCCATGAACGCATGCATCCACGCATGCAACCACGCATGCACGAATCCATGCATGCAACATCCATCCATGCACCCATGCATGCACGCACACATCCACACATCCATCCATGCACACACATCCATCCACCCATGCATGCACCCATCAAACCACCCATGCATGCACCCATCCATACACCCATGCACCCATGCTTGCATGCATGCACCCACTCACCCATCCATCCACCCATGCATGCATGCATCCACTCCTCCATCCATCCATCCACCCATGCATGCACCCACCCACTCATTAATTAATTAATTAATTCATTCATTCATACATGCTTACCTCATCCAGGAGGAGGAGCCTGGGAGAGAGGAGGAGGGGCCCACACTGGAGCTGGCCAGCGGGTGCACTGGCGGGTGCGGCCCGTTGGGAGGTGAGGGGGAGAAAGGGGCACAGGGGGAGGGGTGTCAGATTCCTCAGCCCCCCCATGATCGCACCAGGAGGGGGCTTAGGAAGCTGACAGGCGGGTGCAGCCTGCCGGCGGTAACAGTCTTTTACCACCAGCGGGCATTCCGCCAGCAGATGACTGTTACCGCCGGGTAGGGGGGTGTAGAAAGGGATCGGAGGAGGCCCTGGAGCGGGAGGGGGCTAGGAGGGAGAGGGCACCTGCCATCTGGCCCCTCCAGATCTGATTGGAATGCTCCAATCAGATCTGGAGAGGGCTACTCGCTCTGGTTGGCAGTCTTAATTTCAACTGCCAATCAGAGTGAGTTTAGCTATGGGGGGCTAAGCCATCACCCCGGGCTAAACTATAGGTGCTTGCGCTCCTACAGCTCCAGTGACTTGTCACTGACACTGTCACCAGAGCTGCAGGAGCGCAAACAACCCATGACGTTATAGAGACGTCATGGGTCGGGAACGCACCGACTTTCATGACGTCTCTATAACGTCATAGGTTGGGAAGGGGTTAAAAAACTAGATGTCTTATTATCTGACACCACAGATGTGCTTTGACTAGTGGTTTTTACATATATGAAAAAAAAATTAAAATGAAAATCTTTGCCTGTTTTGATCCAACACATGAGTTTATTTGTCTTGGCAGCAGCTTGTACTAGTCAATAAGTCAAGTTGAATTTACTCTCCACCCTACATCCAAGTTTTGTTTAAAGTGGCAATTTTAGCTAGCTATTTACTGTGTAGTCCATTGAATGTATCATTGAATATTACCCTTGTGGATCTGTAATCAGTTATACATCTGTAATATTCCAATTAATTAGTGTAGTGATCATTATAATACATATTTTGAGTCCAGTGAAAACAATAATTTAATGTTATCCCATTTTATCTTTTGATCTACGGAATAGCAATGTTTCCAGCACATCCTGCTTTGGTACATTATGTAGAGAGTGCGTACTCTACTTGACATTTGACATCTATTCATGGACTTCACCCACGTGTGACGCTTGCCTCAGATACTAGAGCACTATAGTTGATTAGTAGGCTAGAAGAAAAACAGATTGTGTACACTGTGATCTGTGCCTAAATAGAGAGAGGAGCATGGCCGGAATAGTCTTTGCTTCCATTATCTTTCCCGTGCTGACTGCTGACCTGCCTTTGACAGAAAATTCCTATGCTGTGATGATAAAGTTCTGGGCTGTGTAACACACTGATAGCCGGTGATCCTGTCAACATAGTAACACGCTAGAGCACCATAACAACATGGTAACCCATTTGATACTGGAGAGAGCAATAGAAAATCCTACAGTTCAGCAAAAACGTCCAAGTTCCGTGCTGGTTGGGATTTTTGGATTTTTCATAATTCAAGGTTAAGTATGATGGTCCAGGCAGCAGACCAAGACATAAAAACCTGCACATGACTTCCATGGCTTTCTGACATCTCAGACACGAGAACAGCACATTTGTAACACATGACCAATGACCGTCATCGAAGCAACTGATCCAATTGTTACTTTAAATACTTCATATCTGCACATTTTCAACCCTTTGTAGTTAGCATATTTAGGATGTAGAGAAAAGGACTGGTGCCAGATTTTAATTTTCCTTGTTCTCTATTGCTTAAGAGTGCTATCCAGTCACTTTCTCCAGGCCCCTGTGTCCATCGGATTCCAGTGAAGCACCATGTCCCATCCCCTCCTCCCATTATACACTTTGATATTTGAAATGTGCCACTATTGTCACACCCATAAAAAGACACCTGTTCTAAGCAATCTGGGCTGAATATTCAAAAACTGCAGGGGTCCCTAAATTATTGTTTATTAGATTAGTGGAAATGATGCTCTCTAGACTCAGGGGTGAATGTGGTTTCTCTGTTTAAAAGGTCTCAAGTCTTCAGACAGGTCACTTGTTTGGCCAACTTGTCTCCTGTTTGTGCTCACTGATTGTATTTTTTCTGGAGTTGAAATATAGGACTTTTCTTGCTATAAGTTTGGATATGGTACACTGCTCACACAATAGCTGAAAAAATGCTCACTAGGAATAATAATGGATTTTCCTAGCCAATCACTAGGGGGTTTACGTAATGCCAGAAACAAGGAATATTTTGTAGAATTTATCAATTTTGGCTGACGTACATTAAAAATGATGGTTGATATGTCTCTTATTCAGTAAAGATATTTCCTTATCTTTATGGTTATCAACGTTATCTCTCCTAAAAACAAATCTAAGAATCATTAACGGGTTTCCTGGTGAAAACAAGCCAACAACACCTATACACAGGATTGGGGCGTCCAGCCGATGGGACACATTCTAATCGGTAGAATGAAAAACCTTTGAGTCTATTGAAATGTTGTGTCAGTAAACATGGATGGCATGTGTTACTTTCATTTCTTATAAGCCTGCCAGACGCTGTGCTCAGCTTTCGCCAACAAAAAACATATAGAATAAATGGAGGCCTTACCACCACTCCATTTTGTAACAGGGGTAAAAGTCCCCTCTCCTGGTTATTGGGACGGGTTCCTGCAGTCAGAGACATACTGATTACTAAGTTCACCTACCCTTTGAATAGGTGAAAATTTGTTTACACTTGAAAACCCCTTTTACCTTACTAATATAACTTACTGCATCATATGGAAATCAGTTGCAAACATCTACTAGTTCTATATAATTCTAGTCAACTTTAGCTGATGTCTGTCATGGATAGGTATTGAATAGAGATGAGTGAACCTGTTTGGGTGCCTTACGTTTCTAAAGCACTGGAGTGAGCATCGCTGTGGTCGGGTACTGTTGGTGCTTGGCCAAGTGTGAGCCCCATGCAGTGTTTCATTGGTTCAAACTGGGGTTAAAAGCACAGTTTTTCAGTGTTTTCAAAATTATAAAAGATATATCCCTGCCCTCCAAAAACAGATGTGTTTTGCTTATGGCTGGCTGTATGTGGTCTGAGAGCTAAATTGTCAATCAGTGACTTCGAATGAGGTTCGAGTCAAGTTCGAGTCCAACATCACCACCCAAACTCGAACTTCCACTTCTCCTTTAATCCGTCCTGTTGAACATTTTATTGATTTCTTTCACGTTGATGTCTCCTTTTCATGCTATTCCACACCTTCCTTCCTCCTTCTTGCAAAGTCAATTTGGTTCCATGACTTTGTCCAACGACTATGTATCACAGCATCTTGTAGAAGAATCTTCATGAAAGTGTCGTGCTTTCAGAAATTTTGAGGGCACCCTGAAGAATTGTCATCACTTCCATGGGTCTGGTAGTCTTCTAGACATTCTGGGAGAGTAGAGAAAGTTTCTTATATTGGTCTGAACTGCCTATCAGCAATTGCATCGGGAGCGCGGTGAAATGAATTGTGTGTGTACAGGTGGGTGAGTGGGTAGCAGAGCACAGAGGTGGCTCAGTGGGTAGCAGAGCACAGAGGCGGCTCAGTGGGTAGCAGAGCACAGAGGCGGCTCAGTGGGTAGCAGAGCAGAGGCGGCTCAGTGGATAGCAGAGCACAGAGGCGGCTCAGTGGGAAGCAGAGCACAGAGGCGGCTCAGTGGGTAGCAGAGCACAGAGGCGGCTCAGTGGGTAGCAGAGCACAGAGGCGGTTCAGTGGGTAGCAGAGCACAGAGGCGGCTCAGTGGGTAGCAGAGCACAGAGGCGGCTCAGTGGGTAGCAGAGCACAGATGCGGCTCAGTGGGTAGCAGAGCACAGAGGCGGCTCAGTGGGTAGCAGAGCACAGAGGCGGCTCAGTGGGTAGCAGAGGACAGAGGCGGCTCAGTGGGTAGCAGAGCACAGAGGCGGCTCAGTGGGTAGAAGAGCACAGAGTCGGCTCAGTGGGTAGCAGAGCACAGAGGCGGCTCAGTGGGTAGCAGAGCACAGAGGCGGCTCAGTGGGTAGCAGAGCACAGAGGCGGCTCAGTGGGTAGCAGAGCACAGAGGCGGCTCAGTGGGTAGCAGAGGATAGAGGGGGCAATGTGGGTAGCAGAGGCCAGAGGCGGCTGTGTGGGTAGCAGAGTGATGTTTACCTATGAGGGGGGATTAGTATAGGCTCCTGGGCGGTGCGGGTGTAGGGCGGTGTGGTGAGCATGTGCAGCATAAGACAGAGGCTCCTGTGATGGTCGTGGGCATTTCGGAGGCCCGGCGCCCCTCATACCCAGAGGCAGGTGCGGTCTGTGGGGCAGATCGTTTTGTTGAGGACAGAGGAATCATGGGAGACGCTGGTGCTTTGCGGTGGCGGCGGCGGCTTCAAACACCGCGAGAGTGAGGGGAGATCTCGATGATTGCGGTGTTTGGTGCAGAGAGGGAGGGGCTCTGGGTATAGGGCGGGACGCGCGTGAGAAAATGGATGCAGTGCGCGGCTGTGGTCGGGCTGGGGTCGCACTGTGTGGTGGGTAGTGGGCGGTAATTGCGGCGGGCGGTGTGTGGAGCGGGCAGGGTGTGGGGTGTCGGGAGCCCACATGTTTGCGCTTCTGGCCAGCCAGTCTCGGCGGCTCGCGATGGCGCATGTGCGCCATCGCTCGCCGCGCGATACCGGCACAGTGGCCGGAAGCGCAAAACTGGAGATTATGTATAGAGATGTAGTTCAAGGCTCAGGGACCATACGATACTAAAGTGTCCTGTACATAAGGCAATGGATAGAGCATTTCAAAATAAAAAAGGAATCATGAAAAGGTATTGAAGGGTTGCTTGCACCTCTTTATCACCCTCATAAAGACTCCATACAAAATGAATTAATGTGGCTATGTGCATGAACCCTGTGTTCCTTTCATCAGCTAGTACTCTTTTTTTTCCCTGCCTTTTCACTGCTGCAGATCTTTAAGTGCAGATCCAAGCCACCAACACATGCCTGAATGTTAGCAAGGAGATCAGAATGTGTCACTTGAAGACTGCCAAACAGCAACTTGAATATATTTGGACTTCAGCTTAGCAAAGGGCAAAAAAGATTTGTCAAGATATCAGAATTGCAGATTGCAGAGATGTGTGGTCCGGGCACTACGGCTTGCATTCGAGTTCAGCTGCTTCCCATTTATGGCAATCCCCGGTGCTTAGGTCTTGCACGCCACATAGACAGTATTCAACATATGAAAATTGTATAGGTGGCACTCACCGATAGCAGGGTTTCAGTTTTCTTTAATGCTTGCCTTTCAATACATTAAAAGTTCCTGTGTGGCGGGGAGAGGGAGTGAGGGGCTCCTCACTCCTCTCCCGCCACACTGGAACTTTTAATGTATTGAAAGGCAAACATTAAAGAAAACTGAAACCCTGCTATCGGTGAGTGCCGCCTATACATTTTTTCTATTTTTCATATGCAAGATATCAGAATGACTAATAAATTGTTGTAGAGTTGAAGCCATGTAACGTTGGTGTCCAGTCATGTCTTCTCGGCTCCTCCATTCATCCTGGTTTCTCATGATATATACCATGATCCTTGGTAAACTTTGAGTCTTTCACGTATAAATGCACCAGGATAGTAACGTTCTCTTTTAATCTCTGTGAATGTGCCGTGTGGAGGTTAATAATGATTTAAGTGCGTGCTCATTTGTATCTCTAACATGTATCTGTAGAATATCACCTATCACATACATATTGACATTACTAAGCAAATATGCTTGGGAAGAGCACATCAGGGCTGGAGTCTGGGTGACTGGAGATTACCTATGGATGGTAACCAGGCAAGTTATGAAAGGGATGGGCGGCAGATCTGCTGTATCTTCGCCTGCCTTGTTGTGTAGGATTAAAGTATTATAGTCTCCCAAGAGCATCACTTCCATATTATCACAAGTCAAACATGGCCTGGTCATTAGCATCTCAGGTTACATATCACTTCCAGTTGGATCGAGAAAATGAGCTTTGCTGGAAGGTGAGAGGAGCCGGTGCATTTCCTCGACACAGAGGGCCTGTTTCATACAATTTTCTGTTACATATATCTCTATTTTAGTCAATTTTATTTTGTCCAGACCAGAATATGGTATTATTAGTATTACATTTATGATTTGTCCTTCATATTTTAGATAGCAGATCTCTAATGTACTTCTGTCATCAGAGTGCTCCCTATTTGTGCATTAAACAATTATAGAGCAGAAGCGAGGAAGTAAAATTCTCTAAATCTACTTGATAATTTTATCTGCAGAATACAGGCTGCTGTTTATAACCAGTGGAAAGCATACCGCACAGGTTCTCGATCTGTGCTGTGTATCCAGGAGGTGCTGCCATGCTGTTTTATGCTACACATTTCACCCCTGAAAGAGAATCTGTCAGCAGGTTTTAGGATGGGGACAGCATGCTGTAAGAGACAAAAAAACAAAAGGCAACTGTGCCTCTATAATCAGTGTGCTTCTGTTGTTTACTTAAACTAAAGGCTTTATCACCTGGTGATTATTATTGCTGGACCACTTTGTCACGCACATGGCAGTCTGACAGATCCCCTGCTGTGATTGACATCTCACTGTCAATGCCCAATCTCTATTGATAGCCTGGTGTAGGCGGGAGCAGCCACAAGCTTAAAACTCAATTCTTTGATTGTGACAGAATGACCGCACCCGTTGCAGTTAGATTCTCTTTGGCTACATGATGTTGCTGTTAGATGAGGCAGCCAAAACCTGCTGACAGATTCTCTTTCAAGACCAATTTGTCGTATTTGCTTTTTTATTTTCTCTCTTTTTTACAAGAGCGATTGCTTCTTTTAAGTGGGTGCGCTGCCTTTTTTCTTTATCATATTGGAGTACATATGACATCTTGATCACTTTTTATTATATTTCTTAGGGACTTAACTATAAACCAAGGTTCTGATGTTTCGATTTTCTTTGTACTCTTTAAGGACTTAGCCATATAAGTTAAATTATTTTATATTTTGATAGATTGTACATTTACAGATGTGGCAACAACAAATATGTTATTTGCTTTATTCTTTTATTTTAAAATGTAGAACACTAAAAGAGACAAAAGGCGCATATAGGGTTTCTCTGTGATGATTTCCAATAAATAATGAGTGTAGGGTTCTCACCTTTAGGGGTTGTGTTAAGCAACAACCACCACACACGCTTGTAATACAGATCCACGGCTGATGCAGCTCCCCGGTAATCAGATCCTACAGGATGGAGACAGACAGGGCAAAACACCAGGCTGCCGGTATAGAGGGGGGCTCCGGAGAATAAAGTATTAACAAATGAAAGGGATTTATTTTCTACCCGTTTCTAAATACCGTAAATGACTTCTTCTTCAGGCTTTATCACCGATGTTTATTCTAAAAATGGGGCCTGAGCGACTTTCACTATCTCTATATACATATCTGATTGCTTACACTATTTGCTGAATACCCACAGTATTGCAGTATATCGTGTACATCTCGGCTTCCTCTGAAGCTCAGCTTGTGGCTGGGCTTCACAGGAGCACCAAGATGGCAACCATGAAGGTTTGTCCACAGACAATATGTTTCTTTCATTTTTTATACACATATTTTGCACCTTTCTATTGGAAGCAGTTGTATTTTTCAATATATTGATTTGTAAAAATGTGATTATGTGTAACTTCTCTACCAATGCAGAGGAAACGATGGTCCTGGTCCAAAAAATCTCATAATCATTTCTACTTCTCTACCAATGCTTTATAAGATCATGAATTTTATTTTTAAGTCTGCAACTTATTCAATGTCTTCATTTATTCTATGTCTATCATGATACAAATGCATTTACTTTTATATTTTAAAGAAAATATCTACATAAAGAATGGAACAAAAGACCCTTTACTGTGTGGAAATAGCAGTGATGCTGGGTGAGTAATACCTTGTTCTATTAGGAAGTTGTATATTATAATTATTGTTACTGATATATTGCTATATTGAAGCAGAATTTAATAATGTAACTGAATCCACAGGACAAAGAAATAAGTGATAGTGTTGCATTGCTAAGGAGCTGTTTCAGTAGTGGAGATGATGAATTAGTAGAATATTATATCAGCTGTGTTCAGTGTTGTCAGTGATTTTTTTCTGGACAACTTATTAAAAAACCAATATTTTTTACTGCCTCATTGAAAAACTAAAATAAACCATTCATTTTAGTTATATATGTCTATAGCACATGGTGAACGCATGAACAGCATTCACTATAAACTATAATAAATGATAATTACAGTCACAATAATTTCTACAGCTTTCAAAAATGCTTTGTTTTTCCGACAGGAGAAAATATATTCCGTTTTTACTGATTGTTCAAAAACCCCGGCTGTGCTAGATGAAAAGTAATGCACTGGGTCATTACCAGACCCAACAACACTATATTAGTTTGTGCTTTTGTATATAGAAAACGCTAGAACTTGTCTATAGGTAATGGAGAAGAAATTTTGCAGGCTTGCATTTGCCTTGTCTAGTTTTATTGTTTTCTTCTTGTATAAGGCCCCTTTCAGACTGGTGTTTTTGTCTGGATCTGGCGGATCCGGACAAAAAAAAACACATCTGCCGACGGTCCCACCTAACTTGCGGCAAGCCCCATGCATTGTGTATGGGGCTTGCGGTAATGTAATGTGTGGCAAGTGCGGTTGCGGCAGATGCGGCAGGTACGGCCGTGAAAAAAAACGCGATCTGCAGCGTTTTTTTCCCTGTCGCACCTGCCGCAACTGCCGGAACCGCACTTGCCGCACCTGCCGCACACTTACTGCAAGCCCCATATGTGACGAAATGGACTCCTTCAATGTAGAACATATGATGATTTCTTATGTAACCCAGACAGTATTGTATTTTGGTTTGCAAACTGGTGATGGCCAACTTGATGATGCTAAAGTCTTGTAGATGACTGTTGGTGTTTATTTTAACATGGTAATGTAATTATCTAACTTGTTTGTCATAGAAGGCCAGAGAACTTAATTATGCTAATCATCCATTGTATATTATCCTGTGGATCAGTGTTTCCCAACTCCAGTCCTCAAGGCACACCAACAGGTCATGTTTTCAGGATTTCCTTAGGATTGCACAGGTGTTAGTTTAATCACTTGCACAGGGGATAATTCCATCATCTGTCTAATGATAAGGAAATCCTGAAAACATGACCTGTTGGTGTGCCTTGAGGACTGGAGTTGGGAAACACTGCTGTGGATGTTGACTTTATGTAAATTGCCCAAGCCATCATTGTTTTAATGTCATGGTTTGCAGATTGAATGTCTCCTACTAACATTCCATTGTAAGGGCTATATCAATCAGTATGTCACTCTACCTTGCCTGGATTGCAATACTACTAAAAATATGTTAAATGAGGCTTGAGGTCCAGCCAATAAAAAGACAGTGTTATTCCACCAATCGTGATGTCCTCAATATCCTACAATAAGGGCAGAGGGTATATAAGGAGGTCTGTTCATTTACTAGGGTGAGTTAGATTCTGTCTGGTGCCCTCAGTCTAGGGATTTTGGTCCCGGCTAGAGTGGTACAGGACTTGATAAAGGCAGCTAATCTAAGATCTTCGGATCCGATTGGCCGGCCATAACCCCGGCCTAGGCATTTCGGTGCCAACCAAGTGAATCAGAACCTGGACTATAAAACCACAAGGACTTAAGCATTTGATTATCGGATTTGGCTGTGATGACAAAGACTGCATAAGGAAGCCACGCAGGTTGGGACGATCCAGTCACGTGGCTACAGACTTTGCTGTGCTATATTCTAATCCCTGGTGAGCCAGCGGAAGGGTGAGACTCTGTTGCCTGTTACATTGTTGTGTTTTGCTGGTTATGTGTTATATGCTGTTAACTGTTTGGGGAATCCAATAAAGCCTTAATATTGTGGTTCCTTCACCCTGTGTTGTCTGAGTAGTGTTCCGCCCACGGTTAAGGAGCTCGGGCGTTCAGTTGGGGATGAGCTCTGGTCCACGTTGTCTTTGTAAAGGCGGCTGGGCCAGCGGACGAGAGCACCCACAGACCCCCGGGTATACACAATGCATGGGGCTTGCCGCAAGTGTGCCACAAGTGCAGGCCGTTAGGCGGCAGATGCGGTAAATCTGCCACATCTGCCTCATTTTGGCAAAAACGCCAATGTGAAAGGGCCCTTAGGCTGCTTTTAAATCTGCGTTTAGTATTGTTCGCAGCAGATCCGGCAGCTTTGCCGAATCTGCAATGTAACAGCTCACTTGCCGCAAGCCCCGTTCATTCCCTATGGGACTTGCGGTCAGGTGCGGCACTTGTGCAGCACAGAAAAAATTCTGTTAGCAGCAGCGGTGTTTTTTCTTCATTGCAAGTGCCAGATTTGCCAGAACCGGCAAAACCCCAACTACAGCACCTGACCGCAAGTCCCAAAGTGAATGAATGGGTCTTGCGGCAAGTGAGCCGTTACGCGGCAGATGCGGCAAAGCTGCCGGATCAGCACTAAACGCAGATGTAAAAGGTGCCTAAGCTGCATTATTTGTGATGAATACTGGAACAGTTCAAAATATATCTTACTATACGAATATCTTATTATTCGCTCATTACTAGTAATTACGGTAATTGTTTGGCTATAACTTTTAGAATCCTGCCATGTAAACTACTTCCTATTCAACTTTCTTTTCTGGGCACTGTTGGCATGGTGGAGAGGATTACTTAACAGGAATCTGTCTACAGGTTTTTGCTACCGTATATGACATCAACATGATGTAGGCAAAGAAACCATGAATCCAATGATGTATTACATCGAGTACTGGCTGCAGCCATTCTGCCACAATCAAAACATTTAGTTTTAGAAATCGAGCAAGACCGAGATGGCGACCCCCCACACCAGGCTCTCAATAGAGATTGTGCGTTGCATGAGAGATGTCAATCACAGGAGGGGGCATGTAACATAGTAACATAGTTTTTAAGGTTGAAGGAAGACTTTAAGTCCATCTAGTTCAACCCATAGCCTAACATGTTGATCCAGAGGAAGGCAAAAAAAAACCATGTGGCAACACTAAGCTCCACATTCCTTCCTGACTCCAGATATGGCAATCAGACTAATTCCCTGGATCAACGCCTTATCAAAGAATCTAGTATATATAACTAGTAATATTATAGTTTTCAAGAAAGACATCCAGACCCTTCTTAAATGTTAGTAGTGAGTCACGCATTACAACATCATGTGGCAGAGAGTTCCATAGTCTCACTGCTCTTAAAGTAAAGAATCCGCGTCTGTGATTATGATTAAACCTTTTTTCCTCCAGACGTAGAGGATGCCCCCTTGTCCCTGTCTCAGGCCTAAGAGTAAAGAGATCATTAGAAAGGTCTCTGTACTGTCCCCTCATATATTTATACATTATTATAAGATCACCCCTAAGCCTTCATTTTTCCAAGCTAAATAACCCCAAGTTTAATAACCTCTCTTGGTATTGCAGACCTCTCAGACCTCTAATAACCTTGGTCACTCTTCTCTGGACCCGCTCTAGTTCAGCTATGTTTTTCTTATACACCGGAGACCAGAATTGTACACAGTATTCTAAGTGTGGTCGCACTAGTGACTTGTATAGAGGTAAAATCATGTTCTCATGAGCATCTATGCCTCTTTTATTGCATCCCATTATTTTATTTACCTTTGCAGCAGCTGCCTGACACTGGCCACTAAATGTGAGTTTGTCATCTACCCATACACCCAGGTCTTTTTCAGTGACAGTTTTGCCCAGTGTTTTACAATTAAGCACATAATTATACCTTTTGTTACCTCTGGCCAAGTGCATGACCTTACATTTATCCCCATTAAAGCTCATTTGCCATTTATCAGCCCAAGCTTCTAGTTTACATAAATCCTCCTGTAATATAAAATTGTCCTCCTCTGTATTGATTACCCTGCAGAGTTTAGTGTCATCCGCAAATATTGAGATTCTACTCTGTATGTCCCCTACAAAGTCATTAATAAATATATTAAATAGAAACGGGCCCAACACTGACCCCTGTGGTACCCCACTGTTAACTGTGACCCATTCTGAGTGTGTTCCATTAATAACCACCCTTTGTTTCCTATCGCTAAGCCAGTTTTTAACCAACTTACACATATTTTCCCCTATCCCCATTGCTCTCATTTTATGTATCAACCTTTTGTGTGGCACCGTATCAAAAGCTTTTGAAAAGTCCATATATACCACATCCACTGCATTTCTTTGGTCCAGTCCTGAACTTACTTCTTCATAGAAGCTTATTAGATTAGTTTGACAGGAACGGTCCCTCGTAAACCCATGTTGATATTGGGTCATGAGCAGGGCCGGGACGACAGCTAGGCGAACCTAGGCGATCGCCTAGGGCGCCATCTTAGGCAGGGCGCATTCCTGCCTGACCGGAGTCCGGTCACCGCCGCCCGGCCCTGGAGTTGCGGGGAGAAGCTGCGGCAGGGAGCGGTGGGCGCCGCCATGTTCTTTGTAGCTGGCGCCCACTAACAGTACAGCCGGTCAATAGAGGTTGAGACCTCTACACAATGGCCGCGGTCTCCAATTAGCCGCGGCCATTTTGTTGAAGTCTCAGCTTCCACCGTCCGGCTGTACTGTTAGTGGGCGCCGGCCACAAAGAACATGGCGGCGCCCACCGCTAGCTGCCGCAGGCCCGCAGCTAATCCTCGCAGGCAGCGTCCTGAAGATGTGCGCCCTCCGGGCTCCGGCACCCCTGCTCCGCATCCACAGCTCCCCCCAATGTTAAGGTATGCTGGAGGCTTTGGGGGAGACAGGGAGGCTGTGGGGGAGACAGGAGGCTGTGGGGGAGACAGGAGGCTGTGGGGGAGACAGGGGGGGCTGTGGGGGAGACAGGGGGGGCTGTGGTGGAGACAGGGGGGGCTGTGGAGGAGACAGGGAGGCTGTGGGGGTGACAGGGAGACTGTGGGGGTGACAGGGAGACTGTGGGGGTGACAGGGGGGCTGTGGGGGAGACAGGGGGGCTGTGGGGGAGACAGGGAGACTGTGGGGGTGACAGGGAGGCTGTGGGGGAGACAGGGAGGCTGTGGGGGAGACTGGGAGGCTGTGGGGGAGACAGGGAGGCTGTGGGGGTGACAGGGGGCTGTGGGGGAGACAGGGAGACTGTGGGGGTGACAGGGAGGCTGTGGGGGAGACAGGGAGGCTGTGGGGGAGACTGGGAGGCTGTCAGGATGGAGGGATGCAGTCAGGATGGAGGGAGGCTGTTGGTATGGAGGAAGGATGGAGAGAGGCTGTCAGGATGGAATAGGCTATTGGGATAGAGGGAGGCTGTCAGGATGGAGGAAGTATGGAGGGAGGCTGTCGGGATGGAGGAAGGATGGAAGGAGGCTGTCAGGATGGAGGAAAGAAGGAGGGAGGCCGTCAGGATGGAGGGAGGCTGCCGGGATGGAGGGAGGCTGTCGGGATGGAGGAACGCTGTTGGGATGGAGGAAGTATGGAGGGAGGCGGTCAGGATGGAGGGACATTATTGGAATGGAGGGAGGCTATCGCGATGAAGTGAGGCTGTCGGGATGGAGGAAGGATGAAGTGAGGCTGTCGGGATGGAGGAAGGAAGGAAGGAGACTATCAGGATGGAGGGAGGTTGTCGGAATAAAGGGAAGCTGTTGGGATGTTGTCTATATGGCTGGCAGCCATCTCTATTGCGTTCGGCCAGCAGTAGTCTCTATCGTGTATTCTCTATTGCGTACGGCCAGCAGTAGTCTCTATTGTGTATTCTCTATTGTGTATGGCCAACAGCAGTTTCTATTGTGTATTCTCTATTGTATGTATAGCCAGCAGCATTCTCCATTGTGTATACGGTCCGCAGCCATCTCTATTGTGTATACAGGTAGCAGCTGACTCTATTCTGTATTCTCTATTGTATATACAGCTATTGTGTTTAGCGTTATAGAAAATAAGTTGCAACACACAATCAGCGGTGTTTATTCACTCTTTGTGGGGTGGCGCTTCAACAGGCATATAGTCAACAGGCATATGGTGGACTATATGCCTGTTGAAGCGCCACTTGCGGTGTGAAACGGCCATTGCCTTTGAGAACCCCCCCGTCCTCCCACCCGCACCATGTAAGACCACACGAAGAGGGAATAAACACCGTTGATCCTACGATGTTGCAACTTCATTTCTATAACGCTAACCGGAAGTGATGAACTGCTAACTGGAAGTGTGGACTGGGTTGTTTGAGTGCTCAGCAGGCTGAATGCCGGAGCGCTGGTGATCAGGAAGGGGGCACCCTGAAGCGATCTGCAAGCTGCAGCTCTCCAGAAACACTGTGGACAGATTGGTGCTGGCACCAAGAATCATCAGAACCGTGACTGATACAGCTATTGTGTATTCAGCCCAAAGCAGTCTCAAGTGTGTGTGTGTGTGTATCTATTATATAATCACGAATGGGTTTTTTGCCCCTTTTGAGTCCGCTCGCGCTGCGAGTCAGCGTGGTCATGTGGATACGCCCGAAGCATTGGCCGCGCAGCGGCCATTGCGAGCAGTTCTAAGGCGACTCGCTATGCCCGCGCAGACTCGCTCTGCTAGAATCCCGATGCATGTGCATCGGGCACCCAGCTAGTGTAATATATAATAGAGAGAGTGTAAAAAAAGGAAAAACAGCACAAGAAATAGAAAAAAGTGGACTTTATAGCCCAATGCGTGGCCACGGGGGGCGCCGTTTGCCTTACCTGCCTAGGGCACCAAAATGCCTTGTCCCGGCACTGGTCATGAGGTTATTTGTCTTCAAATAGCTGTGAATGTGGAATAGTAGTCCAGTAATGGAAATAACCAGGTGATAAAGCCTTTAATTTAGTAATGGAAATAACCAGGTGATAAAGAGTTTAATTTAAAGAGAGGCACAGTTGATTTTTGCATTTTAACTCTAACAGCATGCTGGCCTCATCTTACATAGCAAAAACCTGCTGACAGATTTCCTTTAAGGAGGACCTATCATCAGATCAAAATTGGTTACTTTTTGTTCTTATTCTATTAAATATACTCCCGTGATTGTTCTGTTGTTTTTCTCGTTTAAATTTGCCATATAGTTACCTCTTTATTTAATGTGTTCAATATGATAATTGTTTTGTCTTTATCAAGGACATTTTACTCAAACACAATTATGCTGAGAAGCCTAAAATCACCCCCCAAGAGAATCCTGTCAGCAATGCCCTCTTGGTAAAGACACTAAAAATGAGCACATTGGGAGTTATTTATTTAGTGTGCCCAATCTCTGGAACCATACGGCGAAGTTAAAAAAAAGAACAACAAAACATTTATGGAAGCAGCATAAATAAAATCACTTTTCACCTGGTGACAGGTCCTCTTTAAAGGAGAACTACGGGGAGATGACATTTTTTTGTGACGTTCCTGTCCTACATAATGAAGCAGAGCTGGGCACTAAAGTACAGTTCTAGGATCTATAGTTCACTTACAAATCAATAAAATCATATCTGCTCCTCAGCTCTCACCCCTTCCTTCAGGGACAGAGAAATTCAGCCACATGCTGCAACAGTGTAGGGGAGGCGAGTGTGTCGGGGGTGTGGACCCTGGGGGCTTCAGTATCATTTTACATTCATGGACCCTCATACTTCTGTATGGGCAGGGGAGCGGCAGGGGGCATGGCCAGCGGCCCCATGGTCACACTACGATCCTGCCCCTGATACACCACACTCTTCGTAATGTATTAACAGGGGTGTTCTCTTTTCAAATAGCAATCATGTCACCAAGCAGATATAAATACACGCTGTGATTAGGGATGAGCGAACCTGAAGTGTACAGTTCGAGACCCATACCGGACACATAGTGTTCAGTCACAAGGTCCCGAACATGTGTTTCCATGGGAAACCCGTGTTACAGTTCGGGCCAGTTGTCGGGCTGTAAAAAACAGCATAGAATTATTAATAAACATTATAATTATACTTCCCTGCTTCTGCTTTTGAGGCCACTCATTAACTTCCGGCAGTATTCACTGCGCTCGGCAGAGTTCGGCTTTTTCCAGCAGTGACGGGCGGTGACGTTAGGGTTCACCCGCAGTCATTGCTCGAGCGATAAACTCGGGTGAACTCTGACTGCCACGGTCATTCTCAGCCTGCTTCTCGCTCTGCATAGAGGCTTGTCTATGCAGAGCGATGTAGCAGTGCTAACATTGCTCTATCCTTGTGCACTACGTTAGACTGGTGATTTTCTTGAATAAAGATTAAGTCTCTAAATTATTTTTGTTTTATTTCTAATAAAAATATTTTTTCTCTGTGTTGTGTTTTTTTTTTTAATCTTTACTAGAAATTAATCGTGGTCATGTCTAATATTGGCGTCACTCCATGAATTTTGGGCTTAGGGCCAGCTGATAATACAAAACTGGCCCTAACCCTGTTATTACCCAGCGAGCCACATGGCATTAGGGCCACTGGAAGAGTTGGATATAGCTCCAGAAGATGGCGCTTCTATGAATGCACCATTTTCTGGGGCGGCTGCGGACTGAAATTCGCAGCAGGGGGGCCCAGAAAGCTTGGGCCACCCAGTGCTGCAGATTCCAGGCCCCAGCTGCCTAGTTGTACCTGGCTGGCCCCAAAAATAGGACGAAGCTCATGTCATTTTTTAAAAAATTATTTCATGAATTTCATGAAATAATTAAAAAAAAAGGGCTTCCCTATATTTTCGTTTCCAGCCAGGTACAAATAGGCAGCTGAGGGTTGGGGGCAGCCCATACCTACCTGCTGTACCTGGCTAGCATACAAAAATATGGCAAAGCCCACATCAAATTTTTTCTTAATAGTTCATTAAAAATAAAAAAAAAATACAAATACATTTATGGACTGTATCTTTATTAACTCCTCGACCCTCATCTCTGTGCTGAACACTCTTGGCTTTGCTACATCAGAGACCAGAGGGATGAACAAAGCTTATGTCCCCTTGGTCCCTGAAGGAGAGCCCGGATCGCTGCGACATCGTAAGGGGGGGTAGCTCAGGTCACGCGAGGACAGTTCAGGTCTTGCCACCTGAGCGATCCTCAGGTTACCTCAGTGTCTCCCTGGTTATAATGCCGCAGATTGCGCTCCTTATGCCAATTATGCACTGAGCTGTCAGAAGATTGCACCAAAAAGCATGAAAATTGCAGAAAAAACATGAAATCCGTGGCAAAAACCGCAGGAAAAAAGTTGCGTTTTTTGTCTTTTTTTTGGCCCAGGAGATGCAGATGAACACTTTGGACACATTGCTGCATGTTTCAGGCCTAAATTGCACCAAAAAGCATGGAGCCATAAGTATAATTATGATGTTATGCTTTATTTTATGGTTCCCCCTGCCCCATCCCATAACTGTAAAGTCCAAAATTCAGAGGTTTGGACGCAAGTTCGTGTCATCTCCGGCCCCAAACTCGGACTTTACCAAAAAGCTCGAGCGAACCCGTCAATCCCAATCATCGGGGGGGTTCACCCATCACTAGCTGTGATCTTTTGCTGTACAGTGATATGATGCGTAATGTGTACTGACATGTATCAGGTTAGGAGCAGAGGCAAAGCACTACATTGATTCAGCACTGCTATGGACTCCCCTTTCTCTGCTCCCAAAGGGAGGGGTGAGTGCTAAGGAGCAGATATTTTATTGATTTATAAGCGATCTATAGATCCTAGACTTGTAGTGCCCAGCTCTGCTTCATCATGTAGGAAGGCAGGAGCAGTACAAAAAACTTTTTCTCCCCAGAGTTCCCTTTAATGAAACACTCAAGTAGGAAGACAAGAAGTCCACTGCCAAGAGACACATGAAAACAAAAAAATACTCCAAATCAATCATGGAATGTGAAAGTCTACCCAATGAATAATCCTAGATGATACTTTTAGTTTCACCAAAAACTGCGGTCTCTATGTTTAGTGCAAAGCTGTAAGGCCATGATCACAAGTTGAGTATTTGGTGAGTTTTCTACCTCAGTATTTAGAGCCAAAACCAGGAGTGGAACAATCAGAGGAAAAGTATAATAGAAACACGTCACCACTTCTGTATTTATTATCCACTTCTGGTTTTGGCCACAAATCCTGAGGTAAAAAACTCACCAAATACTCAATGTGTGCACATGGCCTAAGTCAGAAGTGAACTGAACCACTGTTTGGGCTGAGTAAAGCTTAGTACTGCTGGAATAGGTGTTTCTGAGAAATGAGTCACAATCCAGAATGACAACATTCTGGTATATTCATAGATTCATGGTTGTTTTTGTCTCAGTGACATACATGTGATATATAAGTGACAGATAATATTTTAGGAAACCTGTAATTTTGACTACAGTATGTGACCTGCTGGCAGGATATTATTGAGAAGAAAGAGTTGGTCAGATTGATGCACATTTTAGTGTTAATAGTGTTAGTATAGCTTGTATTTTGTTCATTGATTTCCTTGGTGTCTGCAGTCTAGTTGTTGGTGTTATTCAATGATTCACAATCTTCTCTGTATGACTTTGCATGCAGAGACAGTTGTCAATCACTGGTAGGACTGCCCGCTTGACTTACCATATATACTCGTGTATAAGCCGACCCGAGTATAAGCCAACCGCGCTACTTTTGCCCCCAAAACCTGGGAAAACCTATTGACTCGTGTATAAGCCGAGGGTGGACCCCAGCACAGGTATACAGCCCCCAGCAGTGTGGTATACAGCAGCCCCAGAGGTATATACAGCAGCCCCAGTGGTAGTATACAGAAGCAGCCCCAGTGGTATATACAGCAGCAGCCCCAGTAGTTAGTATACAGCAGCCCCAGAGGTAAATACAGCAGACCCAGTGGTAGTATACAGCAGCCCCGAGGTGTATACAGCAGCCCCAGTGGTAGTATACAGCCCCAGTGGTAGTATACAGCAGCCCCAGAGGTATATACAGCCCCAGTGGTAGTATACAGCAGCCCCAGAGGTATATACAGCCCCAGTGGTAGTATTCAGCAGCCCCAGTGGTATATACAGCCCCAGTGGTAGTATACAGCAGCCCCAGAGGTATATACAGCCCCAGTGGTATATACAGCCCCAGTGGTAGTATATAGCAGCCCCAGAGGTATATACAGCCCCAGTGGTAGTATACAGCAGCCCCAGTGGTATATACAGCCCAAGTGGTAGTATACAGCAGCCCCAGAGGTATATACAGCCCCAGTGGTATATACAGCCCCAGTGGTAGTATACAGCAGCCTCCAGGGGGTATATAGCAGCCCCCAAATGCTGGCACTCGCCCCCCTTGTAAGGGCCCCCCCCTCTGCTTATCTTACCATCCCGGTCTTCTGCTCAGCGCCGCTCCTCGGTGCTCCATTCTCCATGCTCCGTCCTCGCTGCATCCGGGATCCCCGGCCGTCGCGCGATGACGTCATATGCCTGCAATGGCCAGAGATCCCGGATGTAGCAGGACGGGAGCATGAAGAACGGAGCACCGAGGAGCGGCGCTGTGCAGAAGACCGGGATGGTAAGATACGCAGCGGGGGGGCCCTTACAAGGGGGGAGAGTGCCAGCATTTGGGGGCATATATGCACTGCTTCCCCCTGCTGCTGATTGACAGGGGGAAGCAGTGCATATATAATGAGCGGCCCCGACTACCGTATTGACCCGTGTATAAGCCGAGGGGGAGACTTTTCAGCCCAAATTCAGCTGAAAAACTCGGCTTATACACGAGTATAT
The DNA here is from genome assembly GCA_033576535.1 of Allobates femoralis. Classification (NCBI taxonomy): domain Eukaryota; kingdom Metazoa; phylum Chordata; class Amphibia; order Anura; family Aromobatidae; genus Allobates; species Allobates femoralis. The sequence continues at coordinate 495,134,614 of JARQOC010000005.1, forward strand.
ATGGTATATGCATGGAGACACCAGAGAATTCAGTAAATAAATACAGCTTATGCTGAATCTTTCCCAACAAACCAATGTATATAATTCTTCTCTAGGCTAGTGTTCCACAACTCCATCCCTGAAAAGCCAACAAATATCATATTTTCCATCAAATTTTCAGAATTTCCTTAGTATATCACAGGTGATTGACCTGGTCAATATTAAGGAAATCCTGAAAACATGAACTGATGGGGGGTCTTGACGACTGGAATTGGGGAACACTGACCTAGACCATGTTGTCCACAGATTGGACTGAATGTAACAAGGGGACAGGTTCCTTTAAGACAAATTATTATTGTGTGACCGGTGATGACATGAAGGAATGTAAGTGATTGCTAAGGTCAGCACAGCAGGATAGTCATATATACTAATAGATATAACTACTTTACAGTACACCATTCATAAAGATAATTGCTACTTTGGTGGCATCAAAGCAGGTGGGTGAAACTAAATTAAGTATTTTAAGTTTTGAGAAAAAGGTATTGAATATTAAATTTTTAATTCCATTGTATGTGGGTAGAAAGATATTTTTCTATCTACTGGCTAACACGGTATAAACATTCTTTACCTTATTGTATGTGTTTTTTTTTTAGTCTACACAGGTTCCAAATATTTTTAAGATGCTTTTAATGTATCTTGATTTTGGTTATGTCTCCATGTACAGAGATCCAAATCACCTGGGCAGATATAAACCACAGGGTCTGATTTATAACACGGTCTAAAAGGAAGAATGCCCCTGTTGCATATAGCATCAAATCACTGCTAAGATTTTATTTTTTAAACTCAGAATACAAAAACAAAGTTGTGTTGTGATTGGTTGCTGTGGTTAACAAGAACATTTTTCCTTTTAGACACTTTCTAAAATTTCCCATATTGTTTTGTTTGCCAATAATAAAAAGAGTTTAAGAAAACAATTTGATAAAAATGTGTCAAAAAAAGGTGTTAAACTGTTGCAAAAGCACCAATTTATTGTGCAACAAAATGTTATAAATCCAGCACCCAACAGTAGAGATGAACAAACCTTTCAAGGTTAGGTTCGGGTCAACGAACGTCCTGGTGTTAAACAAACCTATTCGGGTTTGGAGTTTAGGGGCTGTAGATCAGCAAATCACTGGTTGGGTGCTTGGTCCAGTGTGAGCTGTGTGCAGTGAGTGATTGGCTCATACTGGGCCTAAAAGCTCAGTTTTTGGGTGTAGTGTGTGTCCCCAAAATTAATATGAAAAAAAAACCATCCTCACACCTCCCGAAATGTTATTTATGGCTGGCTGTATGTGGGTGGAGAGCTAAAACCGCCTATCAGTGACTTCCATTGAGGTTCGGGTCGAGTTTGGGGTCACGAACATTATGCCAAAAAGTTCATCTGCATCGCCCAAACCTGAACTTCAAAAGATTTGCTCCTCTTTACCCAAGATTAACTGCTGCTAGGTCTGATCACAACAGTTTACCCTCTTAGATGTCATTATCAATTGTGGCAGTGGCATTTATAAGGTTAAACCCTGGGAAAAGTATTTCTACTTGCATTGTGACCCCCATCACATTTGATCTGAGTGCCCCAATGGGTTGTCATGATAGCCAGGGGTTATTGAAGGCCCCCATCTCTGTCATGTTACAACTGCCATGTCTGGGGAAATGTTGTAGTGTATTGCATAGACAATCAAGTGATTTTAAGTTAAAGTCACAGAAGAAGTGTAATAAAAAGTGTAAAAATGTTAAAAATATTTTAAATGTAAAATATTCAAACATATTAAAATTTTAATTACCTGACTTTTTCTATAAAGCAAAAAGTATGACATAAAAGATTAAAAGATTAAAAAACATATTTAGCTAACCTCATGCATATATGTCTAAAGTAATAAAATATAAGGCGGCCGTCACACGCACAGATATCTCTTGCGATATTGTAAGCGATCACGTGCACGCGCAATCGCTTACAATATCGCTCACATCGCTGGTGAGATGTCACACAGACAGACTCACCAGCGATGTGGAGCCGCGATCTCGCTGGTTACTATGGTACACATCGGGTTACTAGCGCCGCGCGTCGCTTAGTTACCGACGTGTACCATAGTTACCATCTCCCAGCATAGGCTCTGCCGCTGGAGATCGTTCATCGTGGTGTTATACACCATGATGAAGCAGATCGTGACATCGTTCATCGCTAGATGTGAGCTCTGGAGCTCAGATCAGCGATGTCACGATCAAGCGATTTCACATCGTAATCGCTTGATTACATGCAACGATTTTAAGCCGATATCGCTTAAGCGATCAAAAAGGAGATCGCTTAAACGATATCGGGCAAGAAATCGTTGCGTGTGACGGCCGCCTAAGAAATATTTGACGCATGTACAGAGATCAAATAATGTTATTGACCCAAAAAGATACAAAAGATTCAATGCTCACTCTGAAATAAAAGCTAGCTATCAACAACTCTACCAGTTGGAAAATAAAAGTTGAGGCTCTCTGAATTTTGTCTATGCAGTTTAGTACTGAGTGAGTGCTATCATGCTTGGGTGTTTGGTACTTGTAATTGTCAGCCAGATGCTTAGATGGACTCGACTCAAGTCTTGAGTATATTGAAATCAATGGGAAACTGGAGCATTTTTCCAGAAGGTCTTCCAGAACTATTCTTAAAGGGAACCAACCAGCAGGATTTAGGGCTATAAAGTGAAGCCAGTGCCTTACAGACACTGGGTACTGAATACAATCATACCTTTAATGATTCCATGTTTGATTGCAGAGAAAAGTGTTATAAAACTCCTGGAAAACAGGGCAGCAGATGATTGATGTGTGCAGCACTGGGGTTGTGTTTTTTCCTCCCTTGTGGATATAAATTTTGTCTGCAAGCCAAACCTCCCCCATTCGAGCATATGACTGCTTCTTACGAGTACCAAGCACCCTAGCATAGAAGTGCTCGATCATCACTAATACTGAGTACTTACCTGTATAATATGGTTTGCCAGGTCATTTTTTTGCTATCATTCTTGTCCTAAAATCAAACTAAAAAAAAAACAAGATTTTCTGGGATATTGTAAAAACAAGACTCGAAAACAAGAGTTGCTATTTTTTTGTTTTCAGTTCCACCCACTCAATTTTTTCCCATTTATCATTATGTTGAATGGTAAAACTAATGGAATTATACAATACTTGTCCTACAAAAGTCAAGCATCTACAGCGATGTCAGTAATAAAATTATTTTGGCTCTTGGAAGAAGTGGAGAAAACAATGAAATCGAAAAAAAGCAAAAAAGGCTGCATTTCCAGGGCGGCTAAATATGTTGGCCAAGGGTTTTTGCTGCATATAACTAACTATCTGTTATTTTGTTGATGTGGCTTTTTCAAGCAATCATTATATTTATGATGACCTATGTTTCCAGCTCAGATCCTATAGGGATTTTACAACAGTTATTTATTAGAACCTATGGACGGTTGATTGATGACGACTCCACTGCTGGGACTTTCATGATCACTAAACTGAGGGTGGCGAACCACAATTATCATTCACTATGGTCAGAAAGTAAATGGGTGTAAAGTCATAGGTTTTAAATATGATTTTTAGGAAAACCCCTTTAAAGTGGAAGATCTCATTGTAGTAGAGATACTGCTGTATGTGACCAAGTCTGGAAAAAATCCAATACTACTAACAATAAAAAAGATTTACCGTAAATAATTAAATAAAAAATATCAATTTATTCACCGAATATTGAAACATCAGGCGTCCTTGTCAGTATAATAACTAATATCCATTGAATGATTTCTGATGTAACAATTTTAATGATATGAAACGATCCATGGAGAAGGAGTGTTTGACAAATCAATGCCACGTTACATTGAGTCATCCTTGAGAAGGGTATTTAATGCATTATACAGAACCTGCTGCTTAACTCAATATTTTGTGCTGAAGGCTTTAACCTTTGAGTCTAAAAATCTCTTTGCTTACCCCCGGGAACAGTTGTAGGTTTCTTTGGTTGATGATGAGCAATGAGTTTTGGCATAAGATCACTATAAAAGTGCCAAGAATCAAAACCTATAAAACAAGTTAGAGGACAGACTTAAATACTGCAGGTGGTACACCCGCACTGCGAGCCTTAACTGAATAGATTTTATTATAATGGACCATGTATTCCTTAGATGAGTGTTTATCAACTTCAGTGCTCAAGAGCCCCCAAAAAGTCATGTTTTGAGGATTTTAAGGAATTACCTATCACCTGTTCAATACTAAGGAAAGCCTGAAAACATGTAGTGTTGGTGGCTCCTGAGGACTAGTGTTTGAGACCTCTGACCTAATGTATTTCTCCAGGTACAGCTGTAATGACCGGAGGTCCTATTAAGATCCAGTGAGTCACAGACTGAGACAGAGGCAGAAATAAACAACAGTATTTTACTGATATGGGGATCAAGGTATGGTTCAGTAAGGAATGTAAAAATCTCAAAATCCCTTAAAATATAACCAATGCACCGATCTCAGAGTTCCCAGGGTATGTAAATCACACTCAGAACCAGGAACAAATTTACCTACACGTTAGACTTATCAAGAATTTAACTTAACTAAAGGCTATGTACATCAACTGTGGGCGATCTGATGGGACCTCTGAGATGGCACACTGAGTATAACTTATCACAGCTAATAACAATACATTACACTATATCAATGCTGGCTATACACTTAGCACAGGGATACCCGGGTATCTCAAAACTATGGTACCATAAACCTCAAATGTAGCTTTACACCGTGTATATTCCACGTGGGCTGCAGCAAGTCCAGAAAAAGAAAAAGAAAAGAAAAACCTTTGTAAGGGTGCTTTCACATCTGCGTTTTTCGTAATTCGCGGCAGATGCGGTGAAAAAAACCGCATCTGCCGCGTTTGCCGCATAACGGTTCCACTTGCGGCACGGTTGCGGTTTTTTCCATAGGAAGTATAGGGGGACTTGCGGCAGATGCGGCAAGTGCGGTATTGCACTTGCGGCAGGTGCGGCAGAGAAAAAAACCGCAGTAAGCCGCGTTTTTTTTCTCTGCCGCACCTGCCGCAAGTGCAATACCGCACTTGCCGCATCTGCCGCAAGTCCCCCTATACTTCCTATGGAAAAAACCGCAACCGTGCCGCAAGTGGAACCGTTATGCGGCAAACGCGGCAGATGCGGTTTTTTCACCGCATCTGCCGCGAATTACGAAAAACGCTGATGTGAAAGGGCCCTAAAACAGCAGAATTTGGCAGCTTACCAGCCAATGCCAGATTCACATGTCCAGCACTTTAGTTCTGTAAGCTTGGGGTGCAATCTGTGGAGCACTCTTTTCCAGGGCTTGTCAGGACCTTGTCAAGATCCTCCCAATGTGGATAGCACCGGACGCCGACTCTCCTTTTGCAGTCACTCACGGCCTTCCTGGACGCCAATGACTCGCTCCATCAGGGGGGACATCTCCTCAGCCTCCTTGTCAGGATCCTCCCAATGTGGATGGCACCGGACGCTGACTCTCCTTTCGCAGTCACTCACGGCCTTCCTGGACGCCAATGACTCGCTCCATCAGGGGGAACATCTCCTCAGCCTCTCCTCAGATGCTGGACACTTGCTCAGTTTAAGATAAAGTCTTTAGTCCACACAATAGGGCTTGCAAACAACTTTAAAGGCCCATATAGCTTGCACTGGCTCTGCTGTAATCCTTACACTAGTAATGGCCACCGCAGAGAGAGATCAACCACAACAGGAGCAACTGACAGAACCGTCACCCGGCAACCAGCGATCGTGCTTTCACTTTCCTAGACACAGAGCAGTCACCATGGCAACCAGAGACTGTTTTCTCTTTCCTGGGCCACTACAAAATGGCAGTCTGCTTGGTTTTAGCAGCTTATTAGTTTACCCTCTTACACAGCTACAATGGTTTTAAAGATAACCTGTTATTAGCCGTAAATATGTCACCATGCCACCTGTTCTAAAGGCCACCATTCTCCTGACTCTGGTATTGTTCTTTTTTAGCTCATGTAGCTTTCCATTCCTGAGACATGGCCTCCATATTCTCTGTAAATCCAGTCTTTTTAGCTCTTTAACTGTATGTGATTGTCAACTCTTTTTATGGGCTTGGCTTTGAGCAACACATCCCTTTGGCTACAAAACCAGCTTTGTATAGAGTGTGGAAGGGGCTGTATCTCAGTCATGGAAGAGCACAAGAATGAAAAATTACCAATACCAGATTTAGGCAAAAAGAGGCAGTTATAGTTATAAAGTTATATATTTATGTGATAAACAAGCAAAGTCTAACTGTAATATCACATGGTCACACTGGGAAGCAGGGAATCAGATTAACTGGGCTTCAAATAAAGAGGCTAAGCCAGCACCTAGGATAGTATGCAATATACAAAGTGCATTGCACTTATTTATTCCAAACTTTAGATTTTTGGCAAAAAAAATTGAGCAATTTTCTGAGCCACCCTGCTATGTCAAGGCAAATCTCAATAGGGCGGTCCTACTCTATATATTTTAAGGCGTGTCATGCAGCCTCGTATATACCGTACATTAAAATCAGAACCATAAAAGTGGCACATAACATTTCAGAACCGCTCTCCTGTCGACAGATAGGCAACTGCGAATAAAGGCAGATCAGCCAATGCTACACATGCCTGGCCAATCTCTGAACTGACCATCACAATGCCAGACCAGCATATCATGAATGAAGGCAGAGCACACCCAAATATATAGTGGATGTAATTAACAGCGCCTGTGGTTATGGTGAGGAAGCTGAATGTGGACACTTACACAAGTCAGTTATGGGAAAGACAGAAGGAATAGCAAAAATAAACTGGGTGTGCACAGCAAATTGGGGGTCAGCTACCAACCAATTTATAACAAGCAAAAGGGGAGCCAGCTCTGCCCAGGATAGCATGCAATATGGAAAGTGCATTACACATATTTATTCCCAACTGTACTATATTGTAAAACGAGATTTTTGTGAAATAACCAATTTTTTGGGCTACCCTGCCACTTCAAGGCAAATCTCAATAAGGTGGTCCTACACTTGATATTTTATGTGTAGTGCTATTGAGATTTGCCTTGACATGGCAGATAGTGCTGCTCCCCCCCTTTGTTTGTTATTAACTGGACTTCACTTTGCCTAAAACCAATGACAATTTCCCATATAACACAAAATGTTTCAGCATATTATGAGAATTGAAAGGAGTTCTGCAGCATCTGAAGTATCTATTATTATTTTTGCAGTCTGCAGAACGTCTTGAGTAAAGGCATAAAAAAATGAACCCAATGCAATTTCAGCAATTGACAAGAAGTCTCCTCATTTTTTTAAAGAGGTTTTGAAGCAGATGGGCAAAACCTTATGATGCAATTATCTTTCTGTTGCATGCTTTAAGAGATTTTGCTACAGCTGAGATTTAGTAAGTTAAAGCCTACCACCTACAGTAAAATATTAATATTACAATGGAAGAAAAGGGAAAGATCAGTGTTCTCAGGAAACTCAGCCATATCAGCCAATCAACAGTCCAGATTTTAGAGATCTACCACGAATGAACCAAATATGAAATGAATGTCATTGGTTGTGTTAGAGAATACCCAACTTGACTGAGAGTGCGTTTACACTGGCGGCCATAGTTTAATCACCTGTTTAGATAAAACGACCATATTTTCATGCAAACAGAACGATTGTTAGTATGATCGCTCCGTGTGCATAGGCTATCATTGTTCTCGGTAGCACATATCCTATTTAGAAAGAACAATGTGCTGCTGAGAAGGATGACATTAATTGGAATCAGTCAATTCATAAAATACTATTAACCTGCAGATAAAGGGTTAATATGCACTTTAATAGCATTATGAAAGTGCAGCATTTGGGTGACAATGAACATTATTCCTCCTGGGAGCCACCGGCTTTCATTATTGGCTACAGTCTTCAGTCACTATCCTCTAAGCACCTAGACTGATGGTTGACTCTGTTCACGTGCACAGCTGGGTGAGCTGTGATTCAAAGAGTCTTTGTGTGCTTACAGCTGACAGTTTACTGAACGCTGACTGTAGCTTTTCCGGCATGTCTGTATGACCGACAGCTCGAAGCTCTTGGGACGAATAAAGTTAACTTTCTCCTGAGTGCTGCACATTTAATACAGCGACTGGAAACCTTAATAATGCTATCTACTTGCATATATCAACTCTTCATCTTCAGGATGAAGGGAATCTGTCAGCACGTTTTTGCTATGTAATCTGAAGACAGTATGAGGAAGGGGTTAAAACACAGATTTTAGCGATGTGCCTCTAATCGGGCTTCATGCTGTTGTTTACTTTCAATTATTGTTTTAGCAAAATGAGCTTATCATTGCTTGGACTACATCACACATGAGCCCTGGTCCAACACGCACCCTCCTGTGATAAGCAGCTCACTGTCTTTAGACATTGTACATAGAGAGCTGTAGTGTGGATGGGATTAGCTTGTAATTGTGTTAGAACCGCTGCATCCAGTAAAGTAAGTGATACATCCTTGGATTCAGGGTCATCTTTTCCTACATCATGCTGCTCTCAGATAAGGGAGCAAAAACCTACTGACAGACCCCCTTTAATAGTGTTTTCCGACCTAACAGGTTCCTTTTTATTAATTTCACACGTTGACTGAAGTGTTTTGCTCTTAAATTGGGTGATTAACAACCTGCTTACATTGCTATTATCAGAAATGATTTTAATTATCGGGCAGAGTAAATCACCTACAGACTGAATGTTACAATGTATATACAGTATATGAGAATTTATATGAATAGTGAATGCCCAATGTGATTTATGCTAATTATCGACTGCAGATTTTATTGCCTTGGTTATCCTACACATTGCACAAAGCGCCTTGTGTTATCTATTGTATCCTTAATTGTATTATAGCCTTGATTTCTTGCCAGTTCCATCTTTTGATTCTCAACCATAATGAATCACTCTTACCATGGATTAAATATGTGACTATTTATATGGAGGAAACAAATGGTTCAGGGTTGTTTAATCCTTAACAATCCTACATACACATATATAAAAAAAAACACCAGATGTAAGAAGCTGAATTGCAGTATAAATTGAATTATAGTCAAAATTGCGCATATAATTAACCATTGCACATTTTAGAACATTTAAAAAATTATTTCGGAAAACTTTTACAATGTGATAGAGACATGTCAGATGTTTTTAATGTCAGGGGTCCATGTGTTGAAACCAATATTGATTGCCGAAACGAAGGAGCAGAAGTGCTTAGCTGAGCACCGCTTTCCCCAAAGACTTAGGAGGCCTCCAGAGACTCCTTGTTGAGCTTGTCGTCAGTCTCAGAGGAGAGTATTTCTCAGCTGAGCTCTTCTGCTTCTTCATATTAACGATCATGGGGCTCTTAGCACCTGGATACCTAATGATAAAAACTGCTGGCATGTATCTATGACTAGTCAAAAGTTTTCTGAAAGTGCAGTTACTCTCAGTAATAAATATATAGGTGCAGTATATAGTTCTGATTGAGGTCAGGTTCAGACAAACATATGGAAATCATTATTTTTCATCCAGAACAAAAATTCCATTATTCAGCCATTTTGTCATCTGTATTGTATCTGTAGGCCATCCATGGTCACCAGAAAAATGGCCAAAAGAAAAATGCCCACAGAGGTGGGTGTTAAGTGTTAGGGTTAAGGGTTAGGGTTGCCTGTGGGCATTTTTCAGGGAACCACCATCCATGTGCCACCTGTATGCACATTCTTACTGTTACAGATTTGTTTGACAACAGCAGAAGCAACAGCAATAAGACATTTGTGGGATAAACCAAGGTTTTACATCAACTGTACATATCAGCAACTGGAAAAAAAATAACATAACTGAAAGGGGAACTTCAGGGAGATACAATTTTTTTGTACTGTCCTTGTCCTCTACATGATAAAGCAGAGCAGGGCCCTACCATTCTAGGATCTCTAAATGGCTTACAAATCAACAAAATGATATCTGCTCCTCAGCTCTCACCCCTCCCTCAGGGGACAGTCATGCATAAAGCTAAAGTTTCAGGGGACAGGAAGCTACTAAGTTGCTGTGGGGGAGGGGAGACCATAGCCGCGCTTATCAATGCAGTGCTCTGCCTTGTGCTCCTAGCCTGGTACATGACACTACACATTATTCACCATCATATCGTTGTACAGCAAAAGATCACAGCGTGTATTTATATCTGCTTGGTGACCTAATTGCTTTTTGTAGGGAGAACAACACTGTTCATACTGTACCTCAAGTGCGACCTTTAGGCAGAAGATGCGGTAAATCTGCTGCATCTGCCGTAATTTGAAAAAAACGCTGATGTGAAAGTAGCCTAAAACATGTGCAAGACCAAATACAATTTTCTATGTTAATTATTGCACTGTATCCATAAAAAACTGATGCAGTACTGATTATCCATATATGATCTCTTTTATTTTTACTTACCCATAGATTTGGGTGGCTGCGTCTCATCCAAAATATGGAATAGACTAATATGCAAAAACTCATGTACTGCCAGACTGCACAGGAAAGTATGGTCATCTGAACTTGTCCTTAGACCAGGTTCAGACGGTCATATTTCCCATCAGTGTACTGTCCATCAGTCCAAAAAAACAGCTCACGGATCCAATAATAACCAGGGTGCCTGTGTACACCGAAGGTTTTCACATACTAATCTGGTCCAATCTATGGAGCTGCACATGGAGCCACGTGACCAGTCCAAGTTTTACTATGGTGGAATGAACCTAGACTTAGGCCTTATTCAGACATCTATTTTTTACATATGTTGCATACAGTATGTTATATTTGCGTTTTTCACATTGCCATTATTGCCTATGGGGTTAGTCACATGTGCGCCTTATTTCATGGATCATGTGTCCTTAAAGAAAATCACCCAATATACAGTATGTGTATGTGTGTCTGATAAAGTCACGGGGGGCTGCACATCTGATTGCGGCTCATTTTTAACATTGCAATGAGCAGGAGAAGCCAATTTTTTTGGCCCGCGTGAAAATCATTGATAAAACACCGATGGTAAATAAGGAGCCACAAACAATACACTGATGAAAATTAGATATGAAACGCTGATGAAAATCAGGCTATTTTTTTCAAACATGAAAACCTGTCGTCTGAATGAGACTTATATAGACAATGACATTTAATTCATAAGATATGTCTAAATGAATAACATAATTGCAACAGAGGCATAACTGTAAAGGGAACCTATCAGCTTAATTGTATGGTGTCAGTCTGAGTCAGATGCACAGGACCATTGTGGCACATAAACAGTGGGGCATCCTCAAGATGTTGGGATGGAGCCACTTCATACAAAACAGACTCTGTACTGAGTGTTAACCAAGCAGCAGAGGACAGCTCTGGGGGAAAAATCACAAAATGGGTCCTACACTCTACTTGTAGGGTAATGTTAATAAAGATAACAAGTAGAAATCTCAACAATGAATCTGGTCTAAAGAGCTCTTGTTGGAGATTTGACTCTCTGGACTACCGTGTATAGTCTTAACATTGGATGACTCCAAAAAATATAGTTTACAGGTTCCCTGTAAGCTCCTGGACATCGGTGTATAATATATAAGTAGACCCCCACCTATCATGTGTCATGTGCCCTTTATAATGATGTGATCTTTGGGATCTTCTAATGATGCAGGGATATTTTGGACCCCCTGGTGCATTAGGGTCAGGGTCGCCGGTTGACTCTGCACATTTTTACTAGAATATGATTTAGAAACAAAGCATTCTCATTCAATCAAAAGTGTATTTTATAAAAATATTGGAGCATTGAGATATTCGGGCCCCCTCCAAACCGGATATATTCAGTGTTGCATTGTATTCATCATTTTGCTTTGGCTGACAACAGCATTCCTAACAAATAATATTTTCCTGGATCGTGAATGGATGTGTCCTTCAGCAATAATTTTAAGTCCTGGAGAGCATGTTGGCTGGAACACTGTAAATAGAGGGTTTTTAAATTAGTTTTTTAACTTTGCAGTATTTTGATATTTTATGTTTTGCTGTTTCTCTTCTCTAATATCATCAGAAACTATGGTCTTTAACTATTTATCTGTATCTATCTTTCTATGTATCTATCTATGTAACTATCTATCTATCTATTATCTATTCTCTCTATCTACCATCTAACTATCTGTTATCTATCTGTTTGTTATCTATTTGTTATTTATTCTGTCAGCTATCTATTTCATATCTATCTATGGCGGCCGTCACACGCTGAGATATCTATAGCGATATAGTAAGCGATCACGTGCACGCGCAATCGCTTACAATATCGCTCACATCGCTGGTGAGATGTCACACAGACAGACTCACCAGCGATGTGGAGCCGCGATCTCGCTGGTAACTATGGTACACATCGGGTAACTAGGCGCCGCGCGTCGCTTAGTTACCCGACGTGTACCATAGTTACCATCTCCCAGCATAGACTCTGCGCTGGGAAATCGCTCATCGTGGTGTTATACACCACGATGAGACAGATCGTCAAATCGCTCATCGCTAGATCTGAGAACCGGAGCTCAGATCAGCGATGTCACGATCAAGCGATTTAACATCGTAAATCGCTTGATTACATGCAACGATTTCTTGCCCGATATCGCTTAAGCGATCAAAAAGGAGATCGCTTAAACGATATCGGGCAAGAAATCGTTCCGTGTGACGGCCGCCTATCTTATATCTATATACAGTATCTATCTATCATCCATCTATCTATCTCAAATTCAAATTCAAAGAAGCTTTATTGGCAGGACTAAATAAACATCAGTTTTGCCAAAGCAAATGTACAAAAGGGAATAGGGATAGGGCCTGTAGGGATGTTGGGTAGGGCTGTAGGAAAGGTGGATGGGGGCACATCATGTATGTGGGCTGTATGAGCAATTGGTGGGGAGAGATCCAGGGTTGGGGCTATAAGAACAATGGAAGGGGCAGATGCAGGGGGGCTATGGAAGTCAATCTCATATCATAGTTTATTCACTCGAAGTCTATGGCATGCGCTCACATACCGTGCTGCTATCTCCACTCCTCTCTCTTATTCCCCCAGCAGGATATATGTTTTCTCTTCCTCTTTCATGGTTATGAAATCCAGGAAGAGATGTGGGAGTCTCCTGAAGTGAGTGTCCCTCACTTCTGCGTATTTGGAGCAGTGTAGCAGGAAGTGGGTTTTATCCTCTATGGCCTCCTGTTCACAGTGTTAGCACAGTCTTTCCTACCTGGGCTTGTAGCTCTGCCTGTGTCGGCCAGATTTGAGATATCTCTCTTGTCTGCTATATACTACATGAACAAGTTGAACAGATGACAATAGCTAAGATTATCCTCTGATTTTTGGGCTATATATGTGGAAATTCAGATACAATACACATGAGGAATATTCTTAACATGACTTTTTGCTGCTGTCCACAGGAAATGTCCTGAAGGTTTCGTTTGTTTGAAGGTCGGCAAAAACCCCAATTATGGCTACACCAGCTTTGATACTTTTGGATGGGCTTTCCTTTCTCTTTTCCGACTTATGACACAAGACTTTTGGGAGAATTTATATCAACAGGTAAATGATTAGGAATTATTAATGTAATCTAGTTCATTTCCTTCAGATCATCAGCACATCTTTACATAGTAATACAAATTAGCTGTATTGGTGCTTGTCCCTTCCCCAAAGTTATACAGTTTTTGTAGAGACTCATCTTGCCAGTCATGAGAAATATAGTATAAAGCTATATGGAAATATGGAAGTTGCACTTCAAGTGAATGGACTCGCTCCTAGTGCACTTCTAGTCTTATCTGTGTATGATTTCTACACTGGATTTCTCATGATTGGCATGTTGGACTTCTACAAAAAAAAGATAACATTTTTATTGGGGGCCAAGTGGCCATGCAGCCATACCTCTACTTCCATATGTAAAAAGGTACCACACGGTTCTCTTTAAAGGTGACCTGTCAGGTGATTAATGATGCCCAAACTGCAGGCAGCATGAATTGCAATCTGTACGATTGCAGCCAGGTATATTATTCTCTGAAACACTTTGAAGATCTGGCCGGGGACCAGACTAAGTTGGGCTTTGCCCCTTGTTGACTCTTCCTGGCACTCTTGTAACAAATTGTCAGGTCTCTTGATTGTGGATACATATGGACCTGTCAATCATCACCTCTAGCCGCACCTCCAGAGAGCCAGTTGGTGTTGGTGCAGGACTAGACTTCGGCTGGTCTCCTGCCATGGTCCCTGGTTGAATGTTCAGAGCATATTTTCTCTGATTGTTGGAGCATTACTTGGCTGCAATCAGGAAGCTAGGATGCAATACATGCTGCCCGCAGTTTGGGCTGCATGAACCCCCTGATGGGTTCCCTTTAAAGAAATACATAACACGGTTTTCATGTGAAAACTGTAGAATTATCCTAATTGTACCATACTTTAAAGAAACTTTTCAGAAAAAGCGGAGCTGTGGCTGTACAAGAGGAATAACATTATTTCTCCATACCCAGCACAGCACACAGATAAGGAGTCCTATTCTTTGTTAATTTTTAGCATATAGAGACACTCTGCAGCAGCATGGAGGAAATTACACAGCAGGAATGAAAATGCCTACATCCCTTAATGCATTTAGTGTATCCTATTAGTGATGTACACCTCGACGTACCTTGCAAGGAATGTCATTGACAAGCCTAACATTCTGGCATAAGCAGGCACTATTGATGAATTTTTCATTCTCACCTCTGCCCATTTTGATGGAGCTGCTTGAGAACTGCAGTGAGAACTCCAAAAGTCGCAATATGTATGTGTACATCTGCATCGTACAAAGACTTTGTGACTCTTTAAAATGTATTATGCCCGTTTTCTGCCAAAAACACTTTGCTGAATCACTGTCAAAATTTAGATTTACCGTAAATTAAAGTACAAAAAAATTGAATTGGCGGAGGCTTTGTGCCATTTTTTATAAATGTACTCTTTTTTTTTCGTTTTACAGACTCTACGAGCTTCAGGGAAGACATACATGATCTTTTTTGTCTTCGTCATCTTTCTGGGTTCGTTTTATCTGGTGAACTTGATTCTTGCCGTAGTAGCTATGGCTTATGAAGAACAGAACCAAGCCAGCATTGCTGAGGCAGAGAAAAAGGAAAAGGAGTTTCAACAAGCTATGGAGCAACTTAAGAAGGAACAAGAGGTTAATAGTCATCAAATGATATTAGGTTACTGGTTATATATATGATACCAAAAGAGAATACATATTCATTCAGCCTACTGTAGTGCCATGGGTACGGAATCCTAGATGGTGATGCTCAGATGGTATCCTGGTCAGTGTGTTCCAGAAAAGATAATACTTAAAGGGAACCTGTCACCAGGATTTTGCTATCCCATCTGAGAGTAGCATAATGTAGAAATAGAGACCCTGATTCCAGCGATGTGTCATTCACTGAGCTGCTTGCAGTCATTTTGATAAAATTAGTGTTTTCTCTGTTGCAGATTTAGCAGTCTGTGAATATGCCAGACTACCTGGCAGCAGGCCAAGGAGACTGCTCCAGTTGATTAAACAGTGATTTTATCAAAACTACACTGAGCAACCCAGAAAGTGACACATCGCTGGAATCAGGATCTTGGGTCCTAAATTATGCTATTCTCAGATTAGGTTGCAAAAACCTGGTGACAGGTTCCCTTTAAGAGCAAGCAAAAAAAAAGCGGATAATCCGTCATCCAAGGAGAGTCTCACAAGTTGAAGATAAAGTAAAAACTTTAAATTTCTTAATCAATGTTAAAAATACCAAAGAAAAACAAAGTATTAAAACCTGACGTGTTTCAGATCCCCAGAAAATAATGATCCTTACTCATAGGAATAGTAGTCTGTACATAGAGCCAACTATGATATATATAATATAATCGTGTCTCATGGAACTCGTAGAAGAAATGGAAGCTCCATGAGACACGCGTCAGTTATATATTTAGTCTATGTACAGGCTACTATTCCTATGAGTCAGGTTTTTTGGGATCCGAAACGCATCAAGTTTTAATATGTTCTGTTTTTCTTTGGTAATTTTAACCTGAATAAATAAATATGTTTTTACTTCATTTTTCACATGTGAGACTCTCCATGGATGATGGATTCTTTGCTTTTTTTGTTTACATTTATGATACTTTAATGCTATACATTGCTTATACAGTTCTCAGGTATAGTATATTTTATATTCGGACATATCCACTACAGTATTATGACAATTATGGACATATTATAAACAGCAAGCAGATGTATGTTACAGCTTTACTCAAAAGGGTTGTACTAAGTTCTTACAAGGAATCAGTCAGCAGCTTTTTCTATCTCATCTGACAACACGATAATGTAGGCAAATAAACCCTGAATCCAATAATGTATCACATAGACTGCCGGCTGCAGCCTTTCTGACACAATCAAATCATTTAGTTTTAGAAATGGAGCAGAGCTAAGAGAGCTGCCCCAGCCCACACCAGACTCTCAATAGAGATTGTGCATTGACAGTGAAGTGTCAATCACAGCAGAGGGTGAGGCAAAGTAGTCTTGCAATGGTAATCACCAGGTGATAAAGCCTTTAGTTTAAGCACAGAGCCTGATAAGAGAAGCACAGTTGATTTTTGTTTTTTAAGCCCTTACAGTATGCTGTCCTTACAAAGCAAAACCCTTCTGACAGATTCCCTTTAAGTTAATTATAGGGAATAGCTTACTAACAGCTGGAGGTAAAACTGCTCAGTGACCCAAAGATCCCAATAAGGAGGCTGTGCACTGAATGGCGCATAGGCTGAACATACAACCCCCTTTTCACTCATTCTCCAGGAGACTGTTGAAAATTGCCAAGTACAGTGCTCAGTTATTTCCAGCACACCCAGAGAGAAGGAAAGAATCAGAGGTGCTCATGTCCAGCCTTTATTTGGGTGGGTAAAGCCCTGTTGTTGGGACTGTTGGAGTTATCAGCAGCTACTTTTCCCTATTCTATAGATAGAAGGAAACTTAAAAAGTCGGGTAACATTCCTTTAAGGTCATGTGGCAAAGGAATCAATACTGTCTAATTTTTAGACAGGGCAAACTTTTCAGAGATGCCATGCCCCTTCGTTGGGCAAGATGTAGAAAGTACGGTATGTCATATATAATGGATGTTATAATATGATGCAATACATGAAAGACAAAATGTGGGGGCAGATTGTGTCAGAATTCTGGTGCATTTAGTTTTCTAACTCTCCTCAATAGTTCCTGCACTTTGCACATGGTATAGATAGACGAGCATAGACTCCATAGAGGGAGCTCGTGTGGCATTAGGAAGAGGGTTTTTTAATGTATATGAGAGTGTGCAATACTAGAAGCTTAGCTATCAAGCCTGTGGGGACACAACAACCAATGGAAAGAAGATAGGAAAAAGGGAAAAAAACAAGTACAATATATGAATGTAATAAGCAACATGTTTGTGTATTTAAATGAATCTGCTTTGTGTTGAACAGTGTGTGCCTTTTATGTCCCTTGAGCAGGCACTGGCCATTAGAGGACCTGACGGTGGTTCGTTCAGCTCTTGTGAAGCGTCACCATTTAGCTCGAAAAGTGCCAAAGAACGAAGAAATCGAAGAAAGAAAAAAAAATCTTCTGAAGTTGACGAGTATAATGATGACATAAGAACTAATAGAGGGGAATCTGATGAAGAAAGTGGGCGAAAACCGGTAATTTAGGACTTTGAGCAAAATATACATCCTTTAGGCTAAGTTCATTATGCTTTAATAGCCTTTATTGAATGCACAGACTGGGAAAAGCGTCCAATGTGTATGGTAAATGGAGGCTGTAGACTAACTATATTAACTAATTAGATCAACTAAAATGTCATTCATTTAAAGGGGTTGTCTGGTCTAAATCCACCAGTATGCAGTCACTCTGTGTGTGTGCATGCACTGGCGCCCAAAACAGTCTAGTCAGATTCTGCTCGGGAGTTTGGTTATTACATACTCGCGACCACGTGACCGCCGCCGCTCCTGACTCTGAAGCCGGAGAATCCTCACAGCATACAGTGCATGTGATATGAGGATTCGCAAGACAAGTCTGTAGTAACGCAGATGGACACATATAGTGACTGCCGACTTGTGGATTTAGATTGGAAAACCTTTGAATAGATACAGTGCAACCTTGTTACATTTGTACACAGCCACAAAATAGAACAATGTGTCCATGATTTCACTGCAACCAGAGATCTGCGAACAATATCTGCACAATTATCTGCTTATGTAACTTTACAGATACATTTTTTACTTGATTATATCAATGGAAATTTGCAATCTCTTTTAGTTTTCTATGCTTTTTTACCAACTATGACTTATACCGGCTGACAGACGTCCTTTGGGGATGCTTAGTGTGCCCATTGGGTACTTTGCCAATGTACACAACAAACATAGAGGAAAAAAACACAGTGTATATCCAATAGTGACGAGTGAGAGGGCCCCGTCACACGGGGCGACGGGGCTGGAGATGTCGGCGGCAAATGGCGGGGGCGCGCACGCTCTTGCCGCCCCCGCCAGCATCGCCGTCCCCCATTTAGATGGGGCGACTCCTCCAGCCCCGCGTCGGCGACCTGTCGGGCGGCATCGCCGCTGGGGTGTCTGACAACCCTGGCGGCGATGAAGTACAATGGGAGCCTGTGGCTCCCATCACCTGACAGGTCGCCGGCGCCCGGTTACATGGGGCGATGTGTGCACATCGCCCCATGATGGTCTCCAGGTTTCACAGCACTGCTATGCAACCAGGCGACCGCCCGGGACCAACGACATTGCCCCTTTACATGTGGCGGCGTAGGGGCGATGACGCCGGCGATAGGCCACGCCCCCACGTCGTCTCATAAATGGGCGGCGATGTCGCCCCATGTAACGGGGCCCTAACAGGCTCGAGTTCTCCTTACTCGAAACAAGCAGGTCACACTCTCGGATGGGCTCAACTCGAGTAACAAGTATAAGAGACGTAAATGAGAAACTCAAGCTTTTTGCTAGAAATCAATTCTTGCTTTTTCTCGGTGGGAAATTGAACATTGCAGATGAGCAGCCGCGTTAGGGCCCTTTCACATCAGCGTTTTTTGAAATTTGCGGCAGATGCGGTGAAAAAACCGCTTCTGCCGCAATTACCGCATACCGGCTGCACTTGCGGCGCGGTTGCGGTAAACGCCATGCAAAGTATAGGCGTACTTGCGGCAGGTGCGGCAAGTGCGGTTTTGCACTTGCGGCAGGTGCGGCCGCGAAAAAAACCGCGGTCAGATGCGTTTTTTTTTCGCGGCCGCACCTGCGGCAAGTGCAAAACCGCACTTGCCGCACTTGCCGCAAGTACGCCTATACTTTGCATGGCGTTTACCGCAACCACGCCGCAAGTGCAGCCGGTATGTGGTAATTGCGGCAGATACGTTTTTTTCACCGCATCTGCCGCAAATTTCAAAAAACGCTGATGTGAAAGGGCCCTTACTTGGCCAAGCAGTGAGTGCTCCCAAGAACCCTGATGCTTGATTGACTATCAAGCAGAGCCAAGCATATGCCCACGCCATAACTATTACCCAGCCTTTCACAGTGCAATAGATCATATATTTAAATGAAACCTGTCACCTCCTGAAACAATATTCACCTGCAGATATAGGATTAATCTGCAAGTAAATATTGCTGTAATCTGCCAAGCACTGAAAGTCCAGCTACTGGGAGGAAATGACCTTTATTTCTCCCAGCAGCCTCGGGCTTTCAGTCATAGAGGTGCAGCTGGTTCATCTTCAGTCTCACTTAGTACATTTTTCTTACCATCTTAAGTATTATGGGGCATATATGGAGTCTTTTGTGGCAATTCTCTGACATAAAAATTGTTTGCTAAATTGAATTGTGATTTTACACAGCTTTCACCACTTTTCCATACTGGACAGGGTTAGCCACGCAAATGGAGTTTTAACTAGATTTATGAGTTGCTACTTTTTTAAAAAGTCACAAACTCCACAAATTCACTCCAGTAAAGGATATGGTGTAAATGTTCAGTAACAATACTAGACAGAACTGTAATGTTTTACCAAATTTTTCAAACATCACGCAACAGTTTTATAGGCACATTGAAAAGTGACATTAAAGAGTTCCTTCATAATAAATTTCCTGATTGATAAATAGATAAATGATTGATGAATTGATAGATAGAAACATAATGGTGGGTTTACACACACCAATCATTGTGTCCAATATCTGAACAGATCTCTGGTTGCAGTGAAATCATGGATACATTGCTCCATGTTGTACACAGCCACAAAATGGAACTATGTGTCCATGATTTCACTGCAACCAGAGATCTGTTCAGATATTGGACACAATGATTGGTGTGTGTAAACCCACCATAATAGATTGTAGCTGGATAGATAGATAGACAGACAGACAGACAGACAGATAGATAGACAGACAGAGAGACAGATAGATAGATAGATAGATAGATAGATAGATAGATAGATAGATAGATAGATAGATAGATAGATAGATAGATAGATAGAATGCTATATAGAGAAATAGATAGACAAACTGAAGGATAGATACTGTAGATATGTGATAGATAAATAGACAGATAGAGTTGATAGATAGACGTATAGATAGATTAGAGAGACCAACAGAGGAATAGATAGATAGATAGATAGATAGATAGATAGATAGATAGATAGATAGATAAGTATATTGGTGCAGCACAGCTCCCCTTGGTGCTCAGCAGTCACAGCTCCTCTCCTCCTTGCTGTATAAGTATACAAGATAAAGAACTGCAGCACTCTTCTTTGTGAAACAACCGCCTTTATTCGGCCATCAGGTGGAGGGTGACAGGATCCCGAAACGTTGTCACCCTCCACCTGATGGCCGAATAAAGGCGGTTGTTTCAAAACGAAGAGTGCTGCAGTTCTTTATCTTGTATAGATAGATAGATAGATAGATAGATAATAGACAGCCGATGGATAGATAGATAGATAGATTAGATAGATAATAGGTGATGGATAGGTAGATAGTTGTTATTATTATTATTGTTGTTATAGCCCTCGCCCGGGATCTGCCCCATCCATTGTTCTAATAGCCCCAACCCTGGATCTGTCACCACCCAATGTTCCTACAGCCCCCACACTTGATGTGCCCCCATCCACCTTTCCTACAGCCCTACCCAACATCCCTACAGGCCCTATTCCCTAGGTAGCCAGAAGTAGTAGTAGTAGTAGTCAGTTACATGAAAAGTTTATACAAACTCTATTTTCCCAGTTCAGGCAACAGATCTAATTGTACAAGTTGACCTTCTCTGCTATGTAGACAAGCCTTGATATAGTCCCTGAAGCCAAATTTGGGCAGTGAGTTGATTTACTTAAATGTTCCTTTGAAGATCTCTTTAGTTCATAAATCACTCATCTTTGCAAATGAATATGGTCTTAGTGCACCTGTTCATGTTCTCCGAGAGGAAGTGGCCCTTGTACCGGTCTTTCAAGTAAGGCAAATGTCATCTCTTTCTACACTTATTTGTTTGCAGCTAATTTGGATCAGATTAAAGAGCGCTCTATCAGATCTTGACAGGTGTCACATCACTTTAAAACTGAACTTAAAAAACAGTAGCATCAAAGGAAATGGTTGAGTTGGTTTTGTAATATTTTCTCCTAGTAAATTATTAATAGAACTTTATCTGCATGTGTGAAGTCGGCTGGTTGGGGGCACCATATGCTGGTGCATCTCAATATCATCAAAAAGTAATTTTTTTTTCAGTTAGTCAATACATAAAGTGAAACACACATATTATATAGAGTCATTATTGTTTATTTCTGTTAATGTTGACTACAAATCAATATCATAGTGCAATGTTTCAGGGTATTTCAGGGAGCCCTGAAACGTATTGATTAATAACTTAATATTCTATTCACCCTTTAGTGTCTTGTGGAATACAACAGCATGGTTTTTAACCCTTAATCCTCCCTACTTTCATTTTCTGTGGGTTTTCATTGGCTGCAAGCCATAATCATCAACATTAACATAAATAAATGTTTGAAATAGATCACTGTAATGACTCTATAGTATGAGTTTCACTTTTTGTATTGAATTACTGAAAAAAAATGACTTTTTGATGATATTCTAATTCATTGAGATGCATCTGTATATCGGAGAAGTCATGTACACATACATCTCACATACAAATCTCTAAGCATGGCGATCAACACAAATTATTTTTATGAGTGGGTATTATTATTGTTAACCAGATACAATTTTTTTACTTTTGCTGTTTTTTAGTCTCTCCTTGGCATTGGTATTATACCTATCTCTGGCAGACGGCGGAAAAGCAATGGAAACATATTTAATTTCCGTTCTAGAGACCTTTGCTCAGAAACTGAATTTGCAGATGATGAAGTGAGCAATGCCAGTTATAGTCACAGAGGATCTCTGCTCGTGCCACGTGCAGGACGACGCCAAAGCATACAGAGCCAAACAAGCGCCAATTCCTATCCAAATACACCCGGATTCACACAGAATGGCAAGAGAAACAGTTCGGTGGATTGTAATGGAGTGGTCTCTCTGGTTGGCGAGGCTGGCACATACTCAAATCCAACTTCTCCTGGAGGATTACAGTTACCAGCAGTCATTGTGGAAAAGTCTGGAACAGAAGAAAATGTAAGTTTGACTCATGTCATGGAATAAAGATGCAAATAAAGTCTGTGGAGTCTCGTTTAGGAGTCTCAACACAGGACTAGCCAGATATCCCTCCAGGGAAGGACCTAGCCATGGGGTGGCTCTTTGAGGAGACCACCATAACCACCATATGAATTCTAGGAGCTCACTGTGTTGAGCGCTTTAGCCGTCTGCCCGCAGTGTTTTCTTGGACTGGTGTGGAGCCCCAAGGGACGTGGGGTACTCGGTACCGGACCGATCTGCTGCTGGGGATGTCACTGGTGGCCTGGTCCGGACCGTGTCCCTGGCTCAGCACAATAAAAGGGGAATATTTACAAGGGATATTGTCACGGGTGACGCCACCCACTTGGTGCGGCCTGCTATGGGGCCGCGGCTGCTGCAGAACCTCCGGGGGTGATGGAATGGCAGCGGGGATGGTATAGTTCTAGTGGGGAGAACTGTATCCCCCGGGGCAGTAAGGAGTTAAAGTCTGTTGGTCTGTGTGAGTGCACTTACTTTGCAGCTGCAAGGATCTCTCTTCCTGTGCTGGTGCTGACAGGCTGTAGCTCTGCAGGTTGAGATCTTCCTGGTGCAAGCCTGTATGGGAGAGAGGGTCTGCAGATGGAAGCAGGCAGGAGGCAATGCAGGGTTTCCAAAGCTTTACTTAAGTTCTTTCAAGCAGTTTACAGGTCATCTGCAATTCTTTACACAGCTCTTAACATTCTGTTGCATTCTCCCTTTCCGGGTTCCCTTTTCCTCCTGCAGCCAGGCTCCTCTTTCCTTGTGACCCCTCACACAGTCTTTAAGTGTGCCTTTCCGGGCTATTACTCTCTCTCTCCGTCTTACACGGGTGTATGCGGACGCTGAACAGTATAGCGGTGACTCGGGCTTCCGTGAGTCCTAGTGTGTCACTGAGCTGCCTGTTCTTTGGGTTTAGGAACTCCAGCTTGAAACTAAAGCTCCCCGTCAGTGAATCTGGGGATACCGGGTGAATCGTCGGTCCCCTTCAGAGCTGACACTCTGCTCTTGCCCAGCCTGCAATAGTCCACAGCATTAAACTACCAGGCTCCTTCCTCTGTTTCCTTCAGATATCTAGGAGGGCTTCTCCACCTGCTGTTAGTAGCTTCTGCTGCTGTCCAGGGCACGGGTTACACCGTCCCTTCTCTGTCTATCACACTCCTGGTGGTTTCAGCATCTTGGATGGGCTTTTCCCCCCCATCTGGCTCGCATTGGCTCAGTACGGGTCAGCGCTCCTCAGCTTAGGCACTTCCAGGCAGCATGTGTCTTTCTGTCTCAGCTCAGCTCAGCTTCTCCTTGTCTTTGCTTCTCAGCTACTTCAGCCTACTAACTTCCTTTACTCCTCCCCCTCTCTATATACTGTCAGTCACCTGACCTTCTGGTGTGCCCAACCCACTCCTCATCCACCACTCCTTCTGGTCTCATATAGTGTCCGACCTCAGAGCTGGATGTGAACCCTCTCTATGCGTGGGGATGTGGGCTGTGAGGGTGTAGTGTTTACTATGTCCTAACTGCCTGGCTGCAGTACCCTTCTGTGGCCACCTGTACGCAGGGGCGCCACATTCTCCCGGAGTTAAACAGCGCGTCCGCGCGCGACTCGACATTGGTTACCCTGAAAACATTTTTATATTATATATAACAGTAAACATTATGAATTCTTGTTTCTTCCCTTCCGGGAGGCACGATTCTTGGAACGTTGCATTAACTATAAACATAAGTGCATGGGTATCTATACTCATCATTACCCTCTTTCTTGTAAAAGACATTATAAGACATTACTTCGTATAAAAGTATAAAATCTCTTTTCTTTTCAAAAAGTGCTAAAACTTTCAAAAATTCTCAAAAAGTGCAAAAGTCTCAAAAGCAGCTTCAAAGTTCAAAATGCAGAGTTCGTGCATTACTTCGCATTTGTATCTGGTTTTAAAACCAAAGGGGAGCACACAAGTGTGCTTAACTATTTACAAGAAAGTTAGTATCATCTCATCGTCCATGATATCAATGTTCAGGTATAAACATATAAGACAGACAGGGGAATGCTAGCATTCATTCAGGTAAGGTTGGGGGATCAATAAGGAACAATGTACATTCACACTTACAATATCTTCTGTACTTCTTTAAGGACCCGTGTTCACTCCTTCGCTTGCTTCCATGGCAGCGTCTGCGGTGCTGACCTCCTCTTGGGGAACAACTCCAGGTGTTGCAGAGCGTCAATTAGCAGGTAGCTCTCTGGTGTCTGAGTGATGGCATCTTTGGTGAGCACCGGGGTCTCAAGTATGACGACAGGATCCGTGTTGGTCGCCACATCAATGTAGCTTGACTCATGTAAGTCATCTCGCACTTCACAATATTCTGCAGTCGAGGCTTCATCTTTTTCTGCTTGCAAACAGAGTCTCTTGACTTGGAGGCCGTACGGGCCGCGCTCGCCTTGTGCAATGTGGTATGATACCCACTCGCCGATCTCGACCTGGCGATCTGGATGGTCTGGCGGGAGCTCCTCTTCCACCTCTCTTTTGTTGATAAATATATCATACCGCCCTCCGAGTTCGCGGGCGAAGGCGTAACCTCTTTCTCGGATGACCTTTACAATCTGGCCCTCATGTCTTGGGGAGTCCTGAATCTCACGGTCGCGGCGGGCTACGTTCTTAGCCTCTTTGGCGCGGGCTACCAGCTCCTGCTTCTGTGCCAGCCTCTCGACCTCCTCTTTCTCCCATCTCCGCACACATCTCCGGATGTATTCCTCTCTGGTTACGACCTCTGCGGGACCTACTTCACCTCCAGGATCTCCTAGGAAGCCCATCAGATCTTGACAGTCTTTACTCCGCTCCCACCAGCAACGCAGTTGCTCCCCTCTCACCTCGAGTGTCTTTGGTGCAGGGATCAGGGGCTCCGGCAGCTTCAGGAACCCTTCCGGTAGAGCTCCGAGCGGGTCGACATCTCTCCATGCCTGGTTCACGATAGCTGGCGGGGTACTCACATCCACAAGTACAGCAGTATGGCCTTCGGCGTCGCTTGCGGCATGTCCGTGCTCTTCGACCCGGCCGGGTCGCTGTAGCCGGACTTCGTAGTTCGGGCTGCGGTCGATGTCTATCTGGATCCGGGTTCTATTAGCTTCCTGAACCCGTGTCATCCTCGGGGGCAGCAGCCGCAATACACCCCTCCGGGTGTCTAGGATGCGAGGACGCTCTTCTCCGCCTTCCGCCATCTCTGCACGATCACACGGGGTCTCTCCTCGGCCGGGTTCCTCCACTGGTTCAATCTGTGGGCCCTCCGGGATCACTCGTGGTCTCTCGCACAGAGCGCTCTTCAGTGCGTCCTCCGCTTCCGTCCTCGTGTCTCTGAATGGCGACTCCTTCTCTTCCGGTTGCCTGCTCCGCCCCCTCCTGATGACGATTTCCTTCTCAGTTCGCGCCAGCTTCATGGTAGGAGGGTCTAGGGGCGGCGGCTCTTCTTTGAGAGTGACAGCTGGCTCTCCCGGAGTTAAGGAGAGCCAGGGCGGGACCTTCTTTTCGCGCCTTGGACCGGACCGGCCCACGATGGGAGTCTTAGGAACGCCTCCCCTGCACATGGCGCTAGTCCCTGATGGCCGCCATTAGGGTCAGATTTTGGCGGGAAAAGTCCAGAAACAGTTCTTTTGGCGCACAAGGTCCAATTCTTTTGGACCGGGTAGATCCTGTTCGTGACGCCAGGTTGTGGAGCCCCAAGGGACGTGGGGTACTCGGTACCGGACCGATCTGCTGCTGGGGATGTCACTGGTGGCCTGGTCCGGACCGTGTCCCTGGCTCAGCACAATAAAAGGGGAATATTTACAAGGGATATTGTCACGGGTGACGCCACCCACTTGGTGCGGCCTGCTATGGGGCCGCGGCTGCTGCAGAACCTCCGGGGGTGATGGAATGGCAGCGGGGATGGTATAGTTCTAGTGGGGAGAACTGTATCCCCCGGGGCAGTAAGGAGTTAAAGTCTGTTGGTCTGTGTGAGTGCACTTACTTTGCAGCTGCAAGGATCTCTCTTCCTGTGCTGGTGCTGACAGGCTGTAGCTCTGCAGGTTGAGATCTTCCTGGTGCAAGCCTGTATGGGAGAGAGGGTCTGCAGATGGAAGCAGGCAGGAGGCAATGCAGGGTTTCCAAAGCTTTACTTAAGTTCTTTCAAGCAGTTTACAGGTCATCTGCAATTCTTTACACAGCTCTTAACATTCTGTTGCATTCTCCCTTTCCGGGTTCCCTTTTCCTCCTGCAGCCAGGCTCCTCTTTCCTTGTGACCCCTCACACAGTCTTTAAGTGTGCCTTTCCGGGCTATTACTCTCTCTCTCCGTCTTACACGGGTGTATGCGGACGCTGAACAGTATAGCGGTGACTCGGGCTTCCGTGAGTCCTAGTGTGTCACTGAGCTGCCTGTTCTTTGGGTTTAGGAACTCCAGCTTGAAACTAAAGCTCCCCGTCAGTGAATCTGGGGATACCGGGTGAATCGTCGGTCCCCTTCAGAGCTGACACTCTGCTCTTGCCCAGCCTGCAATAGTCCACAGCATTAAACTACCAGGCTCCTTCCTCTGTTTCCTTCAGATATCTAGGAGGGCTTCTCCACCTGCTGTTAGTAGCTTCTGCTGCTGTCCAGGGCACGGGTTACACCGTCCCTTCTCTGTCTATCACACTCCTGGTGGTTTCAGCATCTTGGATGGGCTTTTCCCCCCCATCTGGCTCGCATTGGCTCAGTACGGGTCAGCGCTCCTCAGCTTAGGCACTTCCAGGCAGCATGTGTCTTTCTGTCTCAGCTCAGCTCAGCTTCTCCTTGTCTTTGCTTCTCAGCTACTTCAGCCTACTAACTTCCTTTACTCCTCCCCCTCTCTATATACTGTCAGTCACCTGACCTTCTGGTGTGCCCAACCCACTCCTCATCCACCACTCCTTCTGGTCTCATATAGTGTCCGACCTCAGAGCTGGATGTGAACCCTCTCTATGCGTGGGGATGTGGGCTGTGAGGGTGTAGTGTTTACTATGTCCTAACTGCCTGGCTGCAGTACCCTTCTGTGGCCACCTGTACGCAGGGGCGCCACACTGGTCTCCCTGAGATCAGTGATTGCTTTGTGTTATTGAATGAAGTTATAACCGGAAATGTTTGCACAGATCTGTGTCTTAAAGATACAAAAACCACTAGAACTGCTTAAAATGATAGTAAATCAATATGGATACACTAGGGGACTGCTATTTAGACAATTCCCTAATATGTAAGTAGATGTGTTAAAGGCGTGCTCTCAAGTTTGAAAGTTATCTGCTATTCAAAGGATACGGGATAACTTTTCAATCACTGGGGGTCCGGAACAGTGGCCCCACGCTGCTCCCAAAACCAGGGATCTGAAGTGCTCCGTCTGAATGGAGCGGTGGTCGATTGGCCCCACTTCTGTTCCATTCATTTTAATAGGAGCAAGAAAGACCGACTAAGCGTTGTGCCCAGCCGGTTTCCAGCGTTCCCATTAAAAATGAATGTGTACTGTTCATGATCGACCTCCGCTCCATTCAACCAGGGCTGTTCTGGTCTTGGCATCAGTGGGGGGACCCCAAGAATTAGGCTCCCAACGATTGGAACGTTATCTCCTATCCTGTGGATAAGGAATTATTTTTAAAAATAAGAATACACCGTAAGAAGGAAACTTATCAAAAAGCTCTTTATTTTTTTATACTTTATTATATGCACGGAGTAACTGTATTTATTTTATCCTCTATGCTATGCCTATAAAGATGTGGATTTTTAAGGCAGGATGGATTTTTCCCAATTAGATGACTTCAGCCACCAGGTCTTTGTTACTTTCACTGCTAATGGATAGTTTAGAGGGTTTGGTGATTTTGTCACCTTCTGCTGTACTTGTGATGGGTATGGAGTGGCATGTGTGAATGGTCCTTGATTCTTGCCATATTACTATGGAGCTCCTTCCATTGGCTGCTGTGCTTTAACCTATTAATATACTGCAGCTTGGATAACTTGTCGATGTGTGATTCCCTTTTGAGGAAATCTCTGCTGATTGCATGTTATTTTTATTGTGCATTTCTACTTCATTTAAGTGAACCTCCCATCGCATAATTCCTCTTCATGCATTACCTAACAGAATTTTTAAGGCACACTAAATTATTGATTTGCGCTTTTATGGTTATAAAGTGATACTTACCTGCTGTCTGAGACTCTTTGTAAAAAAAGAAAGTTATTTTGGAGAAGACAAAAAAATCCCAAAAGAGATAAAAGGGCGCAATCTAAGAGCAGAAATTGTAATATACAGCAAAACAATACAAGTAGATCAATATTCATCACCTTATTGTGTTGTGCGATTCAGGCCTTTACAGTCTTACCTTGCACCAAACAACTCGATGATCCTGCTGGTAGCTGGTTCATGTCCTGGACAGGTACAAAACTAAGAGTGGAAAGATCGGTCAATTCTCCTCGGCACGGTTGTGGATCTTCTCAAAGTGATACAGGGTTACAGAAAATTTCCTTTTACTCTTGTGTAGTTTACAACATCTTTCAATATTGGTTGGAGATCATTGTCAAAGATCTTTGATCAGACGTTTTGTTGCCAAACCTTGTATGCGCATTGGGACTGCTTCCAGTGCATGTTGAACCCATTGTCGTGTGGTTCAGGTTTGCTTAAAAGAGGCTCTGATTGAGGAGCTGGGTATTGGCTCCAAAACGCGTCAGATTAAACACACACCTTCATCCAGATACTCCAGTCTTCTGGTCTTCTTTGGAGCAGCGCGGATTGAGCGACACTTTGTCCTGTATATGTTAGTTTTGGACCGCGGTGACCCGTGGATGTGTAAATCCAGCAGCAGCTGCCTACTAAGCGATTAAACTGGTTGTGGGTTTACACAACAAGATCAGGTGAGCAGATTCCACTATTTGACATATCCACTCTCCACATTTTAGGAGATAAGACCTTATTGCGCATTTTATCTCATATTTTAGATTTACATGTGGCAGTCAGAGACTGAGAGTGGGAAGTGCATGCAATACATCCCAGGAATCTCACAGGACTGGTAGACTTTACTTTATGCTCTTTAGAGATCATTTCATCTTCAACTTACTTAACGTTTCGCAATAGCAGTAATTTTGACCAGGGGTGCCTAAACTTTTACATGCCACTGTATATTACTTTCCTTAAAGAAAAAAACAAAAAGCCCTGAAATGGTCCTAAATTAGTAAAAGTGTCTTTGCTTTTATTAACAGGATATGGGGTATGCCCTGATTCTGAAAATTAATTTGCTGATGGCCCGTGACCTGATACTATTTGCTCTGAAGGAGAATCAGTGGAAGCTTTCCTCCTCTTGGAGGAAACATTTTGCCTTCACTTTTCCAAGCATAAGGTGGTCAACTTTATATCTCTGTCAACACCATTTTGATGTTCTCCTAGACCTTTGCCAGAGGTCTCGATCAGCCAACTAGGATTCTTTTTGAAAAAATTCAGGTGAATCTGACAAACCTTGTTGACCGCACCACACCATCCTC
This sequence comes from Allobates femoralis, assembly GCA_033576535.1. Taxonomy (NCBI): domain Eukaryota; kingdom Metazoa; phylum Chordata; class Amphibia; order Anura; family Aromobatidae; genus Allobates; species Allobates femoralis. The sequence goes on from JARQOC010000005.1 coordinate 495,164,764, forward strand.
AAAACGTTAGGGGAATGGCAACAGATATGCCAGTCGAGTGCTTAGAGCTTACATCTACCTTATAATGTGCAGCAGGTTCCATCTGTGGGTGATCTTCGCCACTGTTGGTTACATAATAAAATAAGCTGCATTGAAAACAGACATAGCATTATAAATACTGCACTACTTCGGTTATTGGTAAGCCAGAGGCTTATATTTATCCGGCTGGAGAATACAGATGCAATTGTAAAGCCGAACCATAAATACCATTTTTGAAAATCACAGTAGAGACCAATTTTAGGAGCTTTGTCGAGGACAATCAATACTTTTCCAACAACTACATTCACACTGGGATTATACGGTTTCACAATAAATCTATAGTAAAAAGAGGGGAAAAATACATATACTCCAGCTATTGGGATGAATTTATACTTTTTATTTAATATAATACATTCCAAAGCAAAAGTCATTAGATTTCTAAGTCATGAATTGATAAATATAAATGTATTCTCAGTTATTTGAAAAAAAAAAAAAAAATAGTTGTGGATCTGCTTTGTTGCAACCCTATATCTTTATTTAAAGGTTATGGTGACCTTTCATTATTAGTGCTTCTAAATGGAAGCAGCTTTGCAAATAAATTTCATTAAAAATATCCTACAGATTTGTGTTTGCAGTTACTACGGAGACTTGTGTCTTTATGGTAACAGGCTACCAGCATACCCTGAATGGATCTTGAAGTCATAGCCCCTTCCATCTGTCACCTGTTTCTTGCTAACATATATTTTGTACATAAGAAAACAAACAAAAAAAGGGACTGATGGATCAGACTACGCTGGGTTTGTTTGTAGTCTGTAACCAAAGAGATGCAATGTTATGTATGTGAGCTGCATACAAAAAATAGAAAGACATTTTAACTTGAAAATGTCTTCTTTTTATGTCAGATACATTTACTGTATATACTCGTGTATAAGCCGAGTTTTTCAGCCCAAAAATTGGGCTAAAAAGTCCCCCCCTCGGCTTATACACGGGTCAATACGGTAATGGCCCCCAAATGCTGACACTCGCCCCCCCCGTGTGGTAAGGGCCCCCCCCTCGCTGCTTAACTTACCATCCCCGGTCTTCTGCACCACCAGTCTTCTGTGCTCCATCCTCCATGCTCCCGTCCGGCTGCATCCGGGATCCCCGGCCGTCGCACGATGACATCATCGCAACTGCGACGGCCGGGATCCCGGATGCAGCCGGACGGGAGCATGGAGGACGGAGCACAGAAGACCGGCGCGGTGCAGTGCAGAAGACCAGGAATGGTAAGTTAAGCAGCGGGGGGGGGGGCCCTTACCACACGGGGGGGCGAGTGCCAGCATTTGGGGGCTATTACCGTATTGACCTGTGTATAACCTGTGTAACTGTGCCGTCGTCTGCACCTCCGACACCCCCTCCCCAGCACCCTGTACCACAATGCTGATTAAAGTCGTCCATTGAGGAACAACTATCACCGGGTGAGTGCCTCTTTCTTCAATGTGATCTTATTATATCTAGTCCATCCATGTGCCACCTAAATAGTTGTAACCCAAGAAGGACAGTGTTTCCTAGATCCATGCTGCTCATACGATGAAAGATCCACAGTTGTCAGATAGTGGTGGCTTTATTCCAAAGTGTTTCGGAGCTGTATTCGGAGCTGTATTCCCACTCCTTCATGGAGCCAACATAATGCCATGTGCAGGTGGGAAAGTGCAGGGAACGTTTTGGCCATGACTAGGGCGCACTGAGCACATGCTCTTGGTTTGAGCAGTTTTTGTTGATAATGGCATTTAAAAATCTTATTAACATTTGTTTTGTTGTTAATAGCTTTCACCATGTCTTCTTGTAGGCTCACAGCCAGAAAGAATGGTATTTTAAGTTCTTTTTAGTTCTACATTTAAGTTCTTCAATGTAGACTTTTTTTTCTGATTTCAGTTAAGCATATGATAATAATATGGCTGACTTAGCAATTGTTCAGTAAAACAAACCATGCGTTATGATATTGACTAGTGGTCAAGGCAGGATAATCTCCATGGAGGTGCTTTCTGCTTTTCACTGTAAGTGTGCTGGTCTGCTGTTCATTATGTGCCAAAGCCGCGTACTAATCAGCGCACAGTGGATGGGGTAAACAAGTGCGAAGCAAAGTGGTTTTTAATGGAGTGGAAGTCTTCCCCTTCTGATTGTCTCTTGAAAATGGTATTTACTTATAATATGGTGCTGGGTCAAAGAAAGGAAACGCTGAGACTTTGATTCCTGCGAAGATAAGTTAAAGGGGAACTCCAGGGAGATACAATATTTTTGTACTGTCCCTGACCTCCTATATGATAAAGCAGAGCTGGGCACTACAGTTCTAGGATCTATAGATCACTTATAAATAAACAAAATTACATCTGCTCCTCAGCTCTCACCCCTCCCTTCAGGGACAGAGAAATTCTTTCATGCATAGTGCTAAAGGTTCAGGGGACAAGAAGCCACCAAGTTGATATGGAGGAGGGGAGACTATGGCAGTGCTAAATCAATTAATGCAGTGCTTTGCCTCTGCTCCTAGCATGATACATGACAGTACACGTTATGCACCATCATATCATTGTACACCAGAAGATCACAGCGTGTATTTATATCTCCTTGCTATTTGAAGTGAGAACACCCTTATTTTTACATTACATAGGATGGTATATCAGGGACAGGATTATAGTGTGACCATGGGGCAGGCGGACATGCCCCCTGCTGTGCTCCCTCTTCATACACAAGTACAAGCGGGCAGGAATGTACGATGATCCTGAAGCTCCCAGGGTCCACGCCCCCCACACACCTCCTACTCTGAACTGCAGCATGAGGCTGAATTTCTCTGTCCCCAAAGGGGGGGTGAGTGCTGAGGAGCAGATATGATTTTATTGATTTATAAGCGATTTATAGATCCTAGAACTGTACTGCCCAGCTAAGCTTACTCATGTAGGAAAGCAGGGACAGTGCAAACATTTTTTTTATCTCTCCAGAGTTCTCCTTTTAATCAAACAGGAACATAAAATAAAGCAACTGGACTTGGAATGGTAGGGAGCTTGGCTAATGTATCGCACATATTGTGCTCCATAAGAATGGATTAAACGAGGCAGAAGGTGAAATATTTGTCACTCATCTATTTTTTTTTTCTGGTGCAACATGATACTTTTGAGACCTCGGTATTAAATAAGTGTGAAAACAAAGATTTTGGATGCAGACAGGCCAATTATATCCTGCACTTTAAAATCTAAGGTGGCTTAAAGGAAGACCTGAACTGGTTTTGTCTTTCCTTGTGTAACCTAATGTAATGGATATATTACATGAATCACACTAGGTCACAAGGAGATGAGGAATGGAAGGTGGCTGGAGCGAATGGTGGCATCATGGTTGTCTAGGAAATATCTCCAAAGCTCCATGGCAACATACACTCATTTGGTGATGCAATGACAAGGACGTGGCTGCAAAACAGGCTTGGTATCTAATCTATGTAGAAAATTTGTTCTGGATTTGAAAGCCAAGTGGCAGGGAGCCCTTTGTCTCACATTCATTTTGAAGAGGCAGCAGAAGGGCAGCTTAGACAACACGAGCACAACTATGTGGAAGTAAATATAGAAATGCTGTTTGTACCGTCGTTTCTTGTACCTAGCGCTGCTCATATTCGTTGCCTATTGTGCAGCTCCTGCAGTCATGTCAGAGGCTACATTTCACGAGAAGTCATCTACACAAAGTGTGTTGTTATCGACATGAATGGCAAGAAGTGCCTGAGATTAATATGTGATGTGTAAGAGGCTGCAGTTCACCAAACTAATGCTAGGCAGACAGCAGGGTAGAACAAAGCACTCTTCTGTAATTATGGAATCTTCCACATTCTGTTCACATTTCTTTAGGTCTTTTTTTTAAATGCAGATATTACAATTATTTTTATTTTATGTTTTTTTTTTCGGGGGGGTTCAGCAGAGGAGTAATTTGTATCTCGTGGGATAAGGATGCTAAATCGCTTACATTGCTGCATCATTTTTTGTACTTGGGAGACATAAGCTAATTTCCTAAAAAATGTGGCCTTGGGTGAGATTAAAAGGGGGCTCCAAATGTAAGCTATAGTACTATCACACAGAAAGCATTTAACGCACCACTCCAGCATTTTCATCTGTCTCTGAAACAGAAGAGGGAGCAAGACACCGTGGTGCTGATCTGAGCATAGTAGATGTTTTATCTGAGGGACTAAAGATCTTACACTCCAAATGCACTCACCTTGTGTGTGTGTAAAACACTAATAACGTAATCACAGACCGAGACCTATGTGAGATTCCTTCCCCAGTTTGCTGCTCAGACGTGTGGAGCTGTAGCTGGTGCCTCCATCGGAACCTTTGTAGACTGACTGTGAAGAGAATAACCACCGAGGCGGTTCGAGAGAAGTTACTTCCCAGGGAGCGCCACAGTGGTTGTTTACGCCACACTCTAGCATTGTTATTTTTCAGTGTTGGAGTAGCGACTTTAATTCCCTGTTCCCTAATTTTTACACTCTGGCACTTTCATAATTTTTTTGGCATCACTCCAGTCCTGTGTTGCCATTTTGTGCATGTGACTTCTAACTGGCCAGAAGTCAGACATTATAGACACACACGCAAAACTATAAAGGAAAGACAGCGCAAATAGGGTCTTCTCTCAATATTATATGGAACACCCAATTGTTAGTTGCTCACCTGGGTGGGTTGTGTCGCACACAACCAGCATACGTGCAAAAAGATGGCTGCTGCAGGGTCCACACATCCACTGTGAAACGTGGTCAGTAGTGATGATACAAAATGTTTTATATGGACCTGCGCTGCTTCACAAAGGAGACGGTCAAGAGATGTACATTACAAGTGGCTTCTTTATTTCTGAAGCGTTTCAGAGTTAGACCCGACTCCTTCCTCATAAGGAGTTGGGTCTGACTCCGAAACACGTCGGGTTATAGGCACGAACACTATAGCAAAGTGCCTATAGACTTACATTGTATTGTGAGCTCGGCATGCTTCTGAAATAGTAGACCTGCTAGCAGGTCACAAATCGATGGTGACGACCGCAGCAGCGTCAATAACAGAAGATGGGGGCAGAGGACTTAGATTAAATGATCAGTACAGCAGTGCAATAAAGAAAAAATGACTCTGATTTAAAACCATTAATTTAGCATCAATAGACTATAAACATGTAGTTGGGCATTCACTTACCGACCATTATACAAGGGCTGGTGAAGAATGTTTGGCCAGAACGATCACTAATTCAATTGTTCTGTTTCCATATACAGTACATGTTCTTGGCAGCACAGGTCTTGTGTACATGCTGTGATGTGCTGCTGCTAAATAACAATGATTTTGTTTTGGCATACACGATTCAGTCTACAAACAAATGAGTGTTTTTGCTCCATTGTTGAGTATAGGCCAACATGTTTACACCTGCAGATAATTGGGAATAAGTGGTTTAGAAATGCTTGACGGCGCAGCTGGTATTTTAAATGTAGACGCTGTACCCCCTCCTTGGAACTCTCTCCCAAAAAAATCAGAAACTTTCTATGCAAGGTGGAAATAAGTCTAAATGTTTTCAATGTTGACATTTTAACGCCACTTCAAATCAGCTCCGCTAAAATGGGTGGAACCGAGCAGGAGATGGGCATAGCCATGGGTGCCCATTCCATTCATTAAAAGAAATGCTACTCCAGTCTCTGGTTAAAACTCTAACATTTCACGGAGGCAGTTTCTAAACACTAGGAGACCTGACAGGGTCCCTTTAAATTAAAACTGAAAAGTATTATACAAAAGGCCAAGCGGCACTTGTGTCATCAGATTTAAGCCCATGGTGATAATATCAAGCACAATTATCTTTATCCCTTACTAAAGAGATGAGATAAACTTAGGGAAGACTAGAGTTGATATTGAATACACCTTCCATCTGCTGTGTGACCCGCAAGCTGGCACTTTTTCTTCCTACACTTGACTCACTTTCCTTTGTCTAGTGAGAGAAATATCTTATGCTGGGTATCATTAACCACAACTGTATTATTATAAGGCTGCCCAGAATTGCAATCAAGCATACTACAAAGGATTGGGCAGATCCAGTTTCCAGGCATTTGAGAATATTGGAAGTTAAAAAATGTTGTATGATATTATAGTTTCCCAAAACTATTTTTTGGGCTCCAAATTGGACACATTTTGTCTTTTTGGTACTTGGAGAATAGTGATCTCAGTACAACCTGACAACTCATTGTGAAGTGCAATACTTGTAGCTGTATTTAGCCTTTTTCAATTTTTATTCCATTTAAATCAATTACTAGTTACAACCTTGATGGCATATTGGAAGTGGGGAAAAAAAGCAGGTGTGGAAAGTTGGAATACGCAGCAAGTGCAGATTAATCTTATTGAACTCATAGATATGTACAGAATATGATCATATCAAAGGAGCAATTTTACAGACAGTTAAAGTGTAACTGCCCTTTCAGGTTAGCATTTAGAATTAGTTGCCATGTTTATGTACATTAGGAATAATACGATTTTTGGATATTATATGCATTAGAAGCCTTGAATTTCGATCTTTTTGTGCTATGCCTTTTATTTGATACCTCACTACTGACAGATTTTGTAGACAGATTTGAGCAGTTTTTGATAGTGAATCAGTGCAGAGATACAAAGTAACTAATTGTGGAAAGAGGATTTTATATATAAGAAGATATACTTGCCAAATTTTGTGTTCATCTATGTATTGATTTACCAAAAACAAAAACTGTAGTTTCTAGTTGTTGGAGTCTGAAAGGAATCTTCTCCTTCCGGGTATGATGCCGCGGCACGTCATTTTTGATCCTGTGAATTGATGGTAAGTATCAAGGTACTTGTCCGTATCCAAAGCATGTGCACTGCACATTCTGAAGTCGGCAAATACACCCAATTGCTAACCCACAAATGCACAGGGCAGGAAATGATGGGCCGCGGCATCATACCCGGAAGGAGAAGATTCATTTCAGACCCTGGGATCGCGCATTTGAATTAGGCAATTATGCCAACCAGGGTGTGTTACCCAGGGAGCGGGGGGGACATAGAGCCGGAGAAAACATCCAGTGCTGTCTTGACGACACTTTGCTTCTTAACATAGGGTGACACTTAGCAATTACAGGACACGTTTGGTCAGACAGGGATGATTAGGGATGTAGTAGGAAGCTGCAGGGACAGGTAGTGATAGGTTTGGAAGCATAAACGACCTGGATGGTTTGCTTTCAGATATATTTTTTTATTTTATTCATGACTTGCTAGTCAATTTTTACATCAAATATTTTCCTGGATGAGAATTTATCAAATCTGTTTTACCATGCTTGTACTGCAGATCCATGAAGGAAAATCCAGGGAAAAAAAAATCCAGACATAAGTGTTAATGGAATACAAGGAAAAATGTATGACTCTGATGTTTACTATAGGAATGCAATTCTCAAATATGACTTGTACATTTGAAAATAGAAGAGATGTCACATCCATTAAGCAGTCAGGTGTTATTAGTGCTGTTGGTTTATGACCCATGTACCCTGATCCATCTCATCATCATCTCATATTATGCATTAGTAATTTATCAATAATATTGATCAAATGAACTATAAAGCCATGAAGTACTGTAGCTGTAATGATCACTGGACTGTACCCTTGACCTCCATTATACAGCCATTAGACAGCAATACTACAATACATTTATGTTATCTTTGCTTTAGGTTACTGGTTACACTTATTATCCTAGAATAATTATTCTGTTTATTTTATTAAATTGGGTGACTACACAATGGCAGAAAACATAAATTCTTCATGTGAAGTTAATGGCTGGATTCAGTTGAGGAGGAAGGAGTAGAATTGAGTAATCTTAGCAAATGGCTAAACTGGAACCTTGTCCTTAGATCAATTCCCTTTCTCTTATATTCTAAGGTGCCGCTGTCTAAAAACCAGGGATTCTTTGTAGAATCACACATGCTTTGCCGAATAGAATAGAGGCATCTGATCTGGAGTGGGGGCTACCTTGTCATGAGGCACATTTACTACCACAGGTTCTACCTCTATTGTGTGTATATGTTTAAGGACTTAAAGGGGTTGTTTAGGATCATTAGATTAGGTTTTGCTATAGTACGTGGTACCCTGTTCTTCTGCTGCTGAGTGAAACAGTTGTCGTGTAGCTGTAGATTTTTGTTCCAGTGTGCCAGAATTACTTTGGGCAATCTGAGTTAGGGAATATGTAATGCATGTGTGTTTGTGTTGTGTTGGAATATGTTTAGTGCAACAACTCCATTCCTGCATATGAGTGTTTAGTTGCTAGGTTTGTATGTTGTAGCTAGAACAAAAAAAAATCTCCCAGAGGCTCACACAGGAAGAGCATGTGACTGATCCAGTTTCCTGTGTCTGTGTATGAGAAATGCTGCTGCAAGTGCTGCACAGAGACTGAGACACATAAAATATGCTTTTATCCTGATTTAATGTAAAAAATATTTGTACCATGTTAGCCAGTAGATAAAAAAATATTAGGATCTGAGAGTCCTCAGTGGTTGATACCTTTTTAAATTTAGCCATTAAAAGGTATCAACCACTGAGAACTCTAAGATTCTAATATTTTTCATTCTTAATTTATTAAGCTTATATTTGTTCCTGTTTGCTGCTGAATAAAGAAGCTCCGTTGTCACACGCTTGCAGAGTATCCTGAATAATCAGCTTCCAACAGGTTATGGGCCCAAAGTGACACAGAGCCCCAGAGTGACTCAGAACCCCAGAGTACCACAGCAACAGAATCCTAAATCAAAAGCAGCACAGAGGAACATAAAAGATGTAAAATCTTATTTTGGGGTTCAGCGCAATTGGTATGGCTTACCTGAAAAAAAACGATGTCTAATCATAGACACACTAAAAGGAATTTTATTATCTTATAACACTCCTCAATTAAAATATAATGGTTTAAAATGGCTATAAATATGTATAAATACCAAAACTGAAAACTGTACTGAACTTTAAAAAGTTGTATATAAATATAAACAACTAAAAAAATGGTGTGGATGGTTTAAGTCCTTTCAAATTAGTGTTCTGGCGTGGGTTTCACACTGGCCTTATTTTTTTTTTTAGGTCCTCTGGATCGAACGTCTCTTTGTATGATGTTTAATCCTCTGGGTTTCACCTTGTACTTGCACAGAATTTTTTCTTTAAAGAAGTCCTGTCACCAAACCAGGCATGGTGGGTGATCTAATTACAGCACTGGATGCAGCATGTCTGCTGAATCCAGGCAAGGGGTCCCCCAGGCCTTGAGCCCCCCTGTACCCCGAGTAAATACACTTAGAAAACTTACATCCTGCAGCCAGAAAGGAGGTGGCTAGAGACTGGAGCCGAAGGGCAGATTCACACCCCCTGCATTTTTAATCTTTCCACCACTGCCTCCCTGATGCCGCAGGGGGCGAGGCTAAACGGCCATTTCTGAAAAAAACTGTGTTATGCTGCAGACGAGGGAGACAATGGTTGGCATCAGGGAGGCAGTGGTGGGAAGATTAAACATGCAGGGGGTGTGAATCTGCCCTTCGGCTCCAGCCTCTAGCCACCTCCTTTCTGGCTGCAGGATGTAAGTTTTCTAAGTGTATTTACTCAGGGTACAGGGGGGCTCAATGGCTGGGGGACCCCTTGCCTGCATGCTGCAGACATGCTGCATTCAGTGCTGTAATTAGATCACCATGCCTGGTTTGGTGACAGGTCCTCTTTAAGTAAAGCACTTGCTGTTGTGTTGCCTAAAATATATGAAATGCACCTGGATTAGTTGATAGGATATTTTTCTTGATTTATACTTTAAAGTTATTTTCTACACCCACCTTTTGATTTGTGATGGGTGGACTGATCTTTGAAAATTGATTGCATGGGGTATTTATTTGTCCTAAAAGAGAAACTAATATTACTCAATAGTACCTCTACTGAGTTAAATTAGCTGCAGGTTATTTATATACCTGTCACTAACTTGCTTCCATTTTGTAGTTAGACATTTCTTGGATGTTAATTTTCTTTTCTTTTACCTATAACACATTAAAATATGTAGTATTGAACAAAATCGTTTAAATCCTCCCCTCTGTCTAAACCTGTAATATATAATCCAGTTTGTTCTTTGGGTTGGAGGGTTAATTGTCTGTCTCACTGTTGGAGTTAATTTAGTGAGCTACAAATGACTGTTTTGTTGTAATAGTGCAGTTTTGTCATTATACCACACTCCAGTGATCACTACATATGGACTGAGCTGTGCAATTTGATGGTCACTTAGTATGTGCTGCAGATGGTGATGTCTCTCCTTCAGTGTCTCTCCACAGTCTGGTGGTGATAAGTGGGGAGTTTTCTGTGGCGATAGCCTGCTGCTCGCTGTTGCGTCTCCTGCTTCCTGGTTGCGGCTCAGCTGGGCACGCACGTAACCGGCCACGTCACGCGCCGCCCTCTCTTGCCGCGTCAGATGGTCCTACCTACGTCAGTAGGGGTAGTGCTGCAGGCGTGATGATTGCTCAGTGCGTCGAGCAGAGGACAAGAGGGGTTGCTAAGGGAACAGTTTTAGGTCTGGTTCTCATCGACCGGTTTCAAAGGGGAGCGCCCTTCTTCATCAGGATGGTCAGGCCCTGGTGATAAGTTGTCTTATATAGCATGTCCCTCTGTAGTGACCAATCAAGTTGTTACAGCTCAGAAGCAGTTTTTTTTTTTTTTTTTTAATATTACCTAGTTTGCTTTTTTTCTTTTCTGATATTCTTATCTCAGCATTTATTAAGAAAATACCTATATTCTTGAGTATGGGACTAGTCCAACCTATCATGTGGTTCATTTCAATGGTGGATACTCATCTATATATTTTAATATGTCTCTGCTTCCTAATGTTATGATTATTTTACTTTTGCACTTTTTTATGAATGCCCATTAGGTGAAACCTGAGTGAAATGGGGAGAGGGGGGTGTAGAAATCATGTCTGTGCATTACTTCAATTTATTATTGAGGTTAATTTTGATGAAGTAAATGCCTCCGATTACTCAATATTAGGGGTTATAGCTATGCCTAAAGTAGAACTTTCCACACTATTAGTTTATTTAAATCCAAAAAGTTCTATGTCATGATTGAGGCCTACCGGGGCTAGACTGTTAAGCTCGTAAATCCGGCGAGTTTCTGCCCAGGACATCCTCTCTATGTGATTTCTTCCCCTCCAATCTTTTTTGATTTGTTCAATGGCACAAAAATATGAATTTTTACACGAAGAATCGTAATATTCTTTATAATGCTTACCCAAAGGACAATTTACTAGATTAAGGAGAAATTGTACAGAGAAATCCCAATTCCTTAAAGAAGCCTGTGACATGAAAGAACAGTTTAAAGCTAAAGGCTACAAAGAAGAAAACCTGAACCGTCAAATACAAGAGATTGTGAATACGAAAAGAACAAAGTTTCTAGTAAATAAGAGAAATGTTGCAACTAGCGTTCCCATAGAACAACAAATCAGCCAGCTACCTATCATTACTGAATTTCACAACAATTTCAGAGGGTTTGAGAAGATCCTAAATAAGCATTGGCACCATGTAAAGAAAGATAAAATTATAGGTCAACATTTGTCCATTGCACCCAAAGTCATATATAGACGAGCAACCCCTTTAAGTATGCTAGTTGCACCAACTATAAAGCCTGAAAATTCCAATTTTCGCAGCAAGAGAGGGTGGCGCATCTGTGGCCGGTCACGTGCGCGCTCAGCTGAGCCGCAAACAGGAAGCAGGAGACACGACAGCGAGCAGCAGGCTATCGCCGCAGAAAACTCCCCACTCATCACCACCAGACTGCGGAGAGACACTGAAGGAGAGACATCACCATCTGCAGCACGTAGTAAGTGACCATCAAATTGCACAGCTCAGTCCATATGTAGTGATCACCGGAGTGTAGTATAATGACAAAACTGCACTATTACAACAAAACAGTCATTTGTAGCTCACTAAATTAACTCCAACAGTGAGACAGACAATTAACCCTCCAACCCAAAGAACAAACTGGATTATATATTACAGGTGTAGACAGAGGGGAGGACATAAACGATTTTGTTCAATACTACATATTTTAATGTGTTATAGGTAAAAGAAAAGAAAATTAACTTCCAAGAAATGTCTAACTACAAAATGGAAGCAAGTTAGTGACAGGTATACAAATAACCTGCAGCTAATTTAACTCAGTAGAGGTACTATTGAGTAATATTAGTTTCTCTTTTAGGACAAATCAATACCCCATGCAATCAATTTTTAAAGATCAGTCCACCCATCACAAATCAAAAGGTGGGTGTAGAAAATAACTTTAAAGTATAAATCAAGAAAAGTATCCTATCAACTAATCCAGGTGCATTTCATAGATTTTTAGCAACACAACAGCAAGTGCTTTACTTAAAGAAAAAATTCTGTGCAAGTACAAGGTGAAACCCAGAGGATTAAACATCATACAAAGAGACGTTCTATCCAGAGGACCTAAAAAAAAATAAGCCCAGTGTGAAACCCACGCCAGAACACTAATTTGAAAGGACTTAAACCATCCGCCCATTTTTTTATGATTAGACATGGTTTTTTTCAGGTAAGCCATACCAATTGCGCTGAACCCCAAAATAAGATTTAACATTATTATCAAGGATATATTAATATATCTGGTAAATTAAGAACCATTACACGGGGCTCTCTAGGGGTCTGCGAGCAGCAATAAGGGATAAATAATTAGCCCGGGAACAAGAGCCAGCTACAGGGTCATCTTTCAACGTACATAAAAGATGTCCACTAGCAGCAATCCTGGAGGTTGCCAGTGCAAAGTTTTACTAGTCAGAACTACCAGTTCTGGAAATTCAAGGTGAAGATGCTGCTCATAAGAAAAGGTATGTGGAAATATACTCAGGAACAAGTGCCTCATCCATTACCAGATGACTGGGTAGAAAAAGATCAGAAAGCACAAAGCACTATCTTCCTCAGTGTAGATGATGATCAGATTGTGCATATATGCAAGTGTGCAACTGCAAAGGAGATGTGGGATGAGTTACAGAAAGTGCATGAAAGATCAAATCTTAGCGATAAGCTTTATCTCATGAGAAAGCTGTACCAGTCTAAGCTAAGTGATGGCTAGAATATGCAGGACTATATTAAGAAAGACCCTAGAGATTGTGGAATATCTCAGGGGTATTGGGTAAGAAACTAAAGACTTTCACGTTGCTGCTTTTCTATTAAGTGGTCTTCCAGAAAGTTATGACACACTTGTGACTGCACTACATGCACGGCCAGATGATGAGCTCACACTAGAATATGTCAAAGGCAAACTTGTGGATGAATTCAAGAGAAAAACACAGAATGTAAGAAGCAGTAATGAATTCAGAGCATAAACAGCATTAAAGACACAGAACTTTCCTAAAAGGAAGAGCAATCTAAGGGATACTCGGGAATGTTTTGTAAAAAGTCCAGCAAGCAGACTGCAGAATTTGGAAAGCAAAAATGAGTCAGCTTAAAAAGCAAAACAGTCATCAAAGGTTTAGAACAGCAGTAAAGGAAGATTCTGCATGTATTGAAGTTGCATTTAATGCCAGTACAGGCCCATATACAAAGCATATATGGTGTATAGATTTTGCTGCAAGCAACCATATGACAAATAACAAGGATTTCTTCACTGACCTGGATGAAAGCAAGTCAGAAAAGGTCATCTTAGCTAATGGTTACTATATGACTTCAGGAGGAGTAGGAGACGGCTATTTCCACTGTCCAGTTTCAAAGTCTCAGCACAAAGCAGAAAGATCCCAGTAAAGGATGTTCTCTATGCTGCCAGCCTTTAAAGCAATTTTCTGTCAGTAAAGAAGCCCACGCAAAAAATGAATGTAGTTACTTTTAAAGATAACTGGTGCATCATCTTAAAGATTGCTCACACTCTTGCAGAAGGAAAAATCCAAAATGAACTTTATCAGCTAAAATGCAAAGAAAGAGTGTACAGTGCTAGACAAGATCTGCATAAGAACTGTATCCATTTATGGCACAGACGTCTTGGGCACAGAGACCCAGAAGCAGTAAGGAAGTTAGCTCAACTCGCAAACGGTGTTGATATTAACCAGTGTAGTCAGATGATGAAGTGCACCAGCTTTCATAAAGGAAAATGTCCAGAAAATCATTTCCTAAAGTAAGGACTATTTGATCTGCAGAGCCACTGGATTTGATACCCACAGATGTTTGCGGTCCAATGAGTGTTCAAACTCCTAGCAAGAAGAGATATTTTCTCACATTTATTGATGACTACTCCAGATATACAGTCGCCTACCTGCTTCACAGTAAGGATGAAGTTCCATAGAAGCTTGAAGAATATCTTGCCGTAGTGTTTAACAAATTTGGAAGAATGCCAAAAACCCTGCGTGCAGATAATGGGACTGAGTATACAAGTAGTAAGGTGCAAACCATTTTGGAAAAGAATGGAATCATGTTCCAGAGTACCATTTCATACAACCCAGAACAGAATGGCATTGCAAAGAGAAAGAACCGCACTCTGTGAAAGTGGAAGAAGTATGTTGTTTGATGCGAATCTACCTACAACGTATTGGGGAGAAGCCATCATGACAGCTTGCTATCTTCAAAACAGACTGCCAGGTAAATCCACAAATAAAATTCCATATGAGCTATGGAACTGCAAAAAGCCTAACCTAAAACACCTCAGGATATTTGGAAGCAAAATGTTTGAATGTTTTTCTTTTTGAACATACACAAAGTGGGAATCATATGCAAAGCAAGGGGTCCTGTTGGGCTTTAGCAAAACTTAAAAGGGATATAGAATCCTGCACAACACAGTAACAATCATCAGAGATGTAGTGATTGATGAAAACTCTTTATTGCTCAAATTCCATGAAGTTACCCCAGTTATTCAATTCAAGTGACAAGTACAAAAATCTCAATTACCAAATCCAGACACTGAAAAGGAAAACACTGAAGTTTAGATAAGCTCTGAAGCCACCAAGGAACACACAGAAGAACCAAGTCAACCTCCAGTCAGGAGATCAAAAACACCATACAAAGGTATCCCAGGTAGATGCCTTTCTTATGTGGTCAGAACACTTCCTGAACCAGAGCCACAGTCATGGCAAGAGATGCAAAAAACTGCCTGTCCATGAGAAGCAGAAGTGGATAAATGCCGCTAATGAAGAGATGGAGTCCCTTCACCAACTCCAGACATGGGAGCTTATGGAGCTACCACAAGGAAAAAGAGCTATCGGATGTAAATGGGTTTTCAAAAACAAATATGACTCAGAAGATAAAGTTCACTGGTTTAAGGCAAGATTGGTCACAAAGGGTACTCACAAAGGTATGGTGAAGATTATGATGCTACATTTTCTCCAGTTGCGAAGCAAACCACATTCAGAACTTTAATGTCTGCAGCTGCAGTTCAACAGATGACAGTGAGACAATTTTTTTGATATCAAAACAGCCTTCCTACATGGTGATATTGAAGAAGAGTTGTACATGAGCCAACCCGAGGGATATATTTAAAAGGGTATAGAGCACCTTGTTTGTAAAATGCAAAAATCTCTCTATGGACTTAAGCAGTCGGTAAGAGCATGGAACTCAAAAATTAACTAACAAAGTTTTAATGGATGAAAGATTTAAAAGATCGCAAGCTGAACCATGTTTGTATACGAAAAATGTAGCAAAGGAGTGGATGTATGTTCTATATGTAGACAAAGTAATCATGTCTCATCAAGATGAAAAAGAAATTTGCAAAGCTAGGTGAAATTCTCAACCAGCACTTTAAGACTAAGGACCTTGGAAATGTGACATATTTTTTGGGAATCATCAGATTCCTTGGGAAAAGGGTTTTATGATCCTCGCTGCCAGACTGACTCGCATCAAAGAAAACACTTGAAGATGAAGTGTTGATCAAATCCTTCTTTTATTCACCGACGCGTTTCGGTGCCCACCTGGCACTTCCTCAGGGATCCCCAACCCCTTTTGTATAAATCTAGAGAGAGGAAGATGGAGTTTTCTTCTCAACCAAAAGTTCTAAAATGTCCACAATCCTAAACCAGTTTGCAATGTCAGAAGCTAAAGGTGCGTCAACACCAATGGATCCATCCTACTTAAAGTTGGAAGGAGAAGATCTGCTACCCAGCAATGAGAATTATAGACAAGCAGTGGGGGCACTTCTGTACATAGCAACCTCAACTCGTCCATATATCACAGACGCAGTTGGAATTCTCTGACGACTTGTAAGCAAACGACGCCAAGAGACTGGAATGCATTAAGAGAATTCTACAATATCTTTGGCCAGGGTCACACATGCCATGAGCCCTTAGAAAAACAGATCCATTTTTCTAAGGGTGCCAATAGTGTCCCCTAAGGTCCTGGACGTTTTTGAGAAATTTTGGACTTAGTCATTTTGTTCACCAAAAACGCATATGCGTTAGTTAACGCATGGTGCCTATATGTACCATGTGGTAACACATGAGTCTCCCATAGGGCCCCATGTTAAAAAAAAGATTGTTTTTTTTAAACCACCCCAAAAACGCTTCCAGCAGTGTTTTTGGGAAGCTGAATAAAAATGCATACTTTTTTGAAAAATGTACATACACATGCGTTAACGCATATGCGTTTTTGGACTTTGAAAAAAATGTCCAAAATGTTCCCAAAAACAGATTTAAGCCAAAAACGGATGGTATGTGTGACCCTGGCCTTAAAGAAACTCAAAGGCTAATTCTTAAGATATCTGCATCAGGAGATCTCACTCTCAGAAGTTATGCGGATGCAGATTGGGCTGGAGATTCAAGTGATCAGAAATCAACAAGTGGTTACTTGTTCAAGTTAGGAGAAATTTGAATTTCTTGGTCCAGCCTAAAACAAGTGTCAGTTGCAAAAAAACTCCCAGAGGCTCACACAGGAAGAGCATGTGACTGTATCCAGTTTCCTGTGTCTGTGTATGAGAAGAGCTGCTGTAAGTGCTGCACAGAGACTGAGACACATAAGATATTTTTTATTCCTGATTTATTAAGCTTATCATATTTGTTCCTGTTTATTGCTGAATAAAGAAACTGTATTGTCACATGCTTGGAGAGTATCCTAAATAATCTGCTGTCAACATATTTTAATGTGATTTCCATACACTGAGGACTGATAAGTGTACATCCTGCATTGTACTCATGTAATGGCTGGGAGCACATACAAACATGGAAGAGAGACCTGTTCATCCTTATCAATTCTGGCTATAAAATGCTTCAAACCTTTATGGAGGCAATTAAATGTAAAGAATGATGTCCCCTCAGCATGGAGGAGAGACCTGTTATGCTTTATCACTGCTGGCTGTAAGAAGTTTCACTGCTTTGTGGATGTAATTTAATGGTGAGAATGATGTCCTCACAGCATGAACTGGGGTAGAGATGGTGGGAGCAGTAGTGTCTACTCCGTCTCTCTTCTCTAGCCAGGCCAAGACCTGTTTGTTCCACTTTACAGGAAGTGTGAGAGGCCTGAGGTAAATGCTCCTACAAGCCGCTCCTATGGCAGTTAGTGAGGGAAAGATTGACCAACTTTCATACTCATACATTGACCAGAACCGTTGCAATGTGACTTCCATACTACAATCTTTGTCTGGCCTACCCCCTAGAATATGGAAAGGTAACACCAAAATTGTCAGCAGCTCTGTACCACTAGTATGTCACCATAGGGAGCCGACCTGTGAAGGTCCCTCCATCAACATAGCATTACCTGGACTGTGCATAATATTACCTCCCATAGCAAGTGAAGAGACCTTTACTCTAGCCACCTGAGAGGCCTTAAATTTGCGTGTTTCATGAGGAGAAGACACCTTCTTTCATATACAAAATACTAAGTGTATCATATACAGTAAACAACCCTCATTTTGCCTGTAAGAGACAGATTGTATCCTATTACTTCCTTCAGTAAAGTGTTGTGTTCGCAAGTTCGCTTGGTTGTCTGGCTACTTATCAGGTGCTCCAAGATCTGCACCCAGACATTAAAGTACAGGAGCATCCCCGGGGGTCATATACAGCACCTGCATCCAGACATTAAACTACAGGAGCATCCCCAGGGGTAATATACAGCACCTGCACCCAGACATCAAGCTACAGGAGCCTCGGGGGTCATATACAACCCCTGCACCTATACATTACCACTACATGAGCCCCCAGGTGGTCATATACAACATCTGTACCCAGACATCACCTGTACAGGAGCCCTCAGGGGTCATATAAAACACCAGCACCCAGACATCACCACTATAGGAGCTCCCACGGGGGTCATACACTATTACTTTAAGTGCAACCTCCTGCTTTGAAGGTTGTTGTTTAGTGATGAGTGAGTGTAATCGTTACTATTCGCTATTCGCATGAATAGTACGGTATTCGCGATACATACTCATTACTCGTCGAGTATCGCTGGTGCTCGTGAGTGATGTGTCACTCATTATCGATCTTACATAAGTTGACAGATCCCTTCACTACATAAAGTGAGCTGGCACCTCAGTGAGTGCAAATTGAATATTAGGGTCTCCCTGGGGGGCATTGGAAGGTGTTTTATACAGTTCAAATGTGAAAAAGACCACCCTCCCACCTTGTCCCAGAAATACTCATTTTAGATCTGGATGTGTGTTGGCGGAGCCAACCACTCATTGACTTACATTGCACTCGCTATTCGAGTGAATATGTGAGTGTTAAAAAGTTCTCATAACGAGTATAGTGAGTGCGAATATTACGCCAGTCACTCATCACTATTGTTGTGGACACAAAGGAAGTGTTAGGGGTCCAGCAATCCATTTCAGCTACTGTGACTTTACTATCTGCTGGAAGTGGAACTTCATATCCTAGGTGGCCCCTCTGCAACACCTGGCGCCTCCCCCGTGACTCACCGGAGTATAATCACACAGTTTTTTAAATGTAGATTTCACCTCATATTTCAAACTGTACTCTCTATAAAAAGAACCCCCAAACTGTCTTCTGTTATATGGAATGGGAAATCTGTCTTCCTGCCTTTACAGCTGTAGATTTTTGTGACAGTTTTAAAACTGCTGGTAACCATACCCAAATTAAGCCAACTGAATTGTGCTAATCCATATTAAAACATCACGGAAACTTAAAGAACTAAAGGGTCAGCTTTAGACTTCTGTTGTGAATTCTGTTTAAAATACACATGAAAAGTCTATGGAAGATATCCTTAAAGTGTAATCGCTGTTTAAATTTTTATTTAATAGTCACGTAGAGCAAGTGATTATTATCAACTTTCAGATATACAGTACTTTATTAATGAAATCAGGAAAGAAAGACCTTTAAAAAAAACTTCCACAGGATGTCCTCAGTAGAATGATTCTGAATGACATATATGCTCGTTGTTAAGGTACCATTACACGCGTCAATATTGCATGCAATTTCACTTGCAATTTGCTGGTTGCAGTGAAATCATGGACACATTGCTCCATTTGTACACAGCAACAAAATAGAACAATGTGTCCATGATTTCACTGCAACCAGCAAATTGCAAGTGAAATTGCATGCAATATTGACGCGTGTGACGGTACCTTTAGAGAGATCCGTGTCAGGGGACACTACATTCACAATACAGCTGATAAACTGTTAAGTTACCTCATTCTGGCATCCTGCTGAGCTCAAACAGCTGCTGTGAGATCTTATTTGATGCCTTCATTCACATGGCCTCTGCTCTGTGCCCTGTGATAATACGGAGAAGAGCCATGTGAATGGAAGTGCCAGCATGAGGTAACTTGAGAGTCCTGTCAGATGTATTGTGAATGCAGTGTAGCCCCCCGAAGACGGAGCTGCCTATCAATGAGCATATGTGTGGTTCAGAATCAGCTTACTGAGGACATCTTGTGAAAGTTTTTTTAAAAGGTGTTTCCTTCCTTAATTTCATTAATAAAGTATATTTGAAAGTTGATTATATTCACTTGATCTACATAAATATTAAATAAAAATTTAAACTACGGTTACACTTTAAGGCTGCGGTCAGGTGGATGTACAGTAGAATCTCTCATGCAAGAGAATTGGGCTGATTATGCTATTGAATCTGATAGAGTTTGATGTGAGTGTCAGCTTAGTGTGGTCCGAGAATTGGAGCACACAGTCAGGAGAAGGAAGAGAAGAACATTTCTTCATCTTCACTATTCTATGAGTTTGCGGAAATCAGACTGCACTTGGATGTCATCTGAGCGCAGTCTGATGGTTTCCATGCACCCATAGACTTGAATAGGTGCACTGCCCTGTGGACTAACATTGGTCAGATGGCTATCTGATAAAAGATTTAATAGCCATCATGTGATATATCCATGTGAGCGCGGCCCAAGACATAGAAAACTTGAACATTGACTGTGAATGGTGTAGACTCCTCTGACAACGGATTGCGCTATAGACGGAAATGTCTTTTAACCTCAAGTCACCTTGTAGACCGTCTCCCCCCATTTGTCTGCGCTCCATTTAATCACCATATCTCTGTCATTATGTCAATTATCCATTGCCTGGATTGTTGCTATTCTGGGTAATATAAGAAGCAAAATGATAAACAAACATATTAAAGATTTAAGATGGCATTGTTATTAGTCATAATCTTAGCTCTAAGTGGTCTCTTATTTTAGTGACCTAATTGTTCCAGCTTGTCTATTTCTGTATATTGCTACCATGTTACTGAAAAGATGATAATATCTTGGTTTACTGACAAGCGTATCATCTATGGATTATAGAGCAAGCAATTCAAATGTGAACAGACACCAGAGAAACATTCAGAACTTTCTGCTCTTTGTATTCATTATATTTAAAGTAGTGATAACAAAAGTAGAGTAAATTAAAATATTTAATCTACCAAACTTCTTTCAATTATCTAATCAACAGAAATCTTCGCTAATACTGACGATTTTTCATTTATCCTTATATAGTAAATATTACTATTATTTATTTATATAGCGCCATTAGATTCCTTGGAAAGTGTGGAAGAGGACAAGTACAATATATATGGACAATCAGGTCATACAGATACAGGAGGGGAGAGAGGATCCTGTCAACGAGGGCTCACAGTCTAAGAGTATGTCACACTATACTGTATATTAAAGGGAAATATGTCCCACTATATAGTATAGGGAAGACTCAAAAAGTTAGTTACCAATCATTATAGTATATAATACATATTTACATGGCTTTTTTTATATTTACTCTATTTTTTTGTGTGTTTTAACACTTTACAAAACTGTTTGTAGTGGACGCAAGATATCTATTATGTCTGGTTTCATGCTGCCGTTTTTTGGAATCTGTGTGATTCCAGCTTAACCTGGATGTACCCACATCCTTTTTGGCCCCCCTTGACTTTTTGGCATTTTGGAGCGATATTGGTCTTCGTGACAAAACCGTGCACACCCGGATTTGGAGCAATGCATGTAACAATACAATGGGGCTCTATTGAACCTGGATTTGGCGGAATCCGGATCCCGTTGCATCCGTATGCTGGATCCGTGTTTTTGGCCTGAGCATGCCCTAAGGGGCGTGTCATTTTCAGCCAGATCCATGTAAAGAAGGTGCCCATCCGAATGCGGGTGCATCCAGTTTGTCAATTGCGAGAAATTCCAAAAATTGACAGTGTGAAATCAGCCTATAAACAGATTTTAGCATGAAATAATAAAACATTACCAGCTTTTGTGTCTTTATTCAGTGTAGGCCACTGTGCATCTGCACACCAGCGCCACTTATAGCCCCCTATACTTGGCCAACTTCAGTGTCCCAATAATAAGGCTGGCTGTATATACCAGTCATAATGTCTATGTTCATACATCGTTAAGAAAAGCAATAAATAAGGAAAGTGTGTGCATTCTTTTGTAAAACGTTGTAAAGAACATGAGAACATGATGAGATTATGACAAATATAAAGCAAAAAAATATAAACAAAATGTGTTATATATATATATATATATATATAATATGAAAAGATCCTTGCAGCACACAGCTACTACCAATGATGTACATAAGCTACTAGCTATATATATTTGAGGAAAACGTTTAAAATCTTACGTTTTTTTAAAAAAACTCAAAAATCTCCAATTTTTTATTTAATTCTGAAGTTCTTGGTACATACATTGGCCAATGTCTGTTTGCTCATCAACTGCGACAAAGTGACTTCAGGTCTGATGAGTCCTATCTGACATCCCTGCCCTCCTTGTCCACCCCCCACATGGAACCTGCAACTCCATATGATAAATAACAAGAAAAAAACATTGGTAGTAGCTGTGTGCTGCAAGGATCTTTTTCATATTATATAACCCTGCAGCTTTGCTAGCACCAGTTCACATTTGTCTTTGAGTGCTGTGCAGTTTTTTTCTTGTTATATATAATATATATATGAGTGTGTGTGTGTGTATGTGTATGTATATAGTCATGGCTGCCGAATGTGTTGGAGCCCTTGAAAATGTTCCCGAAAATGAAGTATTTCTCCCAATGAAAATGAAGTATTTATTGCAATTACACCTTTTGTCATACACGTTTATTTCCTTTGTGTGTATTGGGACAATGGAAAAAAACAGAAAAAATGCAAATTTGACAATTTCATACAAATCCCCAAAATGGTCTGGCCAAAATTGTCGGTCGTGACTGTACATACATACAAATAGTTATGCCCAAAAATATTTGGACGTTGACACTAATTTTGGCATTTTAGCTGTCTACCAAGCATATTCAACATACAGTTATGTAATCAATCTGGGCTTAAAGTGCAGATTATCAGCTTTGATTTGAGGGCATTCACATCCTAATTGGAGAGGGGTTTAGGAATTATAGGTCTTTAGTATGTAGAGGTCTCTTTTTTAATGGACCAAGGCTAGTTGGACAATTATCTCAAAAGCTGTTTAATGGGCTCCATGGGCTATTCTCTTCTTAATCCATCTTCAGTTAATCAGGTAAAAGGTCTGGAGCTGATTCCATGTGTGGCATTTGCATTTGAAAGCTGTTGCCATGAATCCACAACATGCAGTCAAAGGACCTCTCAATGGAAGAGAAAAAGAGCATAATTTTGGCTTAAAAATAAGAAGTGATCCATCAAAGAGAAACAGTAGGTGTTAGAGGGCGAGAGACAAACAATAAAGGGGTTGTACCATTTCAGAGAATATTCCTTCATTGGTTTAGGGATGCAAAAGAAAAAAAACTTTAGTTCTTACCTTCTCGAGTTCAGTGCTGCTTTTGCTACTGTTCGGTCATTGTTAATTGGCTACAGAAGTCATGTCAGGTCGATAGTGCTCCAATGAGCACAGCAACCCATTTTTTGTAGACAGGGCAATACTGTGAACATATTAATTGAGTGCAGCTCTATAAACGTGACCTCAGTGCTGCAGCCGATCAGCAAAGATCAGAGTAGCAGCAAGAGGCAGTTGTGGCCCCTGGGAAAGTGATTAAGAGCATTGTTTTGTGTTTTGTGTACCTGAGCTTACCTCTAAAAACAGCACCCCCCCATGACTTCAACACAAGTGATAATTCCTTAAAAATTTACGTTTAATCACTCTATTGAAATAAATGAGCAAAAATGCCAAATTCAATAATAATCCACTAACCAGCTTCTGATATATGACATACATATGTCAATCAATAATGGTGAAAAGGGCATAGAGGATGACCATATACAGGAGAAAGACTACAGTTTTTAGGAGAATATGTGTAAATATCAAAAGTACTTTAGAACTTCAGTTAAGCAAAACATATGCTCTATTTTATGTTTAACGGTGAATGTCCTTGTAATACTCACCCAGATTCAGGATTAGGTGATTGGCAGTGGCGTTATGGTGTCTATACGTATCGTGAAAAAAGTTAGCTCCCACCTTACAAAGGTATTACTTTACAAGTCTGATAGCATATGTGCTTCTACATTCCCCCCCCCCCCCGACGTATTTCTTGCGGTAACCTAGGATCATCAAAGAAAATGGTTAGAAGATGCTTACCTTGTGTGCCTTCCATGTCAGTGCCCAATTACTGATGGGAACAGCTGCCCATCTGTAAGTTCTCTTTCACGTAACAAGTCATCATGACCAACCGCGTACGATACCTTCCCTCCTGGCATAAGCAGTAAGCTTTGGTGGAAGAGAGATGCAAAATGCCAATATTGCACTGTGCAGAAATATGGCCATACTTTCTCTATCATTTTCATGAACATATTCCTGAGCTGACTCAAGGTGACCAGTTTTGAAAAAGAAAAAAATAACATGACTTTGCAATATACTGTTTTGGGAGATGTTTAAGCCGCAAGTGTCAGCTCAATACTTGTGAGGGACATTACTGCATGAAGATGGCTTTATTAGTGTGTTGCAATATTTATTGACTTTTTATTTTGAAAATTTAAATCCTGAATAAAATTCTTGGTGAAGTCTGTGTCTATGGTTAGGCAGATCTGTTTCCTTCATGTGTTCCATATTTATTTTTCTATACTCTAACCCTTCATGTCAACCAAGCCTCACATGTTAATGACTTTAACCCTTCACCCTCAGGCGATTTTCTGTTTTCCGATTTTTGTTTTTCCTCCTCTTCTTCCAGGAGCCATAACGTTTTTATTTTTCCATCAATATAGACATATGAGGGATTGTTTTTTGCAGGACAAGTTGTAGTTTTGAATAAAATCATTTAGTTTACCATGTAGTGCACAGGAAAATGGGAAAAAAATTCCAAGTGCGGTGAAATTGCAAAAAAAAGTGCAATTACACATTTGTTTTTGCGTTATTTATTCACCATGTTCACTATATGGTAAAACTGTCATGTTGGTATGATGCCTCAGGTCACTACAAGTTTGGAACTTGTATACTTTTACTGTTATCTAATCTGTGAAAAAAAATCAGATGTTTTTAAAGTAAAAGAATTGCACTTTTGCGCCATTTTCCGCGACCCGTTGTGTTCTCATTTTTCGGGATCTGGGGCTGTGTGACGGCTTATCTATTGCAGCTTGAGCTGACGTTCTAATGGTACCAGTTTTGCGTAGATGTGTTGTTTTGATTTCCCGTTACTGCATTTTATTGCAATGTTCCGGTGAACAAAGAAACACAATTTTGGCATTTGGACTTTTTTTTCCGTTACTCAGGTTACAGATCTGAATAATTGATTTTATATTTTGATAGATCGGACATGTCTGAACAAGGTGATACCAAATACTGTATATACTCGAGTATAAGCTAAGTTTTCCAGCACATTTTTTTGTGCTGAAAAGTCCACCCCTCGGCTTATACTCGACATGTGGTGGGAGGCTGCAGAAGGAGTGAGAGGTTACATGGACCCACTTATTAGTGGAATCTAATATGCACTGCATCCTGCTGTCCATCACCATTGGGGGAAGTGGCGCATATTGCATTACACTAAGTGTACTCGCCCCCCCATCTCTGTATCTGGCCCCCATGCTGCAGCACACAATAAAACAACAAATGACTTAACGTGGCTTCCTCCGGTCTTCCTGCTTGTGCCGGCATCATGTGGCAGGCGCAGCGATGTCGTTACTGCTGTGCCAGTCATATGACACTAGCACAAGCAGGAAGACCGGAGGACACCGCGGTGCCTGCAGGGATGCGACGGAAAGGTAAGTTAAATCATTGTTTTATTGTGTGCCGCAGCATAGGAGCCAGATACTGTGATGGACGCTATATACACAGTAAAGGGGGATGTCATAAACCAGCATGGGGGGAGCTATATACAATGATGGGGGCCATGCACCAGGATGAGGGGGCTATATACAATGATGGGGGCTATATACTATGATGGGGAACATATATATGGATAAGGGGCTATATACCAGGATGGGATAGGCTATATACAGTGATGCAGTAGCAATATAACAGGATGGGGGCTATTTACAGTGATAAGGGCTATATACGTTGATAGGGGGCTATATACCGTGATGGGGGCTATATACCAGGATGAGAGGCTACAAACAGTGATGGGGGGCTACATACCGTGTTGGGGGCTATATACCACTATGGGGACATATGTACAAGGATGGGGGGGTTATATACCAGGATGGGAGGCTATACACCAGGATGGGGACAGATATACCAGGATGGGGGTCTGCTGCATTTCCCACCCTAGGCTTATACTCGTGTCAATAAATTCAGCTTATACTCGGGTCGGCTTATACCCAAGTATATACGATATGTGTGTTTTTTAATAGTTTTATTTTCAATAGAGTAAAAGGGGGGTGATTTGAACTTTTTTTTTTTCATACCTTTAAAAACTTCATTATTTTACACTGGCCAGTAGTGCTGTAGAGTCCACAGTGCTGCAGTGCCCGACCACTCTTCTTTTGTACAGATGGGTTGCAGCCCATCTGTACAGAGGAAAAATCATCTCTTTCTGCCAGTGATGTTGCTGGAATATCAAAGGCAGGAGGGAATTGCAGACAGCTTCAAGGGTCATCCAAGGACCCGGGCTGTCGAGGCAACAGATGGAGGTCCTGTGATCGCATCATGCGACCTCCGATCATGGTGGGGAATAAGGAATCCCTGCTGCAGGGTTTTGGATCACAGTGTCAGTGACTGACATTGTGATCCAAAGGGTTAATAGCGCCAATCAGATTGCCGGTGCTGTTAGATACACATCTAAGCTGATCTGATCAGATCAGCTGAGATGTGCAGGGGATGATGTGAGCTCAGCGCGTGAGCTCACATCAAAGGAGGGAGACAGCACATGAGGTACCCAGTACGTCATACGTTGGAAAGAGGTTAAAATTGATGTCTGGTCTAACACAAGTCGGCAGTGACTCCATATGGCTCCAGACTTGTTAATTCTCATATCATATGCTTTGTGGATTTTCCATTGCAGCACCAGAAATGGCGCTCACATAGCCGAAAGTATGCAATGTGCGCACTCTCAGACAGAATCCGACTAGACTGTTTCCAGCGAAATCAATGGAAGTGTAGTCGGACCGCCATTCCTACAGAGTGACAGCAGACGTGTCGTTTTAGAGTGGATAACTCCTTTGACTGCTTATCCCAACAGAAGTCATAATATTTAGACACTTCCACATCCTACATGTCTATAGTATATGTAGAATCTGGACATCTCTATATAAAGTAGAAATGCCATCTTTGAGTTTTTTGCACTTTCATACGTAACTATTGTATTTCAGTAAAGAGCTTTCCAAACCCCCAATAAAGAAAGATTCTTATTAGTGATGAGCGAGTAGTAAGATATTCATGTTAGGATAGCTCTAACTAAATACTTTCAATGAGTAAAGTCAATGGAGAATTCTATTGGATCCGAATACTGAAACAATTCAAAGTATTCAGTTAGAGCTATCCGAACCCGAATTGCATAACATTTCTCACTTCTGGTAATTGTAAGAATAGTAACTTATCCTTCCATTCATTGCTTCATATTATTCATCTGTCCAGATCACTGTATTCTTACCATTGGTTCATATCATTTAATTTTTTTTCTCATTTCCCATGTCTAGGACTTCAATATTTTGTATAGAGAAACAAAACCAAAAGTCAATAATAGCATTTTTTTTCCAAGCGGTTGTATATAGTCTGTGATTCCTGGTTATCTGCTATGTGGGGCAGGTGAGAAACTGAATGTTCTGTTCCTTAATAGATGATGGCTAGTTATCGCAAAGTGGTTTCATTGTACTGTATGTCCAGTTCTGAGAACCTCCAGAAACATTCTCATACATGAGTGAATGTCATTGCAGTTATTCATGAAAGGTCTTGTCTACACAGCTATATTACGCTCCCTAAAAATCTCTGAGTTGTATGAAGCTGTAAAATGGCACTTGTACATGTTCGTGTGGCCTCATTATTGTGCATACCTATAATTTCATAATATGGTATATGTACATTAGTTCCCTAATAAAGTGTTTGATGGACTGCTTCACACACTTTTATTCAGTTTTTATTCTAATCATTTAAGGCTATGTGTACACTTAGTTATTTTTCGAGTTTTGGAGAGACTTAGACTAGGGTCACATTTGGGAGGTTGCATCCGTTTGAGGGATGCATTAAAGCAAGGGTGGGGAACTCCAGTCCTCGAGGGCCGCAAACAGTGCAGGTTTTCAGGATTTCCTTAGTATTGCACAGGTGATAACATAATCACTTGCACTGGTGATGATTCCAATCCCTGTGCAATACTAAGGAAATCGTGAAAACCTGAACTGTTTGCGGCCCTCGAGGACTGGAGTTCCCCACCCCTGCATTAAAGGATGCTTTTTTTTCCCCTTGCCATTTCCATGACAAATGTGTTCATTTTTAACACATGCGTTAACACATGCATTAACGCATAGTACATATATGTACCATGCGTTAACACATGCATTACCCATAGACTCCCATGTTAAAAAAACTCCCATGTGTTTTCAATATAAGGCCCAAAAACTCTGCAGACCGTGTTTTTGGGTGCACTACGTATAGTGTCAAACGCATTGCACTTTTGCAATGCGGTTTTTGCATTGGAGTCTATGGGTGCATTAAAAAAAAAAGAAAACAGCAGGAAAATGATTTATTTAGTCAGAGAGTCTGGAGGAGTGGGAGGAACAAGAAGGACCACCAAGAGAGATGGAGTTCTAGGGGAGGCTAGAGCCAGGGGTAGGAGTGGGACCAGTGGGTAGGTCACCACAAAACCCTGGCCATGGGGATCCCGAATCCACAACCGCCATATTGGTCGTTGCTGGAGGAACTGGTTGCAAGATGGGTCCGGCCCCAATTTAGCAACAACACTGCAAGTTTGAATCAGGAAACTGGAGGCCACTGAACTTTATGTGCAGTGACCAACTACCATGGACAATCCGCAGGATGGTGGCTAGGCCTAGAGCCAGAGGACGTGTTGACTGTCGCTCGCCAGGACTCGAAGGCACCTGCTTGGGATCCTGTAGCATGAAGGCAGAGGGCAGGAGTAGGAGTGAAAATCAGCACAGAAAAGGGCATCATGAAAAGGCATATAAAAGGGTGTCTAGGTGTAGTGGACCTGGACTGCCTGGGAGTTGACTGGATCGCTAACTCGAAGAACACGGTGCCCTTGCTGGGCTGGTACTACTAAGAACTGTCAGTAAAAGTAAAAGAACTGCACTTTTTGTGTCTTCCTGCTTATTTCCCGGGCCTTATTTGCCATCTCCCACACCATAAATACTACCACCATCATTCCCCAAAGACTCTTACATTATACCCAAGGGACCCGCTCCGCCTGTGGGGAGTGTCACCATCCCAACTGCCATTTCATCTATCCCCTGGGGGCTCGTCTAAGCAGCCTTGATCAGGTACCACAAGTGGCATCATGTAAAGACATTATAATCCCCTGTAAATACCACCTTCATCTGCTCGGCCAAGGCCACGACCGCCGGGGCTGCCACCGTGACATCCCCCTGACTATGCCCGGTTGGTCGAGTACCCCAGACCCTTGTGGCTGTTGCATTTCTATAAATCCATCTATGTGCTTGCACTGTACGATGCAGCGTTTTTGAGAGAGAGGAAATACGCTGCGTCCAAAATACTGCTAATCTCGATCGTGGGCACTGACTTTAAAACCTGTTTGACCATTGTAATTTTCATTTTAAAAAATGCAGAAAAGCGGCCAAAATGTGCTTTATGTGAAGCATCCTTAATGGGAAGTTTTCATTTTTATACCGGACTTACGAGTAGGACTGATTGGCATCTCATAGTGCCAAATGTAGGTTTGCCTCCTTGCCTACAGTAGAAACGAAATGAGCAAGAAAAGAAAAATCACACCCAGTTATTGTTACACACAAAGAGCTTTATAAATTTCCAAATTTCCCCCGAAGCTACTTAGCTTTTGCTTTTTGCTCTAGCAAACACTGAACATGCTATGTGATTTATCAGAACCTACCAAAACCTAAGATGAAAATTATATGAACAAATACCCATCTGTAAAAAATAAAACCAAAAGGCATGCACATTTAAATAACATAGGGTACTTAATAAACATTATTTTTGATCAAAAAAGCATAAAACCATCCCACCGTGACAAGGTGTACCCATATCGGGATGGTACCTAACACTCCCTAATATTAAAACCTTACCATGTGTCAGAACAGACCTCAATATGAATGAGGGTGGAGAGTGACTGGGTACTAATAATGGACATACAGCATTGGGAAGCATTGGAAATAAAATGCCCAGCTCAGTGAAGGGGGGTGCACCATATTTTTATTATATACAAGAGACAAAAGCAAAGAAAAAGAAATTGTGCCAGAGCATGAGCTGTGTGAGGTAGGTAAGCCAGGGGGTTCACTTGGCAGCATACATGACACCAACAAACACGTTTAACATAACATAAACAGCGGTTTATTATTTTTTTTGGCATAAACCTGCTTATTACTCACATATCATACAACGTAAATCATACAGTTTACAGGTCATACACTATTCACATGTTATATGACCATTAAACACAGTTCACATTTGTTATGTACACCGGAGCCCTAATGACCGCTCCATTGAGGATCAGGAGCACTAATCGTAGCTCCTTTGGTG
The DNA here is from genome assembly GCA_033576535.1 of Allobates femoralis. Taxonomy (NCBI): domain Eukaryota; kingdom Metazoa; phylum Chordata; class Amphibia; order Anura; family Aromobatidae; genus Allobates; species Allobates femoralis. Next base: position 495,195,231 of record JARQOC010000005.1, read on the forward strand.
GTTACAGCCACCTAGCAGTATATAGAGTTTACACGTTATACATATTATATGTACTCAGCAGAACATTAAGGCATCCCTTACCGACCCTTACAGACCCCGTCTGGTTTTAAACGGCAACTATACCCGCCTAACATTCATACATTGTACATGTCCCCACCATATGGAACAGCAGAGATCATACCAGTCTCTCACATACCGGCCTTTGTACGTGATGCTGGTCAGAACCAGGCCCAGAGTCGGGTCCAGCCACCTGAGCTCCAGGGCAAGCCAGGCATCCCCGAGGACTCCTCAGCACATGTCTTCCAGGTCACCTGCCACTTCCAAATCTGCCGTCACATGCCCAGACCTCCAGGAGAGTGGCTGCACCAAACACACCATTGCGAGCTCCTCCAGGCTCAGCCAGTCTTCCCACCTACAGGTGCTGCAAACCCTCAGCCCTCTGACCTTATGGTTCCACTCATCTCACATAATCTGGCTGCATCTCTCTGCTCACAGCATACAGTCAGTCAAAGGGACCCTCTCACGGTCGGTCCCAATGGCGGTTACGGCCTCCTGGCACAATACACATATTCGCCTCCCATAGGGCTCTTCACATATCCACATATGCGCCTCCCACAGGGCTATACACATATAAAGTCCAGCATGGACTACAGCCTTCTCAGGGCTAGACCACACATACACAGTCCGGCATGGACTTCAGCCTTCTCAGGATCAGACCAGGTTCTGAGCCACCTGAGCTCCCGGGCAGTCAAAGCATCCCGAAAGGTCTCTTCACCCTGATGCGGCACACAATAAAATATGATGGGCGCAGCAACAATGATGTCACTGCTGCTCTGATGCTCTGATAACATGAAGAGAGCCCGGGGACAAGCAGGAAGTCTAGAGGAAGCCGCGGTGCCTGCAGGACTGGAAAGTAGGGTGAGATCAATTGTTTATTATTTCATCGTGTGCAGCAGCATGGGGACATATACTGTGATGATGGCAGGGGATGAGTATACATAGTGTAATACAATATACGCCGCTCCCCCTGTCGGTGATGGACAGGGGGATGCAGTGCATATCACATTACACTAATGAGCAGGCCCACGTGACCTCCCGATCCCTCTGCAGCCTCCTGTAGCACCAGCTCACTGCTTCCCCCCCTACACAACACTGACTCGAGTATAAGCCTAGGGGGCCACTTTTCTGCACAAAACGTGTGCTGAAAAACTCGGCTTATACTCAAGTAGTTACAGTATTATTTTTTTTTTTTGCTTCTTGGGGGGCAGCTCCCCCCCTCGCTGGGTACGCCCCTGCATGTTTTAGAACAGACCTCAATACGAATAAGGGTGGAGAGTACCTGGGTCCCAATAATGGAAACACAGCCAGGGGAAGCATTATAAATGGAATGAGCCCAGCTCAATGAAGGGAGCCACTCCCTATTTTTATTAGATACAAAAGACTAAAGGTACCGTCACACGCTACGATATCATTAACGATATCGTAGAAACGTCACGGATTTTTGATCGTTCAAACGCTATCATTTGTGTGTCGTTGCGTGTAAATGAACGATCTTGAAACGATAAATCGTTGTATCATTCATCCAAAATTTGTGATGCGGACCTCAAATCCGTCGTTCATCATTCAATTAACTTTCCACCAACGTGCCGCATTGTTATGTGTGACGATTTGCGATCCAGAAATCCATTCCGTAGGCATGGTTTGGCGCTGTTGTTTCCACACCCCCCTGAGCGCCGATTGGTGGTTGTGCTTGTGTTCCATTTGGCTGTTATATTTTGTAGAATCCAAGGCGCCATCCGTGCTTGGCTGTTCAGAGTCATTGAATTGCTCAACTAAAAATAATCATAGTTTGAATCAAGCAGACTCTTGGAAGTCACGATCATAGTTGTGTACACGATGTTAAAGGTTCATATGCAACCAAATGTGACTTTATGACCCGAACCCATTTAAATGTGTAGTCGCATATATACATATCTTTTCATGGGAATTCATACATTACTGAGTGTGTTGACCAAAGTAATGACACATGTTTGGCCATATGTAAATTGAGCCATGTATGTGCTATTATAGTTAAGTACATTGTTCAGGCATCTTCACACCTTGGCCCCGCATAAGCGTACCCGTAAAGTCATTTCGTACCGCAGCAACGGCAACGCTAATGCGCGTCATGTTGACAGTGGTAACACGGAAATCTACTGGCCATGTTCCCTTGCAAGGCTGAGCAATCGTAACGCACATGTGGCCACCAAATAAGTTGTAGAGGCGTGGTAAAACACAACCTGGCACACATATATCCTGCCCTACATGAAACAGAACGCCCACTTTGAAGCTTTGCATTGTTCAAATACTTGCTGTGTGATGGCACAGGATCGTTGGATCGTTTGCACATCATCCAACTTATTGTGACATCTAATGTCTCACCAACAATGTTGAAATGACGCACGAATCATCTCGCTCACGTGACCGCACTAACGATATTATTGACAATATCGTAGCGTGTGACGGTACCTTAAGGCCGACTTCACACCTCGGTTTTTGAGCTGTCAGGCTGTGTCCGGTGTTTTGCAGGATGCAACGGACACAACCTGACAGCTCCGGAAAAACAGAACCGGAGGGCAAATATGCCTTCCGATCCTGTTTTCTGCCAGAATCGGCACTGCGTGGCTGCTGCCGCTGTCCAGTGCTGAAATTTCAGCCTGGAGCTCTCCAGGTGCTTTGTCCGTGCATCCTGCAAAACACCAGACACAGCCTGACAGCTCAAAAAACATGGTGTGAAGCTGGCCTTAGGCACATGGTAAGGTTTTAATATTAGGGAGTGTTAGGTACTATCTTGATATTCGTACACCTTGGCACAGTGGGATGGCTTTACACTTCTTTTGATCAAAAATAGTGTTTACTAAGTACCCTATGTTATTTATATGCACTTGCTTTTTATTTATTTGTTTACAGCAAGTATTTGCTGATAGAATTTTCATCTTAGGCTACGTTCACAAGTAGTGCTCTTTTGGTGCTTTTTTGCGCGGGTGCTTTTTGCCTCGTTTTGCGGCCGCGCAAAAAAGCACCGTAAAAAAACGTGGTGCATTCACACACCGTGTTTTTTTACGGGCGCACTTCTCCCTCAAAAGCGCAGGGGAGAAGTGATGTCACACATGGGAGGAAGAATCCTGTGTTCCTCCCCTGTGTGACATGTGTGACAGCCCCTTTTTGGTTTCCCAGTGTATTAATATACACTGCGAAACCTAAATAAAAGTCATCCAAATGGTATTAAAAATAATAAAAATTGAATACTTACCCTCCGCCGGGTGTTTGGGGAGCCGGGAGCTGAGACATCCACATCTACTGTTCTTCCAGGACCTGCCAAGATCTGTGATTGGACGCTCGCGATTATGTGATATGTGATGTGCATATCACATGATCGCGAGCGGCCAATCATTGATCACAGGCCCTGAAAGGAGAGCAGACGTGGATGTCTAGGCTCCCTGAGGGTAAGTATTCAATTTTTATTATTTTTCAATCATTTGGATTACTTTTATTTAGGTTTTGCAGTGTATATTAATACATTGCGAAACCCAAAAGGGGCTGTCACAAATGTGACACAGGGGAGGGACACAGGATTCTTCCTCCTCGTGTGACATCACTTCCAGCAGCGCCGACATTATACGCGCTGGAATTGCGCATTGTCTGAACCGTGATGCGTAATTCCAGTGGTGTAATGGCCCCTATGGGATAAAGCATGGCGTATATGCGTAAAGACTTGACATGTTGATTCTTTTTAAGCGCGCGCGCTTTCTTGCATAAAAGTGCAGCGTATATTTACGCAGCGTCTGCACGGCTAAAGTGAAAGTCCATTCACTTTGCCAGCAGACGCAGATGCAGGTGCACTTTTTTGAAAAGCCCGTGTATGAACGTAGTCTTAGATTTTGCCTCTATAATGGCCAGTGTTAACACGCTCTTATGGTTTGCATGTATACCAGCTCATGCTCTGGCTCAATTTTTTTTCTTTGCTATGTTATGTATAAGTAGCTTATTAGAAAGGTGGAATTGAGCACTTAGATTTGTGATTTTGATATAAAAGATTCAGCACAACTAGTACTTAATTATCTAGAACCTAAACTCATGCTTATAGTATTCGGGGGTTAGACGTCCATTTGGCGGGTAGCTGACACACGTTACTGTATAATTGTGCATAGAGAGGCGGCTGTTACTCATCGATTGGGACCAACTAATGGAATCTTAAGGTACCGTCACTCAAGGCAACATTGCCGGCAAAATTTCCGGCGACGCAGGGGTTTGGCCTAATTGCGGCGACATCGCCGGAGAGTTGCCCCGTGTGACAGGGTGATATTTGAGCGATATATCGCCTGAAAGTGATCACCAGGTTTCACTGCAATGTAATGAAACCTGGCGATCACTCTCAGGCGATGTGTACGCATCGCCCTGTGTAACGTGGCAACGGCAATGTTACCGGCGACTTGAGCCATAGGCTCCCATTATACTCATCGCTGCCAGGGTGGAATTTAACACTGGCAGCGATGTCACGCTAATATCGCTGTTGCGTCGCCGGCGCATCGCAGCGTGTGACATCTCACCTTTAGACCCAGAATAAACCATGATGTAAATAAAAAGAAAATTACAATTTATGCTAAATTAATTTCTACAAAACTATATATCATTGTGTTCATCTCCTCCTGTCTCTGCTGTTGGCAGATTAAACAATGTTTTCAATGTGGCAGGTGTCTTTTCACATCAGTTTTATGCATTAGCCCTATTGTAAATTAATTTATAATATACTGAATGAATTGCCACTTATGCATTTTTATATAAATCATATACCGGTATGTATTAGAAAGCACTTTTCTGCATTTCTCATTTGTGTTGACAGATTTCCGAGGTAAACAGTTTTTCAGCTTTCTGAGTGGAATTGATCAGAAGCAGCAGGACACTACAACTATAGATTAAGGCAATGCTATATCTAGCCATTAGAACATTTATAGTCTTGATATTGTATTTTTACTGCCATCTATAACGAAGCGATTTTATGTTGATATTTATGATCAGTTTTTTAGAGTCATTTAGTCTTCTTGTCACCTGGATCCCATGCATGGGCTTCAAATCCAGCCTTGTGTGTTTATTTAGGAAGGTGGGGGCTGATTGTATACGAGAGCCTCTCTCTCCGGCATATGTTCCCTACTGGCTTAGAATGGCAGCGATTTCCCTCCTACGAACAGGAATGTTTAAACACAACAAATGCATAATGCGAGTCTATCTCACGCTTTACCACCTGCTTTGCTGTAGCGCGGAGATGCATTTAGAGCTGTAGTGAATGTTGCTGTACTTATTTTCGACATCTGCAAGTCTATGAGCCGAGGAAAGTTGAAAAGGGGAAACCCTTTAATGCCGTTCTTTGGCATTTTTATTTTTTGCCCATAAAGTGCAGTATAATGATGAATGCCCTGTGTATTATTCTTTTTGGCTGAAGTTCCATTTCAGGGTTGAATGCCATTTTCACTTAGGGCTCATTCAGGTTCTATGCTCATTTCGAGCACAGACCACAATGCATGGAGCGGCTGCAGGTTTCCCCACCCAAGGCGCTATGAGCCTCTATGATGCTGTGATGGTCAAGTCAGGAGGGATACAGCCAATCTATGCATTGTGGTCCATGTTTTGACTCACGTGATGACGGACATGTGATTGAATGCTAATGTGATACCCAAAGCCGGATACAGCAGAATGTTTACTGTTGTCTTATAATACAGTTGTCTTACATGACCAGTCATTGCAGTGTGTTGTAGTTGGGGCAGGTTATGTACCGGAATGTAGATATCCTATACTTTTTGGTAACAGAGATTGATGTACACACCAAATTGATGAAGATGCTAATAATAATAATAATATTTATTTACTCATATAACGTTATTAATTCCACAGCACTTTACATGCATCATCAATTCTGTCCCCATTGGGGCACACAGGCTAAACATCCAATTAGTATGTCTTTGGAGTGTAGGCGGAAGCTGGAGAACCTGGAAAAAAAAAACACAAAAACACAGGGAACCAGAGTGCTGCAAGACTGCAGCACTAACCACTGAGCCACCGTGCCCCCATTTTGATTTAATACAGTGTCAAACCATTAAATTGAGATGGAGTTTACTAGGAAGCTTCCAGAAATAAGCTGCACTGGAAAATCATATCTGCTTCTCACAAGTACACCTGCCCCCTTAAGAGGTTGGAGACAGTAGGAGATGTCCGGGACATGTGGTGATGACATGGAGCTGAGGAGTCAAGAGCTGCACCTGAACCTCCTCTTCCTTTGCAAAGAGAAAGCTAAAAGAAACTGAGGAACAGGTAGGAGAGAGTCCATAACTAGGTATTCGTACCGTATATAGTAGCGGTATTCGGGCTACTCGCTACTCTTCGAGTACTTATGAGTCCTAATACTTTCGCAGTGTATCTATATATACACTGCAAAAGTAGCCTAAAAGTTAATAAAAGTTGTTAAAAAATAATAAACTTACATACTCACCTTCCGACGCCTGCACCGGGACCGCCAGAGAAGCCATCCGATTTCTGGAAAAGGACCTTTCACTACCAGCCAATCAGATGGCCGGTAGTGATCTGGCCAATCAGATGACGCTACGTCACAACCACGTGATCGCTAGCGGCCACCTGATTGGCCAATTTGCAAGGTCCTAGATGTACTGTCAGGACCTTGCAAACTGGCCAATCAGGTGGCCGCTAGCGATGACGTAGTTGTGACGTGGCGCCATCTTATTGGCCAGATCACTACCGGCATCTGATTGGCTGGTAGTGAAAGGTCCTTTTCCAGCAATCGGATGGCTTCTCTGGCGGTGCAGGCGTCGGAAGGTGAGTATGTAAGTTTATTATTATTTAACAACTTTTATTAACTTTCAGGCTACTTTCGCAGTGTATCTATAGATACAGTGCGAAGGTATTCATACTCGCTATACTCGCAACGAGTAGCGAGTACCGCTGCCTACTCATTGTGAGTATAGCGAGCACGAATAATGCGGTACTCGCTCATCCCTATCCATAACTCCTCTGCATAGAGCACCAAGATCTGAAGCTGCAGTAACCATAGACCAGAATCACCCAGCTCATGCAAATAATACCAGCAAAGGAATCTGTGCACATAGGATACGTAGTGCAACAGGACCTTGTCTAAGAGCTGCCATCTCTGTAACTGTGCTTGCTGTAACAGAATGGAAACTGCATTCAAGAACTGTTAATATAAATGTACCTGTTCTGCTTTTACTAGTAAATGGTTGCAATTCACTCTGTATCCTAGATTAATGGAGTGCACTAAATCACATCACCAAGAAGCAGAGGTAAACAAAGTGCACCCACCCTGGCATCACAAATCCTTCCTTTTTGTCACTGCCATGGCGGGGTGGTATCTTCCGCACACCAATGTGGTGTTACACTAAGTCTTCCTCTATGATATGATCCACCTAATGCAGACTACATTTGTCATGTGGCTCTGCAGCCATGAGTCTCATCTCAGTGAAATGACTTTAGGTAAACTCAGCAGTGATAGATCAGTAAGATAGAACTGATGTTGTCTCATGCTGCAGAACCTCGTAGATTCTCTTTATGTGATGCAGCTTCTGCCTTTCTTCTCTGCCTCCTTCTTGTGATTGATTCTCCCTGTCAGCTCTTACAAGGGGAAGGCAGGCTACATGTAATTGAACATTCTTCCCTGTGCACTGATAGAAAGTGACAGACAGTGTGAGCTGGGGGACTTTTATACTTGCAGCTAATTATTGTATATCATCCATCTACTATATATTTGCATAGTAATTTGACATATAAATTATAAAGTGTATTAAGTTTCATACAAAGCAACAAGAAAGGGGGTGTTTCACAGGGAGAGGCCTGAAAGGTGCCAGGAAGGATGTAATAGATGATTTTGTGGCACCCCTGTGGAATGGTGGCCACAACAGAGCACAGCAGCTGGGATTGGTAAATCGGTCACTTCACACCAACACCCAACACACCTCCAATCCCAAAGCTAAGTTGCTTTAGGTCTAGTAACGGGATGGTGGGAGGAGATAGGTGGAGGGTGTGACTAGGACAGGACCTGGGAGGTGGGTGGAGGAACTAAAGTAAAACCCTGGAACACTAACTTAGAACACAACATAGATTGACAACACAGAAGAACGACAGAAGAAAATGGGAGGAGTAGAGAAAAGGACACCTAAGCAGAGACACCCAGTAGCCTAGTCAACTGTGCTAAAGCACCACGCCCTGGCCTAAGCCACCGATGGCTAGTCCGGGTCCCAGGCTGAGACTGCGGGAAGACTGAAGGAGTCAGGTGAACCCGACTGACCGGGGACACTGGTGGACTGGCCCAGGACCAGCGTGCCCGCTCTGCAGATGTGACTGGGAAGCTTTAAGCCCCAACCACAGGTACCGGAGGGGTGAGGGGTCTTTATGTCCCAAGACCCAACTTCCAGTGTGGTGAAGGAAAAACCATCGAACTAGGGCCAGTAAACTCAAGGGGGTAGTACACTGAGAGCCCGTGACAGCTGGACCGTAACTCGCACGCAGAATGGAGGAAGAGTAGGCCCGAGAGGTACACAGAAAGGGTGTGCCGCAGACAAGCCATCCCAGCTGTTGAACAAGCCCGGAGCCGCTGTAAGCTGACTGTAAACTGAACTGTTTGAAGCTGAAGTAAAGACCTGGTAAAGCCCAGCATGGTTTGGACTCTGATTGCCTGCGGAAAGGTAACTGTGACTGTGATTAGACAGTGGGATGCTGCTTGAAGGTACTGGAGACTTTACACTTAAACATCCTTCACGGTAGCCCCGGGATCCAGCCCTACCCGTAGAGGGCTCATCATCTTGCTCCACGCATCATCATTCCCAGCCGTCCCGATTGCAGAGGTGGCCAATATGGTCACCCACTACGGGTGGCATCACAATTTATTCCATTAAAACTGTTTTACCCCTTTTGTTAACCACCCATCACTGTGACCACCCAGCATGCCCAGATGACGGCGAGAGAGAGACTGAGGGCCCGGTTCCGAGTACTCCATGGCTCCAGTGGACGACTCAATGTCATCCTATCGTTCACATGAAATCAGGGACGCATGCACAGCACTAGGATTTACTCGCAACTGTCCATAATAAAAGGGTTTACAATGTATGGAAGCAAAAGATGCAACACAGCTGGAAACTTGTTGGTTTGTTATCAGCAAAAGTTTTGCAGAAGTGCTCCAGAAATAAAAAAAGATTTAATTTTATGTGTAAACAAAACACTTGACAATGTTTTCTGCATTCTTTACTTGTAGTCTCTATAAATGCTTATGTTACTCTGTGTTTCCTCTTATTATCTGATTCCCAGAACTATTTCGTCCGAATTCTATATCACACTTGAGAGCACTCCATGTCCGTCTGAGTGCACAGATAACATGATGGATGCTTTGGAATTTTTTGCTCAGAGTTCTAAGAAAGAGGAACATATTTGATAGCAGATATGGCATATTTATATGTTTTATCATACGTACATAGAAACTGTGTAATATTGTAATCTTGCATGTTTCACTGGAACTAAAAGACAAATCTAACTCTTAAAATATCCAAACCTCACGTGATATTTAAAGCAAATAAAAATACATTTTGATTATATACATAATGAAAACTACTTTTGTGATTGTTGTTTGTAGAGCAGAAGATATATAAATCACTCTTTTATTTACCAGATGTCTCCTTCGGACCTTGAAATGAGTAAGATGCAGTTGTTGATGCCTCATCGGCTCTCCGTAGAATACATGGACGTGCCGTTTCAGAGACAGCGGGCAGTGAGCGCAGTCAGTGTCCTCACCAACGCCATGGAAGGTAAGCATCTATACAATGAGGAGAATCATTATAGGTAGGATACATGTAAAGACAACTGCACTTATAGAAAATGGAAATAGAACCATGTATTCCACTGCCCACCTTCAAAAAAACTTTTCCTAGAGAAGTTGACTTTTATAGTAATCAATAAATTGGATCAAAACCGCACAACACAAAGAATGGAAAGTTAGATAGTTGTTTTTGTATAAGAAAATGATTCTTGCCTATTAAAGAATGCTGATAGATGTAGCTCTTAAGTCTCTTAAAGTATGAGAAATTCCTTGCAGTGAACAGACAAATTCATGATTGAATGATAAAATGATAAAATGATAAAATTCCCAATTTATGGCATAGATATAACCTATAACAAATTCATTGATTGAATGATAAAATGATAAAATGATAAAATTCCCAATTTTATGGTATAGATATAACCTGCAAAACATTTTATCCATAAACCGTGTTTTGGGGTTATTAGACTTATTTAAAGGGAATCTGTCTACAGGTTTTTGCTAACTCATCTGAGAGCAGTATGATGTAGGAAAAGAGACCCTATTTCCAGCAATGTACACTTAGTTTACTGGGTGTAGCAGTTATAAAACAATCAGAGTTCCTAGATGTCGCATGTCAAAACTAAAGAAAAACTGGAATGACAAGAGAAGAGCAAATAGGGTATTAACAAGATGAGAGGATGAGTCGTGACTTAAATAAAAGGGTCACCTTGTGTAGTGGTGACCCGTCATAACTACTATAAAAGCATGAAGCTGGCTGCCACAGTACTCCTGGTAGAAATGATTCAAAGTGGAGGAAGAAGAGTTAAAAACTGCGCTGCCGTGGAAGAAACACCACAGCTGTTTGCTTTATCTTGGCTGGTTATCAAAAATAGAGGGTCCCCCACGGCATTTTTGTTTAATTCTTTAAATAAACAATTGAAAAATAATATGGGCTCTTGCCCATTTTTGATAACCAGCGCACATAAGGCAGACAAGTGGAGACTGGTATTCTTAGTCTGGGGAGGTTCATGGTTATTGGGTCCTCCACACCCTTAAAATAGCAGCCATCATATGCCCCACAATTGGTGCATCCACTAGATACACCAATTCTGGTGCTTTACCCAGCTCATCCCAATTGCCCTGGAGCAGTGGTAATCGGGGCAATATATGGGGTTGATATCAGCTGTGATTTGTTAAATATCACAGCTGTCATCAAGTCCTAGTTTGGTAAAGGAGAGGGGTCTATGAGACTCCCCACCCATTAACAACCATGTAATTAAAAAGAAAAAAAACACTAAACAAAAACATCAACATCCTTTATTTTAAATTAAAAATGCAACCTCTTTCACCAATTTATTGATACCCAAAACACCCTAACATGTCCAATTTAATCAGCATGATGTCCCACGATAATCCCAATCCTGGTAAGTGTTCACGGACTGCAGATGTCCCAAGAGCTGGGAACACGAGTAACCTTAAAAGCTCCCTTAAAGTTACCGGGTTGACAGCTGCTGTGAGAACCGGTGGCTGGTAACTCCAGTAACCTTAAAGTCTACCTTAAAGATTCTTTTAAGGTCTCTGGACATCGTAGCTACCGGTCTGGTGGATGAAGCTGACACCGTGTCATGCAGGACTGACACTCTGGCTACTGAGATTACCTAAGGTCACAGCTTGTGGCTCACATAGAAAGTACCATGAGATCTGCCAGAAATGACCTCAGGTGAACTCAGTGCTGCACTCTTGGACCGTGTTGCTGCCATGACTTGCAGTCACACAGTCTGGTGCTGAATTCAAATAAGATGGTAGCTCAAACAAAGGGTACTATGAGACCAGCCAGAAGTGACCTCAGGTGAACTCATTGCCAGACTGTCAGACTGTGCGGTCGCCCATTACACACAGTGAGATAGTCCTACATTGAGTTAACCTGAAATCCCTACTGGTAGTCACCATGCTGCTCTCAGTGTGTCCCAGAGGAGGCGGTGAGCGGTTACATGTTCTAATGTCACCGCTCACCATGGCCTCCAGATGTAGTAGAGCTGGGATCGTCATTGGATATTGTGTGGATTATGTGGGACCTGCGGGGGGATGTTTTAGGGGTTAATAAAATGGTGAAAGAGGGTGTGTTTTTTATTTAAAATAAATGGGTTTTGTGCATTTGTGTTTTTTTCTCTTTTTACTTACATGGTTAGTAATGAGTGGGGTCTCATAGACACCTCTCCATTACCAAGCTAGTGCTTGATGGCAGCTGTGATTTTTGACAAATCACAGCCGAAATCAACCCCATATGTTACCATGATTTCCACTGCACCAGGACAATTGGGATGAGCTGCGAAAAGCAGCAGAGTTGGTGCATCTAATGGAAGCACCAATTGTGGGGTAGCTACTGACGGCTATTTTTAGGCTGGGGAGGGCCCAAAAACCATGGACCTTTCCAGTCTGAGAATACTAATCTGCTTTATCTGTGCTGGTTATTATTAAAAATGAAAATGTAGTGTTTTTTTTTTTATTATTTAAATTTAAAAAAAAAATGTTCGGGCAGCCTCTATTTTTGATAACCAGCCAAGATTAAGCACAAAACTGTCCAGTTACCTGCGTTGGTTATCACAAATAGGTGGGGGACAGCACATCTTTTTTTTTTCACAGCGCCTGCCAATCACAGTAATGCCAGTAGCAAAGATGGCTACAACATTACTGTAATTGGAAAGTAATCTCTACTTATTTATTGGCTGTAAATCAGGTGGCAAACATGCTGGGAGGGGACTTTAAACTCACGAGGTGGATGCCAAAATACTCAACCAGTATCAAATATCCCAAATACCCTAATATTTGTGTAACAAATAGTGCTGAATATATTTGCTCAACACTACTATCCACTGGATAGGCAATAAATGAGAGATGATTGGAAGTCCCGCTGCTGTCACCACCAACAATTGCTAAAATGAGAGTCCTGTGCCATGTTCTTCATCTGTTCTTCATCTCCACAGTCAGGGCAAACTAGATAGGGGGGCGTGGTTGCATATGCATGCTACTGCTCCGTTGTTTTCTATGAGACTAATAGAGGTAACTGATCACTGAGCCCTGTATTGGGCTCTCAACACCATCCCAAAAGACAATGAATTCAAAGTATACATTTTGGATCAAGACCCTCTGCAGTGTGCAAAGGACAATGATTGAAAATGAGTATTCATTTGAATAGTCTTTTGGGCAATAATCGGCCCATGTATCTTGGTCTTTACTTGAACAAACTGCTACCAGTTTACTGAAACATTTCTTTGAAAGCAATTGTGGAACAGAGTAAGTAGCCGTTATGGTTAGGCTGTGCAGGGTTAAGTTGTCTAAATTTGTAAATCAAATATTCAGAAGGTTCAGTCTTCAGCGTTTCTAGCGAGTCACATATAATTGGCCAGTTTATATAATGAAGTCTTAAGTGTATTCTACTGATGATAGCCATGGCTATTTTATCTTGGAGTGATTAAAAACCTGACAGGTCTGAGCATTTAGAAAGACTTTATAAACCTAGACTCCATACATCATTTAAGACTGTTTTCAGACATGGATTCTTCAATCCCATAAATAATAAATGAAGTAAAAAGTATACCTGTGATACAAAATAAAGAAAGATTGAGGCAATACTTGAAACTAAATACCGTATATACTCGTGTATAAGCCGACCCGTGTATAAGCCGACCCCCCTACTTTTGCCCCCAAAACCTGGGAAAATCTATTGACTCGCGTATAAGCCGAGGGTGGACTCCAGCACAGGTATACAACCCCCAGCAGTGAGGTATACAGCAGCCTCCCCAGTGGTAGTATACAGCAGCCTCCCCAGTGGTAGTATACAGCAGCAGCCCCAGTGGTAGTATACAGCAGCCCCAGAGGTATATGCAGCCCCAGAGGTATATGCAGCCCCAGAGGTGTATACAGCAGCCCCAATATACAGCAGCCCAGTGGTATTGCAGCCCCAGTGGTATTGCAGCCCCTATATACAGCAGCCCCAGTGGTATTGCAGCCCCTATATACAGCAGCCCCAGTGGTATTGCAGCCCCTATATACAGCAGCCCCAGTGGTATTGCAGCCCCAGTAATGCAGGGCCCCTATATACAGCAACCCCAGTGGTATTGCAGCCCCTATATACAGCAGCCCCAGTGGTATTGCAGCCCCAGTGGTATTGCAGCCCCTATATACAGCAGCCCCAGTGGTATTGCAGCCCCAGTGGTGTATACAGCAGCCCCTATATACAGCAGCCCCAGTGGTATTGCAGCCCCAGTGGTACTGCAGCCCCTATATACAGCAGCCCCAGTGGTATTGCAGCCCCAGTGGTATTGCAGCCCCTATATACAGCAGCCCCAGTGGTATTGCAGCCCCAGTGGTATTGCAGCCCCTATATACAGCAGCCCCAGTGGTATTGCAGCCCCTATATACAGCAGCCCCAGTGGTATTGCAGCCCCAGTAATGCAGGGCCCCTATATACAGCAGCCCCAGTGGTATTGCAGCCCCAGTGGTATTGCAGCCCCTATATACAGCAGCCCCAGTGGTATTGCAGCCCCAGTAATGCAGGGCCCCTATATACAGCAGCCCCAGTGGTAGTATACAGGCAGCCTCAGTAATGCAGGGCCCCCCCCTCATGCTCCGGTCTCCTGTAAAGCAAGTTATACTTATCAGTGCCCGCTGCCGTCCGCGCCCGCCGCTGCCGACATCCCGATCCTCCGTCTTCATGCATCTTCTTCCTGTTTCCTGTGCGCGTCGCCGGTAATGACGTCACTGCCTGCGACGCGCACAGAGCAGGAAGAAGATGAATGAAGATGGAGGATCGCATGTCGGCAGCGGCGGGCGCGGACGGCAGCGGGCACTGATAAGTATAACTTGCTTTACAGGTGACCGGAGCATGAGGGGGGGGGCCCTGCATTACTGGGGATGCGGGGGCTGCTGTATACCGCTGTATACAGCAGCCCCCGCACTGACTCGCGTATAAGCCGAGGGGGGTACTTTTCAGCCCAATTTTTGGGCTGAAAAACTCGGCTTATACGCGAGTATATACGGTAACTAGCAATGGCCTCAACACCAACTCCCCAATGCAAATGTTTTCTAGGCAATATAGGAAAAAGGGAATATTTATATTTTGGCATGATATAGGAGGCCATCTACATATCTGGTGTTGTCTGTCCTAATCTTGGCGTAGGCATTGTGTCTAAAAAAAGTTATGTACTAATTTAGGGCTTGTGTAGGTATGATAGTGTATTCTGGTTCCACGATACACTGCTAGTATTAATCTTCTAATATTCCTATGAGCGTTTACTCACATGTCAGTGTCCTCAGATAGCCTTAAACTCAGTTGTAGAGACATTGTAAGAAGACTCCACGAGGACTGGTGATGCTTTCCACTGTATATCTTCAGAGGGAAGGACAAAATACTAAGGAAGGCAAAGCTTTTGCATAGCAATACAGCAAAGCAATACACACGAATAATAACATTGAATAATTCCCAAGTTGTAGGACATAACAATGTGCATGCCTAAGAGATATTATTATTATTATAATTATTAGCATTATTATTAATTTATATAGCACCATTAGGTTTCATGGCGCTTTACATGAGGATAAGGTAGACAAGGACAAGTACACTAAAAGTAGACAATCGGAACATACAGGTACAGGAGGGGGCCCTGTCCACGAGGGCTCACAGTCTACGAGGAGGGGATACAGTAGGATGGGGAAATGTCAGTCTTGGGGTGGTCGCCCGGGTCTCATGGCAGGTTGTAGGCTTGACGGAATAGGTGAGTCTTCAGGTGACACTTGAAGGTTCCCAGGGTCGGAGAGTGTCTGACGTGTTGGGGCAGGGAGTTCCAAAGTATGGCTGATGCCCGAGAGAAGTCCTGAATACGGTTGCGTGAAGAGGAGATGAGGGGGGAGCAGAGGAGGAGTTCTTGGGAGGATCGGAGGTTGCGTGGGGATAGGTATCGGGAGACCAGGTCGGAGATGTATGATGGAGACAGGTTGTGTATAGCTTTGTATGCCATGGTTAGTGTTTTGAACTGGGATGTCTTGGAGGCGGGGAGCCAGATTGGAGGGGTGAAAGGAATTAGCTGGGAGGCCAGTGAGAAGGAGGTTGCAGTAGTTAAGGCGGGAGATGGTAAGAGCATGAATAAGTGTTTTAGCTGTGTTGTGGCTAAGGAAGGAGCGGATCCATGAACTGTTTCTAAGCTGGAGCCGGAGGGACGTGGTGAGGGCCTCGATGTGGGGCTTGACGGATAGGGAGGAGTCGAGGATTACCCCGAGGCACTTGGCATGGTGGACTGGGGAGAGAGCACAGTCATTGACGCAGACGGATAGGTCGGGAAGTGGGGGGAATTTCTTGGGGGGAAGACGATGAATTCAGTTTTGTCCATGTTGAGTTTAAGGAAGCGAGCAGAGAAAAAGGATGAGATGGCAGAAAGGCATTTTGGGATTTTGGAAAGTAGGGAGGTGATGTCAGGGCCAGACAGGTAGATTTGGGTGTCATCGGCGTAGAGGTGGTATTGAAAGCTGTGAGTTGCCCTAGGCCGAGAGTGTATATGGAGAAAAGTAGCAGTCCCAGGACTGATCCTTGGGGGACCCCGACAGATAGGGGGTAGAGCGAGGAGGAGGTGTGGGAGTGGGAGACACTGAAAGTCCGGTCCGCTAGGTATGAGGAGATCCAAGAGAGGGCAAGGTGGGTGATGCCGAGGGATTCCAGGATTCGGAGAAGAAGGGAGTGGTAAAACATGTCAAAAGCAGAAGACAGGTTGAGGAGGAGGAGGATGGAGTAGTGGTGTTTGTTCTTGGCAGTCAAAAGGTCGTTGGTGAGTTTGGTCAGGGCTGTTTCGGTGGAGTGGTGGGGTCGGAAGCTGGATTATAGGTGGTCGAAGAGGGAGCAGGAGGAGAGGTGAGAGAACAGTTCGGAGATATCTGAAGGTCTGCTGGCAGGTATCAACCATGTTGGGCGAATTGGAAGTGCAGCCTGCAGCATAGAACCAATATATTTTTATACATTTAACTCCCCTAGTGGTGGCTATATTTATTGTCGTAAAGTTTAACTTTGATCCAAAATAAAGTTATGTTTGCAATTAATCAGCCAGTGTTGGACATAAAGGGGTGTTAAAAGTTGGGCGTTCAAAATGTTAAATATGTGAAATGTTTTTGAATCCAGATGCAATAAAAACATGTTCTGTATTTCGATGTATTTTTAGAGTTGGAAGAATCGCGACAGAAATGTCCTCCCTGCTGGTATCATTTTGCCCATAGGTTTCTCATTTGGGATTGTTGCACTCTGTGGTTACAAATCAAGAAGGGTGTAAAATTTGTAGTTATGGATCCCTTTACAGATCTAACCATCACTATATGTATAGTACTGAATACTCTTTTCATGGCTTTGGAACATTACAAGATGACTGATGAATTTGAAAAAATGCTAGCAACTGGCAACTATGTAAGTAATCCTTCAAATCTTTTTTGTAAATGATGCAGAATCGAGAATTTTTTTGGTTTTCAATCAGATTTTGTTAAATAAATACAAACCACACCGCACATTTGTGCCTTCATTAATGCAAACTGTGCTGCTAAAGTGTTACAAGTAATTTTAAGGAGGGTTAATGTTTCTTTTTGGGAGATCCCAGTTGACTTATGGAATCCATTAGGTCTGGCAATTTTGACCAGGTTTGCAAATTAGAGCTAAGTTCAGACATAGCATTTGTGCTCCATTTTTGGTGCTGTTTCTGCACCAAAAAAATACTCTTTTTTGAAAAAAGCATCACAAATGCATCATCCATTTGTGCTGCTTTTTGGCTTTGTTTTTTGAGGGACACAGACAGACAGATACACAGACAGAGACACACACTTTCTTACTCTCCCTGGCGAGCCCACGGTGAGCCCCGGTGATGTCTTCCTTTTGGGCACCGGCAGGTTCTTTCTGTGAATAGTACAGTACTTTAGGACCTCTCACATAATGAGTGACATGGTGCACAGGTCCTAAAGTACTGTAATACTCAAAGACAGGACCTGCCAGTACCCAGGAGAAAGAT
Organism: Allobates femoralis; assembly: GCA_033576535.1. Classification (NCBI taxonomy): domain Eukaryota; kingdom Metazoa; phylum Chordata; class Amphibia; order Anura; family Aromobatidae; genus Allobates; species Allobates femoralis. Next base: position 495,213,117 of record JARQOC010000005.1, read on the forward strand.
ATCATTGGAGTTTACCGTGGGATCATAGGGAGGGTAAGTAATTGGATGTTAGTGGTACAGAAAGTGCACAAGAAAAATGCCACTCTTATTGATTGTATAATTATAGCTCAGTATTAATTGGGTTTTCTGCTCTTCTTTTAAATGAACAGTGGAAAGCCATCCTGATAAAAAAAAGAAGCAAAAGAAGCCACACTCAGTGGTGGACCTACCGTGGTGCAGCTGGTTCAGGGCCCTGACCGACTAGGGGGCCCCTCATACCTGCAGGGGGGCCCCTAGCTGACCCCCATGACCCTGTGTCAGAGGAGAGGGGGCTAACTGAGGGAAGCTTCCTGCTTCCCTTGGCTGATCCCGCCCCTCCTCTCCTCTGCCGCCCCGGCTCCCAGGACTGTGCAGGTAGGAGCCGCAGGACCTATAGCACCCCGCCCCGCTCCTCGCTGTCTTCTGTTAGCACCCCTCCTCGCCGACATCCGCTAGCACCAGCCCCCCCTGCTCCTCACCATCAGCTGCTGCACCAGGGCCCTCTTGGCACAAGGTCCGCCACTGGCCACACTTACCATTGGATTCTGCCATACCTTGTTCCAGCGCTACCCTCCTGATGAGTGACATCATGAACACCAATTCACTGACCTTGCAACTAATCAGTGGCCTGCGCTCAGAGCACTAGTGGCATTGAAATATAACTGCTGCAGTAAGATTGGCTCCTTTGCGCTATAATTTTTATTAGATGGTCTATTAAATGTGGTTTATACATTTTTGTATGTGGGTTTTCTTTTTTGGAATTAGAGGCCCGTAGAATATTTTCAAACACATGACATTTTTATGGTATTTGCCACCCACATTCCTCAATTGCAACTGCCTGTATGTCCTTGCAACAGGTGCGTTCAGTACATTCACATTGTGGACATGATGTCAGGTCTAAAACACCCTGGCTGCACCAGCATCAATGTCATCACAGTCTTCCCATAACTCTTCTTAGATAATTTACATAGACAGTATGCAAAGCAATACATCAAGATACTCCTGTTTTATTGGCTGAAATCCTTACATGTAAGATAAAATAAGATAAGATAAGATAAAATAATATAAGATAAACCTTATTGATCCCGGAGGAAATGACAGTATTACAGCAGCAGAACAAAGATCAAGAACATTACACACTTTACAAAATAAGTCTATATGGACAGCAGATGCGGGTAGACTGGTACATGTACCTCATCCATTCCCCCCATACACTTAGAACTTCACTTAGTCTTGGGATGCTTTACACTTATACATTTGTTAAACATCCCCACAGCTATCGGAACAAACGATTTTCTGTATCTTTCCTTTTTACACATTAGGCGGCCGTCACACGCACAGATATCTTTAGCGATATTGTAAGCGATCACGTGCACGCGCAATCGCTTACAATATCGCTCACATCGCTGGTGAGATGTCACACAGACAGACTCACCAGCGATGCGGAGCCGCGATCTCGCTCGTTACTATGGTACACATCGGGTTACTAGGGCCGCGCGTCGCTTAGTTACCCGACGTGTACCATAGTTACCATCTCCCAGCATAGGCTCTGCCGCTGGGAGATGGATCATCATGGTGTCATACACCACGATGAAGGAGATCGTGAAATCGTTCATCGCTAGATCTGAGAACCGGACCTCAGATCAGCGATGTCACGATCAAGCGATTTAACATCGTAAATCGCTTGATTACATGCATCGATTTTAAGCCCGATATCGCTTAAGCGATCAAAAAGGAGATCGCTTAAACAATATCGGGCAAGATATCTGTGCGTGTGACGGCCGACTTTGTTGGATTAGACACTTGCTGAATGTGCCCTTCTGCTTCGCAAACAGTTCAGAGAGCGGGTGTGTATTGTTGCTCATTATAGCCTTGCATTTCTTATTAATTCTATCCTCTAATACCTCCTCGAAAGTCCTAAGTTGTAGACCCACTGCCACACTAGCCTTCTTGATAAGTTTATTCAGCTTATTAGCGTCAGCTGTGCGCACACTACTACCCCAGCATATTATTGCAGCAAAGATTGCACTCGCCACAATAGATTGGTAGAACATTTCAAGCATTTTGTTACACACATTAAACGACCTTAACTTCCTTAGGAAGTAAAGTCTACTCATCCCTTTCTTGCAAACCTTCTCCATATGGCACCTCCAATCAAGCTTGCTGTCCAGGTGAACCCCCAAATATTTGAAATTCTCCACCATCTCCACATCCTGACCATCAATAGTGATAGGTAAGCAATCCTTCATGCACCTTCCATAACTCAACACCAACTCCCTGGTTTTCTTTACGTTGAGTTCTAAATGGTTAGGATGTATAAGGGCTTCACCCACTGAACCACCATTATATCATAGGTTGCTTTCTAGTCCAATTGTACAATTGAACCCACAACAGTAGTACTGTGCTACTATGTTTCTATGATTTTTAAGGACATCATCAAATCTTATAGGCATGAAATGAACAAGTAGCTGTAATATTGCAACATCTATCTTTTTTCATTCTTCAAAAATGACCCTGTTGACAACTTGTCTCTTCAGAATTCCCCATGTGTGTTTTGGATCATTGTCATGTTGGAAAAATGTATGTCTACCAAAGGCACAGAGTGATGTCAGCATCCTGTCTAAAAAATATAGAGTAGTACATCTGTGAATTCAGGATACCATCAATAAAATGTAGCTCCTTGACACCAGCACATAAGGACACTGCCACCATCATGTTTCACTGTAGGCACCATGCAATTTTCTTTGTACTCCTCACCCTTGTGACACCATACAGTTTTGAAGCAATCAGTTTTAAAATCATTTATCTTGGTCTCATGGCTTCAGATTATAGTGTCCTAGTAATCTTTATTTTTTTCAGCATGGGCTCTGTAAAATTGTAGACTAGCTTTATTGTGCATGAGTTTTAAGAAAGGCTTCCTTCGTAGATGACATTCATGCATGCCATTGCTCTACAATGTATGCCATATTGTGTCACGGGAAACACTCACCCCAGATTGACTTTTTACTTCTTCAGCTAGTTACAGTCAACTTGCATGTCAATTCTCTTCAACTCTTCTCATCAGAAGTCGCTCCTAAGGTGTTAATTTTCGTGGTCGGCATAAATATCTCTGTGTCATGTAGCCTTCACCATCCTCGTGTAAAGAAATGATTTTCTTTCTCAAATCTTGTTACATTTCTCTTCCATGTGGAGCCCATTGCTGACAGCATGAAATATGAAGGGGGGGTTCTTTGTTAAGTAACTTATTTTATAGTCACCTGTCTGCTGCTGGATGCCTGATTAATGAATAATTAGATCTTCCTATGGTTGAATTCTTGTTAATTAGAATGTTGTAGTCTAAATAGCGTATATATGTGCTGTGGCCCCTGATTTAGTCCTCATTCAAACATCCATGAGTCACTACATGTTCTGTCACATTTCTGTGTGTTTTTGGGGTTTTGTGTCAGCAGGGTCCTAACCAATTTTAATCCCAGCCTTGGATCAAAATTCTGCAAACACCTAGCAGTCTATGGGTCCAAGAAAATCACTGACAGCACAAGGATGCCATCAGTGTGCTGTCCATGATGAACATTGCAATGTATAGAAGAAGCTTTACAGTTTTTTCTTCACCTGTGAAAAATCACTGGTGAATTACTGATAGTTAAAATTGAAACACTGACGAAACACTGATGAAACTCAGATTCGAAACACTCATGATCAACGGTCTGAATTTTATGTACAAGAAACTTCTGAATGAAGCCTAACACATAGTAACGTAGTAACATAGTATTTAAGGTTGAAGGAAGATCTTAAGTCCATCTAGTTCAACCCATAGCCTAACATGTTGATCCAGAGGAAGGCAAAAAAAAAAACATGTAGCAACACTAAGCTCCACATTGGGGAAAAAATTCCTTCCTGACTCCACATACGGCAATCAGACTAATTCCCTGGATCAACGCCCTATCAAAGAATCTAGTATGTGTAACTGGTAATATTATAGTTTTCAAGAAAGGCATCCAGGCCCTTCTTAAATGTTAGTAGTGAGTCACTCATTACAACATCATGTGGCAGAGAGTTCCATAGTCTCACTGCTCTTACAGTAAAGAATCCACGTCTGTGATAATGATTAAACCTTCTTTCCTCCAGACGTACATTATGCCCCCTTGTCCCTGTCTCAGGCCTAAGAGTAAAAAGATAATTAAAAAGGTCTCTGTGCTGTCCCCTCATATATTTATACATTATCATAAGATCACCCCTAAGCCTTGGTTTTTCCAAGTTAAATAACCCCAAGTTTAATAACCTGTCTTGGTATTGCAAACCCCTCAGTCCTCTAATAACCTTGGTCGCTCTTCTCTGGACCCGCTCTAGTTCAGCTATGTCTTTCTTATACACCGGAGACCAGAATTGTACACAGTATTCTAAATGTGGTCGCACTAGTGACTTGTATAGAGGTAAAATTATGTTCTCCTCATGAGCATCTATGCCTCTTTTAATACATCCCATTATTTTATTAGCCTTTGCAGCAGATTGCCTGACACTGGGCACTAAATGTGATTTTATCATCTACCCATACACCCAGGTCTTTTTCAGTGGTAGTTTTGCCCAGTGTTTTACAATTAAGCACATAATTATACCTTTTATTTCCTCTGCCCCAGTGCATGACCTTACATTTATCCCCATTAAAGCTCATTTGCCATTTATCAGCCCAAGCTGAGAATGAAGAATCAAGATCAAAAGGGATTCTGTTTCTTACAGAACAGATATATACTACAGATAATTGAATGTTAAGTGATCTCCTCTGGGGCAACGCAATAGAATATATAAAGAAATAATCAACTATTGCCTGAATCAGATTTGCGTCTGGGCTAAGTGATTTTCATTTATATTAAGGTTACTATTATAAAAGAACTTGAAATGACTAAGTACTGTATAGCACTCTCATTGTATACAATGTAAGTGTGGTGCCAAGAAAGTTAGGATACGCGCACCCTAGAGTCAATGTTCCCAGAGGCTCTTGGTTGTTTACAGTAATTGTAAACTGCGTCTTAAAACATGGGCGATCGAAGGGCAGACTTGTTATTGACAATGCATTATCCAGATGAAGGAGAATAAAAAGCATAAAAGAACACGCCACTTAACTTGTTCCAGGCAACATTTCAAAAGTTCATATAGTAAGTAGCTGCTCTCAGGCAAGAGAATGGCTCGTACGGCTTTATTTAGACCTTGGAAGCATCACCACAGTTCCTCTGGGAGCTGCCATATCTGTGATGTTGCCTGGAATTACATCATATCCTGGCATAAAAACAGTTCGGCCAATACACATAAGAGAGGGAAACCAAAATGTGAACCCATTTGTGCCCCTGTTTTAATAAATCAATACTATATTCATTTAGGTTTCAATGCAATCTTTCTTCAGGTCATCCCAAAGGTTAAACAGAAATATCTTTTGCAAACTAAATATGTAAAGGAGACAAATTAAGATTGACAGATTGTGACTCGTTTCCTTGGCCACTACAGACGTACTATTGTTCCTATAGTAGAAATGATGAGTATAATCAAAATCTTGACATGTTACCGCTGTTTATTTGGATGATTTAGAAATGTAAAATGACATCATGTGCACATGACATCTTTTAGAGACGGCGCACCTATTGGATTTTTCCAAGCACATCCGCTCCAGGAGTGAACACAGATGATTGCAGCACAGACCCAGCACAACCAAAACAGACTGACAGCTTCCACACAATAGTAACACAGCAGACAAGGACAGTGTGGAGATCGTGACAGGGACATTAACCACTCAGAAGTAGGATGTTCTCTTTCATGCTATTGCAATACCATAACCGTAGTCATAGAGTTTGCTACATCTGTAAAATCATTACTATTTTTTCTGGAACCCTAAACGAAAAAAAAGGAAACTGAGGTTTCTGACATCATTAGTGATCACGTTGAGTGACCTTTATATATTGGTTGAGAGCATATAATTGAGAAGTTAGTAACTTGTTTAAACACAAGATCCACCAGAGCACAAGAAATTCTTTTGGAACTGATAAATGAACAGTCTTCAATACATTAGTTTAGTGGATACCACTCAAGAGTTTTTGGTCAGAAAATTTTACACCTTTATTAATAATTAAAATGCATTACAAATGACACCAATCCTGGCTCAGCCCCAGTGTCTTGGACTGTGGTGAACCCCGACGCCTTTCATGAAGATCGCTGTTTCAAGGGGTGTCCTGATTTAGTCTCATTCAAACATCCATGAGTCACTACATGTTCTGTCACATTCTGTGTTTTTTTGGGGTTTCATGTCAGCAAGGTCCACCGATAGTTATGGGGCAAGACCAATTTTAATCTCAGCCTTGGATCAAAATTCTGCAAACACCTAGTAGTCTATGGGTCCAAGAAAATTACTGACAGCACATGGATACCATCAGTATGCTGTCCATGATGAACATTGCAATGTATAGGAGAAGCTTTTCAAGGTGTCCCTTGAAAAAGTGATCTTCGTGAACGGTGTCGGGGTTCACCACAGTCCAGGACACTGAGGCTGAGCCAGGATTGAATACAGCACAGGCAGCACTATGGGTGAGTCTGAATGTGGAGAGCTTGGTACCTCCAGCAGATTTATATAAGTGTTCACTACCTGATTGTGCTAGTTGTAATATAATGACTCCTGAGTTTATGTCCAGTGATACTATATGAATGTGGTATTATCCTTGGTATCTCCCCATCATTTCATTTTCTATGTATTGGTGTCATTTGTTATGCATTTTAATCATTAATAAAGGTGTAAAATTTTCTGAACAAAAAGAAATTGAGAAGTTAGTTTAATATGTCATACTATTATGTTGCTTTATAAGCAGGGGGCAGTAACCCCATGGATATTGGGGTTCCATTGCTACTACAACTTTTGTATATACAATATATTAAAATAAAGTTACACTTTAATAATAAGCAAAATAAAAATGAAAAGAAGACATACAAATGATAAGGAAAAGAGCAAACAAGGTTAAAAATTGATCAAGCTATTTGCAAAACAACAGGTATAAGACTAGAAGTAGGTTATTCAATGCTCCTGTAACTTGCTTTTCTCTGAACTTACTGATTTCTGAGTTCTTGCACTTTTATGTCCACAGGTTTTTACTGGTATATTTACAGCTGAAATGGTCTTCAAAATTATTGCCTTAGACCCTTACTACTATTTCCAGCAGGGATGGAATATTTTCGATAGCATTATTGTAACCCTGAGTTTAATGGAATTCTGTTTGTCCAGTCTCTCCAGTATGGGAAATCTGTCAGTTCTACGTTCTTTCCGACTGGTAAGTTGTACACTGGTTCCAGTCTAATGTGATTTTCCAAAACTTACTTTGCCTGTAGTATTGTAAAACTATAACTTATTTATTTTGTTTCAGCTTCGGGTTTTTAAATTGGCAAAGTCTTGGCCGACATTGAACACTCTCATCAAAATCATTGGCAATTCAGTTGGGGCTCTTGGGAACTTAACCCTAGTTTTGGCCATCATCGTCTTTATTTTTGCTGTTGTTGGAGTCCAGTTGTTTGGACGGAACTATATTGATTGTGTATGTAAGATCAGCGATGATTGCGAGCTACCCCGCTGGCACATGAATGACTTTTTTCACTCGTTCCTGATCGTCTTTCGGGTTTTGTGTGGAGAATGGATTGAGACCATGTGGGATTGCATGGAAGTTAGCGGCCAACCTTTGTGCATCCTTGTCTTCATGCTTGTAATGGTTATAGGAAACTTAGTGGTAAGTAACAATATTTTTCCAAAATCATTAATCAGATAATTGTCATGTTCTGTGTACATTTCTTAGGCTTTGTTCACTTGTATTCATATTTCCCAATGGAGCATCCAATTGAGTTTTCAGAACTTTTTATGGCAAGAGGGGGTAATGTTTTTGCCTTCAATATGACAGAAACCGAAACTTGACAGACCCCATCATAAGACAATGAAGTCTGTTTGTCATCTGAAACAATCAACAAAATCTGTCACAGCATCATGGCATCCATAAAAGAAGCAATGATATGGATAGATGATGTATGATAGCTGGAGGTCTAATCAATCTAATCCCCACTCATCAGGTTGCTGTGTAAATGTAATGCTAGTACACATGTACCCTACCACTCATACAGATCCATAGGATTGACTGAAATGGTGGTTGCGCATGCAGAGTAGCATTTTTATAATTCTTGGGATTCTTATAATGATAATTATAATAATAATCTTTATTTATATAGCGCCAACATATTCCGCAGCCCTTTACAATTTAGAGGTTCATATTCAACACTCATAAGAAACAGTTATCAGAAAATACAATACAATAAAAAAACAATACAATACAAAATACAACACAAAGAAATAATACAATAATTAAAGCAAAATAATGACAGCCCTGCTCAGAAGAACTTACAATCTAAAAATTTGAGGTGGGAGTGACACAAAGTACAGGTGCTTATTTACTATGATGGTATAGTCAACTTGAGGAGATGGGGAACAGATAGGAACAGTGTAAATGGCCACCAACCATTATTTGTAATGCATTTGAGACTGGTGGGGGGAATAGGCTATGTCTAATTGATTTTGACTAGGGATCATTATATTCCGCCCTAAAAAAGATGTGTTTTTCAGGGATCGCCTGAAACTATGTAAGTTGGGGAATACACCTAATTTCTTGGGCTAGAGCATTCCAGAGAATTAGTGCAGCTCGGGAGATGTCTTGGAGCGGGAGTGGGAGGTTCGGATTAATGCAAAAGTGAGTCTAAAGTCACTTTTAGAGTGAAGAAAACGGGTGGGGTGATAGACAGAGATGAGGGTGGAGGGGTAGGGTGGTGCTACACTGTGAAGAGCTTTGTGGGTGAGAACACGCAGTTTGAATTGGATCTTATAGTGTGTAGGCAGCCAGTGCAATGACTGGCATAGAGCAGAAGCGTCTGAGTAACGATTAGCTAGATAGGTGATTCTGACTGCTGCATCAAGGATGGACTGGAGAAGGGAGAGTCTAGTGCAGGGGAGGCCAATTAAAAGAGAATTACAATAGGCAAGGCGGGAGTGAGTCAGGGCCACAGTGAGGGTTTTTTATGGTTTCCAAGGTGAACAAGGGGCGAATTTAGAGTTGTTCTTCAGATGCAAGCGGCAAGAGCGGGCGAGAGATTGTATATATGTGGTGAAGGATAGTATCAGAGTCAAACATAACACCCAGGCAGCGAGACAGCATAGTATGGGCATCATTGATCCCTGGGCAGTTGATGAGATGTGCTCCAGGATAATGGGTGTGGAGGCAGTGTATGCGCAGATTGAGATATTGGAGACCCGAGATCTCAGTCTTTGCTTGCGCCGCTTCTAACGTGATGGACTTAAGGAAAATGATTGCAGAGATCAATGGCACCTGTATCATGCCACCACGAAACCACCTCCTCCCAGCCTGGGTCCACAGCATGCCATGCTGCCAACAACTCCCTTCAGCTGCCACTCTGCCTCCTGTGACCCTACTCCACTGCGCCTCCTGATGCGCTATTCCAGTTTATAAAATGCACCCCCATTTTCCCTCCAATTTTTGAAAAAAAAAAGTGCATCTTATAATTGAAAAACATGGGATATAAGTTTAATATATTCATGTGTACTACTGATTAGGAAAAAAAAAAGCTAAAATATCAATTACAACCATAGCACATTTTGCACCATTTCTGACATATTATGTAAATTAGATTACATGTGTTTTTGTATGCAGTTATTTTTCTTACATTTTTGTCGTGTTATCTTGCTTTTTGATGCTGCGGTTATTGTGTCTTTTTAGTATGTGATATTTTAAATAAAGATGCATTGTTTTTGTTACTTTCTGTATTTGGCTTTTACAAAACTTTATTGATATACTGTGTGTGCATTACATGCATTTTTTATGCAGTTCTGCATCTAATGCAAGTCTATGGGGAAAATTTGCACATAAAAATCAGTGTACTCGCAAGAGAAATTGACAGCTGCGGATCTGAAACACACACTGCAGGTCAATTTACGTTAAGTAAAAAAGAAGCAGCGTGGCCAAGAGAATTCTGTAATTCTTTCCACATTGCTAGAACTAAAATGATGTAAGTTTGACACAGCAAAAATGGAAAGCATTAAAAACTCATTAAAACTCTTCATCATCACACAACCCCAGGGGTCATAATAAATGTGGTATGTAATCTGAAGGCTGTGAACCCATGATGAGTTTTTATTGAGTTTTTGATGCTGTGCATTTTCGCTGCATCAAAATCGCAGCATCGTTTTGCGGCTTCAAAAACACATTGCTTAAAGTTCTGGCAGAGTGAATGGGATTAATAGAAATCTCATGAACACAGTGCTTCTTTTTTATTTCCAGCGTAATTGACCGCAATGCATGTTTCATATTAGCACATATCAATTTTTCTTGTGGGTACACTGAGTTATATGTGTATATTTTTCTCATAGACTTCCATTAGATGTGGAACATCCGAATGTAAAAATGTATTTCATTTTTAGTGCATTTCTGCTACACAAAGCAGGAAAAACACTGTTATTAGCACATAAATGTATTACATAGGCAGATTATATGAGGACAATCTGGGCTACGCCCAATTTGGGCAAGTGGTTTCCTGGACCTATGCTGCTGGTAATACAGAACAGCATCGCAGTTACTGGGGAAGTACTATCTCCGCGCCATGATGTCATCAGCATTTACACATCAGCAGCAAGAACACGTGGAGCCTGGGGATCAGAGCAGAGTGCTAGGGGATCGAGTGTGAGGTTTGTATGTGTTTTTTTATTTTTTTTTATATATATGTCTATGGGATGTGTGCCAGTATATATACAGTGGGTACGGAAAGTATTCAGACCCCTTTAAATTTTCACTCTTTGTTTCATTGCAGCCATTTGGTAAATTCAAAAAAGTTAATTTTTTCTCATGTACACTCTGCACCCCATCTTGACTGAAAAAACAGAAATGTAGAATTTTTTGCAAATGTATTATAAAAAAAAACCTGAAATGTAACATGGTCATAAGTATTCAGACCTATTGCTCAGACACTAATATTTAACTCACATGCTGTCCATTTCCTTGTGATTCTCCTTGAGATGGTTCTACTCCTTCATTGGAGTCTAGCTGTGTTTAATTAAACTGATAGGACTTGATTTGGAAAGGCACACAACTATCTACAGTTAGGGCCAGAAATATTTGGACAGTGACACAAGTTTTGTTATTTTAGCTGTTTACAAAAACATGTTCAGAAATACAATTATATATATAATATGGGCTGAAAGTGCACACTCCCAGCTGCAATATGAGAGTTTCCACATCCAAATCAGAGAAAGGGTTTAGGAATTATAGCTCTGCAATGCATAGCCTCCTCTTTTTCAAGGGACCAAAAGTAATTGGACAATGGACTCTAAGGGCTGCAATTAACTCTGAAGGTGTCTCCCTCGTTAACCTGTAATCAATGAAGTAGTTAAAAGGTCATTGGTGGATTCCAGGTGTGTGGTTTTGCATTTGGAAGCTGTTGCTGTGACCAGACAACATGCGGTCAAAGGAACTCTCAATTGAGGTGAAGCAGAACATCCTGAGGCTGAAAAAAAAGAAAAAATCCATCAGAGCGATAGCAGACATGCTTGGAGTAGCAAATTCAACAGTTGGGTACATTCTGAGAAAAAAGGAATTGACTGGTGAGCTTGGGAACTCTAATAGGCCTGGGCGTCCACGGATGACAACAGTGGTGGATGATCGCCGCATACTTTATTTGGTGAAGAAGAACCCGTTCACAACATCAACTGAAGTCCAGAACACTCTCAGTGAAGTAGGTGTATCTGTCTCTAAGTCAACAGTAAAGAGAAGACTCCATGACAGTAAATACAAAGGGTTCACATCTAGATGCAAACCATTCATCAATTCCAAAAATAAACAGGCCAGAGTTAAATTTGCTGAAAAACACCTCAAGAAGCCAGCTCAGTTCTGGAAAAGTATTCTATGGACAGATGAGACAAAGATCAACCTGTACCAGAATGATGGGAAGAAAAAAGTTTGGAGAAGAAAGGGAACGGCACATGATCCAAGGCACACCACATCCTCTGTGAAACATGGTGGAGGCAACGTGATGGCATGGGCATGCATGGCTTTCAATGGCACTGGGTCACTTGTGTTTATTGATGACATAACAGCAGACAAGAGTAGCCGGATGAATTCTGAAGTGTACCGGGATATACTTTCAGCCCAGATTCAGCCAAATGCTGCAAAGTTGATTGGACGGCGCTTCATAGTACAGATGGACAATGACCCCCAGCATACAGCCAAAGCTACCCAGAAGTTCATGAGTGCAAAAAAGTGGAACATTCTGCAATGGCCAAGTCAATCACCAGATCTTAACCCAATTGAGCATGCATTTCACTTGCTCAAATCCAGACTTAAGACGGAAAGACCCACAAACAAGCAAGACCTAAAGGCTGCGGCTGTAAAGGCCTGGCAAAGCATTAAGAAGGAGGAAACCCAGCGTTTGGTGATGTCCATGGGTTCCAGACTTAAGGCAGTGATTGCCTCTAAAGGATTCGCAACAAAATATTGAAAATAAAAATATTTTGTTTGGGTTATGTTTATTTGTCCAATTACTTTTGACCTCCTAAATATGTGGAGTGTTTGTAAAGAAATGTGTACAATTCCTACATTTTCTATCAGATATTTTTGTTCAACCCTCAAATTAAACGTTACAATCTGCACTTGAATTCTGTTGTAGAGGTTTCATTTCAAATCCAATGTGGTGGCATGCAGAGCCCAACTCGCGAAAATTGTGTCACTGTCCAAATATTTCTGGCCCTAACTGTATATACAACCTCACAGCTCACAGTGCATGTCAGATGAAATGAGAATCATGAGCTCAAAGCAACTGCCCAAGGAGCTTAGACAGAATTGTGGCAAGGCACAGATCTGGCCAAAGTTACAAAATAATTTCTGCAGTACTCAAGGTTCCCAAGATCACAGTGGCCTTCATAATTCTTAAAGGAAGAAGTTTGGGACCACCAGAAGTCTTTCTAGACCTGGCCATCCAGCCAAACTGAGCAATCGTGGGAGAAGAACCTTGGTGAGAGAGGTAAAGAAGAACCCCAAGATTACTGTGGCTGAGCTCCAGAGATGCTGCAGGGAGATGGGAGAAAGTTCCACAAAGTCAACTGTCACTGCTGCCCTCCACCAGTCGGGCCTTTATGGCAGAGTGGCCTGATGGAAGCCCCTTCTCAGTGCAAGACAAATAAAAGTTTGCATAGAGTTTGCAAAAAAAACACATGAAGGACTCCCACACTATGAGAGAAAAGATTTTCTGGTCTGATGAGATGAAGATAGAACTTTTTGGTGATAATTGTAAGTGGTATGTGTGGAGAAAACCAGGCACTGCTCATGATCTGCCCAATACAATCCCAACAGTGAAACATGGTGGTGGCAGCATCATGCTATGGGAGTGTTTTTCAGCTGCAGGGACAGGACGACTGGTTGCAATTGAAGGAAACATGAATGCGGCCAAGTACAGAGATATCCTGGATGAAAACCTCTTCCAAAGTGCTCTGGACCTCAGACTTGGCTGAAGGTTCACCTTCCAACAAGACCATGACCCTAAGCACAAAGCTAAAATAACAATAGAGAGGTTTCAGAACAACTCTGTGACCATATTTGACTGGCCCAGCCAGAGCCCTGACCTAAACCCTAATGAGCATCTCTGGAGAGACCTGAAAATGGCTGTCCACCAATGTTCACCATCCAACCTGACGGAACTGGAGAGGATCTGCAAGGAAGAATGGAAGAGGATCCCCAAATCCAATGTGAAAAACTTGTTGCGTCATTTCCAAGAAGACTCATGGTTGTACTAGCTGAAAAGGTGCAAATACTTAAGACTGAGCAAAGGGTCTGAATATTTATGACCATGTGATATTTCAGTTCTTCTTTTTTAATAAATTTGCAAAAATTTCTACATTTCTGTTTTTTTTCAGTCAAGATGGAGCAGAGTGTACATTAATGAGAAAAAAATGAACTTTTTTTAATTTACCAAATGGCTGCAATGAAACAAAGAGTGAAAAATTTAAAGGGGTCTGAACACTTTCTGTACCCACTGTATGTATATGTATGTACATGTACATATACTGTACATATATATGTATATATACATACATATAAGTGGAGGTTCATGCTGTATATAGGGAGTTATGTGGGGGCCCATTCTGTAGCAATATTAATATTGATCAAAATTAATTTAAGGTCTCCATGACAGTCAAGGTCTCATGTGGCCCTACAGGAAAATAAAATTCATGTCCCACCCCTACAATGTCATTTATAGTGATATACATATGGGGAAAAACATTTTCTGTGTCGCTGTCTTTCTCATTTTGCATCTGCAGATGTGCACCAACGCAACTGTATGTTAATCACGTGACCTGGATCAGGTGACATGTCACATGATACATCAGGACTGGGTGAGCCCACACCTTCTAAACTGTCCAAGGCCCTGACCACTCTTAATCCACCCCTGGATATACTGATAATGTTTTGTCAAAGCCAAGTACCAGGAAGTATCAGAACCAAAGTAGCTTTATTTAAAGCATGACACGGCAGCAAGAGACAAAAATGCAAAGTCAAAAGCGCAATAAAAACACATGTAAAAGATATGCACACAAAATACATGTAATAAACAAATGTAACCTAATTGATATAATGATATAATATTTGAGATGGATGAAATCTCAACTGCCCATCACAGATGATCAATACATCACATTTTTTATATATTCTTACTTTATTTTGTGACTTACGTCTCTCTTCTTCAATGTTCTGCTGGCTGAAGACAAATTCTAGCATAACTGCAGATCAACAACTACAAGCAGTGCTGGGTCAATGTTGAAGTGTCTAACTCATAATTAAGTAAATTATCTTTACAAAATGAAATGTGCTATAAAAATCATTTATCTGAGGGAACTAATGGAAATGAAAAGTGGTGAGTTGTAGAAAAGGTCACTTACTCTGGAAAATAAGACATAAAGATTACATTAATCTGTACTTTAGCATTCAATCTTCAATGTACTTTTATTATCAATCTATTATACTGAGCGCGTTGTCGTAGATGCAGTTTCAATTTTATTGCTATTTTCATGTGAATTTGGAAAAGATTGAGATACTTTTGTATAGACATTATTTTCAGTCTTCTACCTGTTTATATACTGTCTATAAAATATATACTGTAAGTTTAAGGCCCCATGTATTCAGCAGTGCCTGGGCTTAGGGGCTACATGAAGGCACGCAGAGTCCCACCACTAGACACATTATTGTTGTTGTGCTGCCCCCTTATATCCGTTAATCAGATGCCATGCTTTTGTAGCGGTGGAAGACACCACCACTGTGCAAATTTCAATTATGATTCATAAGACGAGGTTGCAGAAAATAAGGGAAAAGTTAAAAAATATATGTAGATGCAGGTTAACGGGAAGTATAATGTGGCAATTAATCAAGACTACAGCTTCTAGCTGGGCCGCTCAAAATACACAGCACCCCCAGCTATTACAAGCAGTTATACACCAGATAGCTTTACAAGCAGAATATAATCACAGCTACACTATACATACAACCTTACCGGCCTCTATTACTAGCTCACATGGCTACCTTGCTCTGGCTACTGGGGCCTATGCTACACCATAATGTGTGCGCACACAGTATAAGACTCACGATAATGCTGAGGGGAAACCGGTGCACTCCCGAGTGCTCAATCCTTTCAGGGCAAGGGTCGCTGTTCTTCCTCTTTCTGTTGGGTCCTCCTGATCAAGCTCTCATCCTGTTCGGAATTGCCGACAACAGGAGTTTATCTGTACAGTACTTGCTTGGTGGCTGCCAGGGCCCTCTCACAGTCTAAGGCTACTTTCACATCATTCGCCCTTTTTCACCATTCGCAACAGTGTTACTGCATCTGCTGAGTAACGGATCACTTGCGGCAAGACTGCGTTCAACCCAATTCATTCCCTATGGAATCTGCAGTCATGTGCAACACTTGCGGTTTGCCGAATCCGGCACTTGCAGCAAGTAAAAAAAAACCCTGCTCCCGATTTTCCATTGCCAAAAGTGCCGGATTTGACTGCAAATTCTATAGGGAATGAATTGGGTTGAAAGCAGTCTTGCCACAAGTTATCCATTACACGGCAGATGCTGGATCTGTCGCGAATGGCGAAAGTCACGTATGTGAAAGCAGCGTAAGGCTAGGGTCACACATAAGCCCTTGGTCCGTTTTTGGCTTCATTTTTGGCATTTTTTTTTTCTAAGTCCAAAAACTGATAGAAAAACGGATTGGATGTAATAACACCCTGTCCATTTTTTTCTGCACTTAAAAACATTGCTATGTCCGTTTTTGAACCAAAAACATTGCTAGCAACGTTTTTGGGGTCCGTTTTTTTAAAAAAAACAATTTTTTTAACATGGGCCCTATGGAAAAACGGATCCTTTGGCCTAAAAAAATTATTTTTTGAGAATTTCGGTCAAAAAATGAGTCCAAAAAACGTTCAGGGGTGTAGGAGGCTCAAAAGGCACCCCAAAAAAAACGATTGGTCATGGAAATCACTTCCAAAAACGGATTTCTATGTGTGACCCCAGCATAACTCGCAGTCTCTCTCAGTCGGCACCAAGTTTCTTCCAAAACTATTCTTCACGGACACTTCTCTGACAGTGTCTACACTCTCTGCCTCAGCTCTTCTCCCGCTCTTTTGCTGTTCCCGCACTTTTTAAGCCTGAGTAGGTCCAACTGAACAGTCCAGAGGGGGGAAGGTGCCGACTCTGCCAGCTAGTCCACAACACGCAGCATGCAGGGGAGCACTATCTCTTAAAGTCATAGCGTGCCCAAACCATTCATAGGGGCGACAGTGTAAACCTACAGACTTCATGCAAAGTTTTACAACCATGGGAGTTTTTGGGCCTCATGAATTGCAGATGCTTAGCTGTGACGGCTTCCTGTGTACCCTCTCTATCTATGGAATAGCTTATGGGCATCTGAGCATACCATGGTAACATATAGGAATAAGAATCTAATCTACTATTGAATACTCTGCACAGTCCAAAACATTCCAAAGACAACGTTCTTGCTTACATTCCCTACACCTCACTGGAAAAGGCAGTTGCTACAGCAACGCGGCTGAAATTGTTTGCTTATTTTTATACATGGTTTGCAGGGCATGTCATCTAAATTCAGGTTTTCCACCTGTAGATATGTAATAGCAAAATAAGCTATTGTTGCAATCATAAACATTCTGCATTAACCTGTATCTAGTCAGGATAATTAGAAAGCAGACAGTGATGTCACCTACTAATTATCCCAAGACTATGTCTAAGTGAAACAGGATGTGAGACTATTATGGATATGTTCAAATTATCCTTTTGACTTTTTTTTTTTAATTGAAACATGACGGGTGTCACAGATCCATTTACAGATGTGTCCAAATGAATCCCAATGGATTGCAATTGGACTTTAGCTGTTCTGATATTTTTGACAGGAAAAATATCGTTACATAATCAGTTATTCTTGCAGTTAAGCAGCCCCAGACACTTATGTCAACATGTCAATCACTTAAAGGAGTCTTAAGGTGTTAACAGATATTAGCATCTACTATATTAGCATGATAAGTGATAACTTCCAGATCAGGCCTCCAGCAATTGCAAGAGTTAAGGACTTTTGTCCTCTGATTTAATGTAGTGACAGCTGAATATGTGCTCCTAGAAAATTTATCAAGGGGGTTCAAGCTCTGGTGCATCTTTCCTGTCACCTCAAGAAACACTATATACATGCAGATTTATCATTAAATTGAGGGTACATAGCATTTAAACTCTGTATACCTATCTTACCAAAAGTGCAGCTTCAGGGAGAAAATGTAATTTATTCTCCCTGTGGCGCTCACTTACAATCTTTAGGAAAGTGCAGGGAGCATTTCCAGTCCCTGGTTACCATATAGTGAAAAACATCTCATAATGCACTCTTCCACTCTACTGACCATTGAAGCCTCTCACAAGCCTCTGACTTTTGAGCAGAGCTAGAGATTGCTTTAAGAGCAGGCAAAGATTTCCAGAGGAACCTGAAATGTAAGGAGGGTATGCTACTGTTTTTTTTTATTTTTTTTATTTTAAGTGTATCTATTTCTGAATTTTGTTTTCTATATCAGACAACCCCTTCAAACGGTTGTACTGATCATAAAAAACATATCTACTAAAGATGGCCGAGCCTTTTCAGGGCTGGACTTTGAGGGAATTGCATCTTCTAAGTGCTGGAGCAGGGATTGCTGTGCTCCGGTACGCTGGGTGGTTCGGCCAGTGTGAGCCACTGGGAGTATGTGATCGGTTCCTACTAGGGTTAAATCCTGAGTTATCGTCCGTAGTGTGGTTGGAAAATAAAAAAAGTTAAAAACCTCTGCCCTCCCGCCCCCGGGAAGACTTTTGCTTATGGCTGGCTGTATGGAGAACCAAATGGCCAATCACTGACTTCAGAGAACATACAGTGTCCTGAACAGGTAGCACCTGAACCCGAATATCCGGATGTTTGCTCATCTTTAATGTTTACCACAATCATACATCATGCGTTGCAGTGAATAGGGTTGTGTCGCAACATCATGTATACCGTGTGGACGGATGTAGTGCAATTATTTTAAAATAAAAAGCTGCCTTGTGTTTGTAATCTTGGAAACCCTATTAAAGTGATCTGCTCTGCATCTCTTCTACTAAAAAGTAAATATGCTTTCCTGTTCATTTCACAAATGTTGTGAATGGTTTGACAAAAAAATGTTATGATCTTTACATTTCATTTTATTTCGACACTATAATTCATTTTCAATTGAAAAACTAATGGGACCAATGGATGTCTTGCAATAATGAAAAAAAATAATAGCACAATGGAAAACCTACAGAAGTGCCAATAACAGGTGTTAAACATACTGCACATGAAAAGAGAACTAGGCTTACCGCTTGGGCATCCTATTTTATCAAAGACTTTTCTTCAGATTAACTCCACTTGGCAGCTGGTAAATACAGATGGTCCCACTGTACTCAAAAAGCCAGAGATCAATTTAAGTATTTATTTCTTCCTGCAAAACAATCTCCCATTGACAAGCCTGTTGGACACTCTAATGTATAACCACAGCATGCCAATGGCTTACGCGGCAGTAAAAGGCTTCCCCCGCTACCTTGCATATGCTTATATTGACGCGACTAATGCCTCCTTTCTTTCCTGGGCTTTGTATTTACTCTCTTATTAAAAATGGTAGTTGAAACAAAGCAGAATAATTGCTTTACATGTGGAGCAAAAATTAATTTGCAGTTAATAAAATTCAGATTTTTTTTTACCCCACCAGGTGTATTGGACGTCAGCCCGGTATTTGTAATGGGGTTTGGAGTTTTCTATAGCTGTTTTGCATTTAAAATCGTTGGCCATGTTGAAAGAAACTTAGTGTAGCAGTTGTTTTAATTTTTATTTCATAAATCAATAGTACACATGAAAATAAGCAGCTTTTTAATATATCTTATCAGACAAATTTGCTTCTTTCTCTGCCAGAATTGATCAGGCATTATCAAAATGCTCAATGAGATAAAATCTGTATTCAGTGAAGACTTTCCCATTACTGAGATAGGAGATGGCAGATGTTACTGATGAGATTCTAGAATGGATTGAGGGGCTATAGGCAGGGGGTGGAGTTAGATGCAGTGCTCCACCCATCCTCCCTCTTCTATCTACATAGAATCTCATCAGCACCAACTGCCATCTCCTATCTCAGTAATGGGAAAGTCTTCACTGAATGCAGATTTTATCTCATTGAGACTATTGATAATGACTGATCAATTCTGGCATAGAAAGAAGCCAGTTTGTCTGATAAGATATTTTACAGAGTTGCTTATTCCATACTGTACTATTGATTTATGAAATAAAAATTATAATGACGGTTATGCTTTATTCCTACCATTGTTGGACTCCCTTTTTTTATGGTGTCTGATGTAGGTTAAAAATGACCTGGCTATTGAGATGGTCAAATATTTTGGAATTTGAGATCTCCAGGTTGGGGAATATTATCCACCAAATTATTGATGAATGAATCTGCATCAAATTGCTTAAGCATTTTCACAGCAGAACATTGCCCAGAGAATGAGAAGGACTCGGCTGTCTTGCTTTCTCCGCCTAATGCATCTTATGACACAACCTCACCTGGCTGTCCATGTGACAGCATATGAATAACCAATACCATCATTAATTATAATAATAATATTTATTCATTTATATAGCGCTATTAATTCCATAACACTTTACATACATCAGTAATGCTGTCCCCATTGAGTCTCACAATCTAAACATCCTATCAGTATGTCTTTGCAATGTGGGAGGAAACCAGAGTGCTTGGAGGAAACACATGCAAACACAGGGAGAACATACCAACTCCTTGCAGATGCTGTCCTTGGTGGGAATTGAACCCAGGACCTCAGCACTGCACATTAAATGATCTACACAGAAACACTCACAATCCACGAACACATTATCCCTTTAATAGATCAGTATCAGATCTTTGGGGCATGGACATCAGCCACAAACACAAAACGTGAACATCTGCGTAATGTGCTACATTATTACTGTGTTAGGGCCCTTTTACATCAGCGTTTTTTGAAATTCGCGGCAGATGCGGTGAAAAAACCACATCTGCCGCGATTCCCGCATACTGGCTGCACTTGCGGCGCGGTTGCGGCAAACGCCATGCAAAGTATAGGCGTACTTGCGGCAGGTGCGGCAAGTGCGGTTTTGCACTTGCGGCAGGTGCGGCCGCGAAAAAAGCCGCTAAGTTACAAAGTCCAATACTTGGCAAAAAACATTGTATAATGTGTTTTATTTCAGGCAAAGAATTCAAAGACACGTTAATTAAGATTGTGAAGAGTCCCTTCAATAGGCACCTAGGTAGTGGGTGGTCTGGAGCCCCCTCCTCCTTCTACAAAAGAATTGTAGCAGATGCTTTCTGAGGAGCCAGGATATCTTCAAATGGAGGAAACAGAAGTTATAAAGACCTTTCGACTGTAATTAAATGGTTTCCTTGAATTTCATGTCATCCATTTTAATTATTGTACTGTTTACGTACAGAACTAATTGAAGTCAAATTGGTTGTCTGACTATATAGATGCCCTGCTCATGTCATAGTCCGCAGTCAGCCGCGTTTTTTTTCGCGGCCGCACCTGCCGCAAGTGCAAAACCGCACCTGCCGCAAGTACGCCTATACTTTGCATGGCGTTTACCGCAACCGCGCCGCAAGTGCAGCCGGTATGCGGTAATCGCGGCAGATGCGGTTTTTTCACCGCATCTGCCGCGAATTTCAAAAGACGCTGATGTGAAAGGGCCCTAAGACCAATATGAGATTGGTAGAGGTCCGATTCCGACCATGTATGGAGCAGAACCTCACATCTTGATATATTGTCTACTTATCACTTCAGGGTACTGTTCCTTATATCTCATTGACTTGAATGGAAGATAAGGTGCAGTACCTGAGAGCAGCCAATGTATAGAACATATGTTATTTACCGAACATCTGATTGTTAATAGCACTGAACCATCAACTATATGAAATTGATGGACTATGACATGAGCAGGGCATCTATATAGTCAGACAACCAATTTGACTTCAATTAGTTCTGTACGTAAACAGTACAATAATTAAAATGGATGACATGAAATTCAAGGAAACCATTTAATTACAGTCGAAAGGTCTTTATAACTTCTGTTTCCTCCATTTGAAGATATCCTGGCTCCTCAGAAAGCATCTGCTACAATTCTTTTGTAGAAGGAGGAGGGGGCTCCAGACCACCCACTACCTAGGTCCCTGTTGAAGGGACTCTTCACAATCTTAATTAACATGTCTTTGAATTCTTTGCCTGAAATAAAACACATTATACAATAATTTTTGCCAAGTATTGGACTTTGTAACTTAGCATTTAATTTTCATAAGAATCTCATAATACAAAGGCTGCTTTCTCGAGTGAGTTATATCATATTTGTATTTGTACATAGCTGGAATCAACTTTATGCCGCCTACTCTGTGTGGTTAAGGATTATTTTTTATTGAATTGACATTTGTGGATCTAGCTGTGTCTTAAAAATAAAGAACTTTAATATAGTGAACTAACTTAGCAGTACATTGTGCACTAATTTTCTAAGATCTGGATTAAAATATGTTTACCCCCATAATACCAGGCATATATCGGAACCTAACAGTGGTGTAAGAGATTGCCAAAAATGTCAGTTTATTTCCCCATAAATACTCTCTTCTAGATTCATTGTGTTGTTTTTTGCAACTCAGACTTATTTAGTAAGACTCCCTTTATCCTAGTACATGAGAGTCCAAAAGGTCAGACTCGTGTCTCACCGATGGTGCTATTATGAAATATTCTAAGGCTGTGCAAGAAGACAGCAAAAACCACAACTTACTAGGCAGCACAATATTGTGTACGAAAAATGGAGCATGCCATTATTAAATTTGCTTCTATTAGGTCAACCTCTTCTTGTCGATGCTTGCCAAAATTGTCAAGGTGGGTGTAAAAGTGCATAGAACACGTAATCAATTTTCCATATGCCATGTTCTCAAATTATTTGGAGAATTTTGCCGAATAAATCTTACCCAATTTTTTACTTTTTGGATTTTGATGAATGAATTTTTCACTATAATGACTAATCCAGAGTTTAGCTCTCACCTTTTTGTAGTTTCCTTCATTCCATCCAGTTCTATCATTTGTATTCCATATTGGGGAAATGTCACAAACACTTGTGAAACTCTGCACATTCATTCTTATGGAACGTTAACGTTTCTGTTTTTATGAGAACTTTTTGAGCAATTTCTTTTCTCCTCAAGAGGCATGTCACTAATTTGGATCAGCTTTGGCTGTAATCCACTCTGAAAAAGGTATAGTCCGATTGAAAACCTGCAAAAAAAGTGTTGTTGTCCGCAGTGGCGTCACTTGTGAGCTCCAATGCAAAATCTTCAATAAGGCCTCCAAATCTCACAAGTCTTTAATAGTAATAGTCTTTTCATATGAGGCTATTGAAACTATTGGCTCCCCTAATCTCCAAGATCCAGGGTTGATTGCAACCCCCTCACCTGTTATGGTTACGCTCCTGGTCTCCAGTTATTGGCAGAAGGCAACTGGTTCCACGACAATTTTTCAGAAAATTTGCAGCAAGCTTCATCCTGTGCGTTGCAAAGTCTGAAATAAATGTGACCTGCAGGTCCATTTCTGGTTGGGTTGGCATGGATTTTTACATAGCATGTGGATCCAACACGGATAAAGCTCATTAGTTTTCCAGACACTTTACTTTGTTGAAGATTTTTAGCAAGGAAAATGACTATGGGAAATCTTTAGCGTATCTGCCCTTTGTGAACAAAGCCTCAATGCCAAAATATTGAGCTATGTTTGTGTTTTTACACATGGCTGCCTATACAGCCTGGAGTCTTTTTGATACCAATTTCCCATATGAAACGTACATTTTTGTCAACCTGATATCGTTGGTTCTGTAAGTGCACCTCTAGTATCAGCAGTAGGAATCCCATGGCTCCCATCATTTTGCTCCTAACTAGAACCTGCCTAAAGCATGTCATATTTCAATAGAGTGCCTGTTAGAGTTTACCTGCCAAGCATAATACTTCAGTAAAGTATAGCAGGGATGGGCAATTAATTTTCAGGAATCCTGGTGGATATTCTGATAAAGAATTGGGGAAACATTTTGAAATGCATTAAATAAACCTCCTTTAATTTTCAAGACATCAGTTTGGACTTTTATTCTTGCACAGCAGCACATGTTTTTTCCACTACTTTGATCCTATATACAGTATGAGCCCCCACATTGCCTTTTATGTACAATATAAGCCCCACATAGCTTCCTATATACAATATGATCCAGCACATAGCCTACTATATACATTATTAGCCTCCTATTTTACAGTATGAGCCCCATATAACCTCCTATATACATTATGTGGAGGCTCCTATATACATCAGGCCCCAAGTCTGCACACATTATGAGCCCCCACATAGCCTGCCTCCTACATTATGAACCCCACATAGCTTCCTATAGGAAGCAACAAGTAGTGAGTCGCTTGAATGCGTTAAGAATTCGAACTAGTCCAAAGAGGTAGGGACTAGGTAGCCAGGTTAGAGACGACTTCCTGGTAGTGAGTCAGATAGCGCCCAGCATGCAGTAGTGGTGGACCTAAAGTCTGAATAGTGACCAGGGCCACAAGATGTGACTTGACTTGAGAGGAGAATGAAATAGTAGATAGCGTGATCCAGAATATCGAGAGTGGCTGTTCAGTGAAACACTGTTTTCAAATAAACTGGTGGTCTCCTCACTGAGTTGTACAACATCTTGTCCAGGCTAACCGAAGCCAACTCCACACACCCAGCCAAACTCTTATCTTCATTTCAATGTTGTGGGGTGTAATAGAGACCACTTTGACCATGGCTACTGCCCTGCGTTCACAACCTAGTTCCAAAAACACAGAATAAAGAGCATTTAAAAATAATCATATTTATCAAGAATGTACCAATGAAACTTTAATTCAACATGCAAATAAAATATAAGCCCTCACACAGCTTTATTGGAAAAAAATAAAAAGGTATATCTTTCAGAAAATGACAACAGAAGAATAATGATTTTTTTACAAAACTTGTCTTTCTTGTGCAAAATTAGTAAAAAACAAAACAGTATACAAGTGTGCATTACTGTAATAAATACCTATTTTTCGGACTATAAGAAGCACCGGACTATAGGATACACCCAGATTTTAGAGGAGGAAATAATAAAATTAAGTAACAAATCTGGTTATAGTTAACTGGTATGGGGGGAAGGGGATCTACTGCTGACACTGTTATGGGGTAATGTCCCCATCCCTGGCCTCTTCTAGGTAATATATAGCCTCCTATCCTGGTATATAGCCCCCCATCCTGGTATATAGCCTCCCACCCATCCTGGGATATATCCCCCCATCCTGGGGTATTAGCCCCCATCCTGGGATATTGCAACCCCCATCCTGGGATATTGCACCCTCCCACCTGGGATATTGCACCCTTCCATCCTGGGATATTGTACCTCCCACCTGGTATTGCACTCCCACCTGGATATTGCACTCCCCATCCTGGTATTTAGCTCCCCATCCTGGGATATTGTACCCCCCATCCTGGGATATAGCACCTACACCCACATCTTGTGATATAGCACCCTCCCCAACATGGGATATTGCACCCCCCATCACTGTATATTGACCCCCTGCTGCTGTTCACACTAAAATAATAAACGATGTAACGTACCTGTCCACCGCTCCTCTTCGTCTCTCCCTCTGCAGCAGCATCAATCTCTTCCTGTGAGTGCCGCAATCCGGTCATGTGACCATTGCTCACAGTGATGAAATCACTGTGTGTGTCGGTCACATGATCGGATACCGGGTCGCACAGACAGCAAGAGATCGTTGCTACTGCAGCTGCAGAGGGAGAGACAAAAGGGTGCGCCGAACAGGTATGTTACATATTTATTATTT
Source organism: Allobates femoralis (assembly GCA_033576535.1). Lineage (NCBI taxonomy): Eukaryota > Metazoa > Chordata > Amphibia > Anura > Aromobatidae > Allobates > Allobates femoralis. The sequence continues at coordinate 495,238,690 of JARQOC010000005.1, forward strand.
TAGTGTGAACAGCAGCAGGGGGTCAATATACAGTGATGGAGCAGGGTCAGTAACTTAGTGTACTGTAATATTCACTGACTGCCACCACCTCTCAGCTCCAGCGTCAGCACTGAGAGGTGGACAGTGGGATGCAGTGAATATTCAGTAGACTAATGATCAGGGACACAGGATCACAGGTTGCTTCGCAGCCTCTTCCAGTTACTCCAGATCCGCCCCCTCCAGCACAGCCCACATAGCACCACAGTGCCCGTATATTCGGACCATAAGATGCACCCCCACTTTACGCACCAATTTGGGGGAAAAAGGAGTCTGAAAAATATGGTATTGTGTGATAGCAATGAGAACGCTGCAAACCTTTTGATGCAACACAAAATGCTGAAATTTCTCTATTTCACATAGCTCTTTTTATTTTTACCTACAAAGAGTTAATAAAATGGTATATGTAGCTATATAGCCTAAGGCCCCGTTACACGGGGCGACATCGCCGCCCATAACAGAGGCAACGTGGGGGCGTGGCCTATCACCGCGTCATCGCCCTACGTCGCCTCATGTGAAGGGCCGATGTCTGCCGTGCCTGGAGGTCGCCTGGTTTCAGAGCAGTGTTGAAACCAGGCGACCATCATGGGCGATGTGCACACATCGCCCCATGTAACCAGGCGCCGGCGACCTGTCAGGTGATGGAGCCATAGGCTCCCATTGTCCTTCATCCCCGCTGGGTTTTCAGACACCTCGGCGGCGATGCCGCCTGACAGATTGCCGGCGGGGCTGGAGATGTCGCCCCGTCTAAATGGGGGCGGCAGACGCTGGTGGGGGCGGCAAGAGCGTGCGCGCCCCGCCATTTGCCGCGACATCTCCAGCCTCGTCGCCCCGTGTAACGGGGCCCTAAAATTTACTTTTGAAAAATTAAACTCATCCTGAAAATTACCACCCCCACACATCTGCGTTGTTGGAAAAGTTGAGAGACGTTAAAAGTTATTATTGAACTAGTTGGGTGGCCGATGCTGACATCGAGAAGGGTGATACTGTCACCAGGGGGACGGGGCTCTGTGATGCTGGGGGTGGCAGCTATCTCTCGCCCCTCCTGTCCACTATCTCTCTCCTCCTTATGTGATGTCTCTCTCCACTATGCAGTTTCTCCCTGTGTGTTTTCTCCTTAGACCTGCTTCCTCCCTTCATGCACCCTCCCCCCTGTGTGCTGCCTTCTCCCTCTGTGCTCTTTGCTTTGAGCTGTCTTCCCCCGTGTGCTCTTTTCTCCCTATGTGCTCTCTTTTCTCCCTGTGTTCTCTCTCTTCTCCCTGTGTGCTCTATCTTCCCCTGTGTGCTCTCTCTTCCCCTGTGTGCTTCTTCCCCCTGTGGGCTCTTTTTCCCCTGTGCTCGCTCACCGTGTGCTCTTTCTTCCTCCTTGCTCTCTCATCCCTCTGCACATGCGCTCTCTTCTCCCTGTGTGCTCTTTCTTCCCCTTTGTTGTCTCTTCCCATGTGTGCTCTCTCTCCTTCCGTATGCTCTCTTCCAATGCTCTCTCTCCCCCTGTAGAAGGTCCTGTTTAAGCCCAAAATAGTCCAGTCCTTAAAGTGTCAATAACTAGGAGGGATTGTACAGAAACATATATACATATGGCAGCAAAATACGGTAAATTTTTGGAAACTTTTTGTTTTGAATAACTCTAAACATCACGAAAATCTCACCCAAAACTGTAACGTAGCTGTTTTTACCAAGTAGTTAGTGTCCTTTGTGCAGTTTTTTTTGTTTTGTACTTTTTTTTTACTTAGAACTGACACTAGTTCTGTTAAAAGCTTGATTTCATATTTTTTTTAGAAGGGGCAAAGTGGGAGACTCCTGATGGAATCTAATAACGGAGTACGGTTATTACCGCTTGTGTTTGAAGTCTGGTAACTTCTTTAATACTGGTGTCTGAATCCACCACAACAATAAATGAGTCACTGTCTGAATAGAAAAATGCACATCCTTGAATCAGTGACATTTGGAAGATTGCATTAATTGTATCGCTGTAACAAAAAGTGCTAAGAGGAAGCAATTTTATCCTACATTTTATTCAAAAGCAATTATGTTCAAAATGGTGAATGGTGGAGTGAAAGTTTTTAACCTCTATCAATCCAATTATGTGCGATTCTGCACAATAATTAGAAGCTATTTATATAGACACACCAATGTACATCAGTCAGGGGCATGGTGACATTTTTCAATCACCACCTACAAGAAGATGCACCATGCAGTTAAATGAATATTTTGGAAAAAAGATATAGGATATAGGTAGTAGTATACGAGGTATAGTTTTTTTTTTACTTTTTTGTTTATTTCAGGGATTGTACAAGATTAGAAAATGGTACAAAATGAGAAAGAGGGTGAGATTTTGCAACTATTTTTTCCAAAATTATAAATGAACAATGTCTTCTATGACAGCTCAGCGTCATTCAAGAGCATGGTACATATTCACATGGAGCCTACAGTGGCAAGAAAAATGTTTGGGCACCCCTGGTCAAAATGACTGTAATTGTAAACACTTTCTTGAAGATAAAATAATCTTTAGATAATATTTTACTTATGAATTGATCATTTTGAAAATGAAAAATCAGTTCTGATAGAGAAAGAACCAGCAGATGTTCGGGTTCGGTGGATCTGGATGGACTTTTTTTTTTTTTAAATCCGGGTTCGGGATCAGACTTGACCTGAACTTGTGTCCGAAACCGGATTTTACAGTTATAAAAAGGTCTGTGGGCTGTATAAGAAAGCAAAAAAGTGATTAAAGCAGCAGCATTATACTTCCCAAGGGCCACATGCTTGTAACATTATTTCCAGGTTCACTCATTAACCTCCAACTTATTCACTGGGCTTTGCCTCCAACAGCCAACTGCAAATGCAGCATCTGTGATTGGCTGTTGCACCCCCACCCATAGTGCCAGTGTCTGTGATTGGTTGCCATATACATTAGTGTATTGGTAACAAACCTGCCACCATAGGGAAGTAAACATATATTTATAATTTTAAAAAATGGGTAAAGATCCCCTGTATTTTTGAATCTCAGTGTAGATAAAGTGGATAGCTGTGGGCTGCCACTCCCCGCTGCCTGGTTTTACCTTGGCTGGCAATCAAAAATGCAGTGGAGCCCATAGTTATTGGACCCCCCAGGCTACAGAATAGCAGTCTGTAGCCAACCTAGAAATTGGCACATTCATTAGAATTGCCATTTCCTGGTGCTTTAACCAGGTCTTCTTGAGTGCCCTGCGGCAGTGTCAATCAAAACCCATAATAAAAGGAGTTAATGACAGCTGAGTATTGACAGTATTGATAATGTTCATGCTTCTATGAGGCATGCACATTATCAATCCTGTGAGTAAATAGTTAAAAACATACAGAAAAATCCCTTATTTGAAATAAAACACAGAGAAAAATCTTTTATTTTAAATAAAACACACAGACGATCCTCTCACCCATTTATGAACCCTAAATCTAACCCTCAAACATTAATCCTCAGCAATGTCCAGTGAAGCACACTCAGTTCTGGTAACTGTGGTGAGCGGAGACATTAGTGTTTACTCACCACAAGTAGCCGCATCTCAGTCTGAGAGTGCTACTTACAGAGAGCGGACACTGTCTCTGCTCATCGCATGTAGCAGAGCTGAGTGTGCTTCGCTGGGCACAGGAGCTTATATCGGTGTGTGTGCCATGGCACATGATGTAACTGCTATGCGCCCCCATTAGCTTGAATGCTGGCGCCAGCTGACGGCTTCTGATTGGCCAGCAACGTGTTTTGAGTTTCAGGGACCTGACGGGTCTTTGCGCCGCAATAAACTTCAGCTGAAATTGTGTCGATAGCCTCTTTTGCTACAGATTTGTCATCCCCAGCATATCAATTAATACTGCAAAGCAGAGCACATAAACTGCAGTAAATCTGCAGGATTTCCACAGCAAAATGGGCACAGTTTGGCGCAGATTTTGCTGATGATGTATCATCATCATTGATGGATTTGTTGTATTGATGGTGCGGCGCCCCTCTGGCTGGGCGCCACAGAGAGGTATTGCACTGTGACAATGAATGCGGTATCTCTGTAAGTTGTCAGTTCAGGGTTTAACCTATGGAGTTTGGTTTTACACGCACACACCTAAGACTAGGCCAACTAGAGTAGAAAGAAGGGGGGGACTGGTAAGTTAGTTAGTAGGTCCCAAAAAGGGGGTGGAGCCTAGGCTAGAGTAGTGAGAGTGAGGGACAGTTTACCTCAGACATTGTTGGGAAGGCAGTCAGGAAGGACAGGCCTGACAGTGCCGCTGACAGGAGGGATCCCCATCTCTAAGTGGGGACCCATGACAGAAAGCAATGGACCAGGACTGGTTGGAGTCAGCTAGTGCATTGAGGGAAACACTGGCAACACGGGACGATGAGGCGGTCAGCAGTTCACCTCTGACTGCAGACCGACGAGCTGCGGGCCCATAGCAATCGGGTTACCATTAGCACCACAAGGACATTTCACCCCTCAGGACTGAAACCGGTTGAGGACACGAGTGGTTGCGGACTGAATTCCGGTGGCGGGAGAAATTGTGCGCTCCTGCTGCTCCCATCCGTACCGGTAAGGGACCAACCTGATTGGCTAGTTACAAACCGTAGGACTGGCAGGAGAGCGCTGCGAAGGTGGTAGAGACAGAGAAGAGACAGTTAGACCCCGAAAGACAGAGAAAGAACATTTAGAGACTACACGAGGGGAACCCTGAACTGGCAACATCCACCCGGTAAAGCAAACTGTACCGTGTTCCGTTTTAACATCTGCCGGTACCCAGTAATTGGAGTTAAACTTGACTTGGCCTCTGTTGTCCTTCTCGCCGGTGCACGAAGGGCTGCAGCATCAACACCGGCATCGCATCTGAGGGGTAAGAACATCTGCAACAACTAATGCCCTCATTCCCCTCACCAATCTCTCTCACCGCTGCCCTGAGGTAAAAGCTCCTCCTGTGTGGGGCTGGACCACTCTCTGCTGCTCCCACCATCACCTCAGCGGCCGGCTTGCAGTGCCAGTACATATATTACCGGGATCCACAGGTGGCGTCACGTTTCCTTGTAAATATTCCCTCCCCACCATCTAACAAATGATAACCAGGACATGAAACCGGGATCCCAACCACCTATGATTCCCCCATCCAAGAAACCATCAGTCCCGGTGTCCGAGTACCCCATGCCCTGGGCTCATCAATGGCACAGTGGGTTTTCCATTTCAGAAAATTCAGGACTTGAGTACCAACTGGACAAACCCTAAAAGTTTTCAAATATGCTTTGAGACTGGTCATTATTACACCTGTCTTAATGTACTGGAGTAAGATATGCTAAAATCACTCCCTTAAATAATGTATCTTTAGGGCCTGCAAACACCGAAATCTGAAATTTCCTACAGGTTTAGGCTGAAGATTTCTGTAATAATTTATGCTACTTTTATAGTCAATTTGTTAGACTTTAATAGTATTTACCCCCTTCTTCTAAACCTCACCCATTTAAGAATAAAAAAAAGTAACGTGGCTGGTGAAAAAATGCACTAGTTTGCAATGTTTTTGTAAACAAACTTTGTAATAAAAATTGGCTCATAAGTATAGAATGTTGTAGAATCCCCTAATAAGATATATTACAAAATTTCTTATACTTAATTATAGTATCAATCTACCGTATATACTCGTGTATAAGCCGACCCGTGTATAAGCCGACCCCCCTACTTTTGCCCCCAAAAACTGGGAAAAATTATTGACTCGCGTATAAGCCGAGGGTGGACTCCAGCACAGGTATACAGCCCCCAGCAGTGAGGTATACAGCAGCCTCCCCAGTGGTAGTATACAGCAGCAGCCCCAGTGGTAGTATACAGCAGCCCCAGAGGTATATACAGCCCCAGAGGTATATGCAGCCCCAGAGGTATATACAGCCCCAGAGGTATATGTAGCCCCAGAGGTATATGCAGCCCCATATGCAGCCCCAGAGGTATATGCAGCCCCAGAGGTATATGCAGCCCCATAGGTATATGCAGCCCCATATGCAGCCCCAGAGGTATATGCAGCCCCATATGCAGCCCCAGAGGTATATGCAGCCCCATATGCAGCCCCAGAGGTATATGCAGCCCCATATGCAGCCCCACAGGTATATGCAGCCCCATATGCAGCCCCAGGGGTATATGCAGCCCCAGAGGTATATGCAGCCCCATATGCAGCCCCAGAGGTATATGCAGCCCCATATGCAGCCCCAGAGGTATATGCAGCCCCATATGCAGCCCCAGAGGTATATGCAGCCCCAGAGGTATATACAGCAGCCCTAGTGGTGTATACAGCAGCCCCAGTGGTAGTATACAGCAGCCCCTAGGTAGTATACAGCAGCCCCTAGGTAGTATACAGCAGCCCCAGTGCTGTATACAGCAGCAGCCCCAGGGCTGTATACAGCAGAAGCCCCAGGGCTGTATACAGCAGAAGCCCCAGGGCTGTATACAGCAGCAGCCCCAGGGCTGTATACAGCCACAGCCCCAGGGCTGTATACAGCAGCAGCCCCAGGGCTGTATACAGCAGCAGCCCCAGGGCTGTATACAGCCGCAGCCCCAGGGCTGTATACAGCCGCAGTCCCGGAGGTATACAGGCCCCCCCATCAAGCTCCAGGGCCCCCCCCCTTGAGCGGCGTCCTGTAAAGGAATATCATACTTGCCAGTGTCCTGTCGCGCCGTCCGCAGCTGCCGACACGCGATCCCGGGCTTCATTCAGCGTCTTCCGGATTCCGACTTCCTGTAGTCGCGGGCAATGACGTCATTGCCCGCGACTAAAGGATTGCGGAGGACGCTGAATGAAGCCCGGATCGCGTGTCGGCAGCTGCGGACGGCGCGACAGGACACTGGCAAGTATTGATATTCCTTTACAGGACGCCGCTCAAGGGGGGGGCCCTGGAGCTTGATGGGGGGGCCTGTATACCTCCGGGGCTGCTGCAGTATATATACATATATGATGTATATATATGTATATATACTGTATACTCTCGTATAAGCCGAGGGGGGACTTTTCAGCCCAAATTTTGGGCTGAAAAAGTCGGCTTATACGCGAGTATATACAGTATGTAAAGTTTGTTGAAATGACAGTGATCAAAGATTGAGGAATAAATAATAATTTCTCACAATTTAAAAAAAGGTCACATCAAAATTGCTGTATGTTCTAAAAACAGAGTAATGTATACATTTGTGAGTGGGAATTCATAAATCCTCATTATCACTATGACTGTAGTATTATAATAATTATATCCAATCTAATAGTTACTTACCTTAAAATGTCTGTCATCCACTTCCATCTGGATGTCCCCGAATCACACAATCCACCGTGCTGACCGGAAATACAACGACCACCATATTGAAACATCCAAGTGATGGATGTTCCAATATGGCACCCACTGTACCAGCCCCATGCGCAGTACCACCAGCAGCATACCGCCAGGACCCTCCATCGCTGCTGCCGGGACCTCCCCACCACCACTGTATATCGCCTGCCAGATCCCCTCGTCTCCACCCGCCGGACATCGCCATGGTGCTGCCTGCACACCCACCTCCGTGTAGCCACAGCTGCCAAGAAAATCTGTGGCTTGTAGCCTGTGGTGGAGATGGGGTGCGAGCGTCCTCTGATGGCTACACATGCATTGTACACACATAGATATGCATACACACATATACACAGTGTAATGTCCCCACAGGCACATACACATGTCATGCACATACACAGCATACGCATGCACATACACAGACATACACACAGTCATGTCCATCACACAATACACATGCACACACACCATATACACACACGCACATACACACAAGCATATAACCATGCATACACAAACCAAACATCTACACGCATACACACACGCATGATGCATCAACACATAATACAGCATACTGCAGTACACACAATCGCATATACATACATACAAGCATTACATACACACATAATAAAGTCCCCACACGCACATACACACAAACACACATCCATGTGCATCACCACACAAAACGCCCATACATACACGCAGATAAACACATACACACATACATACACATGCACATACACACAAACACGTACAAACACACAGTATAATGTCCCCACACGTATATACACATGGACACACATACACACATGCAAGCAAAACATAGCATACACAGACACATACATACACACAGTGTAATGTCCCCACACACATACACATGCACACACATGTATGCAAGCACACACATACACGCATGCACACATATGCACATACACAAGCACACACATACATGAACATACAAACACACACATACACACAAACGTGCATACATACACGCAGATACACACATATGCACACATACACGCATGCACATACATACACATGCACATACACAAAAACACGCACACGCATACACATACACACAAGCAGTCTCATAGAAGTGCCAATTCTGGGGCAGCTGCAGGCTGCAGTTTTCAGCGTCGAGGGCCCAGAACGCTTGAGCCTTACCGCACTGAGAATTCCACGCCAATTTTTGTTTAGTTATTTATTTAAATAACTGAAAAAATATAAGGCTTCCCTGTATTTTTCATTGCTAGTGAGGGTAACACCGATGAGTAAGGACCTTGTCCGAAACGCGTCCGGCGGGATGTAAGTGTTTTTAATATGTTCTAATAAAGTCGCTGTCAGTATGGTCCAGTGGCCCTGGAAAATACCTTTATTCTTCTGAACTGATTGGTGGAGCCAGCCACTGTTCCAGGTGCCTGGGAATCCGATGAGTGTTGAGGTGAACAGCTTCCTATTCCCCACCCCCATCAGCTGTGTAACACCAGGTAGCAAGGGTTGGCAGCCTGGAGCTGCTTTGTTTACATGCACTGCCCAGAAAAAATACAGTGAAGCCCTACGCATTTTTTACTAGGAAATTAAATAGAGTGTCAGATTGACACTTTATTATTAAATGTCCCCCGCGGAAACAGGTTTTTAACAAAAATACATTTATATACATATAGCACGGTGGGGAAGGGGGGGTGAGATAATCGCCACCCCCAGCACCCCAGAGCTGCCCCCATCGGATGTCACCGCCCACCCGATGCGATAGCATCAGGCCCACATCTAGTTATTAATAAATATTACACTAATATTACATGGATAACTATTACATTAATAAGACATTAATATATTTGTATAATGTATATTTATATAATAATTATTAAATCTTTATTCTTTGACCAGGACCAGGTTTAGCCATTTTTGTAAGGGCGGATGGTGAGTCAGGAGAAAGGACTCATAAGTAAATAAAGAAGTAATTTACATGATAACATGTAATACAAATATCCTTATATTTAGTTGCAGTAGTAGTTTATTAAAAGCACAGTAAAGTATACATTTGTGAATGGGGAATTCATTAAGCCTCATTAAAGGGAACCTGTCACCAGTATTTTGAGTTCTAAACCCTGCCCACCACTTTTAACATGATGGAAGGGTTCCAGTAACCCTCTTTATACCCCCAGACGTGCCCCTGCATACATCTGAAAAGTTTTTCATTCTTGTCCAGTGCTGTATGGTAATTGTGCAGTTCGGCCTGACAGTGTCTCCAGAATGTCATCAGTGCTGTCCAGCTCCTTGCAAACGCCGCCTCTTCTAATTGCATGCAAATCCTGATATTGCTATGCATTTACACAATTCTCAAGTCTTGCGCCTGCGTCGTGGAACTGGAGATCTGCACAGGTGCACCTTACTGTGTCCTATTGAACAGCCAGGGTGGTCACTAGAAAGGGACAAAGCTAGGAGGTCAGAGAATAGACAAAATCAGAATCCAAAGGCATAGTCAGAAAGCAGCGTCAAAACCTGGAGGACAGCAAAAGTACAAAAGTGTCAGGGCGGTAGAAGGGTCAAAACAGGCAAAGGTCAGAGTCAATATAATAGAGCACAAACTAGATAGCTGGCAAAATTCAAGAATATATCTGGCGGCTTGCAGGACAGGCTCCCAAGGTATTTGAAGGGTGCGAATCCCTCTCGCAGGCTGGAGCTCACAGCCTGATGATCTCATCCGGACCGCCCCTAGAACCAGGCCAGACAGTGGTGCACAACCAGTGCCAACCACCCCACTTCTGATATAGGAACGCAGCCTGCACCCACCAGATGCCTCAGCAGGGACCTCTCTTCTCTAACCAGCATCACCCACAGGAGGAGCATGGCGGTGCCCAGCGACAGAGGCAGGAACCAAAGAAGCAGGTCCCGATGAGGACATGGCCCCGCTATCACCGGCACCATTAGCTGAAGAAATCCGGCGCCGCCTAGTGGCTGGGGCAGGAATAACATTCCCCGAGTCTGATGGTGTCGTGACACTATATATTAGAATCATTGGCTGTTTAATAGGGCACGCCTGTTCAGATATCTGGTTCTACTGTGCAGGCACGTGACTTGGGAATTGTGTGGATAACATAGCGACATCATACACTTGCCTGCATTTAGAAGAGGCAGCGTTTGCATTGAGCTGGGTGGCACTGATCGCACCCTGCAGACACCTTCGAAGCAGATTGCACAACTAGAATTCAGCGCGGGACAAGAATAAAACTTGTTTGTAGGGGTATGCAGGGGCACATATCTAATATATAAAGCTGAATGTGTGTATGTGTGTATGTGTGTGTGTATGTGTGTATATCCGGGATTGGCATCTACACCGTCGCAGCTACAGCCACAAAATTTTGCAGAGTCACACGTCTGGACCCCGGGAGCGTCATAGGCTATGTTGTGAGGCGAAATTTTAACCCTGCGCGTTCCAGTTCACCAAACAATTTTGCCCCTATCTACATAATGGGAAAAAAGGGAAAGGAAACGTGTGGGAGGAAAATCGACAACTGTCTGCTATAGAGACAAAATTTTGCACAGTCACACGTCTGGACCCTGGGAGCGTCATAGGCTATGTTGTGAGGCGAAATTTTAACCTGCGCGTTCTAGTTCACCAAACAATTTTGCCCCTATCTACATAATGGGAAAAAAGGGAAAGGAAATGTGTGGGAGGAAAATCGACAGCTGTCTGCTATAGAGACAAAATTTAGACAGTCACACGTCTGGACCCCGGGAGCGTCATAGGCTATGTTGTGAGGCGAAATTTTAACCCCGCGCATTCCAATTCACCAAACAATTTTGCCCCTATCTACATAATGGGGAAAAAGTGACAGTTACCAGTTGACAGTTGTGAATGAGAGGGGCTTAATGATAGCGCCAAAGACTAACAGCACATACCAGCATATAGTCACTAAGGTGGGGCCCCAACATGAGATATTCACCACACACAGGGACATGTATACACACCACACGCACACAAAGAGTAAAAGTAAGTGTATAGTCGCTAAAATGCAGCCCCAACATTGGATACTCACCACTCACCCGAACAAACACACACCACAAAGACACACACACACCCCCAAGGGGGGACACACATACTCTATAGCGACACATGCACTCACCACACAGGGACACACACACACCACAAAGAGACACACACACACCACACAGACCCCCCCCCCACAGGGACACACACGCATAGCCACCCTATAGGGACACATGCACTCACCCCACAGGGACACACACACCACAAAGAGACACACACACACCACACAGACCCTTCACAGGGACACACACACATACACACCCTATAGGGACACATGCACTCACCCCTCAGGGACACACACACACCACAAAGGGACACACACAACACAGAGACGCACACACCCCACACAGACACTCCCCCACAAGGACACACACACACACATACACACCCTATAGGGACACATGCACTCACCCCACAGGGACACACACACCACAAAGAGACACACACAACAGAGACACACATTACACAGACCCCATCCCACAGGGACACACACATATACACCCCAGGGACACACACACCACACAGACAGACACAGATGTGCACAAATCACCTCACACAACTCGCCTCATACGTGTGCTATCTTTATTTTCCAAACATAAACATCTGATTAAAAACAGCCAATGTGCAACACATGTGCCATATAGGGAATTAAGGCAGATGTCAGTCACATGAGCTGTCTATTATGTGTATGTGTGAGGTAACATATACTGCCTGGCCAGGGGGTGGGTTTACTGTTGGCTGGAGATTTATTAGGCTGCCTATAGCAATCAATCACAGCTCAGCTTCTATTTTCCTACAGGTCATTAATAAGACATATTCAAATTCTATTTTGTTATAGCTAACAGCAGTTATTTATTAACCCGGGCGTAGCCGGGTACTACAGCTAGTGGGCATATAAAGGGGTTACAGGAACCCCATTCACATCATGTTAAAGCTGGTAGGCAGGGTTTAGAACCCAAAAAACTGGTGATAGGTTCACTTTAACAAAAGGACTGTGGTATTATAAGAATAATTATAACCAATTATTAATACATTTTAAATGTATTAATAAATATATACTAAATATTATACTATACAAGTATATTATATTTGTGTAATATTCATTAATAACAAGTGTTGCTGATCCTTAAAATCACCTGCAATAGTCTATGGATGAGGAATAATAATCCTTTTGAGGTTTCAAGCTATATTCCTGCGAAACCTTTTTCCCAAATCCTGCTTACATCTGGAGCTGATGTGTATTGTATGTGAACGCTTCCTGCTTTTCACCTAATGAGTGTTTTTTTATTATTTTTTTTTAAATTACAATGTAAAATTCCCACTCAATCCATGAGTATCAAGCTGCAAAAAATGTAGTTATGCTTACTGTTTGGTCAGAAGCCCCATGCTGCACCCTAGCAATTTATTGTACAATACCGCAAATTAAGACTTCACGGGGCACAGTGCATTATGGATCAAAGAAAGCAGCAGGCCGCCTCCATTTTGAAACATTTCTCTTATTACCATTTGTTCATTCTGAATACTCACTCCCACTCGCTCAGAGTGGCACCGTGAAAATATGTTCTAAGCCTTGTTACTTGTTTCCTCGTACAGAAAACGAATATATGTGACATTAAATATATTTTTCCTCTCACGTTTCTATTTCTGGCCACGTCTATTTTTGCCGTCTTTGTTCGGTCTGTTCTTGAATAGGATTCCGAACACTTACCTGGCCACATGTCAGAGCCGGTGGCTACACTAGGTACAATGGCTCGGCTATGAACATGCTATTGGAGTTATAAAGGGATTCGGTAACATTCAATTTTACTTCACTTGTCATTTTTTTTTTCCCGCTAGTACACTTTACAATAAAGGTTATCCATGGTAGCTGCAATTATACTTAATGTTTTGTGAGCATTGTTCCCTTGCTAAGTATGAACAGAGCATTTGTCAATGCAAAGAATCGGAAAGAAAACTTATACAGAATAAAGAGTAATCAATGTTATAAATGTACAAAGAAATAAAAAAAAGAAAACAGATAACGATTTAGTGAAATTTTTTACCAAATACAGAATAAGCCTTATGTAGAAGAACTAGTGTAGAATAGCACAGCGGGTGCTACACATGCCAAGCGATCAGCTTCTCGCATGTATTACAGGGAATTTCATATCGGTTGTCCAACCACGCTCTACGTCACAAAAAGATGTTGTAAGGATATTCATCATTTCTAAATGTGTCTACTTGACATATACTGAGCTCAGGAGTGCCTCCCATCTTCTATCTAAGGGTAGAGTCACACTGGCATATGCCTCCTGTGAGTGCCATTAGAGAAAAACTTGCTTTGCACTCTGCCCAATGTTAGACAGTGATGCAGGTCAGAACTGCGATGCTTCCTTCAGCCGTAATTGGACTGAGGAAAAACTGTCAGCATGCTGTGATTGTCAGTGAATCTCGGATCACTCGAACCCATACAAATCTTTGGATGAGATTGAAAGATCGCACTGCACTCAGCACGCATCCGAGTGCAGCTTGTTATATATCGAGGCCAGCAATGAAGGAGTTGGAGAGATTAATTTCTCCCTCCTCTCCACGCCTGTGATCGAATTGCTGGATCATAACAAAGTGAATGACACTTGGGTCACGCTCATAGGAGAGCCTGAGCCAATCGTCATTAGCACATCACATTGGATGCATTACACTAATGTGACTCTACCCTAACACCACATATTCCCCTGTGACCTGGATAGAGTTGAAAGAAAACAGTGTAATAGGGTATAATTCATGATAAAAGGGTGATCATATGTACTTGGATTGCTCACCTGAGTGACAATGGTAGTAGGCATAGTATATATCAAAAGCTGATGCAGAATCATTGGCTTTATTAACCAAATGGTGCATGAGGTCTAGAGACAAAATGATTTTCCTGTGCTGCTTGTAAGGATAAAAGTTATGATGAATTTAAAGGTGGTTTATTGAGCTATGCGTTTCAAAGGAAAAACTGTGTGTATGGCAACGTGGGCATCCTTTTTAAAAGCATACCTGTCAGTATGAAAATGCTGTTCAATCTCCCAGCATTATATATACAGGAGAGGCTGAGCACAGTGAACACATGGGGCTTATTCATCAGAACTTTTACACCACTCCCTGCTGCGCAAACATGTTGCAACCTTTGGCATTTTCACACCAATGTAAATCAACTCTGCTGAAATTGATGAGGCTGGGGAAGAGTTCGGGCATGACAGGGCATGGTCACGTGTGCCTACCAAATTTTGCACACCAGCAATTCTATTCCATTTCTAGACTGGAGTAACATTTTTGGCGTGGCGCAGAATAGAAGAGACGCTAAAGTCATAAAGTGGTATGCTCCTATTAATGAATTGAGTGCCTACTACTAACGTAGGGCAAGCATGCGCTAAGCCAATCTTAATGAATCTGCCCCATATACTGTTGTATAATAACATTTAGTATATTATTAGTATAACTTGTAGTTTCTTGTTGAAAATATCTATTTTTTCTGGGTATAGGAGTTCAGTGGGTGGTCTAACTCAATGATTGACAGCCTTCCTTGTATGAGCATGTCTGTAAGTGTGATGACCCACTGGACTCATAAACATTAATATTGCAGGGATGACAAGTAATACTAAATACTAAATCCTTGACATTCATTTGGTAGATGATTTTAGTTAGAATTGTGCAGTTAGGGCCCTTTCACATCAGCGTTTTTTTAAATTTGCGGCAGATGCGGTGAAAAAACCGCATCTGCCGCAACTGCCGCATAACGGTTCCACTTGCGGCACGGTTGCGGTTTTTTCCATAGGAAGTATAGGGGGACTTGCGGCAGATGCGGCAAGTGCGGTATTGCACTTGCGGCAGGTGCGGCAGAGAAAAAAACCGCAGTAAGCCGCGGTTTTTTTCTCTGCCGCACCTGCCGCAAGTGAAATACCGCACTTGCCGCATCTGCCGCAAGTCCCCCTATACTTCCTATGGAAAAAACCGCAACCGTGCCGCAAGTGGAACCGTTATGCGGCAGTTGCGGCAGATGCGGTTTTTTCACCGCATCTGCCGCAAATTTAAAAAAACGCTGATGTGAAAGGGCCCTTAGAATGATTGCCCCAATAACTTGGATTTTCTGACTTACTTGATATCACAGTATAGTTATTGTAATATTTATTTAATATATTTATCTTTTTCCTAAATCTTGGCAGGTCCTGAACCTTTTCCTGGCTCTCCTACTGAGTTCCTTCAGTGCCGATAACTTGAGCGCCCCAGATGATGATGGTGAAATGAACAATCTGCAGATAGCTATCGCTAGGATACAACGGGGTATATCCTTCGCCAAACAAAGTGTCATTGATTTTATCCGCAGTTTATTCACCAAGCCCAAAAAAAGTGGAGACACCTTTATAACGAGCTTGTCTGCAAAGAATAGAAACAAAAACAACATCAATCATATCAACATGTCTGATACTGGGAAAAAAATGGATGATTACAAGGATGGGAATAACACCAATGGTGGCATTGCCAAGAGTGGAGAAAAATATGTTGTTAGTGAATGTGATGATTACATCACCAACCCTCGCCTTTCCGGCTGTGTTCCCATTGCTATGGGAGAATCGGATGTGGAATATCATGATGAAGATGAACAAAGTATTTTTACGGATGCTGAGAATAGTAAAGAGGTAAGATCACAATTTCTAATAGCAGCAGCTTAATAGTATTATTAGTATTACTGAGGCGGTAAGGGAACACTTCTCTGGACCTTCAGCCTCCAGCTCCTGGCACAGGAAGTAACTGTCTAACATGTTCCATTTTCAGCCATATTTAACTTTGTTTGTCACACAGCTGCCCAGGGTATAATGCTATGAACGTTTTAGGATCTCGTATGGCCCAATTAAGCAGTTTGATTCAAGCCATTCCGAGGCAATAATAAAATGATCCTGTCATAGGTTTCTTTAAACTAGAATTAGACATTAACTGACTGATTGCAGCTGTGTTGTTTTAGTGTGACATGCTGTGGCATTTTGGAGAAAACATACATTGAATTGCTTAAAGTGTAACCGCTATTTAAATTTTTATCTAATAATAATGTAGAGCAAATGATTATAACAAACTTTCAAATATACTTCATAAGTGAAATCTGGAAGAAAACCTCTCAAAAATCTTCCAGAAGACGTCCCCACTAGGCTGTTTCTAAACCTGATATATGTTGGTTGTCAGGGAAATCCGTCTTCAGCTCCACACACTAAATATGGCAATATAGCAGGGGGAGGGGCCTTTATAGTGTTCACACTATATCTGATCAGAGTCTCAGGTTACCTCAGGCAGGGACAGTGCTTAGCTCTGTCAGCACACAACTCCTGTGATCTTATCTGATTATTCTGCATTCACATCACTCTGCTCTGTGTAACAGCTGAGGAGCTGTGTGAAGGCCATCAGCTGATAACACGGAGCTGGGACGATGTGAATGCAGAGGACTCAAATAAGATCACAGGAGCTGTGTGCTTACAGCCTGAGCTTAGCACAGTCCCTGCCTCAAGTAAACTGATAAACTGATCAGCTGTGAAAATTGTGTAAGCACCGTCCCCTCCTTATATGGCTGTATTCAGTGTGTGGAGCTGCAGACGGATTTCCCTGACAACCAGCACATGTCAGGTTTAGAAACAGCCTAGTAGGGACATCTTCTGGAAGTTTTTTGAAAAGTTTTCTTCCAGATTTTCTTCCAGATTTCAATTACAAAGTATATTTGAAAATTTCTTATAATCACTTGCTCTACAATATTATTAAATAAAAATTTAAATGGTGGTTACACTTTAAGGGCCCATGTGTTGTTATTGCACAGAGACTCTTTTTTTCTCTTGTACCCACTCATGAATGCATGTGCCCACAAAGTCCTTTTTCAGGTGGACAAAAAAATTAATTTTTTGAAGCCAAAGACACTTTAAGGGTACCTTTACACGCCGCAACTTTTGGCAGCGATAAGAGGCAATCTAACGTGCACGTGCACATTTTTCATGGTTGCCTAAGATCGCCGAAGGAGCTTTTACACGCTGCAAATAAGCCCTCAACCTAAGGCGATGTGTTGCCCCGGAAGTTGCCACACCAACAGCGGAACCAATCCGGTGGAGTTCCCTCGCCGCAATCCCCAAAGGAATGTGGGCGTACACGGTTAGCGCCGAAACAGCGCGTGACAAAGTGGTGTATTCCGTGCCCCAAACACTCTGATTAGACAACGCAATAGCGTTATGATTGGCAGCCTGCGCAGGAAGGCTGGCTAATACATGACGCCATTGCCATTGTGTAGTGTGAATGGACAGCTGTTCAAATATGGCGCCCTGTGAAGGGACAGCCAATGGAGACACAGTAGCCACCACCAATCATCGCTGACGGGGCGTGGTCTCCAGCACGCTGTGGCACGCCTCCTGGAAATCAGTAGGCGACATAGATTCCATCCCTATCGCCCCTTCACACGCCAACAGCAGGGAATTTCGCCTTCTTAAATGCCTCAGATTTTGGAGCAGTGCTGTGAAATCGGAAACAGGCGCAACCTTTTTGATCGCCACCAAATTCCCCAATTACACGCCGCAATTGTGAAGCAATTTCACGGCGATGTTGACAGGGCAACAGATTGCCGGTCAGATTTCTCGCCGCAGTTGTGGTGTGTAAATGTACCCTAAGAATCTCTGGAGTTTTGTAAACCTTAAGTATGTACGATTTGTGGTTGTTTTCTGAGCGCTCTATCAACGGTTTTGACCACTGACCTTTTTTTTACCGTTTTTAAAATATTTTTTTGTCATCTTTTACACACATATATTCTGTGGGATTTGGCTTTCCCTAAATGTTGCTACATCTTTCCTACATACAGAATACAGGCACAAGTGTCCACCATGAAGCCGTATCTATTATGACATTGTTGTACTGTTTAGTGAATACAATATTTCCTCTCTTCTTGAGTGATCTTAGTGACAGCTGCGGTGTCGAGTACTGGTCTAATGTTTGCATAATCAGTATACTTTCCAAGCTAGGGAGTTTTAGTATTGAAACACCACCATACAGAGGATAAAATGCTCCAATCATGTGATAAGATTCATTTGTGACCTTGAATGTGTGTGACTTTTGGGTGGTCTAAAAGACAGAAGTGGTTCTCGGTATCTATCTGTCCTGCGTGCATCCACTCATCAGAGACAAGAGGCGAGTGGACTGTTTCCTGCGAGTCTCTTGTGTTTCGTGCAGCAGGTGTGCTATTTCATCTATGATCCATCCTGTCAGCTGCTTCTCTCTTAGTAGCTAAAACAAATGAGAGTAAACAAGCGTCATAGGGGGCTTAATAGCTGCTCGGTGAAGATGTAGAAGTGTGGCGTTCCATGGAATGTAGGACTATTCCTATAATCACCAATTTTCTAGACTTGTATAACTAGTAATATAAGAAATCTCACATTTATAATCTGTGCATAGGATCAAAGGATTCATGCTCAATGCCATATGGAGCCACAGTTCAGCAGCAATAGAAATGTATGACTAATCTGCCAGTACACAAGCATGTATCATCAGGTGGTGTATTCCATGCACATTACTTAGGACGGCTTCATACCATGGTTTTCAGCTGTCAGGTTCTGTCCGGTTTAAACTGGACACAACCTGATTCGGTTTTGCCCCCTTGTGTCTCTATGGTGCCGGATTGGTCCTATTTGGGCATCCAGTTTTGTGGCTTTTGACCCTGATCCGATCTTGTCTGTTTTTTCACCGGGCACAAAATCGGAGTCTGCATCATTTTTTGGCTCCGCTGCAAAAATCAGACAAAATCAGGTCCTCCCAGATCCGAGGTGATTTGGCGCCCATAACATGGAAGCCTATGGGCACCAGATCTGGTAAAAAATAGGATAATTTACCGTATCCGATGTACATCACAGCAAAGTCTCTGAAATGCTGCCAGGCACATTCAGCTCCATGGACAGCAGCATTTTAGAGACACGGCTGAACGTTCAGCACCATGGTGAGTAGCACTGCTCACATGGCCTGACAGATGGAGAGCAGAAGAAACCGAATCCTGCAAAAAACAGGATCGGAGGGCATATTCACACCCACACTTTCTGCTCATCCTGTGCTGTTAGGTTCTGTCCGGTGGATCCTGCAAAAAAACGGACAGAACCGAACAGCTGAAAACCGTGGTGTGAATCCGGCCTTATGCTGTTTTTTAAGTAGGCATGTGCTACTATCTCCATATTACAAATCTATAGGAATTCTGTTCACCTCCGTACAGGCACTGTGAGGAAAGTACTGGTTCTCCTTTAAGAAACCAGCCAAGTGTGCAGTCTTGAAGGTACTGCTCAATGGGAGAAAAGTATACAAAAACTATCTTGCTACTAACCCTGGGAGAGCTGGATACAGTTCTTTGAGGAAGTATTCATATCCTGTGAACTTTTCTACATTTTTCACATACCACTCACAAACTTAAATGTATTTTTTGGGATTTTATGTATTATACAAACACAACCCTTTTTACTACCTATGTCATACCTGGTACATCATAGGTCACCTCTCTCCCTTTGATGCGCGCTCACACAACATTCCATGAACATAACAGCTGATCTGATCAGCTGACATGTGCAGCTAACTGATGCAGGTGGATTGGAAATCTGCCTGTTCCTGTTAACCCCTTAGATGGCGCTGTTGAACAATGACAGCACAATCTAAGACGCCACAGCAGGGATTGTGCTGTTCCTCGCCACCAACGGTGATCCTGTGATGCAATCACGGGGCCCCGGTGAGTTGTCATAACAGCAATGGGGTCAGTTGAGGACCCCTGTTGCTGTCATGACTCACTACCTGTGGATGCCAGCATTCACACGAGGCGATAATTTCTAAAGTGTAGAGAACTGCATCAGCATGGCCATGTACTGCAGGGGCAATCGGATACTGCAGTGTTGAGACGTCCTAAGTGGGCATGTAAAATAAAAAAGAAGTTAAAAAAAGTTTAAAGAAAAAAAAGTACCTCCTTTCTTGTACCTCATTGGAAATATAACTATTAAAAAAGCAAAAAAAAAACACATATTTGGTATAGTCGCGTTCACAAATTACGGTAAGAGGAAAGGTTCCAGCAGCTGATGAAAAATAAATTTTCTTTATTTGAATACAAAACTTAATATATACGTATTTGGTATCTACAAGCTTGTACTGATCTGAGGCATTATACCAACAAGTCAGTTTTACCATATAGTGAACATGGACAATAAAGACATTCAAAAAACAATTGTGAAAATGCACTTTTTTCCCATTTTCCAGTACACTATGTGGTAGAAAGAATGGTGTCATTCAAAAGTACAACTCGCCCAAGAAAAAACAAGTTCTCATACATCTATATTGGCCATAAAATAAGAGTTATGGCTCTTGAAAGGAGGAGGAAAGAATAAAAACCAAAAATATAGAAAATGGCAGAGGGGGTTGGTGGGGGGATAAAGATGATATGTAGCAAATATTTGTGACGTGTACAGGAAGTTATACATTTTTTTCTAAATATTTAAGAAAAGTAAATCTGAATCAATACTTTGTAGGACTCCATCTTGCTGCAGTTATTGCTGAATGCCTTTACCAGCTATGCACATATAGAGGACGATTTCTTGCATATAATAGCTCTAGCTCAGTGAGATTGGATGGAGACGTCTGTGAACAGCAATTTGTAATGGTGGGTTTACACACACCAATCATTGTATCCAATCTCTGAACCAATCTCTGGTTGCAGTGAAATCATGGACAGATTGCTCCATGTTGTACACAGCCACAAAATGGAACTATGTGTCCATGATTTCACTGCAACCAGAGATTGGTTCAGAGATTGGATACAATGATTGGTGTGTGTAAACCCACCATAAGTCTTGTCACAGATTCTTAATGAGATTTAGGTCTGGACCATGAGTGGACCATTCACACACAAGAATATGCTTTGATATAAACCATCCATTGTAGCTCTGGCAGTAGGTTTAGGGCAGTGATGGCAAACCTTTCCAAGGCCGAGTGCCCAAACTGCAAACCAAAGCCTAATTATTTATGGCAAAGTGCCAACAGGGTAATTTAACATAAGTTACAGCAGTAGCCGTCACAAGCGCAGCACTGGGAGAGGGTCAGCAGAATCTCTTCCCTGTACAGCACTTGCAATCCTGACACCCTGATGATGAATTCTATTATTTCAACAAAAAATGTATTTTATACTTACTTTTGCAGTCTACTCTTGTCTTCTTTTCAGCAGTGGTCATCAAGCTGATGTGTGCTGAGTGCACATTGAAGCTGAGGTGCTCCGACTGCCCTTTCCAGACCCAGGAGGTGGATTGATCTGTATGGAAAAAAATGCAGAATATTAGATAGATTTCTATCATGGAATGTAAGCCGATTTCACACTGAAATCCTGGTCCTTATCTTGTAGTAATCTCTGCATCCTGACCCTCCCCTTGGAGTAATGTGCTCCATCCTGAGCCTCTTCTAATAATGTACTCCATCCAGACCCTCTCCTTGTAGCATTTTACTCCATCCTGACCCTCTTTTTCTAGTTAACTGCAGGGAGAGGGTCAGAATGGAGGACATTGACTAGAAAAAGAGGGTCAGGATGGATCACATTACTGCAAGGAGAGGGTCAGGATGGAGCACATAACTGCAGGGAGAGGGTCAGGATGGAGCACATTATGTGCTCCATCCTGACCCTCTCCTTGCAGTAATGTGCTCCATCCTGACACTCTTTTTCTAGTTGTGTCCCATCCTCACCCTCTCCTAGCAGTAATGTCCCCATCCTGGCCCCCATCCTGTAGTAATGTCTCCTCCTTGTCCCCTTGATTAATGCCTCACACTTGTCACCTTGCAGTAATGCCCCCTACTTGTCCCCTTGCAGTAATACCCCATCCTTGTCCCCT
Source organism: Allobates femoralis (assembly GCA_033576535.1). Taxonomy (NCBI): domain Eukaryota; kingdom Metazoa; phylum Chordata; class Amphibia; order Anura; family Aromobatidae; genus Allobates; species Allobates femoralis. The sequence continues at coordinate 495,260,951 of JARQOC010000005.1, forward strand.
TGTAGTAATATGCCTCACCCTGCTCCCATCATGTAGCAATGCGTCCCATCCTTGTCCCCTTGCAGTAATGTCCCGTCATTCAGTAATATGCCTCATCCTTGTCCCCTTGCAGTAATATGCCCCATCATTGTCCTCTTGCAGTAATATGTCCTATCCTGCAGTAATTTGCCCCATCCTTGTCCTCTTGCAGTATTATGCCCCATCCTTGTTCATTTGCATTTATATGCCCCATCCTGTACCAATATGCCCCATCATTGACCCCTTGCAGTAATAAGCAACATACTTGTCCTAAGGTAGTATTGCCCAATCCTGACCTCAGGTAGTATTGCCCCAGCCTGTCCTCAAGTAGTATTGCCCCATCCTGTCCTCAGGTAGTATTGCCCCATCCTATCCTCAGGTAATATTGCCCCATCCTATCCTCAGGTAGTATTGCTCCATCCTTGTCTTCAGGTAGTATTGTCCCATCCTTGTCTTCAGGTAGTGTTGCCCCATCCTTATCCTCTGGTAGTATTGGCCCATCCTGTCCTCAGGTAGTATTGTCCCATCCTGTTCTCAGGTAGTATTGGCCCATCCTGTCCTCAGGTAGTATTGTCCCATCCTGTTCTCAGGTAGTATTGGCCCATCCTGTCCTCAGGTAGTATTGGCCCATCCTGTCCTCAGCAGTGGCGTTGCTAGGGTCAGAAAAGCACCATCACACAGACACATACAGGTGACCATCACACATAAAGCACACACAGAATCATGCATACCATCAAACATACATCACGCAGAAACCCAGGAGACCCATGCTACATCACACTCACTCAAGTACACCATCATATATACACACACAGACACATCCAGGCTTAAGATTATCAACACACACACCACACGCATCACCCTCACACATCACAGGCATCACCCTCACACACCACACGCATCACTCTAACACATGCATCACCCTCACACACCACATGCATCACCCTCACACACCACACGCATCACTCTAACACATGCATCTCCCTCACACACCACATGCAACACCCTCACACAACACATGCATAACTCTCACACATGCATCACCCTCACTGACCTCAGGTATTATTGCCCCATTCTGTCCTCAGCAGTGGCGTTGATAGGGTCCGAAAAGCACCATCGCACAGAAACATCCAGGCGACCGTCACACATAAAGCACACACAGAATCATGCATGCCAATACACATACATCACGCACAAACCCAGGCGAATCATAATACATCACACTCACTCAAGTACACCATCATATATATACATCCAGACACATCCAGGCTCAAGATCATCAACACACACACCACACACATCACCCTCACACACATCACCTTCACACATGCATCACCCTCACACACATCACCTTCACACATGCATCACCCTCACACACATCACCTTCACACATGCATCACCCTCACACACATCACCTTCACACATGCATCACCCTCACACACAAGCACATCATACACATACCATCATACATACATAATATAGGTATGAACACATATATACTCACTTTCCTCATCATTTCAAGGTACCCAGTGGCAGGAGAGGGGGAGGCCTGAAGTTGGAGTCTTCAGTAGAGGATGGCTGCAAGCACAGGAGTCTCCTGTCAGACCCCTTCTCTCTCCCTCCTCCTGCTCCTGACTGCTGAGGTGGTGGTGACAATACAGAAGGAGGGGGCTCCTGTAAGAGTAGCAGTGGCAACAAATGAGGAGGGCAGGCACTTTTCTCCTCTTTCCTCAGGGCCGACTGCCTTGTGTTCCATATTCCCCCCCCCCCCCCCCCACACACACTTGGCCCTGCCCCACCTTCTGCTACAGAAAGAAGTGCCGCTCCCCTCACTGACAGTCTCTGCAGAAGGATGGAGGAATCCTTGCTGGAGGAGCTGCCGAGGTCACAGAGCTGTGCAGTGCAGAGCATTGTCAGCAATCCCTGCATGTGTGTGAGTGGCCAAAACTTTATTACAAGCATGAAGTAGTCATTCAGTGCAGTGCACTGATGGTCTGGGGCCGGGGCCCGAATCTTAGTGCTCAGGTTGTATTAGTAATGCGCCATTATATGTTTAAAAGAAAAAGTCATACTCACATTGCTGCTCCTGCTTTCACCGCTGCAGGTTCCTCTTCTCACATCTTCTGTCTTCTCCCGCACTGAGCGTGTCACATGACCACAGTCACATGACACCGGTGGGCGGGTGCTGCAAGGAGGGAGTATTAGACGGAGGAGAAATGTCTCCCTGCTCTGATCGACACAGCTTTGAACTGCCGGCACCATAGTGCCGGCAGTTCAAAGTGTCAGTGTAGAGGCGAGGTCGCGTGCCAGCGGAGGCGGCTCTGCGTGCCCTCCCTGGCACGCGTGCCATAGGTTCGCCATCACTGGTTTAGGGTCATTGTCCTGCTGGAAGGTGAATCTGCATTTCAGTATTAAGTCTTTTGCCGCCTCTAACATGTTTTACTCCAGGATTGCCCTGAATTTAGCTCAATGCATCTTTCCAACAACTCTGACCAGCTTCCCTGTCCCTGCTGAAGAAAAGAATCCCTGTAGCATGCTTTTGCCATCATCATGTTTGACCAGAGCACCTTCTTCCACATGTTGACTGTGGTGCCTACATGGCTATTTGCAAATTTCAAATGGAACTTCTTATGGCTTGCTTTCCAAAATAGATTTTACTTGTTACTCTTGTTAGTAAACCACTATTAGTTATCCTGTGGACAGATTCTCCAACCTGAGTTGTGGATTTCTGCAGCTCCTCCAGTGACCATGGGCCTCTTTACTGCATCTCTAATTAGTTCTTTCCTTGCTTGAGATGTCAGTTTAGGTGGACGCCATGTATTAGTAGGTTTGCAGCTGTGCCATATTCCTTTTAATTTTGAATAGTGTCTGTGAGATGTTCAAAGCTTGGACTATTTTTTATTATAACCTAACCCTGCTTTACTCCCCAACTTTATCCCTGTCTGATGTGTCCCTTCATTTTCACAATCCTCCTTGATTCCTTATGTTCTCAAACAAACCTCTGAGACCTTCTCAGAACTGTTATAGTTATACTGAGAATAAATCAAACACAGGTGGACTCAATTTACTAATTAAGTTATGAGAAACACAACAGAACTGATAAGGCTGGGTTCACACCACGGCATGATTTGATCCGGGGCTGTCCGGTGTGAACTGGACAGCCCCGGATCACATTTCGGCCCCATAGTGAGCTATGGGGCCGGATGGAGCCGGATGCAGCTATCTGCCATCCGGCTTCCATCTGTCTGGGAGGATCCAGGTGTATTCGGATTTTCCTCCCGGGGACAAAAACATTGCATGCAACATTTTTATGTTCGGGGGGTAAAATCTGAGACACTTGGATCCTCCTGGATCTTCCCAGTCCAGTGCGATCCGGCGCCAGATTGCACCGGAGTGGCACCTGGGAGCTGGATGCTGGGTGCTGAAGCTCAGCGCCGGTCGGCGCTGAACTTAAGCACCATGGAGCTGTCTCCTGCTAGCCGCGATCTTGAACTATCAGCAGCTGTGGCTGCTATAAGAAGAATCCGGCTGGACCCCAGACCGGACGGCATATTTGGCCCTCTGGTTCTGTGTCCAGATCAGGTCCGGGGCTGTCCGATTCACATTGGACAGCACTGGACCTGATGCTGCCGTGATGTGAAACCGGCCTAACAATTTCCATTAGTGCATTGGCAACAAAATATCTATCAATGAATCCAGCTTTACACTGTTTATGGAGTTGCCCTAAACATTAGGCTGCAATCATATGTTCATGTGTCACTGCCCATGTACAGACCGCAATGTCCAATGGCACATTGGTCACCTGGTAGTCTTATCCAAGGCTGTTACTTCGGGTCAGAAGACTGGTTGTTAGCCGAGTAAATGTGGTCCAAACACAGACTGTGAAACATAGACATGTGAATATAGCCTTAACATATGTTCCTAATGATATTGTTATATAGACAGTAATACATAAATTGTAAAATGGAGCAAACACAGAAAAACACTAGATGTGCATTGCAAATAAAGAGAGCGATTCACCAGTTTTAGAATGTGTGAGACATGTAATGACACACTGTTCTCATTGATTTTATTTCTAGGAATTACTGTGATTACAAGAAGGGGAGGGGAATGGAGCAGAGCTATGTGTCATCACAAATATCTTTTGCAGCTTTTATCTGACAACAGTCAGTGTGGGGAAGGGGAGTAAAGCAGAGTTATGTGTCACTACAAGCACCTCTTGCAGCTCTCCTCTCACAGCCTTGTCAGCTCTCCTCTCCTCCTCCGCCCACATACAACAGCAGTCAAAGATCCAAAATGGCAAGTGTACATAATGTCAGGTTTAGCCCCAAACTCATGTATAGAAAAAGGGTGTACTCAGCACTCCAGTAAATGTGAACTCATCTATAAGTGAAAGAACCCTAAATTGTAGTGGCTGCATATTGCTAGGGTCACACATAAGCCCTGGATCCGTTATTGGCATCAGTTTTTCCACTTTTATGTTCTAAGTCCAAAAACTGATTCCAAAAATGGATCCTGCACTCAAGTGTGACTGCAATGGTGTCAGTTTTTTTACAGGACCCAAAAAACGTTGCAAGCAACATTTTTGGGTGCAGTAAAGAAATTAATCTGTCTTTTTAACATGGGGCCCTATGCGAAAACGGATCCGTTTTTTTAGAGCATTGTTTATGGAAAAAATTGCAAAGTCCCAAAAACGCAGAGCTGCACAGGAGGGTTAAAAAGCACCCTAAAAAAAAGATCAGTTATTGAAAACAAGGGAAAAAACTGATGGCCATGTGTGACCCTAGCCCTAGCCTATGCCTTACAAATACTTTTACATTGAGCAAAATATAGCCATTAAGGAAGTTGAATTTCTATCTTGATGTTAGAAGAAAAAAAAGGTTTGGTATGGTGTTAGCCAGATGAAAAACGATTGATTGCTTTCAGTGGGAGAAACAAAATAATCTTGTAGTTGCGATACCTTTTAATGGCTAAAGGTACCTTTACACGCCGCCACTGTGGCTAGCAACAGGTATCCATCGCACGTGCACGCGCACGTTTTTAACGGTGGATACCGATCGCTGATGCCGCATATACACGCTGCCATTGCGTTGTTAACTGAAGGTATCTTTGTTCCCCGGAAGTTCCGACAGATCCTGCGGCTTACTTCCTGTTGAATACCTTCCCTGCTTTACACGCCACTACCACAAAGGAATATGGACGTACATCTTTCGCGCTGCAAGTACATAGGCGTGACAGAGTTGTGTATTCCGTGACGCTAATACGCTGATTGGACAACGCAATAGCGTCATGATTGGCCAGCTTGCGCAGGAAGGCTGGCTAATACATGACGCCATTGCAATTGTGTAGTGTGAATGGTCAGCTCTTTAAATATGGCACCCTGTGAAGGGACAGCCAATCGTAACACAGTAGCCCCCACCAATGATCGCTGATGGGGCGTGGTATCCATGACGCTGTGGCACAACCCTGTGAAATCACTAGGCGACGCAACATCCATGCCTGTGCCCCGTTTAGATGCCACTACCATGGCAATTGTGCCTTTCTGTTGCCTTCGGTTTTTGAGCACAGCTCAGCAACAGGTATCTGAGTCAACTGCAGGACACAGGAAGGAATTTCCCTATTTACACGCCGCCATTTTGTAGCAATTTCATGGCAACAGGCATAAATATCCCCAATGCCAGGCAGTTGCTACCTTTCAGTGGTGGCGTGTAAAGGCCCCTCACACACTAGCGTTTCTGTCCGGATACGGCAGATCCGGACAGAAAACCGCATCTGACGCAATTGCTGCCTAACGACAACATTTGCAGTGCACTTGCGGCAAGCCCCATGTATTGTCTATGGGGCTTGGAGCAAGTGTGGCAAGTGCAGTAATGCCGCGATCTGGTACTTGCGGCAGTTGCAGCTGTGCAAAAAACCCACAGCTGACCGTGTTTTTTTTTTACGGCCGCAACTGCCGGATTGCGGCAATACCACACTTGCCACAAGCCCCATAGACAATGCATGGGGCTTGCCGCAAGTGTACCACAAGCACAGCCTTTAGGAAGCAAATGTGGTAGATGCAGTTTTCTGCCCTGATCTGCCGGATCTGGACAGAAACACTAGCGTGAAAGGCCCCTGACAAAACTAAAACGAATGATGTTACAAAGCAGCAAGCTTTCGAGGTTTCTCACGTCATTAGGTATATTTGTGTTTCTTCTAATACTTTGTCATAAAAAACCTGATGAAGAGAAGTGAGAAGTCTATAAATCTCGCTGCCTTGTAACATCAATATACCGTACTTTATTTTTGTTAGCCATTAAAAGGTATCACAACCACCAGATTATTATTTTGTTTCTCCAACTGAGAGCAATCAATCTTTTGATGATGTGACATATTAACCCTTTTAAGACTACAACAGAATAAAACTGAATTTGCACAGCACGCCATATATCAACATTACGTCCTTTTGTTTCTCCACTAGAATATGTTTGCTGTGACCAATACAGTATTTAATCTAATACTAATGTTTATTAGGTGAAATACTGGTACAAACCCATAATTTATCTTATTTTAGTCTTACATTTGCTTAAATTCACTCCTTTTGTTATAAATGTGATTGACATCACAACAGGTGCACTAAGGATAAACACTTAACGTCAACTCATTATAGATTTGTCCATCTGTGCCAAAAACAGAAACACCTACAGTGAATCAAGATGTACTGTAGTATTTAATTATACTGATGAGGGATAACGGATCAGCAGCTCGGAACCTGCCGCCTCTGACTTTATCATTACCACCTTCATTGTAAAGACTATATTACTTCCATGAGTCACGGTTGAAAACTGTGCCGGTCCTATTGTTGTGTCGGCAGATTCTCCCTGACGCTGTGAATGATTCCTCCCTCCCTGATCTGCTCTTTTTAACAACAATGACTCAGCCTCCGGTTAGGGCGCTCGCCGACTGTCAGACAGATGTTAAACAATGCTGTTAATTTTTTGTAATCTTCCATTTTTATTTTTATTTTGCGGGATTAAACAGACTTCTTATAGGTTAGGACATTCTTGAGAATTATTATAGATTCATAAAATGAGATCATTTCTATCAGTATATTGTGAATGTGATCATTGTTAGTGGATTAGAGCAGGATTTCCCTACTAGGAGAGAGAAACCTTCAGGGATTCTGAGTTCTTCTTGCATCTGGTAATGACCTAATTATCATTAGGCAGCAGATCGTTTCTTTGCTCTACTTTCTTAAATCTATACAGAAGATTGGATTAGTAATAAAAGATATTTAATTACTTGTGTATTTTGAGGGCCTAAAAATATTTTTTGTAATTGAGTTTTGTTAAAAAATGTTGCACTCTTTTCCATCTATAGCCGCGGTAATGCACTGCCCATTTGTACAGAATGAGTTATCGGAGAATCCACTGAGTAAGGTTGTAGTCATCAGACGGAGAGTTTAAGAGTTATAAACCCTCCAAACCATCCTCAGTTAAAGGGGTTGTCCTGTCCTTCTCTCTTCAGGAGTGCAATACTCCCCAGTCAGCCCAGTTCCTTATTGCAAGGGAACAGGTGGTCCTGAATTATTGACAGCTCAGCCCAGGATATCATTTCATGGGTGGCCCAAATTGAACACTCCCATAGCTGCTATATGAGGCAGTGTTACCTCTTCAGCATCGGAAGCAGAGTGGCAGATAAAGGATCTAACAGTGAACTCCAGCGATACTGGTCACCTTGAAGGGAACCTGTGAGATGATACATGCTGCCCAAATTGTGCCACTTGATATGTGATAACAGCCAAGTATGTTTTGACTCTGAAACGTTACAGTGTTTTAGAGAGAAATGTACTTTAATAGCGGTGACTGAGCCACACAGAAGGCTAGTCAGATATGTGGCTCCCTGGCAGCTTCTCTGCAGCCGCTGACATTGACTGCACGGGTGACTAGTCATGCAGGCCAGTTTTTGGTGGTTTCTCCCGTCCGGCTGACAGTGACTGACAAGTCTCTGCTAATACAGACATGTAGAGAGAGATCTTTTAGTCGCTGTCAGCGGGTCTTAAAAGTACCGTATGACTATTTCACAGAGCGGCACAGTCCCCAGCTACAGTTAAGGCTGTGTGCTCACGGTCCAGAAGGGCTGCGTGTTGGACGGAGCTCCTCCGGATCTGAGTAAAGCCGCAGGTGGCCGCAGGGAGCTGCAGCCACCCTGTACTCACCATGTGCGGCAGGTGCAGGGCGGCTTCTCCCTGTAGTCACCCGATGGGAGCTGCTTCCGACTCTGCAGCATGAAATGAACATGCTGCGGAGGAGCGGAATGCCGGCAACCCGCACCGCAGCTAAAAGATCTCTGCGGTTGCATTAAGCATAGTGAGGATGGGATTTAAATCGCATCCTCACTATGCTTAACACGACTGCAGTGATCTTTTAGCTGCGGTGCGGGTTGCCGGCATTCCGCTCCTCCGCAGCATGTTCATTTCATGCTGCGGAGTCGGAAGCAGCTCCCATCGGGTGACTACAGGGAGTACTACTATGCTTATACTGTATTACACAGTGCTTTGGATGCAGTGAAAAGACGCTTCGTCCAAAATGCTGCATATACTGATCGTGTGAACGCACCCTAACAGTATATTTTTCTTTGAAATGCTTCGGCATTTGAGTGAAGCACATCTGTCTGACTGTAATCTGTTGATACATGCAGCCCACAGTTACGACGCCATTTATCAGCTGACATTGCTTACAAGCTGAACAGAAAAGAGCTTGTATGTTTGGCCACCACTGATAGACTCCAGGGTTGGTCGTTTCCAAAGACAACGAACCATAAACAAAAAATGAAAATGATCAAGATCAGAGTGCTGTCATATTTCATAAATAAGAAATTGGAACTTTTTCTTTAACCCCTTCATCCCCAGGCGATTTTCTGTTTTTTTCCTTCTCTTCTTCGAAGAGTCATACCTTTTTTATTTTTCCGTCAATATAGCCGTATGAAGTTTGTTTTTGTGGGACAAGTTGTACTTTTGAATGACATTATTGATTTGACCATATAGCGTAATGGAAATTGGGAAAAAAATTCCAAGTGCAATGGAATTGCAAAAAAATTGTAATTTGACAATATTTTTTAAGATTTTTTAAATTTACCATGTTCAATATAGCTCTTTACTTTCTTGTGGGTAATCTCTATTCCATCACCCATTTTGCTCCACTACAGCCCCTTCTCTATTTTACCCTTTCATATAGTACATCTAGTTCCAGAGCATTATTAATAATGTGAGAATGTCCACCATAATTTTTTAGAGATCCAGACCCTTTTCCTCTATGTGCAACCGCTCCTGTCCTGACACTTATTATAATTTAAATTTGAGAAGCCACACAAGTCAATCTACACCATCCATTACACAATTATAATGGGAGGGTGTAAATGTTCCTCTGCCAAATGAAATTCCTTCTTCTCTCAGCCCTATAGAGAAGATGAGTTTTTGGACAAGGTCCTTTGTAGAAACATAAAATTAATTTTGCAGTTCTAGAAATATTGTTGAATCATTTTATGTTGCCATATGGCTTCCCCATAATGCCCTGCAGCATTGATATCTTTACAGATTATCATACCTCATACAATAACGGTTAGTACCTGGGCTATCATAGATCAGTTTTCCAGAAGAGGACAGTTTATACTGCAGAGCTGTTTTCAATCTCCAGTCACAGGGCAAGTCTGTAGAGTGTAAGCTCTTACGGTTAGGGTGTCTCTTCCTTTCTTTCTTTCTTTCTTTCTTTCTTTCTTTCTTTCTTTCTTTCTTTCTTTCTTTCTTTCTTTCTTTCTTTCTTTCTTTCTTTCTTTCTTTCTCATTCTTCTGTAGAGTGTAAGCTCTTATGATCAGTGGTCTTCTCTCTCTCCCTTCTGTAGAGTGTAAACTCATTGTGCTAGTGTGGCCTTCTCTCTTCTCTCTTCAGTAGAGTGTAAGCTCTTATGGTCAGTGTGGTCCTCTCTGTATTTCTCCTTTCTGTAGAGTGTAAGCTCTTATGGTTAGGGTGGTCCTTTATCCATTTCTCTCATCTGTAGAGTGTAAGCTTTTATTGTCAGTGTGGTCCTCTCTCTCCTTCCCCCTTCTGTAGAGTGTAAGCTCCTATGGTCAGTGTGGTCTTCTATTTCTCTACCTTACTTGTGCTGAGTGTAAACTGTTATTGTCAGTGTGGTCTTCTCTCTTTATCTCTTCTGCAAAGTGTAAGTTTCTATGTTTGGCGTGGTCCTCTCTCTCTTTTTCCCTTCTGTAGAGTGTAAGCTCTTATGTCAATTGTGGTCCTCTCTTTCCTTCTGTAGAGTGTAAGCTCTTATGGTCATTGTGGTCTTCTCTTTCTTTTCCTCTTCTGTAGAGTGTAAGCTCTTATGGTCAGCATGTACTGAGTCTTATCCATTTACTTCTTCCCTACTGTATTTTCTCAGAAATTCAAGTTTTTCCAGTATTGAGATTCTCGCAAATTTATTTAGAGTAAATCTAATTTTTTTTAAAAATTAGACAGCTAATTCAAATTTCAAAAGAGCCACTCTACTCCTTGTGACGTGGGACCACCGTGCTAAGTATACCACTTTGTGAATATACAGAGTATTTTGACATCATTGTATCTATGACTCTGGAAAAATTTCAAAGGTCTGAAATGAAACCTATACAAGTGAAATGGATTACTTGAGTTAGTAGAAATGTGAATAGATTTCCAGTGCTCCACTCCTTGTCACCTCCATGTTCTTTTTATAGTAGATTACCTGTAAAGTGCTGTAGTGTCCTTTCATCGCACCTGCCTGGCAGCTTCCTCACAGCAGCTTATGTTACTCCATTCCAACACTTTGCTATCTGTTCCATTAGGGACGTAACTGTGGGATGTGAGTGCAGTGCTGAAGTCCTCTGATAGTGTTGATAGGTCCCTTTCCATCACCTACTTGTTTGTGCCACTCATTCTGCACATTTCATGATGACTTCATCTCACCGTGATACAACATGTGCTACTGGAAACCAGCATGGGGTTTATTCTTCATTAGACACATTGATCAGTTGTTCTGTATTTCAACGACTGTAGAAGAATAATTATTTTTGTAGTTTAAAAGGTTTCTACTAGGGATGGGCGAATCTACTCGTTACTACTCGGTACTCGCCGAGTAGTAAGGGATTCGCCCGACTCGTTACACTGCGAGTAATCTCAGGGATTACTCGCAGTCAGTAACGAGTCCGCAGGGAGCGAAGGAAGAGAGGGGGGAGAAATGCTCCTTACCTCTCTTCCGGCTTCTGCTATGTGCTGTGTGCTGGGCTCTGGGACTTGCGGGCTGCGGCAGCTCCAGGGTCCTAGAGCCCGCCTACACAGAGATGTAGCAGAGCTGAGATAGTTCTCAGCCTGCTCACTCCCTGTGCATAGATATGTATATGTATGCACAGGGTTGTGGCAGTGAAGATGTCGTTTTTGGACTACGTCGGACGGAAGAGGATTTTTGGAGTAAAGATGGAGTCTCTAATGTCTTTTTTGTTTTATTTTTAAGAAAAATTTTTTCTCTGTGTTGTGTTTTTTTTTTATATTGAGTACTGGAAATTCATGGCGGTCATGTCTAATATTGGCGTGACCGCCATAAATTTCGGGCTTAGGGCCAGCTGATAATAAAAAGCTGGCCCTAACCTCTTTATTACCCAGCGTGCCAATGCCACCAGGGCCGCTGGAAGAGCGGGGTTCAGCGCCAGAAGATGGCGCTTCAATGAATGCGCCATCTTCTGGGGCGGCTGCGGGCTGCAATTTGCAGCGGGGGGTGCCCAGAAAGCTTGGGCATCCCTGCGCTGCGGATTCCAGCCCCCAGCTGCTTAGCTGTACCTGGCTAGACATAGAAATTGCGCGGAGCCCCACGCATTTTTTTTTTTATTATTTCATGAAATTCATGAAATAATAAAAAAAAGGGCTCGCCTATATTCTTGTGTCCGGCCAGGTACAAATAGGCACCTGGGGGTTGGGGGCAGCCCGTCGCTGCCTGCTGGATCCGGCTGGTTACAAAAATACGGCGAAGCCCACGTAATTTTTTTTTTGAAAAATCTATAAAACAATCCTAAAAAAGGATTGCATCTTTACTAACCCCTCGACCATGGTGGAGGGGTTAATAAAGAGGCAGTCCCATTTTTAGGATTGTTTTATGGATTTTTCAGAAAAATTTCACGTGGGCTTCGCCGTATTTCTGGAACCAGCCAGATCCAGCAGGCAGCGACGGGCTGCCCCCAACCCCCAGGTGCCTATTTGTACCTGGCCGGACACAAGAATATAGGCGAGCCCCCTTTTTTTATTATTTCATGAATTTCATGAAATAATTAAAAAAAAAATGCGTGGGGCTCCGCGCAATTTCTATGTCTAGCCAGGTACAGCTAAGCAGCTGGGGGCTGGAATCCGCAGCGCAGGGAGGCCCAAGCTTTCTGGGCACCCCCCGCTGCAAATTGCAGCCCGCAGCCGCCCCAGAAGATGGCGCGTTCATTGAAGCGCCATCCTCTGGCGCTGAACCCCGCTCTTCCAGTGGCCCTGGTGGCAATGGCTCACTGGGTAATTAAGGGGTTAGGGCCAGCTTTGTATTATCAGCTGGCCCTAAGCCCGAAATTTATGGCGGTCACGCCAATATTAGACATGACCGCCATGAATTTCCAGTAATCAATATAAAAAAAAAAACACAGAGAAAATTTTTTATTAAAAATAAAACAAAAAAGCCATTAGGGACTCCATCTTTATTTTAAAAATCCTCTTCCGTCCGACGTAGTCCAAAACGCAATCTCAGCTCTGCTACTTCCCTGTCTGTGCTTAGACAGACAGGGATGTAGCAGAGCTGAGAACTGACTAAACAGTCAGGGTTCAGCTCGGGGCATTAGGACCTGAGCTGAACTCTGCTGTCAGCCAGACTCGCTCTGCTCCGGAGATTCCCGAGCAGTGACGCAAGTTAATTTATTCACTGCTCTTGTCACCATTCGGGAATCTCCGGAAACAGAAGCAGAGAGAGTCGGGGACCGAGTCTGCGGCTGAGGCGGCAGCGGCGGCGGAGGCAGGGGTAAGTAGCCGGCCGGGCCGGTGCACCCCCCCTCTCCCCCCTCACCCCCCCTGACCCCCCTTCCCCCCTCCCCCCTTCAATCTTTTTTTTTTTTTATTATTATTCTTTAAAAGCCAGCGGCTTTTTGCTGCTGGCTTTAAAAGAATAACATGGGGATTTGCAGGTTTTTCCTCTGCTGCCAGACCCCTTATAGGGTCCGGCAGCAGAGGAATCGCTGCAATACTCGCCTCCCCATTCATTTACATTGGACTCGCTAGACTCGCAACGAGTAGCGAGTCCTGGACTCAGACTCGTTACAGTCTAGCGAGTCCGAGTAATTTAGGATTCGCCCATCTCTAGTTTCTACACTAAATTGTCAAAAAGTCTTGTATTAACATCATCAGCAACTAAGGCTGCTTGCACATTGGCAAATGTGCAAGTCTGTATTGATCATTGAATTTCAAGGAACCACATGGACAGGCATCATGACTTTAGGACTAATCCGTGCCCATAGGATAACATGAGAGGCCATAACAAATCTGTGTCTTTCCATTTTAAAACGGATAGACATGGATTGAAAATTTGCCAGTGTGAAACCAGCCTTAGTGGTAGATATATTGCATTAATTTTAACCAGTAACACAGGGAATTATCAGTGCAGTTAAACATTTTGTCTAAACCTCTGAAACTGATAAGAATGATAAGTGCCTACACAGCAAGAAACTTTGCAATTTCTCTTGTTAAAAATCCACTCCATTGTCAAGAATGGAAGGATTTTAAATCCTATGGTGTGCAGATCGCTTCCCCGTATAGACTGAGAGACTGCTGAGGTGGCCCACTAATTGTGTCAGTAAGGCACACTTGCGTCATGACCCCAGCCTGACGGAAGCGCTGGAAACTTAGAAATTTCTGCCTCAGCGCATAGCATTAATGGCAGGTAACGCTATGCGCTGCAAGGTTATTGTGCCCTATGACAACCTGATGTTTACCTCAGCAACCAGCTCCATTCAATGCTCCCGGATATGCTCTTTTGGACAGCGCACAGAAAATGCGGTCTGCAGCCTTTTCCTGTGCCATGTCCAAAAGCGTATATCCGGGAGATTTGTGTGGACCGGTTCCTAAGGTAAACAGCAGGTTGCAATAGGGCGCTGTAGCCTCGAAGGACATAGCGTTACCTGCCGTTAACGCTATGTGCTGAGGCAGAAATTTCTACGTTTTTAGCGCCTCCATCAGGCTATGATCATGATGCTAATGTGACCCTAGCCTTAGCATGTTATCACGCCCCTGTGGGTGTGATAACATACTTTACAAAAGCAGTCTCTTTGTCAGCGCTTTATAAAGCCTGCTTCACTGACACTGGGTCTTTGTGTCCTGGCTTCATCAGAGAGGCTCACTTCTCTGAAGTCGGGTGTATGCTTCTCAGCTTCAGAGAGGCATAGTGCGCATGATGAGAAAAGCAGACGACTTCCTATCATGTGCAGTGAGCCTCTCTGAAACCGTGGTGCATACACCTGGTTTCAGAGTAGTGTGGATGACTTCCCATCATGCGCAGTGAGCCTCCCTATAGCCAGGTGTATGCGTCCATGTTGAGGGATTCAAAGCTGCTTGCATGCTGCTTTTCACATGTGTGTCTTGTTTCGGAATGAGTATCCAAAAAACATCACGGAGACAGACTTAGGCTGGCTTCACACTGCAGTTTTTTCACTGATCAGTGTCCATCCAGTTTGTGTGCCAAAACCAGGAGAGGAACCAGGAGAGGAACCAGGAGAGGAACTTGCAGACAAAAAGTATAATTGAAAGATTGACACCTGTTCTGAGTTTTGGAGACATTCCTGGTTTTGGCACACAAACTGGATGGACACTGATCAGGGAAAAAACTGCAGTGTGAAGCCAGCCTTAAAAATCAAAATCACTCATAAAAGTCTTTGGGTCCATGAAAGTTATGGATGGCACATTGGCAGGAGAAACTTTGCAGTATTTTTTTTTTTATAGTATATGATTAAATTACTGATGAATTGGTGATGGTAAAAACTGACACTCTAGTCAAACAATAATGAAAAAACAATCCAAAACCGTAAAGGCCCAGTTACACACAGATAACTGTGCAGAGATTGGTCACAGATCTCTGGTTGCAGTGAAATCATGGACACATTGTTCCATTTTGTGGCTGTGTACAAATGTAACAATGTGTCCATGATTTCTCTGCAACCAGAGATCTGCAAAGAATCTCTGCACAGTTATCTGTGTGTGTAACTGGGCCTTAATGAAAATCAATCTGCTTTTTTTATATACTAAAAAAGTGCGGACATCTGAATGAGGTCTAATCTGAACATCTTTCCCTACAAACTTATGGTGATCTACGGGGCCCTCACCCGCCCATGTAACTAATGAGCTTACTTGTATTGCCATCATTATCTGTACTGTGCCCCCCACTTAATTGTAAAGTGCTGCAAAATATGTCGGTGCCTATATAAATACTATTTATTAATATTTATTATTAAATTTGGTGATACAGAACCTTGAAATGGATAAATATTCTGAATTAGCTCCTGATACTTTGTATGATTTCTGTTGCTCATTTAAATTTTGCTACAACCAAAGTGTTAAAATGTTTAATGTCTATAATTTATAAGGGGATGTATTTGCACACTGAAATAAGTCAACTTCCCAAGCCATCCAGTTTCCTTCTTTAAAGCTAAACTCGTGAACTGAAGCAAAGTATCAAATGATTTGGACTTTCCTTTTTATACAATATATGTTGTCTTTTAAAATTTTGCCCATGACTGATGGTTATCTAGTTATTGTTATTTTTTTATTATTAGCAATAAATAATTGCTAAAACTTTTATCCACAAATATAATAATTTTATATTATACATATTAAGTACCGCTTGTTTGCTTTGATATCTCAATAATTGTTAATTTTTCTTTTGCCCATTGCTGCCCTTTCCATTAACCAGTGTGATGACACGTTTAAAAAGGTAGGTCCAGAATATGATATTTTTATAAATGTTTCAAATGTCAAAGTAAGGGCCCTTTCACATCAGCGGCATCTGCCGCGATTGCCGCATAACCGCTGCACTTGCGGCGCGGTTGCGGTAATCGCCATAGTAAGTATAGGGGGACTTGCGGCAGGTGCAGCAAGTGCGGTTTTGCACTTGCGGCAGGTGCGGCCGCGAAAAAAACCGCAGTCACCTGCCGCAAATGCAAAACCGCACTTGCCGCACCTGCCGCAAGTCCCCCTATACTTACTATGGCGATTACCGCAACCACGCCACAAGTGCAGCGGTTATGCGGCGGCTATGCGGCAATCGCGGCAGATGCGGTTTTTTCACCGCATCTACCGCGATTTCAAATTACCGCTGATGTGAAAGGGCCCTAAGGCACTTAGGTCCCGATTCATCAATATTGATCTTATTGAAACCATTCTTTATACGTTGGCACATTAGAGTCAGATGCTCTTTTGTCCTTAAGGCTGGAAACACACTATCCGACTCACACACGAGTCTCTCGGACGAGACTCGGATCGGTGACCCTGAACGGCCTCCCCCTCTCTGGATGGGAATGTCAGCTGCTTGTGTTTTTGTGCAGCATCACAGTCCCGTCCAGAGAGGGAGAAGCCGTTCAGGGTCACTGATCCGAGTCTCGTCCGAGAGACTCGCATGTGAGTCGGATAGTATGTTTCCAGCTTAAGAGGTGCTTACCTCTTAATGAATCAGGAGCGTCAGATGAGTGTTGGGCGCCTCCCCAGAAATGCTACTCTAATTGGGTATAAGTAATAATATAACTTTTGCTGAAGTTGGCAGGTGGGTTCCACCACTTTCCATCCCACCTATTCTTTGCGTACTTTGGCTGAGCTACCCAAAACTGGTTTGAAGACATCAAAAGTCGATACATGTTTGCACATTTTTTTTTAAACCATAATATAGAATAGAAACAACTACATATGTTACTGGAGCTGTTGTGACAGCTTTGACGAAAGTATAGCACGCCAATCATTCAGAGTTCATTAAAATGCTGGCAGTACACAAATGGCGCAGAGCACACGCACTATGTTATTAAAAGGAGCTTGTCAATCAATTCATACTGCCCAATCAGATCTTCTGGAAAAATACTCACCTTTCCCCTTGACTTCCATCATATACATTACTTGAGTTGTGCCCGTCTGAGTATCTGATCTACTCGTTTCGAGTATTGAGCACCAGAACATGGTAGTGTTCGCTCATCACTAATGAGCATCATAAATTAGAGTCTGACTGCACAATTACAGCTAGGTACTGTACATTGGGTTTTTTTCTGAAATATTTGAAGATCTAGCAAGGAGCCATGGGCAGAGACGGGGCACACATGGGAAAGACCTGTCAGTCATCTAAAGCAGTGTTGCCCAACTCTAGTCCTCAAGACCCATCAACAGTGCGTGTTTTCAGGTTTTCTTTAGCATTGCACAGGTATTGGAATAATCCCCCTTGCAGGTGAATACATTAACACCTGTGCAACACTAAAGAAATCCTGAAAACATGCACTGCTAGTGGACCTTGAGGACTGGAGATGGGGAACACTGATCTGTGCAGAGAGAAGCCGGCCGGGACTAGTCCCATCTTTAGTCCTTTGTTGGATCTTCAAACTATTGATTGCTCTGAAATGACAGAATAAAATAAACTCGTCTGCAATCACTCAGCCAGGCTCTGATTCCTGCTACCTGCGGATTGACTGACATGTTCCCTCAAGCTGTCATGTTGATGGTTGCTACATATGTACATTGTACAGGTCTTTCTATGTTTTTATGATTCCACTTTTTCACACAATTACCTGCAGTTGTAAACTCCTACATTAAATGGCCAAATTGCTTTTCTCTTTGCAAAAATCACCGTCTGTTATTCTTCAACTCAAAGCAGAACAGACCGCTCCAAAGAACGAGATGCCGTATGCCGCACCCACTTTCTTTCATCCAAAAAGTTCCCTTTTATATCCTCTGCCAGCTACAGGCAGCTTCAGGAGTTTGATGGGCATGAATAATAAATACCGCCAAGCATATGATTGTATGATTAAACTGCAATATGCAGACTTTGCCCTCCCTTGATATCTACCCCATAAGTTTGGTGTGTCAGAACATAATTCCTTTCAGACAGTCTGTTCCTGCCGCTCGCTATCTCTGCGTTGCATCTGTTTTTCTCTCTTTATTAAATCTTGCCGTATAATACGTGATTTGTATGTTGATATAAGACATGACTGTGCAGTTATTATACCAGTGATGTGTGGCTGCTGCTAAGCAATCAACTATATTTTTGTACACAGCTTTCATTCACAAATTGCTGACTATCTCCACACAGAATTAACTATGTGGAAACACACAAGCAAAATTGTCAGGTTTTTTTTCTACACTGAATAATGTTACTGAATACCATTTAATTGAATTATTGGAATAAATAATGGCAAAAGCAATATGTATTTACCACTTTTCCTTAACACGTATTCATCTCAACTTTTAAAGATGAATTTTACAGCACCAACATCATCCACCTTTAAAAGGTTCTTGCAGCAGTGACCCATTTCAAATCCATTATAACTGTACCATTTATAGGGAACTAACCAGCAGGATTTAGGGCTACAACGTGAAGCCAGTGCCTTACAGGCTCTGGGAAACTGAATCAAATATAGCACATCACATGGTATAACACACCCATCATATAGTATAGCTCATCACCTAGTACAGCACACCCATCATATAGTGTAGCACATTGCCTAGTATAGCACACCTATCATATAGTATAGCACATCACATGGTATAACACACCCATCATATAATATAGCACACCCATCAAAAAATATAGCACATCACCTAGTACAGCACACCTATCATATAGTATAGCTCATCACCTAGTATAGTACACCTTTCATATAGTATAGCACATCACATGGTATAACACACCCATAATATAATATAGCACACCCATCATATAATATAGCACATCACCTAGTACAGCACACCTATCATATAGTATAGCTCATCACCTAGTATAGCACACCCATCATATAGTATAGCACATTGCCTAGTATAGCACACCTATCATATAGTATAGAACACCACATGGTATAACACACCCATCATATAATATAGCCCACCCATCATATAGTATAGCACATCACCTAGTATAGCACACCCATCATATAGTATAGCACATTGCCTAGTACAGCACACCCATCATATAGTATAGCACATTGCCTAGTATAGCACACCTATCATATAGTATAGAACATCACATGGTATAACATACCCATCCTATAGTATCTATAGTATAGCACATCCATCATATAGTATACCACTTCACATAGTATAGCACACCCATTATATAGTATAGCACTTCACCTAGTATAGCACCCCTATCATATAGTATAGCACATTATATGGTATAACACGCCCATCACATAGTATACCACACACATCATATAGTATAGTACACCCATCATATATTCTAGCAGTTCACCTAGTATAGCACTTTACATAATATTGCACACCTATTAAATAGTATAGTACATCACATGGTATAACACACCCATCATATAATATAGCTCACCAAGCATACCCATCATATAGTATAGCACTTCACATAGAGCAGCACAGCCATCATCTGGTATAGCACACCATCTAGTATAACATACCTATCATATAGTATAGCACATCACTTAATTTATCACAATCTATCATAGCCTATATAAAAGCCGAGGTTGGGAATGCAGTAGCTATTTTTTGGTGAGTCTGTTTAGTGGGAGGATGTCACTTCTCACACCTCATCAATAAAAATAGGTAGAAAAAGCCCAATTGTGAACATGCTGTAAAGATAGTGTGTGTGACAAAGCAGTTACCATCAGTTTATTCCTACCTATATATATGTGCATCACTTTGACCTTATTGAGGCCGTGTTTACGTTATAGACCTTGACAGGGTTTGGATACTGAGATTTCAGAATATTGTACATGTCTTTTCAAGGCATTCACTGCTGATCACATGTTTGGGGATACTTTGCAGGTGAATTTGAATTTCACTAGTGACTGGTCCTCTTTAATGCTGGGGTCACACTTACAAGTTACTCAGACAGGAGCGTGTCTCCCGTCATTAGAGTGGACAGCCATGCCCAGTGATGCAATGTGAGGCTCATGTGAGTCACGCACAAGTGTGAATCCGGCCTAAATGAAACAGTAATGGTATTATAATCCCTGGTTTCATCTTGACACTTTGATTTGTAAAAATTATAATTAGTCGTAGAGTGATCTTGGAATACTGCTGCATTAATACACTATTACAGATTGCAATTATAATTTGTCACTTCTGGTTTCCGTCGCAGTGTCTTGGTCTGGTGTATCTGTAGCCAATGTGGATTGTCTGTGATTTTTGGCGACTATATCTTTAGTGTTTCTCTAGACTGTCATATCTGTTTTAGGCTTCTCTCCAATATCATGTTGTTTAATGTCTGAATCTTTTGTTACATTGGTGTAGCAGTCTCGTTGGCCCATTGACAAGCATTAGGTGGGGTTTACTTGTCATGACATCAAGTTGCACAAATGTTTTGATTGTGAGACTTGTGTGACCATTATTGACATTTGGTCAGAGTCAACATGTAGCCAAAGCCTGCTATGTCAGGAAAGACGCTCTAGGCTTGATGATAGCTTTAACATTCAAGAAAAATACATATTTTGCACAGAAAATGGATTTATTTTAACAGGTGCAAGGATTTAATTGGTCACAATGAGCATTTAGCTCATCATGGTGAAGTCTGATTAATTACAGTACTTTACTGATGGATCTCCCCTGCACAGTTCAATTCCTCCCTACTGATCTGTGCAGTCACATCATGACTGTGTTGTAGACTGATTACCAATTGATGTCTCCTGGGTTTGGCTTAGTAGTGACAAATGGTAATTGCACTTATAGCTAACACCAGTTCTAAAGGTTTTTGTTAATCTAAAAATCTGATCTCCACCTCCAGAAACAAGATGACAGCATTTCAGAGTGCAGCACGGTGGATCTGAAGAAGTCTCGGGAACTCATCGAGCAACCACAGGACACTAATGAAGAATGCTTGGAACCTGAAGAGTGCTTTACTGAAGGTATACAGTGAACATATCCCTAGAGGGCACGTTGTACCTCCCTGTATAATGTAGAATGTTACACCCAGATGTTATTGGGTATTAGTTATTGTGCAAAATAAAAATCATGAAGCTGTGAAATAAATTCATTAAAAGTATGAAGAAGAAAAATCATAGGTCAAGCATGAAGCTTAAAAGCCACACTTTAAAATGTGTCCTCATATGTGTCTGACCGGGTATTGTGCCCTCTCCTTTAAAGTGATCCTGACCCCACAAACTGACCCCCCCCCCGCATCTTTAGACCTGTCCCTGCACCCCCTCTTATCATTTCTAGCCATCCCTTTTGCAGAAAAAAATCGATTTTGTAAAGTAGAGAAAAGTTTACATTTACCTCGTTCTGTGTGACTTCTCTGTTTCTGAAGAAGCCGCAATAGGCGTGTCTGTCTGCTGCTCCCTTGTAATTATGCACGCCCCTCTCAGCTTGCTAAGAGCCTGGACGCGTCATGAAAGGGGTGGGGCGACGCGATTTAGCCCCGCCCCTTTCATGACACGGCCAGGGTTTTAGCAAGCAGAGAGGGGCGTGCATAATTACAAGGGAGCAGCAGACAGGCACGCCTATTGCGGCTCCTTCAGAAACAGAGAACTCACACAGGACGAGGTGAATATAAACTTTTCTCTACTTAACAAAATCGATTTTTTTCTGCAAAAGGGATGGCTAGAAATGATAGTAGCGGGTGCAGGGACAGGTCTAAAGATGCAGGGTGGTCAGTTTGTGAGGTCAGAATCACTTTAAAGGACTACACCTCTGGGTACTATTCGTTTTTAGAATATATCTATTACTAAAATTTCTTTAAGGTGTATTCCATTTTTGTCATATAGATAGAAGAAAGTTACAGTAACTCATGTATACGAACAGTCATAGAAGAAACAGCATATAAAAAACAGACACCACCTGAGAGTTAAAAGTGTGATCCACTTAGGCTGTGGGCTCACAATCCGTGTTGAATGCAGTGCCTCCGCATGGAGACCGCAGGCGCCCTGTATTCACCATCTGTGGTGAGTGCAGGGCAGCTTCTCACCACGTGCAGCTGATGGTGACCACTTCCAACTCCCCAGCATGAAATTAACATGCTGCAGAGATGTGAAAGTCCGGAAACCACAGGTGAAATAATGCTGCGGTCATGAGAAGTACAGTGAGCATGGGATTTCTTAAAATCCCATCCACTGGGCTTGTACTGTACGACGCAGCGTATTGGACACAGCAGCAATAGGCTGCTTCCAAAACGCTGTAACTCCTGACTGTGAGCACACACACTTGCCAGCCTTTTACCCGTCAAAGAGCAAAGCCCAGAGATTCGGGCTGCCAAAGCATGAAAGTCAAAATGAAGTTGACAGCACTCACCATCGATTAAGAACAAAGTCTTTATTCACAAATCCATATAAAAATTGACAAAGCTAACCTAATAACAGTGTCAAAACTTGAAGCTCAAGGGACCCAATGCAAAATCTTCAACAGGACCCCCAATTATTGTAAGTCTTTAATAGCTTTTGTATTTTTATGTAAGAATAAGGGACTTGGGGGCCCCCTTGGCAGCAGCACCCAGGTGCAAATGAAACCTCTGCACTTATTTTAGTTACGCTCCTGCCTAGCAGCCATTGGGAGAGAGGACAGGCAGAAGGTGAGCACAGAGGACGACAATCGTTTCGTGCTGTGTAGCAATTCAACAGGTCCAACCTGCACAAAACGATCATCGTCCTCTGTGCTCACCTGCTGCCTGTCCTCTCTCCCTCTCTCCAATGGCTGCTAGGTCAGATTCTGCCAATTTTATATATATTTTTGAATAAAGACTTTGTTCTTAATCGATGGTGAGCGCTGCCAACGTCTTTTGGACTTTATACCTCCTGTATCAGGCGAGTTTCACATATCTGAATTCACGACAAGCCGTTGGTTTCCTGAACCCAACACAATAGTCTATGAAGCGATTGAGTTCAGGTCAGGACATCCGCGGCTGGTCTGGACATTGTGGTCCATATTTGGAGCGTGAATACCAGATGTGTCAAACCAGCTTTGCACTTAAACCAAATGGAGCTGATAAACCAAATGGAGCTGAGGTCATGTGTGGATAAATACTGACTATAACCTAAGTTTTATCCAACAGAAATGTATGTGGAAATATCACAATTAGGATTACCATTATATTTATGGAGGAGTCAGTATTCTTGAAAATTGTGGTAAAACATGTAGTAAAATTGACTTATGAAATGAAAATGTTTCAATTATTGTTTGTTTTATTATCTATTTTTATTTATGCCTTTTCATCAGGCAGCCCAGTGATAGCAGTGGCCAATTGGCGGCAAGAAAACATTGCAGCCATAATAATTTTATGATAATTAAAAGCAGACAAATGTTTCTTTTGAAGTACAATGATCTGCGCTCATCTATATTGCCGCTCTATAGTGTTGATGCAGCACCATCTGCTGTCCAGATAAAGAAAGCACCAAAGGTTAATTTTAAAGAACGTACTAGTGATAATATTCTCCGTACGCTTAATAGTTCTTGCATTGTTATCAAGACAAAAAAAAACTAAAAACTTAAGGTATCGTCACACACAGCAATATTGATCGGCAATTTCACTGACAATTTGCTGGTTGCAGTGAAATCATGGACACATTGTTCTATTTTGTTGCTGTGTACAAATGGAACAATGTGTCCATGATTTCACTGCAACCAGCAAATTGCCAGTGAAATTGCATGCAATATTGCCGCGAGTGACGGTACCTTTACAATCTACATGTTTAGTTTCTTGCATAATCTCTTTTAGGGTACGTTCACTTTTTGAGTATTTGAGGCATATTTTAAAGGGATACTATCAGGTCATTTTTCAGTATATGATACTAATATTACCCTTGAATAGTGCCTGGGCAGACCTTTTAAAAACATGTAAAATCATTATTGTACTGTTTGTAGTTTCCATGTTATCACCATTGTCAGACGCTGCAGAGAGCTGCTGGATATGTCCCATCCCATTATAAGCAGAGACAATTAGTCCTGTGCTGTATAAACTGTCATGTAATTATGCACTCCTCAGCAACTCTCTCCTCCCTCCTCCCTTTGCTAATACTGCAGTGTCAGTTACAGGTCTGTTCAGTTGATATCACCACGAGGGAGAGAGCTACTGCAGGTCTGCCTGATCTAGGCTCCATTTGTTTCTGTAAAGCAGATACCCTGCTGTGCTGTGACAGTTTCTGTGTTTTATTTGACCTCTTGTGATGCTGCACACAGAGAGCCCGAGAGGAGAATACAGCCCCCCCCCCCCACTGATGTCCTGTGCTGTGATGTCTTTAAATATATCCCCGGCACACAATAAAAGAAGAGAGATGATTATCCTTTTTGTGTTTTTTATTTTTGGAGGTGAAAAACAGGTTGTATCACACAACGTTTCGGCTCCAGTTGAGCCTTTCTCAAGTGAGTCTTCTGTATATATAGAAAGGGAGTTTGTGGTTCAGTTCCCACATGAGCAACTGCTCAGGCCAGTACCTGCCTGTTTGAGGTACTCAGCATATGACTCCGTCCTTTGTGTCACTGCAGCAGCATGGTGGCTGGTCTGGGTGGATGGACAGGAGCAATGCATGAATAGAGAGAGTTTAGACGGAGGGATTCGAAAATGATAGCAGTTACAAGTGGATTTTTGACCTGACAGTTTTCCTTTAGTACAGTAAAACCACCCAGAGTGTTGAAACGAAAAGTTGCGCAGAAAACACTTGCATTTTTGCATGCACTTTTGATGCATTTTTACATGATTTTTCCCATTCATTTATATGGATAAAGAAAATTCTGCAAATATGATGAAAGAATTGACATGCTGCAGATTTGGTAAAAAATCTTTGATGGTTCAGATCTACAAGGACAAAAGTAAGCATCATGTGCACGAGATTTCAGAAATCTCATTCACTTTGCTGGTGCTGTAAAGCTATGCATATTTTCTGTAGAAAAAAAGGTGCAGAAAAAAATGCAGCAAAAACACAATGTGTGAATAAGCCCTTAGAAAGATGTGGCAAATCTCTATCCTAAAGTACTTGGTTAATTGGCTAAAGCGACTGCTCTCATCCCTAACTCCTTCTTAGGCCAGAAACACATTATACGAGGTGCATGCGAGATACTCGCTTGAATCTTGCATGACTCACCTGGAAAGGCCACCGTCTCTCTGGACAGGAGTGTAGACCATCTGTTCATCTGAATAGCTGCTGTCTAGTTGTACCTTGTAGCAGCTGTTGCAGGAGATATGGGTGACTCTAATGTCTAAATTACCAGTTTTCGTGGGGGTCTACGAATCAGGTGGTTCCCATAAAGTGGTGAGATAAGATCTATAAGATCCAAAGAGAAAAAGGTGATCTTAGATGTCTTCATGGAAATCAGCACAAATTTACTTTCTTAAAATAAACCTTTCATGTCCTTTTTTTGTTATTAAACCACCCCCAATGGTATTTAGATCGTGCAGTGTTCATTAGTCACTTTTTTTTTTTTTTTTTTTAAATCATTGTTTTCATCCCAAAAAAGCATTTTAGATTCTTACATATTTTCATTAGCTAGCTGATCAAACAGTCAAGCAATCATCCGGCTGGTTAATGCTTAGCAGATATGTCACTGAACTCCAGCAATGCCGAGTGCTCTGTATGAAGGACATGTGTGATGTCACGACCATGTGACTGTAATGGACGGAGCTAAGCCAGCTAAATCATAAAGGTCTATGTAGACTTAGCTCTATCTATAATAATGACATGTACATGACATCACACAGATCCTTTCAGCTTTTCTGAATATGCCCAGCTAGCTAATGAAAATATTTAAGTAACTAAAATGCATTTTTGGGATGAATACTAATTAAATAACAAAAAAGGACATGACAGGTTCCCTTTAAATCCAATCCTTTGTTATGCTGGTGCTACTAGTCACTACCACGTGTTGACCTCTTGCTGACATTTCCCAGTCACTTAACTATTTCTCCTCCCCATTTAAGCACAAAAAGCATCAGGGTCATTACATATTAGGTTGTTAGTGGTTTGGCGCCACACATCCATATTAGGTTGTGCTGTAATAGG
The DNA here is from genome assembly GCA_033576535.1 of Allobates femoralis. Lineage (NCBI taxonomy): Eukaryota > Metazoa > Chordata > Amphibia > Anura > Aromobatidae > Allobates > Allobates femoralis. The sequence goes on from JARQOC010000005.1 coordinate 495,287,160, forward strand.
ATAATTTGGTGCAGTTTAAATGCCAGTAATGGAAATACATGCCTCATAGACTAATGCAATTTTCTTCTACTTGCTCAATGATATTTGATGCATGACTTGAAAAGCTCTTAAGGGAGAAAACACTTCAATTTTGTATTATAAAAAGGCCAAACACAGGCCTTCTCCTGACTCAGAAAAACATTTACTTAGTCATTTTACCTGCCATAGTAATTTCCTAATGCTGTTTTCTCAGGAATATTAAATATAAAGTCATGTAGCAGAGCGTTTTAGGGAAAGCCAGTTGCAGTATTAATCATAGTGGAGTGGGCTAAGTCAATATGTAATAGCCTCCTGTAGAAGTTATTTCGACTCTGGAATACGTTCATGACCTCAATGGACAAATTTGGGTCATATGCTATGTAGGGCAAGCAAAATGAAAATGGTCCACCATTTAGGGTATATCCTTAGCCATCGGCTGTAGCACGCTTCTCTCTCTATGTCCTGGAACGGCAGAATAGTATATGACCCAACCTCACCTCTCACCACACCAGTACTGGTATGAAGACTAGTAATACAAAATACACTAAACAAAAATATAAATGCAACACTTTTAGTTATGAAATAAAAAAGCCAAGAAGCCAGCGCTGCCTGTGGTTAGCACGCAATACAAAAAGTGCATGTGCACATATTAATTTCTAACTGTATTTTAAACTGAGACATTTAGCAAACAATTGATCAATTCTTTGATCTACCCCGCCACGTCACAGCATTCTCAGATGGGGTAGTCCTACTCTACCTTTCTTACATACCATTACAGCCTCCTGAATACCTTAAAAGCAGAATCATATTAAATGCACATGTGCCTGAAGCATTTCTGAACTACTCCCACGGTACCAGAAAAGGGCAGCGCAGATAAAGGCAGACCTGGTCCGGATATGACATCCGGACATTATCAGGTCTGACCCCCACACTGCCAGACCAGCAACCATGGATGAGGGTAGAACAAGCCCAAACACATGTGCAACAATCAAGCAGAGCCTATGAGCAGGGTGTGGTTGCTGTAAGTGTGTACAGCAGCCTAGATCAATCACAATAAAGACATATAGAATGGCATGCATAACCAAGTGTGCACAGCAAAAAGTGGTGGTCAACCACAAACCAATAACAAATAAAAAAGCCAAGAAGTCAGCGCTGCCTGCACGCAATACAAAAAGTGCATATGCATATATTAATATCTAACTGTACTTTAAATTGAGACATTTAGCAAGCAATTGATCAATTCTTTGAGCTACCCCGCCATGTCACGGCATTCTCACATGGGGCAGTCCTAATCTACATTTTGTTATATATGCTGTGCCATTACGGCCTCCTAAACGCATTAAAAGCAGAAGGATATTAAATGCACACGTGTCTGAACTACTCCCACAGCTCCAGAAAAGAGCAGCGCAGATAAAGGCAGACCAGGTCCGGACATGACATCCGGACATTATCAGATTTGACCCCCACAGTGCCAGATCAGCAACCATGGATGAGGGTAGAACAGGCCCAAACACAAGTGCAACAATCTGCCTTTATCTGCGCTGCCCTTTTCTGGCGCCGTGGGAGTAGTTCAGAAATGCTTCAGGCACATGTGCATTTAATATGGTTCTGCTTTTATAAAAAACGTAGAGTAGGACTGCCCCATCTGAGAATGCCGTGACGTGGCGGGGTAGCTCAAATAATTGATCAATTGTTTGCTAAATTTCTCAGTTTAAAGTACAGCTAGAAATTAATATGTACATATGCACTTTTTGTATTGTGTGCTAACCACAGGCAGCGCTGGCATCTTGGCTTTTTTACTTTTAGTTATGCTCCTATTTTTCATGAGTTTATAGCATAATTCCACAGATGTCGCAAGTTTGGGGGGAATGTGCAAATGGCATACCGACTTCAGGAATGTCTTCCAGACTGTGCTGTTATGCTGTTTTGATGTTTCAAATTCTCAGTACATCCATAAGCTTGTCCAAAATCAGACAATTGATCAGTAGCCCAACAATCCAGCACCACCATCCAGATGTCACTCAGATGCACTGGACAGTAGTTACTGCCACAATCAGCTTCCTTAACCAAAGAATTTCTGCACTAACTGTCAGAAACCATCTCAGGAAAGCTCTTCTGCATACTCATCGTCCTCATTGGATCTCCAAGTGACTTCATTTAGTTGTCGAAACCTACTTGAGTGGGAAAATGCCACATTTGATGGTCATCTGGCATGTTGAAGAGTTGTTCTCTTTATGGATGAATCCGGGTTTTCACTTTACAGGGCAGATGGCAAGTGATGGTCACACCAGATCCCGTGGACCTCCCCAGTACTGTAAAACTGCACATTTTACAGTGACTTTTCATCGTGGTCAGCCTAAGGCACACCTGTGCAATACTCATACTATCTAATCGGTATCTTGATATGCCACACCTGTGAGGTGGATGGATTATCCCAGCAAAGCAGAAATGCTAACTAACACAGATTTAGACAAATTTGTGAACAGTATTTGAGAGAAAAAAACTTTTTGTGCACATAGAAAAAGTCTTAGATCTTTAGGTTCATGAAAAAATAAGAAAAACAAGTGTTGCATTTATATTTTGTCTATTATTGCACAGAGTATCTTAATGTTTTATTTATATATATACTAGCTGTGAGCCCGATGCAAATGCATCGGGTGTCTAGATTATTTTTAAATTTATTTAAGATTTTCAAATAATAATCCAATTATTCCAATGACATCTTTACACCAACTACATATATTTGTATGGTTGATATCATTTAAGGAAAATTGAACTATTATGTTGTAAGGGTCTTAGAACACAAAGTAGCAACTCGCCCTATACTTTCTATGGGGATTACCGCAACCGCGCCGCAAGGTGCGGCGGCTGAGGTAGCGACTCGCAATGGCCTCGCGGCCATTGCTCGCGCTACACAGCGACTCGCAATGAATCCCCATTGAAAGTATAGTGGGACTTGCGGCAGGTGCGGCAGCTGAGGTAGCGACTCGCAATGGCCTCGCGGCCATTGCTCGCGCTACACAGCGACTCGCAATGGATCCCCATACAAAGTATAGGGGGACTTGCGGCAGGTGCGGCGGCTGAGGTAGCGACTCGCAATGGCCTCGCGGCCATTGCTCGCGCTACACAGCGCCTCGCAATGAATCCCCATTGAAAGTATAGTGGGACTTGCGGCAGGTGCGGCAGCTGAGGTAGCGACTCGCAATGGCCTCGCGGCCATTGCTCGCGCTACCTCAGCGGTAAATCGCTAAGTTTGTGGCCGAGCCTCTGGTTCTATTTGCGGCCATTGCTCGCACGTGGTGACGTCACATAGTGACATAGCCACGGCGATTTCGGGGTCCGACACGATTTTGCCTACGGCAATTATATAGTAGATATATATATATATATATATATACACACATACATTTACAACGGCAAGGTAGATTGTATACGTGCATCTCAATAAATTAGAATCATCAAAAAGTTAATTCATTTCAGTTATTCAATACATAAAGGGAATTGTATATAATATGTGGAGTCATTACAAACAGAGTGATCTAGTGTTTATTTCTGTAAATGTTGCTGATTATGGCTTACAGCCAATGAACACACAAACTTCATTGCTTCAGAAAATTAGAATAGTGTAGAAGACCAACTGAAATAATGATATTTAACTAATAAATGTTGGCCTACTAAACAGTGTATACTGTAAATGCACTCAATACTTGGTCGGGTTCCCTTTGCATGAATTGCTGCACCAATGCGGCGAGTCATGGAGGCATTTATTGAGATGCACTAGTAATATATTATTTTCTTCTAGGAGCTCCACACTAACCTGTAGTTAAGTTACAGTGGGTGTAGAGTATTACATACTCTGTATTTTTTGTGGACCTGATCCAAATTGATTGGCCATCCAATATACAGTGATATTCAGAGATATAAGGGTGCCTCCCACCTACCATATGTTCTACTGGTGTAAGGCTTGGTGTAACTGCCACTTTTTGGACCTCCTATAAATACTTTACAATTATGATATTGGTTGCCTCAGTTTTTTGGCTCTATAAAATATCTGAGAAAAGAATCTCAAGAAACAAAGCAAAACAACAAAGCAGCTAGTCTTCGATCATTAGTTCATCATGGCCACATTACAGAACTACTGACTGGTCTGTGTTATAAATGTGATCCCATCTCACATATACTACATTCATGTGTTTTTTAGCAGAACCTCACATATAGCTCCTTTGACGCACACAATTTTCATGAAATTTATGCCTTGGATTTTTCACGTTTTTTTAGTGCTTGCAAAAATGACATTTTACATTATTGCACATTTTAACGTTTTATAGAAAACCAGTCATCTTCTCTGAATTGTGTATTTGGTTAATACTTACCCCATAAAATAACAATTCTACTATTCTAGTTCTACTTTGTGCTGTTCCTCTGTTGTTCCTCTTAGACATATGAGAAAAAATTAGTAACTGGGTGTAAACAGTTTTGAGGGTCCCTACATGTTGACTCTATTCAATGTTAGTGTTAAAGTGTGTAGGAACACCATGGTCCCGATACATTATTGCATTTGCGCCTTTTTTGTCTACTTTTTGGAGCGTTCACCTTTTTTTTCCATTTATGCCCAATTCTTTTTTTTTTTATTCTCCCTCATTTTATATGTGTTCGCCTGTTCCTTTATGTTGATTTGTTTTTGTGTTTGCTGTTGTGGGTGGGTTTGGGGTCAGGAGAATTGACATCTCCTCATTAATGGGAGTCTCAGCAAAGCCAGCACAGCCAAGCAGTATACACTTGTCCATGGCCAAAACTGTAGTGCACCTTCCGACCTACTAGTTTTCCATTTATCTCCTGTTTTTCTTGGTCCTGTAAAGCCAGAACTGTTAATCAAGGTGGAGGAGGGAAGAAATAAATGTAAAGTCAGTAGATGGGACATTGCAATGAACTGCATGGTTCAACCTACTTGTTTTCCATCTATCTCCTGTTTCTTTTGGTCCTGTGAATCCAGAATTGTAAATCAAGGCAGACGAGAGAGGAGATAAATGGAAAACTAGTAGATGGGACATGAATTGCATGGTTCAGTGCACCATCCGACCTACTAGTTTTCCATTTATCTCCTGTTTTCCTTGATCGTATAAAGCCAAAACTGTCAATCAAGGTGGAGGAGGGAGGAGTTAGATGAAAAACCATTAGATGGGACTTTGCAACGAAGTGCATGGTTCAGTGAACCTTCCAACCTACTTGTTTACCATCTGTCCCCTGTTTTTCTTGATTGTGTGGATCCAGAACTGTCAGTTAAGGCAGAGGAGGGATGAGATAGATGAAAAACCAATAGATGTGATATTGCAGTAAACTGCATTTTTCAGTGCACCTATCTGTTTTCCTGGTCCTTGTGAATCCAGAACTATCAATCAAGGCAGAGGAGGGAGGAGATAGATGAAAAACTACTAGGTAGAACATTGCACTAAACTGCATGGCAATGTCAAGGGTGCACCAAGCAGCTGTGCTTTTTTGAACACTTTTTTTTTGTGCTGACAGACTCCCCTTAATCATATGGAATATACTGTAGATATGAGCCTTTTTTTCTTTTCCTTTGTCAAACAGTTAAATAGATCTTAATTGCTTCATATAATTGTTGCTTTTGTAGATACAAACTTCCTGGACCATTCAGGTAAATCTTTTATCAATGGATTGAAATAATATAACCATTTGGTATGTAAGCTTTCTGAAAGTAACCAAACAGCTGCACATGTCCCCTAATTCTTCTTCTTCTTCTCTGACATTAACTGGATTCATGAGGCTATTTGAAAGTGTCATTAAAGCTAATGCACAAAACTCTTTATTTTTGCACATTGCTGTTATCTTTGCAGCCTGCACTGAATGACTCAACTGCTTCTGTCCAAAAGAAAATGTCAGACCTATTTAATTCATTGCATGAGGCAGAAAGGTGAAATCTAAAAATGCAATAGGTTCCTTATGACCAGCAAAGAGCACCAGGATTACATTTGGGTTAATAGTAAAGTTTTGTTTTTAAACTAATGTAATGTCTTTAGCATTTAATATTTCAACATAGCCTTCTGTATTATAATGACTGCCACGGCTTTGTGCAAAAATATCATGTGTCACATTCACAATGAAACGTTCAATACCTGTAGTGTAATTTACCTTTCACTGTAGAAATATCACTGAACTACATGCATGTGCGGTAATAGACTAATATTTTGAAGAATGACCTTTACGGTATCAAGCTGACCATACCATTTCCTATTTTCATGCTTTGTCCTTACTTCCTAGCCATCACTGCCAACATGCTTCTTTGATATTGACAATCATTCTCTTAAAGAGAATCTGTCAGCAAGTTTTCGCTACCTCATCTGACAGCAACATAATGTAGTCAATGAAACCCTGTATCCAATGATGTATCTCATAGATTACTGGCTGAAGCCGTTCTGACACAATCAAAGAATTTCGTTTCAGGAACACAGCCAAGCTGCGAGAGCTGCCCCCGCCCACACCAGGCTCTCTATAAAGATTGTGCATTGACAGTTAGAGCCGGGTTACACATAACGATATCTCAGCGACCCCACCAACGATGGGGGTCGCTGGGATATCGTTATCTGATCACTGGTGAGCTGTTACACAGGCAGATTCACCAGCGATCAGCGACCAGCGAGAACGCTGGTATCCAGGGTAAACATCAGGTAACTAAGCAGAGTGCTGCGCTTAGTTACCCGATGTTTACCCTGGTTATCAGCATCCCAGTGTGTGCTGTGCGGCGCTGGGAGGTCGTTGATGGTTGGTCTCCCGCTGTCACACATGCCGATGCTGACCGCCCAGCGGGAGATCAACGATCGAAAAATGACCCTTGCCATTATACAACAATAGGCTAGCTGATCGCTGATCATTGCAGGATGTCACACGGGGCGACATCGCTACGAGGTCCTGCAATATCACAATTTGCAGCAACATCGTTAATGATGTCAGTACGTGGAAACCCAGCTTAAGATGTCAATCACAGCAGGGGGGGTGTCAGACTGTCTTGTGCATCACAAAGTAGTCATGCAATGGTAATCACAGGTTAATAAAGCCTTAGATAACATAAACAATTGCACATACCCTGATAAGAGAACCACAGTTGATTTTTTTAACCCCTTAATGCCTACTGTTGTGTATTCGCATCATACCAGTTCAATTCGTTTGTATGCATATGTGTGTACTGTGTTAGATTTTAATTCAAGCAATAAAGGGCTAACTCCTGCAGCATGCTGTCCTCAGCTTACATAGCAAAAACCTGCTGACAGATTCTCTTTAAATCAACATGTTTATTTTCATGGTGCAAGGTTGTATTATTTTTAGGTTATGCATAAAACTTATGATATATGCTGTATCAGCATTAGTATTAGCATCAGTATTAGCTAATTTGTCATCTGAAATGGTATTTCACATCAGGAGGTGACTGGTGCTGGTGATGCCATCTCTACCACTACCACGTGGCATGCAAGATTCAACAGTATCGTGATAAGTCCTATTATTAGAATGCCAACTCTATACCAGCAGGTACCAGCCAATCACGCACACATCAGTAGACGTGACTTCACCAGCGTCACTCACAAATAAGTTCTTACAAAAATAAATATGTATTTTTTTCCTTTATCAGTTAGCGTACAGTAGGGCATCTGGAAAGTTAGTAGTCAGGGGTGAGTCCCTGTACACTGTCATGTTGTGTAATCAGTGATCGACTGTGTGGGGACACGCCCTTTGACAAGGAGAATGGTAACACCCAGTTGTCCATTAATTTATAATTTTCCAGGAGGAATAAGAGAAGAATAGGACAACATACAGTTCTTAAAAAAGATTTGATAGAATTGTTATTTTATGGGGATTATAACAGTTTTCTTTTTTAATTAGACATGTCAGGAGAGCTTACATTCTTTTCTTTAAGAGTGCATACTCACAACCCGTACTTGCAGCATTTTGGACGTAGCGTCTTGCCACTGCAACCAAAATGCTGTGTTGTGCAGTACCGGCACAGGAGATGTGGTATGATCAGACCATGTCCCTGTATGGTAAGACACATCTACTACACAGTACATAGCAGGGACACATATATAAGATTATCAAAGCACAGGAGATGTGGTATGATCAGACCATGTCCCTGTACGGTCAGACACATCCATTACACAGCACATAGCAGAGACACATAAATAAGATTATCTCAGCACAGGGAGATGTGTATGATCAGACCATGTCCCTGTACGATCAGGCATGGCCATTACACAGTACATAGCAGGGACACATATATAAGATTATCTCACACAGAGATGTGGTATGATCAGACCATGTCTCTGTATGGTCAGACCATGCCATTACACAGTACATAGCAGGGACACATATATAAGAATATCTCAGCACAGGAGATGTGGTATGATCACATCATGTCCCTGTATGGTCAGACACATCCATTACACAGTACATAGCAGGGACACATATATAAGATTATCTTAGAACAGGAACATTATCTTTAAACACATCCAATTGTAGAAATTATTATTTATTATTCCGAGATCTATTGATTAAAAAAAACTTTGTGGTAAAACGCCTTTAAGCTTAGTGTGAGTGCAAATCTAGGCTGACTATATGATATACTATATATGATATAAAAATGCAGCTGTTGAGTTGAGTCATTCCTTAAATTTTTTTTTGTAAATTTAATTTGGGTGGAAAAATTTTGAAGAAAATCTGTCACGTTAAATTTTTATTAAATCTTCCTACAACTGTTTAATATTCATGTTGAGGATGCCTCAATAGACAAGTTCTCTCCAGAGGATGTATAGACGTCATAAAGATGCTCCTTACATAGACAGTTATTTGCAGAGGTGGCCAGACATGGCTTCCTTGGCTATAAGTACAGATTGATTGTGGTTACAGCCAAATCAGCTAACTAGTGTAGTGACTCCATGCCCATTGCAATGTTAGCAAAGGAATTTTCAAAGATCTGGTGCCTATTGAAAATGGAAAGAAAAATTGTAATACTCTTTACTTAAGACTTTTGTTCAATTTCAACTTTCTCGCCACTTGTATCCATTGATATGTACTATGAGCCATTATTTTTACATTAATAACACTGGATCGAGGATAACATTTGAATGAAAAATGAGAATGAAATCACCTGGTAAGAATATTTGTCATTTTTGTCTACTTATTACAATTTGCAAGGAAATGTCCACTTAGTATAGATAAGACAATTACAGATTATAGACGAGCCTTCTGGGGACATTAAAGGGGACAAGAAGGGCTGCAAGTCATGTCTGTTTAGACACTCGCCTATGCAAAATTGGTAAACTTTTATAACAGAGTCTTAGGTGCTCTTTTAGTGCTTTCCTGAAAGGAGTCCACATTTCTTTCTTGTATGTTAACAAGTACAGTATATCCTATTTCTGTTTTATAAGCAAAGATAGACTCCTTACAATCTGTAGCAGCTGTGCCTTGTAATGCTCCAATACCAGGGACGCCCACGACAAAGTGTACAAAGATGTACAATGAAGAGGCCACAGCACTCGCTGTACCACTTTGGCCCCTTTTGATCATCTGATTCTGGGTTGCTAGGAGTTGGTACCCCCCTCACCAAACTAAGATTAATGACTTATTTTAAGACTATCTTAATGTGAAATTCCTTGAAAACCCTTCTAATTTAAAATTCTAAAAACAGAAGAAAAAAAACATTTGGTTATGGAATTTGACCACAAATTTCATCTCGTTGTCCATATCAAAGGATGCCAGATGACCATTGTGTTCAGAACAATAGCCATTGTTTGTGAGTGAGCTTAGGTTGCTATACTTTCACATAGTTGGAAGATGGTGGTCACGTTATGAAATGCAGTAAAATACCATATATATAGGATATCTCATTCTCCACATTAGTTGGACACCACAAAGCATTGCTCCGTAAGGACATCATGATATGGTAACTCCTAATTAATTCTTCCAATGGTCATGAATACAAGAAATGGCAAGTCCATTCTTTAGAAAAATCACTGTATTTCAATTCACAGGATAACAGACATCAAATTCTAAAAACTCTTCTACTGTTATAGTTCATGCGAAGGAGGAAGAGGAAGCTCTTCCAGCAGGTTCCTAAAATAATACACCATGAAGCTTCAATGTAGATGTCAACAACTAAAATGATGCCATGACACTGACTATATTACATCCCCCACTCTGGTTCATTGAATGTTCTTACTTTTTAGGCTGCTTACAGTATTGCCATGCTGTAAAGTTGATATCACAAAGGGAATTGGTAAAATATGGTGGAAAGTCAGGAAGACTTGCTACAAGATAGTGGAGCACAACTGGTTTGAGAGTTTTATCATCTTTATGATTCTTCTTAGCAGTGGAGCACTGGTAAGGATCACTCTTTTTTTTTTTTAACTCATACATTGTACAAAATGTTCCATTATTTCTATTTCATTTATATTTTATTTATCTTGTCTGGACAAACCTAGAATTACCTAGATAAACCTAAGATCCCATACACATTAATGTTGGCCAAACCTGTCAATTATAGTTGATTTGGCGGGTATATTCATTCTGTGTAGGGAAATTTTCTTGTTTGCACCTCTCTTTTCCCAACTTCCAAACCTAGAAAGGATTATTACCAAACAAATATTGTTTGCATGTATTATTCAGATCTTTGCTGAGCAGCAGTTGAAAGTAACTTCAAAATATAATAATGGAGTACAAAAAATCATAACTTTGCAATGCCGGGAGGAGAAATTCTTCTTCTTCTGTTTCCTTTCCTCTTCCTCCTCCTTCTCCTCTTCCTCCTCCTCTTCCTCCTCCTTCCTTTTCTTCTTCTTCTTCCTCCTCTTCTCCCTCCTCTACTTCCATTATGATTCCCATAATAATTAGAATGTCCCATAAACCATAAAATGTTTGTTAGAAAGCTATCTGTCACTACTCCCCGATACACAATAATGCTTATCTTGGCTAAGGGTTTTCTGTGTGTAGAGGGAGAATACTGATCTAAGAAATTAATCAAGCATAATCTTTTTTGCCCATGAGTCATAAAGTGTCCATACACTTCAGTGTACAAAAAGTGTGTTCTACTTTGTATTGTCCTATATTGCTTGTCTCTTTTAACCCAAACTTTCTCTTTAACCAATGTTAGGCCCCTTCCACACCAGTGTTTTTTGATAATTGCGGCAGATCCGGCAAATTTACCGCATCTAATGGCCACACTTGTGGCAAGCCCCATGCATTGTGTATGGAGCTTGCGGTTGGCTACAGCAAGAAGCGGTTCTGCCGGATGCGGCAGATTCGGCACTTGCGGCAGCGAAAAAAAAATGTGATAAATCTTCCGGATCTGACGCAATCAGCAAAAATGGCTGATGTGAAAGGGGCCTTATTCTTAAACATTGGTGGACTATTTTCCCTTCTTATACAAGCTGGATTGTCATCCAAACTAAGGACATGGGCAGGAATGAAAAACTATTCACACTGAGATGTCTTTGCTCATTGTCAGCCCTTACATAAGATATATAGACTTATTATTTCAATAATGATTCATAGATTTATGTATGTATACTCCATGCTTCTTCCAAAGCAAAATATGTCTCGCTAATTGATTGCCTTTTATTACTCCCGCATCGCAATCAGTGAAATAGATTCATCTACACGATATGATTTACGTTATGTAGATATAATTTGTACTCACTTTTTCCTTTATTGTCTTTCCTTGTCTCTCTTTGGATGTAGAAATTGAATGGTGGTGCTTGGTAATAGTTAAAAGTCCCCTAGGGTAACACAGATATGATGATACTAGACATCCTTCCTGTGAAGCATGGGTGTAATCTCATTGACTAAATGATGTCATGTTTTATTATAACAAGTCACAATAATCATTTTTACTGCAGCTCCTTCTTTCTTCTATTAATGTTTAAAGGGACCTACAAGTAGCTTGTCTATGTGATCAGAGTCACTTTGCAGAATTAGAAAGCATCACTTTACAATCTGCAGTTTCTTGGACAAGAAATCGGTATTCAACTTTAGGAGATAGGTTATGATTTTTTTAGATCTAAAATGTTTTGACAAATAGAAACTTTTATTGGTTATTATTAAGGTAGTTTGTTATACTGCAAAGTAATGTTGTGAACAGTCCAGTCTCAACAGCATATGGATAATCCTTCAGTCAATTCTTTAGCAAAGCGGGTAGACTGAAAACTCACCTACCCAATGGTGGACAGAGCCAGAAGAGGACTGTCATGTGCTGTTCTGCTCTGCACTTACTTGGTGTTATGGCATCTTCTGACTCTGTTCACACTATGGAGTATGATATGTAACCTTGTGCTTGTTTGTTGATCAGGCAGAGTTAGGGCATGGGCTGATTTGTGTTCACTAGCCATCAGTCTTGCAGGAGTTAACTTTCCGTTGGCTGATAATTTGTTGCTGGAGTTTTTGGTTGCTTCTGTCCTATCACGGCTGTCTCTACCCTTCATGTATGGTGCAGTCCAGTATCCTATGCTGATTATAGCTTCAGCTTTGCTCCAGCTTGTGCTTGGTGTTCCTGTTATTTGGTAAGAGTAGCTACTAGTTTGGTATTTGGTGGAAACTTCCTTGTTGTCTTTTATATCCTGCTTGTACTTGTCACATATTGTATTCTCCCTGTGTGTGAGTGCTGTGAGCTTGTGTTTTGGCTCTTCCCTGTCTGTTATTATCTGTGGGTTTCTTTGCTTCCCAGCTCCGAGGGGAGGAGGTAAAGGGAATTAGTTTAGGGCTGTACAGGAGCAGGGCCAGGGTCGAGACTCAGGCCTCTCTACCATCTGGAGTACCCCTGAATTAGGGATGGTTCAGGGCTTCCTAGCTTGAAGGGCAGATCAGCCTCCCCGGTTTCCCTTTTTCCCTTAGCCTTCATGACAAGGACTCTTGACAAGAACAGTATGTGGACCATTTGGAGTCCAGTAGTTCATCATTTGGAGGTGAAAATGGCTTCTTACCTCTTAGGCCACTGTTGCTGGACAGGTTTTATGAATGGTATGTCCACCTCGGCACGTTCCTCTTCTTTCACTTGTTTGAGGAGACAATCCTTTATCTAGACCAGATTTCCTGGGACAGAATTTGAGTTTTAAAGGTGGATGCTAGGAGGGTTTTTGTTGACCTTATGGACTGCTAGACTTAAACCCAAATTATAGGACCCATGGTAAATAATAATGTTCAAGATTGAGGAGGTTGAAGATTGGCCAGTGACTCATTTCTCAATGTGCATTGTATGACTGGTGGCTTCACTTCTTTCATACATTCTTTTTTCATCTAGAGTTTTGCCCACTTTTGTCCTTATCAGCGGCACGGAGTTAATGCCATTATTATCAGTGCGGGTGTTCTTTTTTATAAAGTTGGCACAGTTTGTCATAATTCAGCAACAGGTCAAAAGAAAACATTATGTAGTTATCAATTTAGCAAAACTCTTTCAGTTGCCATGGAGATGAAAAAGCAGGACGTTAGTTCATAATTCATGTCAACTATATGTTACCGTGCAAGTCACTTGTGTCTTGAATACTCGTCTCACAGATTTTTGTTGTTTTTTTTTCAGGCTTTTGAAGATATTTATATCGACCAGAAAAAAGTTGTAAAAATTGTATTGGAATATGCAGACAAGGTGTTCACATATGTCTTTGTTCTTGAGATGCTCCTTAAATGGGTGGCCTATGGCTTTAAAAAGTACTTCACCAATGCATGGTGTTGGCTGGATTTCTTCATAGTTGGAGTAAGTATTGTGGAATTTTTACATTTATGGGATCATTATTGATTTTTTTAATGGATGTGGTCATCTAATGTAATTAACATCTATTACAAAGAACATGTTTGGTTGAAAATGCCCATAGCAGCATATTATAGAGCAAGTAGAGATGCACATGGTGCTTATTTTTACTCACTCATATAGCACCATTAATTCCGCTGTAAAAACATCATAATCACTGTCCCCATTGGGGGGTCACAATGGGCATTTCCTATCAGTATGTCTTTGGAGTGTAGGAAGAATCTGGAGAACCCAGAGGAAACCCACACAAACATGGGGAGAACATACAAACTCCTTCCAGATGTCCTGCAGATGTTGTTTTGCAAAGCAACAGGGCTAATCACTAGAGCTGAGCGAACCTTTTAAAGTTTGGGTTCAGGCGGTGCAGACAAACTCTTTGGAGCACTGTTTGTGACCTTGAATGTGACCCAAATCTCAATGAAAGTCACTCTGGTTGGCAGTTCCGCTCTCCGCCCACATACAGACAGCCATGAATAAAACACTTCCGGGGGGGGGAATGCATGTTTATTTTTTCAAATTAATTTTGATCACACATGATAATTCTGCTTTTAAGTCCAGTGTGATCCAGTTAAACAACGTGACTCACACTGGACCAAGCGCCAACTGTACTTAACCACAGTGATGCTCGCTCCAGAGCTTTGCAAGCACCTAAACTGTGAACCCGAACAAGTTTGCTCAATACAGAGAAGTTTGTTGAACGAACCAAACCTTGAATGGTTCGCTCATCTCTACTAATCACTGAGCCCTCACACATCCCACTGATATAAAGATTTGTGGGAAAGGATTCAGTGTAACTTTAAAAATACTGATTTCTTTTTTATTGAGATCCTTTCACTTCCTTGTCTTTAGTGTCCAGCGGGCGGACCTAATTAAATAGCTTTTCTGGTATGACTATACTTCTATCCAGAACTGGCTTCAATTTCATTGAATAAAATGCAAAATATACTAAATATTTTCCCACAAATCTGTATATTAATCTGTTCAGCTTCGACTGCTCTATAACGATTCTCGTTGGTCAAACTAAATGCCAAGTCATATGCTACAATTGTCATCTATTGGTTGTTAGTTGCTAATAACCAGATGTCGTCATATCTGAGTGATTTTGTCGATGCCCACTAGACAAATCCGAGGCATCAACGATAAAGGTTATTATGTTTTATTAATCAATTATAGAGGCACAGATCATCAAGTTTTAGGTTAATGGTAATGTATCCAATACTAAGCATATAAATAACCTCAACTTGGTGCTACCATGAACACTAGAGGACATTATCACATAAAATATATAATGTATGTACATACCCCAGCAAAATAAAGTGAAAGACTAAAGTGTTTTTCTCTAGTGGCTCCAGTAATGTCATCATAGCACTAAAATTTTACACTGGGGCCAAAACCATATATAAATGTTATTTAAAGGGGTTGTCCACGGCTTGACAACCCCTGCTTAATCAATTCAGGTTCCCATAGAAAATAAAAAAAAAAATGTATACTCACCTTTCATAGTGGCATCATCCAGCAACTGCAGTTCAAAAATATTCCCTTAGAGCAGATGTCCGCTCTGATGAGATAGTAAAGCCAACAGCGGTCACGTGACACAAGATTGTTACTTAAGATTGCTGGGAACAACAGCGCTAACATTGCTGGAATTACGCGGTCTCCTTGAAGTGATTAAGCAGGTTGTTGTCCATATACTGGGAAATCCACTTTAACATTCAGGACATGGTCATATATTATATAGACTATTTCCCTTTTAATAAATAGCATGGCTAAACACCGTGTAAAACAGATTTTAGTGCATGAAACTTTGCTTTACTACTATAATTATACGTTTCTGTGCCACTCAGATAGATTACTAAATCATTATCATCTTTATCTGTGTTTCTTATGCTCCTTAGTTTTGACTGGCAACAAATGCAACAGATTAATTCATCAATGTCACCAGTGAAATGTATTTATGTTGAATTTTGCAATGTATTTTTACAAATTATTAGAATACAGTATTACAAACCTTAAGGTTGGTGCAACACTTTGGCTGTGACATGTCCAGAGGCTAAGGTGCCCTGTATACCAGACTTTGGCATAGTCATTGCTCTAAAAATTAAGAAAAATACATGGTAAAGAATGATTTTCAGTGACTTGTTCAAAAAATTGCTAACTAAATGTTTTCTTATAAATTCTGAGACTTTTTTTCTCATAATCTCTCCATGTGACTCTTGATATGTCATCTATGAGGTCATTATGAACGGTTAAAAAAATCCTCCTTTTTGGTTATATATCAAACAGCATTTGATGTCCATTCTGTTTGGCAACTTTCCTTTAATGATAGTAACATTCCTTTCTAGTACAACATCTCGAGGTAGAGGAACAAGGAAATCTTAGAGCAAACTGAAATATTTTGGCTTGAATTAAAGGATTTTTTCTAGCATAGCATATTAATCCTAATTAATGATATCTGTGTTAAATGTATTTTGTTGTCACTTCAATATGGTTTTTTTTCATTGGACTAAAATCTGTTTCATGCCGAGTGCAGAGTTGTAGAGATGGAGGACAAATTAGTATGCAGTGCACCAGTCCGATCTTGCACTCAAGATCACAAAGGACATGAGCAACCTTTTTTATCCATATGCACAGAACCACTAAACAGAATTAAATTATGGTCTAAAATGTTTGACCCAACATGACTATTTCTTTTCTCAATCAAGCCTGTTGAGCGTTTATTATAGTAGGGAGGCTACATGAAAATCAGTAATACATGGAGCTCTATCAAACCTCTTTGCTTTGAAAAAAAGAAGAGGCTCTTAAATAGGAAACCTCTTTTTATTATGCAGTTGGGACTACCTATTAATCCCATATCAATCCATTTCATTCAGCTACTTGTATCATATTTTAGCTAATGAGGCCACAAAGGAAAAAAGGGTTAGAACCCCTGATATAGGGACTTTACGTGATGGTGGAGGTTTTGCTAAATATCCATGTAGCCCAACAAGAAAAACAGGACCAAAAAGTGGGTGTTTATAGGTCCTAATATGTAATATAGAGGCTCATTTTAATGTGCTGTGCTAGATTAGGCACAAAATATTGTAGAAGTAGTAGAGAAGCCATTGATTGGCCACAAACACCTGGAAACAGTTAATGACGGACTCATTGAGGTATAGATAAGGCAGTGTTCCCATCCATGAAGTGAACAGACCTCAAAGAGTAATGTAAGAAAGAAGAAAATACGAGACACTCACCATTAAGATGATATTAAGGGTATCTTTATTATCAACAGTGTCATTGAGCCATCACGAGACGTCGGCAGTGTGGAGGGAGATTAGGAGGACCTGTTAACGCACCAGTCATATGCGAAACAGAGCTGTCACCCCATGCCTCTTAATCCCCCTCCCCACTGCCGACATCTCATGATGTCTCCATGACACTGTTGATAATAAAGAAACCCTGAAGATGATCTTAACGGTGAGTGCCTCACCTGTTTTTCTTACTTACTCTACAAAACTATTGTAGGCATTTGATGGATACCATGCAGCCAATATCCTGATCCTATTGGCACAAGTAGCTGAAAACATCCTATTAATGTAGATCAGTTGAGGAACATCAGTAGATATTGGTGTTTCACCAGCTGTTTGGAGACACCAAATTAGGTGCATAATAACAGAAATAAGTGATCAAATCATCAGATACTAATAAAAGATGACATTGGAGTGATGTCTCAAAGCACAAAGCATTGTTTAATCAAAAAGAGTCATGATAACCAGTGAGCAAACTAATGCCTGCCCATGTTGAGGCCTTCTAACCTCTGGTGATGCACCAATACATACCGGTTCTTCTTCAACTGTATATGAAGAAAAAAATGGCGCTAAAATATGCCGATTTGTACTTTGAAAAATAGCACAGAGGGACAATCTGAACAATCATTTTTATAGCTGCTTTAAACTTCAGGTAGTGAAGCAAGATAATATGTTTGTTAAAATAAGCCTCTGTAAGCTTCCTTTTATAGCTTGAGCTCTGCCAAATGTACTTTGTTAAGATATGATTCCCTTGACAGAATGAAATTTGTCAGGCGTCCCAGAGCATATTTATTTATATCTATTTATTCACATTGATTGAGCTGTTTTGCTAAAGCATTTTACGTGTACAATCTGTCGAATGTTGTAAACTGGAATCTATGAAGAGAAAATTACCAGTATAATGTAGTTTAAGAGATGAAGAGGCTGGATTGTGGAAATCTTCCTTCAGGGTAAAGTAAGGAGATAATAACAGAGTGTCTTGTCTTAAAGATTCTTAGAAGTGTGAAAAACAAAGGCCGGGGGTTTAGCTATATTAAATGATGCCCTTAAAATAAGTGATGTATGTGTCAATGGCATGCCAGCTTTACTTATCCTCTATCCAAATAGAGATGGAAATTGGAACTCCTACTCCCAATATAAATTCTGCACTACAGAGCCCTCTATCCTATCTCCCATACGCAACGACAGTGCATGTATAAAGTATGTGTATATAAATATATATACTGTCTATCTATCTATCTATCTATCTATCTATCTACAGTTAGGGCCAGAAATATTTGGACAGTGACACAATTTTCGCGAGTTGGCCTCTGCATGCCACCACATTGGATTTTAAATGAAACCTCTACAACAGAATTCAAGTGCAGATTGTAACGTTTAATTTGAAGGGTTGAACAAAAATATCTGATAGAAAATGTAGGAATTGTACACATTTCTTTACAAACACTCCACATTTTAGGAGGTCAAAAGTAATTGGACAAATAAACATAACCCAAACAAAATATTTTTATTTTCAATATTTTGTTGCGAATCCTTTGGAGGCAATCACTGCCTTAAGTCTGGAACCCATGGACATCACCAAACGCTGGGTTTCCTCCTTCTTAATGCTTTGCCAGGCCTTTACAGCCGCAGCCTTCAGGTCTTGCTTGTTTGTGGGTCTTTCCGTCTTAAGTCTGGATTTGAGCAAGTGAAATGCATGCTCAATTGGGTTAAGATCTGGTGATTGACTTGGCCATTGCAGAATGTTCCACTTTTTTGCACTCATGAACTCCTGGGTAGCTTTGGCTGTATGCTTGGGGTCATTGTCCATCTGTACTATGAAGCGCCGTCCAATCAACTTTGCAGCATTTGGCGGAATCTGGGCTGAAAGTATATCCCGGTACACTTCAGTATTCATCCGGCTACTCTTGTCTACTGTTATGACCCAGTGCCATTGAAAGCCATGCATGCCCATGCCATCACGTTGCCTCCACCATGTTTTACAGAGGATGTGGTGTGCCTTGGATCATGTGCCGTTTCTTCTCCAAACTTTTTTCTTCCCATCATTCTGGTACAGGTTGATCTTTGTCTCATCTGTCCATAGAATACTTTTCCAGAACTGAGCTGGCTTCTTGAGGTGTTTTTCAGCAAATTTAACTCTGGCCTGTCTATTTTTGGAATTGATGAATGGTTTGCATCTAGATGTGAACCCTTTGTATTTACTGTCATGGAGTCTTCTCTTTACTGTTGACTTAGAGACAGATACACCTACTTCACTGAGAGTGTTCTGGACTTCAGTTGATGTTGTGAACGGGTTCTTCTTCACCAAATAAAGTATGCGGTGATCATCCACCACTGTTGTCATCCGTGGACGCCCAGGCCTTTTAGAGTTCCCAAGCTCACCAGTCAATTCCTTTTTTCTCAGAATGTACCCAACTGTTGATTTTGCTACTCCAAGCATGTCTGCTATCTCTCTGATGGATGTTTTCTTTTTTTTCAGCCTCAGGATGTTCTGCTTCACCTCAATTGAGAGTTCCTTTGACCGCATGTTGTCTGGTCACTGCAACAGCTTCCAAATGCAAAACCACACACCTGGAATCCACCCCTGACCTTTTAACTACTTCATTGATTACAGGTTAACGAGCGAGACGTCTTCAGAGTTAATTGCAGCCCTTAGAGTCCATTGTCTAATTACTTTTGGTCCCTTGAAAAAGAGGAGGCTATGCATTACAGAGCTATAATTCCTAAACCCTTTCTCCGATTTGGATGTGGAAACTCTCATATTGCAGCTGGGAGTGTGCACTTTCAGCCCATATTATATATATAATTGTATTTCTGAACATGTTTTTGTAAACAGCTAAAATAACAAAACTTGTGTCACTGTCCAAATATTTCTGGCCCTAACTGTATCTATTCTATCTATCTATCTATCTATCTATATATATATGGGTATATACAGGGTGGGCCATCTGTATGGACACACCTAAATAAAATGTGGATAGTTGGTGATATCAAATTCCTGTTTGTGGCACATTAGTATATGGGAGGGGGAAAACCTTTCCAAATGGTTTTGAAGTCGGCCATTTTGGATCCAACTTAATTTTTTCAATGAGAAGAGGGTCATGTGACACATCAAACATATTGAGAATTTCATAACGAAAACAATGGTGTGCTTGGCTTTAACATAGCTTTATTCTTTCATTAGTTATTTCAAGTTGATATCAAAATTCATTCCCATTTTATTTAGGTGTATCCATATAAATGGCCTAATTGCCTAGGTGGGCAATATTTTTAGAAATGCATTCCAACAATTAACAACAAAACTTCTTACCCCTTTACAGGAGACACTCATCTTAAACGTTACCAAATATAAAATGTAAGCTACAACAGTATAAATAACTTTGTACAAATAACTTCAACAAGGTCCAGTGCGATCTCTTTCCAAGTGTCCATAACACTGTCCTAAGTGCAAAGATGTCGGGGGACCCGCTTAACATAACCCAATGGAGTTCCTGGGTGGGCTACAGGACATTGATAATCTGTCTGTTGTACCACTGATTCGGCCACGCCGAATGGGTTTTGTTCCGTGGTAAAGTGCTTTAACTCGGCTTTAAAACCAGCACAATGTTGTGCTAACTATATCCAATTCAGTTCGGGTGTGCTTAGTCCACATCCTCTCAGTCTTAGTCAAATAAGAAAAGAAATACTGAAGCATTATAATGCCATACCAAAAAGAAAAAGGAAACAAGAAAAACAAACAATAATTGAAAAAAAAAATGAAGGACCCTACTGGGTCAATAAGCGGAGATCTATTTACAGCACTTCTATTTGCTAGCACTTACAGTTACCACATGTTGGACTGCGGTTTTCTCCTTTGCCAAAGCAGCACCTCTCTGCTTGAGCTATCTCCACTCTTCTGGAGTCTCAAGGTGCTACCCGTGCTACTTGGCGCAGCCTGGTCACAAGCTGCTGCCTGTGGTGGTTGCAGAAGCTCCGTTTAGGCCGCCACCTCTCTGGTTCTTATCTCCACCATTGCAGACCCTAGTAGCAGAGTCTGCATAGCTGCATGCCGGGTTCTGAGTGCAACCTTGCCAATGGATTCGGGGCTTGGCTCCCTCACAGGGGCGGGCTTCGGCTGCTACCTCTGGGGCTCTGGCACTACTAAGGTAACTGGCTGCTGCACTTGGAGTCATAGATGACTCCAAGGATAGCGCCCCTGATCATTTGATCCTTACATCAAGGGCGTCCAACCCCCAGCCGCCCATGTGCCGGGTAAAGGTGACTGTTTCTAAGGTCTCGTTCACCTCTGACCTCCTCCTCCGAAGTTGGTGAAGGTGGATGGGACTGTGCCCACTGCCGGCTCATCTGCTCCAACAGGTCTTCCTTCCAGACTTCCACTGCCTCGACCTGGGCCCTTCTCAGTTGTTGACCCAGGCTGTCCAATTCACCTTGCAGGAAACCTGGGATGAGGAGCAACAGCAGCTCTAGGCCTTCCTCCAGTACTATGGGGGTCCTCATCGTCATCCCCGTACTCCCAGGCCCTCCAGTTACTGCTTTCCATGGTGCCTTCAGGGTACAGCGATGCCATCTTTCTCCTCTGGCTGTCTCGCTCCTGGTCTCCTGCTCCCTTCTTTGCGCGGTCCCTCTGCCTGGCATTGTCAGCCACATGAGGGGGTGGGTTTCTCCGACCGACTGACAAGTCCTGTTTCATTGGAGTTCCTTTGGTGGACAGGTACGGCTTTTCACATTATTTGGCGACTTGGACCATGAAGGGAGGTCGCACCACTCCCTCCTTGATGATCATGGCGCCTGTTCTCTTTGGCTGGGCGCTGCTTACAGTTCACAAACAACAAACACAGTCTTTGAGGTGCACAAGGCCCGGTTTTACTGGAGGGGTGATCCTGTTCGTGACACCAAGTTTGACTCCCCCCCGTGGGGGCCGTGGGGTACTCGGGATCGGGCTCTATTTGGTGTCGTTGCTGGGGATGTCACAGTGGCGTGACCAGGCCCGTGGCCCCAGAGCAGTCAATCAAAAATTAGGGGGAACTCTATTTCAGGAATGGGAGTCTAGGAAAGGTTCTTCTTGGGATCGGGTTACCAGACTCGGGGATTCTAATTTACGTGATGCCACCCACAGGTTGCAGCTATTAATGGCCACTGTTGCTTTACAGTTCCTCTGAGGGGCTTAATGATAAGGCAGCTGGATAGTAAGCCCTACACAGGTAGGGCCGAGTCCCCAGGGCAGCAGATGTTATCAATGAGTTGGTACTGGTGTTTCAGCACAGGGGCGCAGCAAGAAAGTCACAGACACAGCGGGGTGCAATCTCAGCAGTCATCACTGTTGTAACAACCCACAGAGTGCTGAGTCCTTGGAGATGAAGTTTTGGATCCAACTAACTCCTGAGTAAGGTGGTGGCACAAAACCCCTTGCTAGTGTCCTTTCATGGTCGACTCTTCTGCGCTTGATTCACCCTCCTGCCCTGTGCCTCGCTCACACAGTACCCTGAGCCGATGACCGCGCGTCATTCCTAGGATTACTACGTCGTCTGTCCCTGAACCCTATGTGGCCACCTTTTCAGTGAATGTGAGCAGCACTTAGAGACACTGCAACCTCCGAGTTCCTAGCTGAGCCTTGTTCTCCATTAGTCTGGGGCCCGGTACCTCTTCCCTGCGGCCTGGTCCCTCCACACGTTTGCATTCACTGTGGATGCAGCATCCATCCCCGAGTGGATTGCTCACTACCCGGTTCCCTGGGACCCCTTCTGTTGTCTGGAACACCCTTGTTCTCTCTCTCAGGTCTTAGGATGAGCTCCCAATGGCTCCAGTCTAGGGATGAGCGAATCTACTCGCTAGGACTCGTTACTCTGCGAGTAGTAAGGGACTCGCAGGACTCGGTACTCTGCGAGTTTCCCAGCGATTACTCGCACAGTAACGAGTCCAATGCAAATCAAATTTTTTTCTGACAAATCCATAAAACAATGTAAATAAAAGGGACTGCATCTTTATTAACCCCTGGACCATGGGCAAGGGGTAAATAAAGATGCAGTCCCTTTTTTAGGATTGTTTTATTGATTTTTCAGAAAAAAAATGACGTGGGCTTTGCCGTATTTCTGGAACCAGCCGGATCCAGCAGGCAGCGACGGGCTGCCCCCAACCCCCAGGTGCCTATTTGTACTTGGCCGGACACAAGAATATAGGCGAGCCCTCTTTTTTTATTATTTCATGAATTTCATGAAATAATTAAAAAAAATGCGTGGGGCTCCGCGCAATTTCTATGTCTAGCCAGGTACAGCTAAGCAGCTGGGGGCTGGAATCCGCAGCGCAGGGAGGCCCAAGCTTTCTGGGCACCCCCCACTGCAAATTGCAGCCCGCAGCCGCCCCAGAAGATGGCGCGTTCATTGAAGCGCCATCCTCTGGCGCTGAACCCCGCTCTTCCAGCGGCCCTGGTGGCGGTGGCACGCTGGGTAATAAAGGGGTTAATACCAGCTTTGTTATACAAGCTGGTATTAAGCCCGAGATTCTTAATGTCAGGCCAGGTTTGACCCGGCCACTAAGAATCTCCAATAAAGGGTTAAAAAAAACACAACACAGAGAAATTTTTTTATTAGAAATAAAAAAAAAAAAGCCATTAGGGACTCCATCATTAATTAAAAAAATCCTCTTCCGTCCGACGTAGTCCAAAACGCGATGTCCTCTCTGCTACATCCCCTGTGCATAGATATAGATGTCTATGCACAGGGAATGAGCAGACTGAGAACAATCTCAGCTCTGCTAAATCAGGCAGCAGGCGGGCTCTAGGACCCTGGAGCTGCGGCAGCCTGCAGGACCCGAGGGCACAGAGCAGACAGCCAGACTCATTACTGTGCGAGTTTCCCTGCAATTACTTGCACAGTAACGAGTCCAATGCAAGTCAATGGCAATCCTAGTTTTGTCAGAGTCTCTGACAAAACTAGGATTGCCATTGATTTGCATTGGACTCGTTACTGTGCGAGTAAACGCTGGGAAACTCGCAGAGTAACGAGTCCTAGCAGATAGAACCTGAAGCTTCTGAGACACATCTGCGATTTGTAAATTGCACATTACTCGCTATTACTCGCTTCCCCATTCATTAACATTGGACTCGCTAGACTCGCAACGAGTAGCGAGTCCCGGGCTTGGACTCGCTAGAGTCAAGCGATTCCGAGTAATTTAGGACTCGCCCATCACTACTCCAGTCCTCTGGACGTCTTCTTCCAGATGTTACCCTCTACTTGACAGACACTGCGGCCCTCTCAGACTCCTGCCAGCTACTCTCCGCCAACTACCAACTGGTTCTAGATGTTTTTGTCATCCCTTTTATATGGTCCGTCACGTATTCCATGTCATCTATGTGTGTTCTTCTTAACTTCACTCCTTCCCGGGTGCTCCCCTAAACTCTACTCTTCGCCCAACCCCACTACCCTGGTTCCTCTTCTCCAGACAGATCAGGGTCTGTGCTCTCCCATGGGAGCAATCTCATCCTGACCCATACCTGGAGAGGTGTGTGGTGTCTGGGTGCTTGGATACCTGTGAGTGCCCCCTTCCTTACCTGAGAGTGGGGTACTACACCTCTAAATGGGATGCAGTACCTCTGTAGCGACTGGATCCGCAGGGGCGCCACACCTACATCCAGAGAACATCTGTGGTCCTCCAAGATATTTGAACAACCTCCATGATGAGTACCTTCAAAAACTAAGTACACACACACACACACATACATATTCCTATTTTGCAAGTAAAAATGTGTTTGAATAAATGTGGCACAAAAACAAGTTTTTTCCTACCAACGATATATATGATACCAACAGTGGCGTAACTTCAGACCCATGGGCCCCGATGCGGAAGCTCCAGTGGGGCCCCTAATTATTGCAAATCTTTAATAGTATTAGTCTTTTTCTATAGGCCAAAGGGACTTTTGGGGCCCCCCTAGGCTGCAGGGCGATCGCAACCCCTGCACCTATTGTAGTTACGCCCCTGGATACCAACCTCACAAAATGATCTTTTAGTAATAAACTTCAATGCAGCTTCCTGGTAATGCTATACGCAATCTTTTTTTCTCATAAGCCACATACTACAATACAGTGTCAAACATTAAGCTTGTGCATGATACACCACAGACATACTATATTCTCTGAGCAATAGAAAATGGATAAATCATAAATCCAAACTTTTTCTAAACTTTGCCTCCAGGCAGAACTTAATTGAAAAAATCCATACAGTTTCGGAATTGAAAACAATATAAACATATTTCATCCATTAACTATGTGAATGGTAGACGTCTGTGATATTTAATACACATCTGAAGACTGGGAATCCTTACATCTTAATGGCAGATACTTGCATTTGTAAGAAGGCAAGAGATATTTCCCATTGTGCTGCATCGGTTATTTTTTATGTGTCTGCTCCATTGTCTTTTTCAAGGAAGACAAAACCGCAGTTACATTGAGGGAGTTCTTGTTTCTGGATTTCTTCTAATTATGCACAGAATGTGTGCATTGTCTTGGGTTGAGTTTCTCCACATCACCATCCTTGAAGTGTTTTCGGTATCTTAATGAAATCGCTGTGTAAGCTCCCTGTGCTGTTTGAAGTGAATAGAGGCTATAAAAATTGGAGCCCATTTAGAAATCCTTTTCAACTCCTAACTGTACATTTTGTAGCCATAGTGAAAAAATATTGAAAAAAAACAGAATCAAAAGTAAGCCATGCTGGGAAAAAGCAGTGGACAAAAAGCAAAGGCTTTTCATATTCGCGTCCAGCCTGCATGCAAAATAAGGCTTTTTGGCACAGCTAAAAGGGCAGCCCATGGTGGTCACAAATTGATTATAAATTTTTCACAAAATACCTGTTTTTATTTGTAGCATTTTGTTCCTTTTAAATTTTACAAATCGTTTACAGCCGTACTATATATTTAATGTCCAACTGTATCCACTCAGGTATCAATTATTAAGACCATTACTAATCCGCACCTCTTTCTTATGTGTTCGGAAACAACCCTTGACATTTACCATTTTAAGATTTGCACCTGTTGATAGAAAGTCAACTAAACAATTCCAATCTGCTTCCTGCGGAGAAGGTTGGTACATTCTGATATTTTGTGTTCTGGATTGGAGCACAAACTTTGTGTCCAAAGTGGCTAATCTTGTTCCTTCCTCTTGGAAAAACAAAGAACCTGGAGCACAGTGGTGATACTACAAATAGGCAGATTGTGTGAATACATTGCATAGGTAAATCAAATAAAACCAATATAATGTAAAGAGAAAACTATAAAGAAGTATTGTATTCTATTATTTATTAAACTGCATGCACTACGGCTCCTTCTCAGTATGAAAAATTAATGTTACAATTAGGCTAGGGTCACACTTGCATTTTTTTTTTTAAAAACCTGATCCGGTTTTGAGCTTTTAAAAAGCTGCTTTCTCGGGTAATGTGCCATGTGTGAGCCACAGCTCTTATGAAGCTCCATTTGGTATCCCAGACTCGGATTCGGGTACACGGGCCGCTTTAGCTTTGCCGGTGCCCCTAGGGTTCCTTCATTTTTGTTCCCGACACGAGCGTAGTACAGCTGAAGTCCCCTACTTCTCTCAGTTTCACACCGCTCTTTTGTCTATCCTTCTCCTCCTCACTCGACTCTACACTTTCTGTGCTCTACATTCTAGCTGTTCTCTGTTCCACTCCAAATTGAAAACTTATTACTTGCCTTTTTTCCCACCCACACTTCTCTACCCTATTCTCCTCCCTTAGACTGGGTCTTCGCTACAGTGGGTCCATCCACATCCCTAACTAGGGTCTACATGTTGGGTGTTTGCTGAGGATCCTATACACACCATCTCCCATCTCCCGACTACAAGAGAACCACACCCAACTGCAACTGTTCAAACCATCCATGATTGTCTTTTTTCAAATCTGCAGTTATCACTCTTAGTAACTGGTACCTACTTATTCCCAACGCATCTTAGATCAACACATTATTATCAGCTATGCATCATAACCATTAACTATGTACATTCTACAAGTTCTTCGCAGTACTTTACTGGAGTTCAGGTGCAAGTCAGGGAGGCTGTGATTTGTACACCCTCAGGGAATCCATCCCCTCTGTCCAAAGTGATGCGTGTAGCTCACCTGATCACCTGGGTATGGATCCCTACTCGGGTGTCCCTTCGGCAAATAGGATTCTACATCCCGACGGCTTACAAAAACTTCTTCCTCTAAGCCTAGTTCTTTAATGAACCCCCACCCATTGTTTAAGTGGACGTTAACCACCTCTTCGCGGTGGTGCTGAGGCGGGTTGGTAGCGGGGGTCTTCCGGGCGTGCTCCTGCTCCCGAAAGTTCTCCTCCTCCTGGGCCCACCATCTCCTTGGTGTCGTCGTCGTTCCTCTTCCTCATCACGGTGTCTCTGCTGCCAGTAGTCCTCCAGCTTGTCGGTCTCGGTTCTGCTCCACACACTTGCCTCTTTCATCCAAGCTCTAGGTTTAAGTTCGGCCAGCTCCTCCTGCTGTTGTACCTAGTGAATCGGCCCGACCTCGGCTTTCACAGCCTTCACTGGGGCACCCTCCTCACCATCGGTCCGCACTCTGCGACTCCCGACCCGGATGTCTGATCTGGAGCCTGCTGAGCCATCCTGGACACTGGCACGACCTTGATCTCCACCTGTATGGCAATGTCTCTAGTGGCCGGCCGTGGCTTTTCTGGCTCGGTGTCTCCTCCGGACAGCATCAACTTTCTCAGGTCATCTGCTCTCTTGGCCACCTGCCTCAGCACAGTCCTCTGCCAGGTTTTGAAAGCCCAACCCTGGGCCCAATTTAGTTGCACAGTTAGATATTTTAGTGCGGCACTCCAGAAGTCTACTAGCAGAGATTGATCTGCGCTCCCCTCCTCATCTATGGGGACGCCTGCTCCTTTCTCAGTCTTTCCCCTGCCATGTTCTCATGACCTGTTGCCGCCGTCTTTTCTGTTCCGTACACTACACAGCCAACTTTTGTCTTCTTCTTTCTGCCGTCTCTCGTCTGCACCCCACGCTTACAGTTGTCATTCACATTTTTGGGTGGAGTCAGCGTGGTGTTAAGCAGGCCCCTTCAGTTTTTGGCTAGCACTCAGGGCGGGTCCGCTCTTTTGCACCTTTTGCTTGCCCATCCCACGACTGGAGGCCTGGGCACACCTCCGGGCCAGCACATGGCATCAATCCTTCATGGTCGCCATTTTCAAAGTCTCTTTCATGCAACAGTTCAAAAAGTAATTTAAGGCACACAAGACCCGGCTTTACTGGGCCGTTCGCATCCTGTTTGTGATGCCAAAAACACTGATGCACCCCAGGGCCGTGGGGTACTCGAAACTGGGCTTTGATGCTTCTGGGGAGTCACAGGGGTCGAGACCCAGCTTCCTGACCCTGGGTTCAGCGTCAAAGAGTTCTTGGGGAATGTATAGGGATAGGATGGTTTAAAGGGAGAATTATTTGTGACGCCATCCTTGGTTTGCGGCTATGGGTAGCCGCCGCTGCTGTAGAACCTCTGGGGACGATGAATGGGCAGCTGGGATGGAGTGGCTCTCATGGGTGGAGCCGGTCCCCAGGGCAGTGGATGTTGAAAGGTCATTGGGATGCGGGACGGAGGGCTCAAAGTAACAGACAGACAGTTCCTCAGGTCCTTTACTGTTGGTATGGTTGCAAGCCGGGACACTGAAAGGTGATGTTATTCTGAGCCCGTGCAACCTGGGAGCAACTCGGGGTTCTCCTCACCCAACAAGTTCTGAGGCCTCCCTGCTGTGCTCTTTCTGCGGGTCCCTGCTGCTTAAGCTGAGCTGCGGCCCTCTCTCTCTCTCTCTCCTGCGTTGTGTCGGTATGGCAGGCAGCTCAAGTCCTTCTCCAGCCCCACTTCTCTGGCGGCTGCTC
Source organism: Allobates femoralis (assembly GCA_033576535.1). Classification (NCBI taxonomy): domain Eukaryota; kingdom Metazoa; phylum Chordata; class Amphibia; order Anura; family Aromobatidae; genus Allobates; species Allobates femoralis. Next base: position 495,316,145 of record JARQOC010000005.1, read on the forward strand.
CTGGGCTCTTTGCACTGCTTTGCCTGCGGGCACTCTGCAATCCCCCACCCTCAGGTGTTGGCTGAGATAATGAGGGTGTGCCTTATAGTTTGAATGTAGCTTACCAGGTGCATGGCAATGGTGGTGCAGGTTCACAGGAGTTAAGTTTTCAGCTGCAGGAAGCCACAGGAGTGGGGCAATGCTGCGGACCCTGTGCTGCTAAATAGGAACAGGGGGTGTCCTGGCAGTGCGAGGCATGAGCCATTGATCTCCCAGCGGTGGGCTTCAGGTAAATGTTGGCGATGCAATGCAGGAGCTATTAATCTCCCAGCAGTAAGTGGCAATGGCTTCACATGCGCAGACTTAGATCTTGCCTCAATAACGAGCTGATATCTAAATCTGTGCATGCACCATCTCCAGCGCCGCTTTCCTAAAACCCACTGCCATGAGATCAATGACTCCTGCCTTGCAAAGCCAGAACACCACATCATCCTAGCTCATGGCCCGCGGTATCTCCTCCCTCCTGCCTTCTGTGAGCCTGTTTCACCACCACCTTCCATTCATAATACAAGACTGACCCACATTTTCACATTAATAATTAATTTTTTTCATGTTTGGGAGTGCGTCTTATAGTCCAAAAATACGGTAATTGTGAGTGTAAATCAATAAAAAATTGCTGTGTTTAGCTTAAAGGTAACCTGACAGCTGATTTGGCAGAGTCCAGCTCTGTTTTTCTGGCTTTATATGATTTAGTGTGAAATTTGTAGTGTTTCAGAGGAAACCATGCTTTTTATAAGCTGGCTAGGTGTAAAGCGACTATGATGACTAGTCCTAGAGGCTGGTCCTCAGTGGCTCCTGACCTCTCTTTCCTGCCCCTTGACTGGCTGGTCTCTCCATAATGTGTATAGAAAGAGACAAGTCAGTCTATTATTTTGTAGAAATGTCAAATTTGAGAACAAGGGTCAGGTAATGTTGCCCTTAGCCCCCCAGTCTGACATTGACCCTCAGGTCAATTTCACTTAAATAAAAAAAAATTCTACATTGATACAAAGCAATACCAAGACTGGAAAGAACACGATGATTATTTCTCCAAATCTACTATTGACAGGATCTTGTTGCTCAGCCTTTATGAGACCTCTGAGGATTTGTGAGTTTGTTGCCACAGTTCTGTTGTGCATCAGGGAGTCGACATATTATTTCGCAAACACAATATGCAAATTGTATAAATGTCATTACATCAGCAGATTGCTATTAAACTAATACATCCATTGTTAGTAGTTGGCATAGGACCGTCTTTTTCTTTTTTTTTAGTCCTGTTTTATTGGTTACAAACAAAATGGCATGATTTTTTTTTTACAATTTTTTAATTATTATTTTAGTTATAATGATGATGAAAGTTAGCAGTAAAGAAAGGGTTTCAGCTTCTGGGGTAAAGGTTTTGTTTGGGTCCCCCCCCCCCACTAAATAATATATATTCTTATACTCTCCGTATGTCTCTTCAAAAAGTATGGTGATTGCTACAACCCCTCAAATGGGGAACGTTCACGAGGTGGTTTGCACGAAACACTCCTCAGGCTTTATAGCCTTTCATGGTGGTGATCAATTACTTAAAGTAATGGTGTCCAAAATCCAATATAAGCAAAGAAGAAAATTATGTCACTCAACAATGGCAGGTTGTCATTATTTATAACAAACCATATATATGTGCCACTGATAGATGGCCACCGTCTGAGACCACCTTGCATACACTTCTCTGATGTTGGTATGTTTTATGGTTTTCTATAAATAAAGTAAACAAGCCATTGTTGAATGCTATTATTTTCTTTCTTTCGTTGAATAGTTGTCACGCTGGGAGTGGGGAAGACACCCAGCGTAGGATAACGACGGGGGGGGGGGGAATAAGGGGTCCCTACTGCTAAGGGCACAAGAAGGAGACGGTGACCCCTAGACTTACTAGGGCTGACCCTGTCTGCCCTAACGTCCCTGTACAGTCTCCTCAACTGTCGCCGACCACGAACCTCGTCCCTCTCTGATCCTAGCACTATCTTATCTAAGGATCAGATGGAGAGGTGCACTAGACCCCTCCACTAACAACTAAAGACAAACACCAGGGAAGACAGACATTTGGGGAAAAGAAACACTTATCTTTCAGCAGACCACAGCGAGCTCACAACCTCAGCTTCTGCTGGAGCAAGGATAAAGAGTCCACAAGGAAATATCACCTGCACTGAGGAAGGGTAATGAACCTCCTTATAAAGGTAGAAGGAATCTGCTGGGTCCTAGAGACCTACAATACAGGTGGATACAACCAGACCGAGCACAAGACCTCCACAGCCGTCTCCCCAAAATAGAGAGATCTCATCACACCTTCTCTTCATCTAAACAGAAGGTAAATGCCCCTGAAAGAGATGGACCATCCTCCACCATTATGGCTGGTGGGCCAAACGCTGAGATCGTCTGCGCGTGGCCTCCACCCTGTCACCCGCGCCACCCGTGACAATAGTGTTCCAATATGCAGCAGCTCAATAATCAGCCAGCCAAGCCCTAGTACTTTAGTCTTGTGTGGCAACCTTGGACTTTTCTACTATCTAAAGTAAATCTGTTGGTAAAATAGTATTATCCTTTGTATTTATTAATTATTAAATTATTATATTATTTTCTCTTGGTGCTTGTTTCTAGGCAAATGCAAGTTGAGGTTTGCTATTCACCCGAAATATGCACCTGATCAAGTCCTACCAAGCAGAAATATTCATAGCACTAGAAGGGTTGTCCACTACTCGAACTACCCTTCTCAATCACTAATTTTGCTCCCATTAAAATGACAACACATATTCTCAACTCTGGTGCCATTGCCATTCTAGCAGTGTCGGCACTCACTCTCACGGGGCTCATGTGATGTTGTTACATCACATGAGCTTTGCGCCCAATCAGCGCTGGCTTCTCTTTCTCCGTCTTTGGATCAATCGAACAACAAGTGACTGTTATGATGCTGTCACACGCATCAATTTGAAGAACGATATTGTTAGATCGTTTAGATCGCTGGTGAGCTGTCACACAGGCAGACTCTATATAAAGCTTAACCTGGCACTCTACTTAAAAAAGCAAGAGAGGGTTGATCCTTTTGGTGTTTTTTTATTTGTGGAGTTTGTGAAAGTTCATCAATCATCAAACGTTTCGGCTCATGCAAGAGCCTTCATCAAGTGATTCTTGTATGCAGTAGTGGGAGTGCTACTCCACTTTTTAGCTCAATTAGATAGGTGTATGTTGCCCATGGAGGCTCCTGCCAACAGCCCTCCAGCATGACTGCATGATGCACAAAACTTCAACACAAGGACAGGAGCCATAAAACTGCCCTTCTGCTAACCATGTGATGGACCTTGATGTATGGACCCCCATACGCTCAGCCAGACCACGTCTGTGTATCCACTAATTTGGATCTCGGACTGCATTCCTATCAAACAGAGGCCTCCATGGGCAACATACACCTATCTAATTGAGCTAAAAAGTGGAGTAGCACTCCCACTACTGCATACAAGAATCACTTGATGAAGGCTCTTGCATGAGCCGAAACGTTTGATGATTGATGAACTTTCACAAACTCCACAAATAAAAAAACACCAAAAGGATCAACCCTCTCTTGCTTTTTAAGTAGAGTGCCAGGTTAAGCTTTATATATAGTTATTCCTCCTTCCCTGGGCACCTACGCTTGCGGTTTGAGCCAGACTTGTCCTATATACACAGGCAGACTCAACAGCGATTAATGGACCAGAGACATCCTGGAAACGATTTAAATATCGTTTCCATGATGTCTTGCCCCCGCTGCCAGGCTGTGGTAAGCGGGAGCAGGCTGGTCTCCAAGGTAAACTGCAGGTAACTAGGCAGCGCGCACTGCCTAGATACCCGAAGTATACCTTGGTTACCAGCCTTGTCCGCTCACTGGCTGGTATCCAAGGTATACAGCGGGTAACTAGGGTCACGCTGCCTAGTTACCCGCAGTTTACCTTGAATACCAGCTCCCAGCGCTTGCAGAGAGGTGCTGGGAGCTGGCCTTTCGGTCGTCTCCCGGTGTCACATGCAAAAGGTTAACAGAAAGTGCTGGGTTTCATAGATTCACCGCGCTGACCTCCAGTGAAGACAAACAGACTGATAGATAAAACTCTGTTTAATGGGTAATTTGCCTACCGGTTTCGTGATCTCAGTTATCACTTCATCAGATGCCCTTTTGGAGACCTGCATTTTAAAAAAAAAACATGTAAAAACGCACCCATAGGCCCCCATGTTAAAAAACGCATGCCCTAATAGCAAAAACGTATGTCTTAATAGCAAAAACGCATGTGTGACAGTACCATGCGTTTTTGTGTGCGTTTTTGCAATTACGTGTTTAGCTGACATCAAAAACACATGCAAAAACGCATGGTACATTAGTACCATTTAGTACCATCCAAAAACGCATGCGTTTTCCATAGGGGCCCATGTTAAAAAAACGCATGCGTTTTTAAAACAGCACCAAAAAATAGTGCATGCACTATTTTAGGGTGCTGATTTAAAAACGCATGCAAAAATGCAGGGTGCCATCAGACACCTTTAAAAACGCATGCAGAAACGCATGCGTTTTTTTAAGGCACTAAAAAAACTCATGCCAAGTGTGACCCCAGCCTAACTTAGTATATTTTGTTATCCATGGGACAAGGTTATGTTCACAAAGCCAAAATGTGCTATGTGGCCAGTACAAACATGTGTAGTTTTTGCTGCGTTTTTTACCTTTTCTTTAATGCAGATTACATATGTGATTTGTCTACAGTACATGTCTATTGAAGTTTGTTTTATTCAGCAAACACACATCAAGAAATATGGCAAAAACACAGTTTCTTATTTGCATAAAAATTTGCAGCAAAAACAGAAACGCTACATGTGAATGAACATACGCTAAATTTTGCAGAAGTATGGCCATAGACCATAGATGCACTTATTCCTTTTTCTTACTAATGCCTCAACTCCTAACTTAAAGTACCAATCCAAAAAAGTTCTTTGTCCAGTCTTGCAGAAGTAATTCCCCAACATGAGGCTCGTGTGGGAGGTGAAGTCTCTGCATAAAAACAATTTTCAGCAAAAATGATCTGCAACATTCTTGTTGTCATATTTCTCCTTTTACCAGTAAAAGCCACTTCTGTGCTCTGTCTTTTGAAGATTTTACCATCTAGTCCCGGTGTACGGTGTTTTCTCAGCCCACTTCTCCATCTTCCCCTTACATAATGTACATGCACTGTATTTTCCATTTTACTGAGTCTTTAGATCACTGTAATCTTCTGTGTCATTCTGCCTTTACGATGTTCGGGAATTTTTTTGTGCTGTATGCAATGGACTAAGAACATGTTTTGCACATTTTTTCTCAGTATTTTGGATTATTCTAGTCGGATAGTTCTTCATTTGTCATAATAAATGTTTTTATAGCCTATCAGTTACATGATAGGGTATAAAATGATGATATTAACCATTTAACCTTTTTGCGACAGTAAATGATCACCGATTTGGACATATCTACCGGCTGGTTTATACTGGCAGATCCCGCTTGACATTGTGTAGAATGAACTGTAATAGATCAATCAAGGCACATAGATTGCCGCGGCTCTCGTCACCTTGAGTTCTGTTTACACAGGACGATGCACCACTGGGATAGTTGATCTTTTGTGCAGCCAGGGCCGCACCGTCCATTGGACAGTGTGAGCTCTGGGTACCAGGAAGCAGGAGCCAGAGGGAGAAGGGGGCGGCGCCAGCAGCAGTGGCCAGCTTCCAGCGAGATGGCGGCCGCCGCAGCGTCACCTGGGAAGATGGCAGCGGCGCCCTAGTTGTGCAGGCTAAAGGGGCGGCGGGGGGGGGTCTGTAGGCTGCTAGCACCCCCCCCACTCCTCACCTGAGGCTATAGGGGTGGCGGGGATGCAGTCTGCTAGCAACTTCCCCCCGGTCCTCACCTGAGGCTACAGGGGTGGCGGCCCTGAAGTCTGCTAGCACCTCCCTCCCCCCCCCCCGGCCCTCTATACGGCTCAGGCGGCAGGGGGGCTTGATGCACCCTTGTGTGCAGCACATGAGAACATTTCCCCCGACGAATGGGTAGATTGTTCATGCATTGGATGATCGTCAGCCTAGAGTGTAAATGAACCTTTGCTTAGAAGTTTTCTTATGTATCTTAACCTTTTAAGAACTGATAAATGAAATATGCTGTAGGGTTTAGCATATCATAGTTATAGCACTCTAAGGCTTTGTGCACACAGTGCATTTTTCCTGCAAACATATGTTAATCTATGCCTGTGTTTGAACTTTGCAGCAAAACCTATGTGTTTTAGAGAAAAACTGTGCGCACACACAAGGTTTGCAGAAAGTGTCAATAGCCTACGTTTTGCTGCGTTTTGAAAAGAATGAGCATGTCAATCCTTTCTATGTGTTTGTTGCAGTCAATGGCAAAAACGCAGAAAAGATGCAGCTACCAAAATGCAGAAAAATTGCAACAACAACATGTAAAAAATGCAGCCAAACACACAGCAAATCTCCTGCCAAAGAAGCTAGAGCTCCTAGAAACCTGTACAGGTTTTGCTGCATTTTTGGCCGCAGCAAAAACGCCCTGTGTGCATGTACCCTAAAGGATACAAAACATTTCTTAGCCTATTATTAAATCTCTTAGAAACTAAACGAGGTTTTTTTTATTTATAACTGAATTATTATAATATGAAATATGCCTTGATAATAGCATATCACATTGCTTAGAACATTTTAATGATACATGCCAGTGAGCGGTGGTTATGTGCATATAGATGTGTCCTCTTTCCTTTTTGGTTTGGTCTATGAATAGCATGAGATGACCAGCTCATGACTTCTCGACACTCTGTTGGGAGGTGTTAATACTGTATGTGGCTTTCTAGTGGTTGTAATGTATAGTCTGTTCTTATAGGATTTTTCATTACTGTGCTGAATTTGTACTTTGAGAATTTGAAGTTCTTATTGAATTTTATGGGAGGAATATGACATTTACATTCTTGTCATATTAATGGCCTGTCAGCACAAATTCTCATATGGGGATAAAAGATCCTGTTGGTTATTCACTCCTTTGTTAGGAACACCCTACAACAATAAAGAATGCATGTTGAAATGTATGAATTAAGCTTGTATAATATACTTATAATTTCTTTTATTCAATGTAAAAATAAAAAGGCACTTCTGCAGTGACAGGAGCAGACTTGATTTCCAGGGACAGATAGATGTTCTTCAGCGCTTCAGTTGGAAAATGATTTATCTTAAGTTTGTTTGACTGCTGACTGGTTGCAGCAGGTGGGATTTACATCCTTAAATCCATGGATCAAGACGGATTATCACCTTCGCCTCCCTAAGCTGTATCAAGAAGGGGAAGGTCTGACATAAAGCCTTCCTATATATTTTAGAGCTAAAGCTCTTGATTGTCGTTGTCCATAAATAATATGTCCATTTGACATTTGTCCAATGTATCTAAGTGCTTCTGGAGAATAGGTCTTTATAGAATAATTATTTAATTGGTGTTGGTATTATTTGTTACAAGATGGGGGTAATCATGCCCTACAGCCTAACCCAATAAGTACCCAATATGTTCGGTAGTGCTTAGTAATCTCATAGGGTAGGCAAGACCAGGGTACTAGTCGGATAAGAAATTGTGCCTAATGACTCTTCTGTAATGTAATGGTATGATTATTAGGATTCAACACTGTACAGAGCTCCTAAAATGATAGGTTGGTAATAACCTATAACAAGTTACAACTGTTTCTTGGATCTGTGCATATTGATTAAAAAGGAAGATCAACTTTTTTCTAAGTTCAACCATTGGCTTCTTCTGAATGGACTAGGTACACACATTCTGCTACACTCTTGCACACGTCAGACCACACAATGCCAGTGAATTTAGTCATAAGGCACCATTACAATAGTCGACTACTATTTGTGTACTGCAAGGTCCAGCACAAAATATCACTAACAGTTAAGTTGCATCTAGGAATGTTAAAGAATTAAAATATTTATACAAAAATGAATGCATGGTAATGCTGCCTTCTTTTTCTATCTTCATTACATTTGATACAGCAGCTTCATACTGCATAAACATTGCTACGAAATGCAGTTGTTAAATGATATGGATATGGCAAACCACATCAGGTTTGGGCAAAACAGGTCTACCATCTGATTCATATGGGGTCCCTCTGACTTTTCCCTGACAACAAATTTTAGAGGTTGTATAATTCAGACAGTTGAGTTTTAATTGCTAGATCCTTTGTCTTAGTGAAACAGACTTCCCCAAAGATGTCTGATAGTTGTCAACCAAATGAGTCATTCCTAGATGTGTTAGGGATTTAAAGAGGTTGTTAGGTCTAAAATGACACCTCTGCCGTACTATATGTGACGGCAGACTTGTGAATCTTCACATCATGTACTGTGAGGATTTTCCTCTCTCCATTGTCAGACCTTGAAATCGTGGACAATGACCGCAAGAATGCAATATTCATACTACCAGCCAGGATTCGACTGAATGGACATGGCATCGCTCAATAAGCTTGCAGTAAGCGAGGCCTCGCATATCTAGTCAGATTCTGGTCGAAAGTATCGATATCACATATTTGAATCCATGTGACTGCCATTCCCAGCTCTGAAACTGACAAATCCTCAAATCGCACTAGTCTGCAGTCACAAAGAGTGACACAAAGTGACTGCAGACGTGTCATTGTAATGGTTTTGACTTCAGAATACACACATAAACATACTATTTGTTTTAGAATACATTTTCTCACTACAGTGAAACCTTTATTTATAAGTATAATCCGTTCTGGGAGTGTGCTTGTAATTCAAATCGCTTGTATATCAAAGCAAATTTTCCCATAAGAAATAATTGAAACACAGTTGATTTGTTCCACAACCCAAAAATATCTACTGTATTCATATACATGCACATACAGAACTGTTAAATTATTACAGTAACACAAAATAGTGTACAGTAAAACATAAAAGCATAATCATGCCCTTTCAGCCCCCATCATCACCATGCAGCCACTATCATCCTCATGCAGCCCCCAATATCCCCATGCAACCCCCAATATCTTCATCATCCCCATGCAGCCCCATCATCTCCTTGCAGCCATTAATATCCCCATCATCCCCTTGACACCCCTAATATGCCCTTGCAGCCCCAACCATCCCCATGCAGCCCCCAATATCCCCATTAAGGTACATGCAGAAAGAAACACACACACTCTCTCTTTCATACTCTCACTCTCACACACTCACCGATCCGCCGCTTCATGTACAGTATTCCGGGCTGCCAGGCATCACACTAAGCTCTCTCAGCTGCCATAGACGTATGGGAAGCTGGCAGCCAATCAAACACTGGTGGTTGCTAGCGTCTGATTAGCTGGCATGCATGGCGGGTGGAGACACTGGTGGGCAGACAGCAGTGGGCGGACAGTGGTGCTCTGAGCTCTCTCTGCTGCCAGCGGCTTCCCATACATGTACTTCGCCCGAGAGAACGCAGAGCAGTGCCAGAAATTAACACAGTGGCGGCAGGCGGGCGGCCAGTAAATACAGTACCTAGAATCAGCAGTATCACAGCAGCATCACACATGCACAATATGCTCAGTGCTGGCTGGCCAGGTCAGTGCTCATAATCCAAATCATTGCTCATTAACCAAGTTACAATTTTTCAGAAATGGTAGCTCATCTTTCAAAGTGCTCGCAAATAAAGTTACTCATAAATCCAGGTTCCACTGTATATTGAAAAACATTATGAAAATATATGCTACATACAATAATAAAAATGAGGTGTGATTGAAGCCTAAAGCTAAAATTAAAAAAAGCAATGAAGAGCACTGCTACTAAAGAAGTTTTCTTTTTATTCTATTAATAATACCAATATAACTTTAGTGATTAGTATTTAGACACCACAATTCCCCATTAGAAATAAACATGATGCCTTGAATCATTGACTTACAAATTCTCTTAGTATTCCTCCTCGTCAACTAGCTTTTCACAGTCTCAAAATAAGCAGGTATGTAAACGTTGGCACAGAAGGATCGATCATTATCTCAGGGGGACCTTCGAAAACCACACTTATTAGCTCATTTGTTGACTACAAAGGAGATTATTAGACCCACGTTCCATCTGAGGCTGCATTTATCTCACTCACATTCTGCATCCTGTAACATAAGAGAACCTTCCCTGATGAAGCGTGCATAGAGCCTGATGGAAGATGAGGTTATCCTTCACAGCATTTCATTGTTGATGTCTTATCAATGCAAATAAAATACATTTAAGCATCTGGTGATCAATAAACCATTATTAAAACTATGGCTGATGTAATACATTTTGAAGTGTATCTGCTTTGCAATTTAATTTGTAAAACAACTGCTTTACCCATTGGAAGCCAACGATGATGACTACAGACAACAGGCGGGATCTAATTTGATTTGCTTGCATTTGATCAATAATTTTACATTTCGTTCAATCTATACAGATTTCAGTAGCTTGTCTCATAGCAACTTTTGGAAATAGTCAAGGCCAAGTGGGTTCCGTGAAGTCTCTCAGAACTCTGAGGGCATTAAGGCCTCTACGAGCCTTGTCCAGATTTGAAGGAATAAGGGTAAGGGTAAAAGTTCTATGAATGTCTCTAATCAATTTTACATTTACAGGAAAATAATCTTCTTTGCTTTCTCATTGGGGTTAAGGAACTGCAGCATAAATAGTAATGCTGAGCTCAAGTCAATGTCTACATCTACAGTTGAAGATGGTTGTAATTTAGTCTAGTGGGATCACATAAGGGCATCTTCATAGACTCATGGTCAAAGTCAAGATATAAGTACATTGAAAGGGTGCTCAATCTCTACTACTGCAGTTCCTTCCCAAAGCATAACAATCTTTACTATTTGCAGGTCCAGGGTTTCTCTTCTCCAGCATTATTGTAACAATGGAGATGACCTCGAGTTAACAGTTTGGATTCTGCTTTTATGTCTCCATTCAGGTGTCTTTAATAAGCCTCATAGCAACTGCACTGGGATTCTCCGAATTTGGTCCTATTAAATCACTTAGGACCCTCAGAGCTTTGAGACCATTAAGGGCTTTATCACGGTTTGAAGGGATGAGGGTAAGATTATAATGGCAACCTGGGGTCAATTTAAATCAAAAGCATGTTAAGGACCCCGTTTTATTTGAACTTTTTGTGATTAGATCTGTATACAATAATGGCGTGAACCATTTGGTATACAGTAGTTTCTTCTATTCTAATACATTTGTTTCATCTCTGTATGGGAATTATGGTTGAACATGGAGAAATTACATTACAAAGAATGAAACAAATAATAAAAAGATTTCAGATGAGGGTGCATCATCGATCAAACAATGCAATGAGTTACTGGCAATGGAACTTAAAATTTCTGACCCATTTTAAAATTTCTGGCCCATTTAACTAATTTTTTTAAGTTCTGAATCCATGAATACATTCATTGCAAATACTTTCTTCTGAAATACTTCTTTTTTTTTCTTTGCTGGCATGACAATTATGATTTCTGATCTGCATGTTCCCTCTAACTAATCATTCCTGTTTGTCAAATTGATCCTTCTTTCACATGGAAACCTCATTCACTTGCATGCCATTTCCATGTTTATGTCCTATTCAAAATGTTCTCTACAAAACACCTCCAGATTATTGTTACAGTTTATGAATGCGTCCAGATTACCTATCCTATGTCACACATAGCTATTCATCTTCACCCATCTGACCGAAAATAACGAATAACGAGTGACGGGTCAACTTTTCCAAGTACGTTATGTTTATTGTAGCTTAGGGTGTAGTCCTCAATTACGGGTCTGACTGACAGGGATATTACATGAGTTCTGGCAAAATGGACCCATATTCCTTAATTTAGAGGATCATCTTCTAACACAGTCTTAGGCTGGGGTCACAGTACCATTTTTCACATGCATTTTTGGAGACCTGCGTTTTCAAAAACGCATGTAAAAAACGCACCCATAGGCCCCATGTTAAAAAACGCATGCCCTAATAGCCAAAAAGCATGTGTGACTGTCCCATGCGTTTTTGGAGCATATCCAAAAACGCATGCGTTTCTGTAGAAAACGCATGCATTTTTGTAGAAAACGCATGCGTTTTTATAACATGGGTTCCTATGGGAAACGCATGCAAAAACGCATGTACAGTTAGTACCTTTTAGTGCCATTCAAAAACGCATGCGTTTCCTATAGGAGCCCATGTTAACAAAAACGCATGCGTTTCCGGAAACGCATGCGTTTTTGTTAACATGGGCTCCTATGGGAAACGCATGCGTTTTTGAATGGCACTAAAAGGTACTAACTGTACATGCGTTTTTGCATGCGTTTCCCATAGGAACCCATGTTATAAAAACGCATGCGTTTTCTACAAAAACGCATGCGTTTTTCAAAACGCTCAAAAAAATACTACAAGCACTATTTTTAGGTGCAGATTCAAAAACGCACCCAAAAACGCAGGGAGCCATCAGAGACCTTACAAAACTCATGCTGACATGAAAAAAAGCATGAGTTTTGTTAAATCACTTAAAAAAACGCATGGCAACTGTGACCACAGCCTAATAATGGTTTGGGTGAGACCTTTTAAATTTTTTATATATTATATGGAAGGGATGATATTCTACATCCTGCAGGCATCTATAGAGCTAATAAACAGGTTTCACAGTCTGATGCCTGGGACACTCAGGTTATGTTTTTAACTTGTGTATCTTACTCTCTATATATGGATTATACAGGGTGGGGCGTCTATAAGGATACACCTAAATAAAATGGGAATGGTTGGTAATATCAACTTCCTGTTTGTGGCACCTTAGTATATGGGAGGGGGAAAACTTTTCCAGATGGGTGGTGACCATGGCGGCCATTTTGAAGTTGGCCATTTTCGATCCAACTTTATTTTTTTCAGTGGGAAGAGGTTCAAGTGACACATCACAGTTATTGAGAATTTCAGAAGAAAAACAATGGTGTGCTTGGTTTTAAAATAAATTTATTCTTTCATGAGTTATTTCAAGTTGATATCACCATTCATTCCCATGTTATTTAGGTATATCCATATAAATGGCCCACCCGGGCAATTGGGCCATTTATATGGATACACCTAAATAAAATGGGAATGACTGGTGATATCAACGTAAAATAACTCATGAAAGAATAAAGTTACATTAAAACCAAGCACACCATTGTTTTTCTTCTGAAATTCTTGTATACTCCTTGTATCTATAGTATTATATCACAAAGACAGGGTAAACAGGAGTGTGAGTGGCCTGTTTCTACTTTTGCACTACAGGTACCTCTAATATTGGTTAAGATACACAGGGTGGACAGTGTTAACAGCTTCTTTTTACCTCAGCACTCCTGGTATCTTCTGTATTAGATGAGAAAGACATAGTGGACAGCGATATAAGCAGCTTCTTTCTTGCCTTAGCACCCCTGATATCTCCAGTATTAGATCAGAACATCCTGAAGGAGCCTCATGTACATGAAGGGATGGGTAGAATTTCCTATTGTACATGCTCACAGTCACCGCTTCTCTTAACATTGTAGGACAGGTTTCTATTTGCGACCATTCTGATTTATTAAAGTGACTACCTCCCTAAAGAAAACAAATGAGTTTTGGTAATTAAAAGTATTTATGAATTTATTGCTAATGGGATTTTACTTTTTAATTTATTTTACTATGTTCCTAGAGAAAGCCTTTAAACCTTTTGGGGACAAAATCACACTTACGGTACCTTCACATGCCACAATATCACCTTGATATCACCTTTATGGTATTTGACCAAAGCTCCAGTACTTACTCCTGACTACATTGTCTTCCTAAAGGTACCTTCACACGCCGCAATATCGCCTGGAGATCATAATGGCGATATGTTGCCCCGGAGCAATCGCCGTGAAATTGCCTCACGGTTGCGGTGTGTGATTGGGGAATTTCGCGGCGATAAATCGCCTCTCCCTGTCGCCTGATTTCTGAACAGTGCTCAATAATCAGCCGCGATCGGTAAGGCGATATTTCCGTGTCGTGGCGTGTGGTAGGGCGATAGTGATGGAAAGAGCGTTGCCTATGATTTCCTGTAGGTGTGCCACAGCGTGCTGGAGTCCGCGCCCCATCTGACATGATTGGTGTGGCCTACTGTGTTCCCATTGGCTGTCACTTGACACCACGCCATATTGGAAGAGCTATCCATTCAGCACCACACACATCTTCTGCGACACAACCATCCGTATCATGTATTAGCCAGCCTACCAGAGCAGGCTGACCAATCGTAACACTGTTGCGTTGTCCAATGAGCACGTATGGGCGTGGTGTAAACCACTGAGGCACGCTTATCTCCTCGCCGCGCTGAACATGTATGCCCACATTGTCTTTGGAATTGCGGCGTGTGAAGCGGCGATGGAATTAAGCAGGATTGCTTCCGCTGTGGGTGAGGCAATTTCCGGAGCGACACATCGCCTTCTTTCAGGGCGAAATTGCGGCGTGTGATGCCGCGATCGGCGATCTGAGGCAACCATGAAAAACGTGCACACGCACTTTAGATCACCTCATATCGCCAGGGATATTGCGGCGTGTGAAGGTACCATAATATAATTTAGGAATAGCCAGAGAAGAGTAAAGAGATTTTTCATTTTCTTTGGTAACTGCACCACCCTAGTCCATGGACTGGCTTCTTAGCTAAATTTTCTCGAAAAATGCTGTGTGAAACAAGTTATGATTGCAAATTGCAAAATCTAAAATAATTTTTGGCTTTGAGAGATAATAATTTTCTAATTTAGTAGGAAAAGCTTTAAGTTAGAACTATTAACTCATTTTTTGAAAAGCTCAAGCTTTTTTGGGCAGCTCTTCCATTTTATTTCTCTCCCTAGCCACTTCTCCTGTCATGCAGATACAGACAGAGACCTGTCAGTCACTGATGGAGAGAAGTCTGACTAGTCTGGCCAACTAGTAAAGTATGTTTTTCTCTGAAACAAAAATAGTAGAAAAAAAAAGAAACAATTCAGCCTACCACAGATCTGCTTGTGTGTTCCACCTGGATGCATGGACAGTGTTCAGGATGGCATACCCTGTTTAGAAATGGTTCATCAGAAAAGGGAAATCCAGCACCATCTCAATTGTCATATAAGGTTAATAAATCCTTTATTGGATCATCTTAAAATTGTTGTACATGTTAAGATCGTCTGTACACCTTTCACGCTTCAGATCTTGACGTTCCTTACTCAATAAAGTATTTTTTAACCTTATATGAAAATGTAGCCGGTGCTAGATTTCCCTTTTTTGATTAACCTTTTCTCGAAAACGCTATAGTGATCCAGACTCAACCATACCTGGCTGACGTAAATAGTGACTAGTAGTTTTCAATACTCGCATACTCGTACGAATAGCGAGTCCAATGTTAGTCTATTAGTGATAGGCTCTGCCCACACATATCCAGCCATAAAACAAGTCTTTCCGGGGCAGGGCGGGACGGTGGGCTTGTTTGCATTTTCAATGGATAAAACACCTTGCTGCAGAGAGACCCTAACATTCTATCTGCTCCCCCTGAGGTGCGGGCTCACTTTGTATACTGAAGGCAGCCAGCAGTATGTGTCAGATCAATAACGATGGACACATCACGCATGAGCACCAGAGATACTCGCCGAGTAACGAGTATCGCGAATACTTTATCATCCGTACGAGTAGCGAATAGTAATGCTTACACTCGCTCAACACTATTAGTAACTAAAAGGTGCTGCCCATGGTTTTGGCAGTGTATATCAACTGTCAGGTTCACTTTAACCATTTGAGATGCGGTTAAAGAGGTATAGAGATAAACAAAGCCCGGTGACAGTCATTCTGGCAAATAAGCATTGCTCTAAGCATATGTTAAAAGCCTATTAATGCACTTGGCTGTGCGCCCTGATTCTTCCGCTGCAGTAAACAACAATTAGCAATATTTGTAATTAGATATTGTTAGAGGGAAGTTTATTTTCTCTAATTTCCTTTCAGTTTGAACATTTTTTGTTCTGGTTAATTTGAATAATGGCGCACAGTGGAATGAATAGATCCCACACAAGTAATAAATACGCGGCTTCCTGCACATCATCTCACCAGCAATTACATTTATATACCCTGGTCGGCTCAAGGATCCTAATATTATGATATAACAATTTACATTTTCTTGCAGGCCATGGTGACATGTTTTAATAGACTGTGAAATTTGAATGCTTGGTAGGAGAGATATTACAAAAATAAGTCAATTCAATTCCACCTTTATTGCAAAGTACAGAATAATTAAGCTTTCTTTGCAAACTATTGTAGTTGTCAATGTGGCAGAGGCATAAATGAGAGATTCTGGAAACCAATACAAAATCTGTAATAGCCCCCTATATTATTAATGTATTATATTAGCATCTTCTTATGTAGTAGGGCAGGGGGCTTTGGACCCAGTCAGGTTTCTGAACCTGGATACAACTGCTGCCTTTTAATTCCCTTATAGTTACCATACAAATTCAGTTTTCTAAGAAAAAAAAATGTTTTTACTTGGAATGGCCATTCAGATGAATTGCTATGTATATAATAAATAGAACAGCTGCATGAACCACTTTTTGTCAGCAACTCTGCAGTAGTTCATATTAGGTGATCCAAAGCAGAGAACCACTGTCTAATGTCCTAATGCCCTAATAGGCCATTTGTTCTTGCAGTATATACTAATTGGTTATTATTAATTATTGTTATAGCTCCATTCATTCCATGTTGCTTTACATGTGAAGAGGGATTGCATAATTAAGATAAGTACAATGATCATGAACAAAACAAGGCATAGGCTGGTACAGGAGAAGGGAGGTCTCTGCCTGTGAACGTTCAAAGTCTACAAGGGTTGTGTGAGGATACAGTAGGTGAGGGAGAGAGGACCCGGCCCATGAGGGCTCACAGTCTACAAGGGATGGGTGAGGATACAGTAGATGAGGAGGGAGGACCCTGCCCATGAGGGTTTTGTCTACAAGGGTTGTGTGAGGATACAGTAGGTGAGGAGAGAGGAGGACCCTGCCCATGAGGGCTCAGTCTACAAGGGATGGGTGAGGATACGGTAGATGAGGAGGGAGGACCCTGTCCATGAGAGCTCAGTCTGCAAGGGATGGGTGATGTTACAGTTGATGAAATGAGAGTCTACATGGATGTGTGAGGATATAGTAGATGAGGAGATAGGAACCTGGCCAAGAGGGCTCACAGTCTACAAGGGATAGGTGAGAACACATATGGAGCTGGTTGAGCTGGTCATGTGGCGGTATAGTGGACTCAGGGTTACTGCTGGTTGTAGGCTTGTTGGTAGGTGAGAGTCTGATATGTTGGGGTAAAATGTTCCACAGAATTGGGGATGCACAGGAGGTATCTTGTATGTGATTGTGTGAAGAGGAGATAACAAGAGAGGAGAGAATCATTTGATTTGTTTCCATTTTATCTTCACTGATTATAGTCGGTAGGAAATACAGTATCGTATATCACCATGATAGCAGTTGGTGATCAGTGTATAAGTTGCCCTTCCCTGTAAATTGGGGATATAGGATCCCCACTGATCTAAAATCTGCAGATAAGTCAGCAGTCCTAGTGATCAGGGTGGCCTTAAACTGCTTCAATAAGTGAAGCACAGTGTGTGATCAATGTACTCTACCAATATAGGGGACACTTGCTTTACCAGGCACTACAGCAACTCTGATCTAAATTGTCTAATTTTTAACTTCTTTAGTTTACATTTGCTAAAGTAATACAAGGATGATTGCAGAGCTTGAGAACAGTGCTTTTTTTAGCAGCATCAGTGAAGGAATTATTGATTTTTTAAGATTTAAAATGACGCCTGTATTATATTCCATAAATGCACTTGTCCAGGAATTGTCATTATAATGAATTATCCATGATGGAACTTGATAAAACAGCTTTTTTGTAACTTATTGAACCTCTTGCTAAGCAAATACAATAAGTATTTCTTAGTTGAAGGAGATTCTAACTTATCATTTTTATGATTACCTTATATAATCAACACCACAGTGGTAAATCCCCTAGTAATTTTTGGACTTAGTCATTTTTTGACCAAAATTAAAAAAAAAAGGATCCGTTTTTTTAAGGCACCCCAAAAAAACGGATCCGTTTTTCCATAGGGCCCATGTTAAAATTTTTTTTTTTGGGAAAAACGGACCCCAAAAACGTTGCTAGCAATGTTTTTAGGTGCAGAAAAAAATGGATAGGGTGTTTACTACATCTAATCCGTTTTTCTATCAGTTTTTGGACTTAGAAAAAAAAAGGCCAAAAATGAAGACAAAAACGGACCAAGGGCTTATGTGTGACCCTAGCCTAACTTGGAAAAAGCATTTTAAGGACATTTACACAAAAGAAGTAGAGTAAGCTGATTTATTTAATAAACAGATGTCTATGTACTCTTTTGCTTCCTCCCCTACCCAGGAGATGTGGTATGATCAGACCATGTCTCTGCATGGTCAGACACATCCATTACACAGTACATAGCATGGACACATATATAAGATTATCTCAGCACAGGAGATATGGTGTGATCAGACCATGTCCCTGTATGGTCCGACACATCCATTACACAGTACATAACAGGGACACATATATAAGATTATTTCAGCACAGGAGATGTGTTATGATCAGTCCATGTTCCTGTATGGTCAGATACATCCATTACACAGTACATAGAATGGACACATATATAAGATTATCTCAGCACAGCAAATGTGGTATGATCAGATCATGTCCCTGTACAGTCAGACATGGTCATTACACAGTAGGTGAGATATAAGATTATCTCAGCACAGGAGATGTGGTATGATCAGACCATGTTCCTGTATGGTCACACATCCATTACACAGTACATAACAGGGACACATATATAAGATTATCTCAACACAGCAGATGTGGTATGATCAGATTATGTCCCTGTACAGTCAGACATGGTCTTTACACAGTAGGCGAGATATAGGATTATCTCAGCACAGGAGATGTGGTATGATCAGACCATGTCCCTGTATGGTCAGACACATCCATTACACAGTAGATAGCAGCGACACATATGTAAGATTATCTCAGCAAAGGAACATATTTTTAAACACCTCCAATTGTGGAATTTATTATTGTTCCAAGATATATTGATTAAAATTAACTTTGGGGGAAACTCTGTTAATATAGGATATTTTTCAGCATATTCTTTGAACCTTGCTGATGATTAAAAGAAGGATTTACGTATATACTCGCGTATAAGCCGAGTTTTTCAGCCCAAAAATTGGGCTGAAAAGTACCCCCTCGGCTTATACGCGAGTCAGTGCTGTATACCGATGTATACATCGGTACATACCGATGTATACATCGGTATACAGCAGCCCCCGCATCCCAGTAATGCAGGGCCCCCCCAGGGTCTCTCCGGTCACCTGTAAAGCAAGCTATACTTATCAGTGTCCGCTCGCACCGCCGCTGCCGACATCCACGATCCTCCATCTTCATGCGACTCCTCTTCCTGTTTCTGTGCGCGTCGCCGGCAATGACGTCATTCCGGCGACGCGCACAGGAAACAGGAAGAGGAGTCGCATGAAGATGGAGGATCGCGGATGTCGGCAGCGGCGGGTGCGAGCGGGACACTGATAAGTATAGCTTGCTTTACAGGTGACCGGAGATGCTGGGGGGGCCTGCATTACTGGGGCTGCCTGTATACTACCGCTGGGGCTGCTATATACCTCTGGGGCACTGTATACTACCACTGGGGCTGCTATATACCTCTGGGGCCCTGTATACTACCACTGGGGCTGCTATATACCTCTGGGGCACTGTATACTACCACTGGGGCTGCTATATACCTCTGGGGCCCTGTATACTACCACTGGGGCTGCTATATACCTCTGGGGCACTGTATACTACCACTGGGGCTGCTATATACCTCTGGGGCACTGTATACTACCACTGGGGCTGCTATATACCTCTGGGGCCCTGTATACTACCACTGGGGCCCTGTATACTACCGCTGGGGCTGCTATATACCTCTGGGGCCCTGTATACTACCACTGGGGCTGCTATATACCTCTGGGGCCCTGTATACTACCACTGGGGCTGTATATACTACCACTGGGGCTGTATATACTACTGGGGCTGCGTGTATACTACCACTGGGGCTGCTGTATCTACCTCTGGGACTGGTGTATACCACACTGCTGGGGCTGTATACTTGTGCTAGGGTCCACCCTCGGCTTATACACGAGTCAATAGATTTTCCCAGGTTTTGGGGGCAAAAGTAGGGGGGTCGGCTTATACACGGGTCGGCTTATACACGAGTATATACGGTAATTCAAAATTCTGAAAATCAAACTTGGCAGAATTCGTGATTGAACTGCCAACATGACGACATTAAGACTAAAGATGTACGGTAATTAAGAATCTCAGAGGGTCAGAAGAAGGTCCTAAGTGATTCATAGCTCACTAGACTAAACGTTGTGCCCGGACAAGAACAATTTGCATCTTATCACTCGAATATGTATTATTGGTCAGAACTGTGAATACCTTTTAGTTTTTACAGATACAATGAACTTTTTGATCATTATGTAAGGCTACATTAACTTGGTTTAAAATCATTAGCGTCACTTGATCTTCCTGTCCATCATGCAAAATCAATTCTATTATATTTATTAGTTAAGGAGATTCTATCAGTGTAATTCTCAGATTAGGTCCTCATCAGGCTTCTGGTCCAAGTTGTCCATAATCATTATTATTCATAGAACGTCATCGATCATAAATGTTAGATCATAAATGTACAGTATATCATTTTGTTCCCTAAATTGTCCATATTTTTTAGCCTTGTAAAGCGACGTTCCTCGACTTTCAACTAACCCTTTCGGTTAACAAAGGAAATCCAGTAATTTTTGGGGTCCTTTTAGTTTGAAAACCTTTATTTTCAAGCTTATGGGATCACACTTTTATTGAATCAACTGGGGCTCAATAAACTATAGGCTCAGAACTCTATGGTGCGCTTCAGGTAGGGTAATGTGCCGTTAGGTGAGGCAGGATTTTAACAATAGACCCCAAGGTTTACTCTAACAATAGTTAATCCTAGAGTTCCCATTTTTTCATATACAGTGATATGCGATATCATGCATCTGAACCAGTTCTTTTCAGAAATACTAATGCAGCAGTGCCCCTCATAGTGTCATAGGATGTGGCACTAGTAAAATCATTTCTATACAGCCTCCACAATTATGATATTTTTTGTCAATTTTAAATCTATTATATAAAACCCGAAGGCCACTTCCGCCCAAAATCCGCTTCCGCTTCCGTGATGGCCTCCCTCCTGTGTCAAACACCGGAACCGGAAGCACCAGACCCACAGAGCCCCGTCTGCGCCCACCCACATCCGGCCCACAGCCCTGCAGCTCACCGCCCACTCTCCATCAGGGACCGCCATGCCGCCACTGGGTCCGCACACAGCCTGGTGTGCGCCCACCAACATGAGGGAACCAGCCCGGACCGGCCCACACTCCGGTGTGCGGCCTCCGCCGGCAACGCTCCCCCGCCACCTCGGGGGGCCACACAACCTCTGGGGGTACCCGTGCTCCGCGCCTGGAGAGGAGAGAGGGCGGGACTGACTGTCCTGCAGCTCTGCCCGCCCCTCCTCTCCTCCTACACCCGACGCGCGCCCACCGGTAAGTCTGCCCTCCTGCCTCCGCCTCCGCTCCAGCCTGTGCTCCCTCCAGCCTGTGTCTCCTCCAGCCTGTGTCCTCTGCCCCCCTCCGGCCTGTGTCCTCTGCCCCCCTCCGGCCTGTGTCCTCTGCCCCCCTCCGGCCTGTGTCCTGTGCCCCCCTCCGGCCTGTGTCCTGTGCCCCCCTCCGGCCTGTGTCCTGTGCCCCCCTCGGCCTGTGTCCTGTGACCCCCTCCGGCCTGTGTCCTGTGACCCCCTCCGGCCTGTGTCCTGTGACCCCCTCCGGCCTGTGTCCTGTGACCCCCTCCGGCCTGTGTCCTGTGACCCCCTCCGGCCTGTGTCCTGTGACCCCCTCCGGCCTGTGTCCTGTGACCCCCTCCGGCCTGTGTCCTGTGACCCCCTCCGGCCTGTGTCCTGTGACCCCCTCCGGCCTGTGTCCTGTCACCCCCTCTGGCCTGTGTCCTGTGACCCCCTCCGGCCTGTGACCCCCTCCGGCCTGTGTCCTGTGACCCCCTCCGGCCTGTGTCCTGTGACCCCCTCCGGCCTGTGTCCTGTGACCCCCTCCGGCCTGTGTCCTGTGACCCCCTCCGGCCTGTGTCCTGTGACCCCCTCCGGCCTGTGTCCTGTGACCCCCTCCGGCCTGTGTCCTGTGACCCCCTCCGGCCTGTGTCCTGTCACCCCCTCCGGCCTGTGTCCTGTGACCCCCTCCGGCCTGTGACCCCCTCCGGCCTGTGTCCTGTGACCCCCTCCGGCCTGTGTCCTGTGACCCCCTCCGGCCTGTGTCCTGTGACCCCCTCCGGCCTGTGTCCTGTGACCCCCTCCGCCCTGTGTCCTGTGACCCCCTCCGCCCTGTGTCCTGTGACCCCCTCCGCCCTGTGTCCTGTGACCCCCTCCGGCCTGTGTCCTGTGACCCCCTCCGGCCTGTGTCCTGTGACCCCCTCCGGCCTGTGTCCTGTGACCCCCTCCGCCCTGTGTCCTGTGACCCCCTCCGGCCTGTGTCCTGTGACCCCCTCCGGCCTGTGTCCTGTGACCCCCTCCGGCCTGTGTCCTGTGACCCCCTCCGGCCTGTGTCCTGTGACCCCCTCCGGCCTGTGTCCTGTGACCCCCTCCGGCCTGTGTCCTGTGACCCCCTCCGGCCTGTGTCCTGTGACCCCCTCCGGCCTGTGTCCTGTGACCCCTCCGGCCTGTGTCCTGTGACCCCCTCCGGCCTGTGTCCTGTGACCCCCTCCGCCCTGTGTCCTGTGACCCCCTCCGGCCTGTGTCCTGTGACCCCCTCCGGCCTGTGTCCTGTGACCCCCTCCGGCCTGTGTCCTGTGACCCCCTCCGGCCTGTGTCCTGTGACCCCCTCCGGCCTGTGTCCTGTGACCCCCTCCGGCCTGTGTCCTGTGACCCCCTCCGGCCTGTGTCCTGTGACCCCCTCCGGCCTGTGTCCTGTGACCCCCTCCGGCCTGTGTCCTGTGACCCCCCTCCGGCCTGTGTCCTGTGACCCCCCTCCGGCCTGTGTCCTGTGACCCCTCCGGCCTGTGTCCTGTGACCCCCTCCGGCCTGTGTCCTGTGACCCCCTCCGGCCTGTGTCCTGTGACCCCCTCCGGCCTGTGTCCTGTGACCCCCTCCGGCCTGTCCTCTGTGTCCTCTGCCCCCTGTCCTCTGTGTCCTCTGCCCCCTGTCCTCTGTGTCCTCTGCCCCTGTCCTCTGTGTCCTCTGCCCCCTGTCCTCTGTGTCCTCTGCCCCTGTCCTCTGTGTCCTCTGCCCCCTGTCCTCTGTGTCCTCTGCCCCCTGTCCTCTGTGTCCTCTGCCCCCTGTCCTCTGTGTCCTCTGCCCCCTGTCCTCTGTGTCCTCTGCCCCCTGTCCTCTGCCCCCTGTCCTCTGCCCCCTGTCCTCTGCCCCTGTCCTCTGCGTCCTCTGCGTCCTCTGCCCCCTGTCCTCTGCGTCCTCTGCCCCCTGTCCTCTGCGTCCTCTGCCCCCTGTCCTCTGCGTCCTCTGCCCCCTGTCCTCTGCGTCCTCTGCCCCCTGTCCTCTGCCCCCTGTCCTCTGCGTCCTCTGCCCCCTCTCCTCTGCGTCCTCTGCCCCCTCTCCTCTGCGTCCTCTGCCCCCTCTCCTCTGCGTCCTCTGCCCCCTCTCCTCTGCGTCCTCTGCCCCCTCTGTGTCCTCTGCCCCCTCTGTGTCCTCTGCCCCCTGTCCTCTGCCCCCTGTCCTCTGCCCCCTGTCCTCTGCCCCCTGTTCTCTGCCCCCTGTCCTCTGCCCCCTGTCCTCTGCCCCCTGTCCTCTGCCCCCTCTGTGTCCTCTGCCCCCTGTCCTCTGCCCCCTCTGTGTCCTCTGCCCCTGTCCTCTGCCCCCTCTGTGTCCTCTGCCCCTGTCCTCTGCCCCCTGTCCTCTGCCCCCTGTCCTCTGCCCCCTGTCCTCTGCCCCCTCTGTGTCCTCTGCCCCCTGTCCTCTGCCCCCTGTCCTCTGCCCCCTGTCCTCTGCCCCCTGTCCTCTGCCCCCTGTCATCTGCCCCCTGTCATCTGCCCCCTGTCATCTGCCCCCTGTCCTCTGCCCCCTGTCCTCTGCCCCCTCTGTGTCCTCTGCCCCCTCTGTGTCCTCTGCCCCCTCTGTGTCCTCTGCGTCCTCTGCCCCCTCTGTGTCCTCTGCGTCCTCTGCCCCCTCTGCCCCCTCTGCGTCCTCTGCCCCTCTGTGTCCTCTGTGTCCTCTGCCCCCTGTCCTCTGCCCCCTGTCCTCTGCCCCCTGTCCTCTGCGTCCTCTGCCCCCTCTGTGTCCTCTGCGTCCTCTGCCCCCTCTGTGTCCTCTGCCCCCTGTCCTCTGCCCCCTGTCCTCTGCCCCCTGTCCTCTGCCCCCTGTCATCTGCCCCCTGTCATCTGCCCCTTGTCATCTGCCCCCTGTCATCTGCGTCCTCTGCCCCCTGTCCTCTGCCCCCTCTGTGTCCTCTGCCCCCTCTCCTCTGCCCCCTGTCCTCTGCCCCCTGTCCTCTGCGTCCTCTGCCCCCTGTCCTCTGCCTCCTCTGCCCCCTGTCCTCTGCCTCCTCTGCCCCCTGTCCTCTGCCCCCTGTCCTCTGCCTCCTCTGCCCCTGTCCTCTGCCTCCTCTGCCCCCTGTCCTCTGCCTCCTCTGCCCCCTGTCCTCTGCCTCCTCTGCCCCCTGTCCTCTGCCTCCTCTGCCCCCTGTCCTATGCCTCCTCTGCCCCCTGTCCTCTGCCTCCTCTGCCCCCTGTCCTCTGCCTCCTCTGCCCCCTGTCCTCTGCCTCTGCCTCCTCTGCCCCTGTCCTCTGCCTCCTCTGCCCCCTGTCCTCTGCCTCCTCTGCCTCCTCTGCCCCCTCTGCCTCCTCTGCCCCCTCTGCCTCCTCTGCCCCCTCTGCGTCCTCTGCCCCCTCTGCGTCCTCTGCCCCCTCTGCGTCCTCTGCCCCCTCTGCCCCCTCTGCGTCCTCTGCCCCCTCTGCGTCCTCTGCTCCCTCTGCGTCCTCTGCCCCCTCTGCGTCCTCTGCCCCCTCTGCGTCCTCTGCCCCTCTGCGTCCTCTGCCCCCTCTGCGTCCTCTGCCCCCTCTGCGTCCTCTGCCCCCTCTGCGTCCTCTGCCCCCTCTGCGTCCTCTGCGTCCTCTGCCCCCTCTGCCCCCTCTGCGTCCTCTGCGTCCTCTGCGTCCTCTGCGTCCTCTGCCCCCTCTGCCCCCTCTGCGTCCTCTGCGTCCTCTGCCCCCTCTGCCCCCTCTGCGTCCTCTGCCCCCTGTCCTCTGCCCCCTCTGCGTCCTCTGCCCCCTCTGCGTCCTCTGCCCCCTCTGCCCCCTCTGCGTCCTCTGTCCCCTCTGCGTCCTCTGCGTCCTCTGCCCCCTCTGCCCCCTCTGCCCCCTCTGCGTCCTCTGCCCCCTCTGCCCCCTCTGCCCCCTCTGCGTCCTCTGCGTCCTCTGCCCCCTCTGCGTCCTCTGCGTCTTCTGCCCCCTCTGCCCCCTCTGCGTCCTCTGACCCCTCTGCGTCCTCTGCCCCCTCTGCGTCCTCTGCCCCTCTGCGTCCTCTGACCCCTCTGCGTCCTCTGCCCCCTCTGCGTCCTCTGACCCCTGTCCTCTGTGTCCTCTGACCCCTGTCCTCTGTGTCCTCTGCCCCTGTCCTCTGCGTCCTCTGCCCCCTGCGTCCTCTGCCCCCTGTCCTCTGCGTCCTCTGCCCCCTGTCCTCTGCCCCCTGTCCTCTGCGTCCTCTGCCCCCTGTCCTCTGCGTCCTCTGCCCCCTGTCCTCTGCGTCCTCTGCCCCCTCTGCGTCCTCTGCCCCCTCTGCGTCCTCTGCCCCCTCTGCGTCCTCTGCCCCCTCTGCGTCCTCTGCCCCCTGTCCTCTGCGTCCTCTGCCCCCTGTCCTCTGCCCAGCCGCCTCTGCCCCCTGTCCTCTGCCCAGCCGCCTCTGCCCCCTGTCCTCTGCCCAGCCGCCTCTGCCCCTGTCCTCTGCGCTGACCACTCTGCCCACGTCGCTGCGCTGACCAATCTCACCGCACTCACTGCTAACCACTGAGCCACCGCACTCACTGCTAACCACTGAGCCACCGCACTCACTGCTAACCACTGAGCCACCGCACTCACTGCTAACCACTGAGCCACCGCACTCACTGCTAACCACTGAGCCACCGTATACTCTGCTACCCACTGAGCCACCTGTATACACACAATTCATTTCACCGCACTCCCGTAACTATTAGTAAATAAACTATATATGGATTCTAGACTACCCGATTCTTTAGAATCGGGCCGCCATCTAGTTATCTATATTTCTGGATTGTATGTAACATATCACTTCAAAATACAATTTTCTAAAAGATATTAAAGTGATTTCTGTGTCTTTCGTGGAAAAAAATATTTTATACCCCAATGCAAAATATCTTGAAAAAACAGGCTACGCTTACAGAACAATTAAAGGAGAAATGAAACTGTTTTTCATTTGAGCTAAACACATTTATTGCACAATGAGCTAATTCACATGCCTTCATAATGGTATGAAAATTTGGCCCACTTGTATCTCTAGAGGCCGACCGTTGGCAGTGATGCCTAGAAATTTCACCTTTAATATACAGAAAGACAGAGCCCGAGCTGCGGCACACAATGGAGTGGGAGTGTTCCAGTTCTACAAAATCTTTCAAGGGTATGCAGCAGTATTGCCAGTATAGAAAAAACGTTTATTGGTATGTGAACTTAGAGGACAGAATAAGAAAAGAAATTGAGGATGCCAAAGGTTCAGACTCACCTTTATTGACCTTTTAGAATTAGGAAATTGCTTAAATAGTGACAGCACAATATTTTTTTATTGATGTTGTTCACATCTACAATACAAAAGCCCTATCCAGTCTGTCTGTCTGTCTGTGTGTCTGTAAGTTTGTCCCACAAACAACACCACCTATAGGACATCATGGATATTACAAAAGGCAGCTAAACTGGAATGTGAGAATTTAAACTAAGTTTGGGTAATCAGTCAAGTTTGGTTGATCACTCAAAATCTACGCTAAGATGGGCCATCCCAAAAAGTATGCAGATGATATGGAAAGGAATCAACACCAAAATGGAAAAAGCAAGGATGCGCAAACGAGAATACAGAACAAAGTGAGCATCGCCTTGACCAAGCCACTACGCAGAAGCAGATGCATGTCGCACACGACTCTCCCCAGTCCAAACCCATTAGATTGTCACAGGATGTCATTTTGCAGCAACAGCGCCGACTACAGGAATCTCCGGTGTCAAAATTTACAAGATGCTTCACGGCAAGCACGCCGCACGGGCGATTCTCCAACGTCAAGGTCTAAGAGGTTGAAAAATAATGTACTATCACAACGCAAGTGACGTGAAGAAGAATCTCCATTGTCCAGATCTATGACACTGTTACAGGATACATCATTACATTGCCAGCACCGTGACAACAAATGTTCACAATCCACATCAATGAGACTACAGATTGCAGAGATGTGTGGTCTGGGCACTACGGCTTGCATTTGAGCTCAGCTGCTTCCCATTTAGGGCAATCCCCCGGTGCTTAGGTGTTGCACGCCACATAGACAGTATTCAACATATGAAAAATAGAAAAAATGTATAGGCGGCACTCACCGATAGCAGGGTTTCAGTATTCTTTAATGCTTGCAGGAACCCGTCGAAGTGGTTACTCACCACAAAACGGTGCCGTCGTTCCGCCGGCTCCTCACTCCCTCTCCCTGCCACACTGGAGCTTTTAATGTATTAAAAAGCAAGCATTAAAGAATACTGAAACCCTGCTATCGGTGAGTGCCACCTATACATTTTTTTCTATTTTTCATACATCAATGAGACTGTCACAGGATGCAGCATGACATAGTTGCCGCCATAATGATGACTTTACAGAATACAGATCTATCGCACTGTCAGATGGATAGGAAGGAGCAGGTTGTAATTAACATTTAGAAGGATGGCTCAGGAGAGAGGGGGAAGTTGGGTTAGTGAATTGAGATGATAGGCTTCTCTAAAGAGATGTGTTTTTAAGCACACCTAAAAGCATAGGAGCTAGATGTTAGTAGCAATGTTCGGTTAGGGCATTCCAATGGACTGGCGCAGAATGAGATAGGAGAATTATAGGAGAATATCAGTTCCTCTACGGCATTTTTTGTTTATACACTGCAACTCAATTGCAGTATATAAAATAAGTGATCTCACAATCAAAAAAAAATTGTAAACAGTTAAAAAAAAATGTTTTTCTGAAATAAGAAATAAAAAAAGTGAAAAAAATAAAAATATAATAAAAAAAACATAAATCAAAGCTTTTCCTTCACAATATGAAATAAACATATTTTTTGCAAAAAACGCAGACATAGCCGTTTTACTTTTGATAGCATGCTACAATGAAGAAAAATATTTATTAAACAAGAGCTTTTGTGTGATCTTGTGATTTTGCATGATTTTGAAGAAAAATAAGTGAGATTGGTATTGCTGTATCTGTCAAATCTAGCCAAATATAAACTTTTAATACCTACTGTATATTCTGTAGGGAGAAAAAAATGAACACTTCAGAATTGTCTTCTTTTGTAGTCACAGCTCCTGTGCAAAAATATACAATGAAAAACAGTCAAAACGTCATTTGTACCCAGAAATGATATAATTAAAGGGGGTTGTCTGGGGCATTAACATTGATGACCTATATTGGTAATGTGTTACACCACCAATTATACTGTCATACTGAACAATCTGGTTGCAGTGAAATCATGATACATTGCTCCATTGGCTGTGTAACATGGAGCATTATCCATGATTCACGCAACCAAGATGGTCAGATATGAACATAATGTGTTGTAACCCACTCAGTCATCATGTCGATCTGAGGTGCACACCTGAAACCTCCACAATCAGCTGTTCCTGGTGCCACTGCTGGCTGGAACTACTCAGTTGGGGAGCAGCATAGGTCATCAATGTTAAAGTCCCAGATAATCCCTCTTAAAACACCATCTCACCAAGCGAAAACAAACCCCTGCTTAGCTTCGTTGACAAAAAAATAAAAAAAAGTTACAGGTCTAAGAAAAAGGCAACACAAATAATTTTTTTTTTTAAATTGCATAACTAAGTCATTTTCACAATAAATGTGATATAAAGCAAAGCAATTACAGAACTTTATTAAGGGGCCTTTCAAACTACCATTTCTGTCCCGATCCGGCAGATCTGAATAGAAAACCGCATCTACCGCATTCGCCGCCTAGCGGCTGCACTTGCGGCGCGCTCCATGCTTTCTCTATGGAGCTTGTGGCAGGTTCAGTACTGCCGTGATCTGGTACTTGCAACAGTTGCGGCCGTGAAAAAAAAAAAGCGGCCAGCTGCAGTTATTTTGTGCAGCCGCAACTGCCGCAGGTGCCGGGTCGCGGCAATACCGCACTTGCCGCAATACCCATAGACAATGCAAGGAGCTTGCCGCAAGTGTACCGCAAGTGCAGCCGTTAGGCGGCGAATGCGGCATATGTGGTTTTCTTTCCAGATCCAGAAACGCTAGTGTGAAAGGGCCCTTATTTCTGCAATTTTTAACGCACTTGGAACTTTTCCTTATGTTTTGTATCCCATTGTATGGTAAAATAAATGATGATACTTAAAACTACAGCTCTGCTTTCAAAAACCAAGCTGTCCCTATAGCTATTTGGAAGGATTAGTAAACATGTTATGACTCTCGGAAGAAGCAGATGGAAGTGCAAAAATAGAAAATTGCTATGTTTCGGGTTATGTAATTCTAACAGACATTATAAAAAATAGTATAAAAATCCCTTAGATGGTCTGTAAGGTTCACTCAGTGAGGTGGATTCACTCAGCCTTAGGTCTGGGTAGGCATACAGACCCTGGGTGTTGGTTTATCATGCAGGAAGGCAAGTGTGGAATGAGTGGCTTAGATCACTGAAGACCAAAGCAACCAAGCAGCAGGTATGCAGGATCACAAGACAGATGCAGATCAGGAGTTAATACAGAAGCACCTACAAAGCAACAGGACTAGGAGTTTTAATACCAAGACATAGGTGTGTGTCTTAGTGGGTCTTAAGTAGCCCAAGGTAGAGGATGCCATGGAAATACACCAGGCCATCCGACATGGAGTACAGCAGAGGGCAGCAGCCATAGGAGAAGGTAATGAAGACCTGCTTAGCATGTATGTAACATGGCCATAATTCAAGACTTTTATTGCCAGCATAACACGCAGACCCTCCTTTTCTGTTGATCTGAGTTCAGATGATTATAGGGTGCTATGGGGATTTAGGTTTGGTGCCAATCAGACCGATAAGTTGTCTCTCTAAGCCCAATCACTTCAGAAGCTGTATGACTGCATCTGAAAGTGATCCTTTAAAGATATATTAGGAAATTAATTAGCACTGAGTTTTGGACCCCAAAAGATGATTACCCATAGAAGTGGCACATAGTGTCTAAGACTATACCAGATTTGCTTCTTTTATTACTGAAATTTGCCCATTACAGACATGATAGCTGTTTTGAGTTGAAAAAACCTTTAGCAGCTTCTATCCGTGTATCCACTAGAAGTGAATAATTATAATAGCTGTTAACCTTTTGCGTTAAAATATACTGTATATTCTTTATGTATCCTGCATGATCCCTTTCTAAGATATGAATTAATGTGCATGCAAGCTCAACATCCACATTGTGCTCAGTATTTGTCTGTTTTTGTCTGTCTGATATACGACTGTCCACCAGAAATTAGGGACATCACAGCAAATGAGCATCTGTTCATGCATTTCTAATCAATGTTTTATGTCTGTCTAAGTACAGGGATACATATAACATAATCTGCATGAACCTACTATAGCCGCCTTGCAACTCTTTCAATGCAACAAATCCTTAGATGCTTTATCAATTACAGAGAGTTTAGCAAATTTAAGTCAGATCCCTAACAGTCATACTGTTTACATGCATAGGGCCACATAATAAATGACTACATATACAAAATTCCTTGGATGTATATCTGAAAGGTAACGTAGACTGTTATTTTACTCATCCCATATGTAAAATGCAGGGTCACAAGCAATGCCTGTAGTCCGTTTATTCCTAATGAAACACTTTTTTGTAGAGAATGGACTCTAATGACATTTCCTCAATGATCTAATGTGGAGGACATATGCAAGACCTCCCTCAATGTGGTTAAACAATCCCTTCAAATATTTCTTCGTGAATTTTGTTGGTGAGCTCAATTAATGTGCCCCCGCATCAAATGGAACATAGCACCTTCAAAATAGATTTGCCATAAAGTCAACCTCTGACTTGTAGCCATACAGATCTTACAAACCCAACAATGAAGCTTGACTAATACCATCAATACAGATTACATTGTTTCAAGGATTACTAATCGCAAATCTTAGTGTTGAATCGTTTGTCTTTTCTATGAATGTGTTATTTGCAGTGTCCACATATTAATGTAAACTCTGACTTGTCTAATGAATTATGATATTAATGTCTAAATGGTTGAAGTTTGTAGTGCGACTTCTAATGTGGCTTTGATTTTCCTAATACTTTTGTTTTACCTGGCGAATCTCAAACTTTTACTGGGCCTCACTGTTAATATGACCAGTTATCCTCAGCTATATATGGGTTTCTCATATTTTTCATTATTCTCCTATTTATATTTAAGGCATGGAATCCATGGTGGAAATAGGTTACTGGAAGATTGTGGTTAAGTTATAGTATTACTGTGACGCATCAATGGTTCCCTATGGTGGAAATAAGAAACAAAATTGTAACAAATTCACTAAAAGTGTCTCCATCTCTAGTCACACACTCCTAATGATAAGGTGTACTACAGGGCTGCCTAACAGTGTACCCAGTAAATAATAAGTTTGAGAACTGCTGGTGTCAGTCTTGTCTTTATGTAACCATATGGAGATAACTATTGGTCATGAACTGTTGAAAATGTTGACTTCTTGTATAGAAACACTATACTAGTCTCCATATAACTAATGTAATTAGCATGTTTCTTGATTTGCAATGCAAACCATTCACAATCTACTCCTAGATATGTTGTGGCCATGGTTGCTGAATATCTGTATCATCCAATCACGTTCTTGCTACTTCCTTCCTACGCCTTCATGCCAGCACCATTTTTGGCACATGACCTTCCCAGCTGATAGAGCAAATCTCCTGTAGAACATAGTCATTATGTGGCCAAAGATAGATTAATAATTTGTGACATAAGGGGTCATGTAAGTGGTTGAAAATGGAACGGGGAGCCCGATCATATATGTATTTGAATAAGGCAATCTCTGTTGGATAGCAGTTGAAAAATGGAAAAATCAGTTGATCAGCGATCACAACATATTCTACTGAACAGCTTGTGAGATCAAAGATTTTGATTTTAATGGACAAAATATCTATACTGATTCATACCATGGCTGGAAAATGTGGAAATTAATTTTGTGATGAAGAGACACTAATGACTAAGTATGTTTGAATTGTATTATTATCTTAAAGGAGTACGTTGAGAAATGTAATACAAATAAATAATTAAAATAAAATTATTTAAATATTACAAATTTTGCTAAGTACCGTATATACTCGTGTATAAGCCGACCCGTGTATAAGCCGACCCCCCTACTTTTGCCCCCAAAACCTGGGAAAACCTATTGACTCGTGTATAAGCCGGGGGTGGACTCCAGCACAGGTATACAGCCCCCAGCAGTGTGGTATACAGGCCCCCCAATGGTAGTATACAGCAGCCTCCCAGTGGTATATACAGCAGCAGCTCCAGTAGTTAGTATACAGCAGCCCCAGAGGTATATACAGCCCCAGTGGTAGTATACAGCATCCCCAGAGGTATATACAGTCCCGGTGGTAGTATACAGCATCCCCAGAGGTAGTATACAGCAGCCCCAGAGGTAGTATACAGCAGCCCAAAGGTATATACAGCAGCCCCAAAGGTATATACAGCAGCCCCAGTGGTAGTATACAGCAGCCCCAGAGGTAGTATACAGCCCCAGAGGTAGTATACAGCAGCCTCAGAGGTATATACAGCCCCAGTGTAGTATACAGCAGCCCCACAGGTATATACAGCCCCAGTGGTAGTATACAGCAGCCCCAGAGGTATATACAGCCTCAGTGGTAGTATACAGCAGCCCCAGAGGTATATACAGCCCCAGTGGTAGTATACAGCAGCCCCACAGGTATATACAGTCCCAGTGTAGTATACAGCAGCCCCACAGGTATATACAGCCCCAGTGGTAGTATACAGCAGCCCCACAAGTATATACAGCCCCAGTGTAGTATACAGCAGCCCCACAGGTATATACAGCCCCAGTGGTAGTATACAGAAGCCCC
Organism: Allobates femoralis; assembly: GCA_033576535.1. Classification (NCBI taxonomy): domain Eukaryota; kingdom Metazoa; phylum Chordata; class Amphibia; order Anura; family Aromobatidae; genus Allobates; species Allobates femoralis. The sequence goes on from JARQOC010000005.1 coordinate 495,349,611, forward strand.
AGAGGTATATACAGCCCCAGTGTAGTATCCAGCAGCCCCAGTGGTAGTATACAGCCCCAGTGTAGTATCCAGCAGCCCCAGTGGTAGTATACAGCCCCTGTGTAGTATACAGCAGCCCCAGTGGTATTGCAGCCCCAGTGGTAGTATACAGCCCCTGTGTAGTATCCAGCAGCCCCAGTAGTAATAAACATCCCCCCTCCTTATCACGTCCCCCCCAGGCTGCGGCAGCTCTCAAAATAACAAACAGTTTATACATCACCTTCCGTCGCAGCTTCTCCGGTCCTCCGCTCGCCGGCTTCTTCTTCCTTGATGTGCCGACTTCTGTGACCGCGCGCAGGAAATGACGTCATCTCCTGCGCCCGGTCACATGACACCGGCACATCAAGGAAGAAGAAGCCGGCGAGCGGTGGACCGGAGGAGCGGAGTAGCTGCGCCGGAAGGTAATGTATAAACTGTTTGTTATTTTGAGAGCTGCCGCAGCCTGGGGGGGACGTGATAAGGAGGGGGGGCTGTTTATTACTACTGGGGGACCCATATTAAGGAGGGGGGCTGTGTAGTGCAATATGCACGGCATCCCCCCGCCGCTGATGGACGGGGGGATGCCGTGCATATTCATTGCACTAATGAGGCGGCCCCACGTGACCGCCTGCGGTCACCGCGGCCCCCTCCTGCCTCCTCCAGCCCCCGGTCACAGCCCCCCCCCACAGCATACCGTATGACCCGTGTATAAGCCGAGGGGGGGACTTTTCAGCCCAATTTTTGGGCTGAAAAACTCGGCTTATACACGAGTATATACGGTAATTTTATGTAGCAAAAAATGTAATTTTTAGTTAGTGCACTATCAGGATTTGAAATATGTCAGCTCCCAGCAGGTTCCCAGCCATCCCATGTCTTAGGATGGATGCGTAAAGATATTTGCTGGAGACAGACATCAGGTGTGTTTTGAACGCACATTCCTCTGTTCACTGAATCTGACAGGACCAGCAAAAGACAGTTTGTATAGTTTATTCCAGTAGTTCTATGCTGTTCTCCTGTCCTCCTGTAAACTAGTCAGGCTGATGAAATAAATGTTCAATCTCAGTTAACTGGAAAGGTTATTTCCTGCTTTAGTTTGCACACTGCTCCTCCGCTTGTCTTGTCAGGTATGGTGAATAGAGTTCATGCTACCTGACAGGACGGTGTCCTCACCTGACGTCTGTCTCGAGCAGATGTCTTTACGCAGTCCATCCTAAGACATGGGATGGCTGGGAAGCTGCTGGGAGATGACATATTTCAAATCCTGATAGTGCTCTAACTAAAGATGACCTTTGTGCTACATTATTACTAAATAGAGGTATTAAGTAAAGTTTGAAATATTTAAGTGATTTATTTTTATTACATTTAGCAGAGTACTCCTTTAACTTAATTAAAATACTAAAAATTACATATCCTGGTTGTATGCCAGTTGTGTGCTACTGTCCCATGCCTTCAACATCTTCCTGCTAATATTTAGTTAACGGGATATTCTAGTTATCAATAGTTATCATCTATAAGAGGATCAACCCCAATTTAACATTCATTACTCCTCCAGTTGACAGCACACAGATGTTTGTGACTAGAATGCTCATTTCAGGTAAAAACATTGAACATAATTTTGCCCAAAGTATTTCTTGGTACCTTACCATCATTAATGTTGCTTATGGTAAGCTGGCGTGAGTAAACAATTTCAAAATTCTCTCACCTTATCCCAGAGACAAACACAATCGAATCTGCTATTATCATTTTATCTTTCCTCTTCCTTGGCAACTGGCAGCAACATAAATAGTGAAAAATAGTGAAACTTTTAAAGAGAACCTGTCACCAAACCAGGCATGGTGATCTAATTACAGCACTGGATGCAGCATGTCTGCTGCATCCAGGCAAAGGGTCCCCCAACCCTTGAGCCCCCCTATACCCCGAGTAAATACACTTAGAAAACTTACATCCTGCAGCCAGAAAGGAGGTGGCTAGAGGCTGGAGCCGAAGGGCAGATTCACACCCCCTGCATGTTTAAACTGCCCACCTTTGCCAATCTTTGTCTCCCTCGTCTGCAGTATAACACAGAGTTTATTTTAGAAATGGCTGCTTAGCCCCGCCCCCTGGGGTGACGTCACCACTTATACCCGCCCTGCTCTATGGTTAACATAGATCAGGGCGGGTATAAGCGGTGATGTCACTGCAGGAGGGGAGGCGGACGGCCTTCTGCTCTGACATCACCATCTTTCGCCGCCCTGCTCTATGCTAACCATAGAGCAGGGTGGGTATTAGCGGTGACATCACTGCAGGGGGTGGGGCTAAGCGGCCATTTCTAAAATAAACTCTGTGTTATACTGCAGACGAGGGAGACAATGATTGGCATCAGGGAGGCAGCGGTGGGCAGATTAAACATGCTGGGGGTGTGAATCTGCCCCTCGGCTCCAGCCTCTAGCCACCTCCTTTCTGGCTGCAGGATGTAAGTTTTCTAAGTGTATTTACTCGGGGTACAGGGGGGCTCAAGTGCTGGGGGACCCCTTGCCTGGATGCAGCAGACATGCTGCATCCAGTACTGTAATTAGATCACCATGCCTAGTTTGGTGACAGGTCCTCGTTAAATTGTTTTAAAAATATTTCTTGGGCCCATTTATTTTCTACAGATCACTCAGCAGACTACCAAGAAGTGTCCATCTCTGGAGAAAAAAGTGCACAGCTCAGGTCAGAACTAGCAACCTGCAATGTATGGATCCAAGAGTAAGGATGGAAATACACAGTGTGAGAGTCATGCATGATACTTGCATGAGTCTCGCATCACTCATCCGGGATGGCCCCTGTCTCTCTGGATGGGATGGTGTTATCTGCATATAAACACATACAGCTGACACTATACCATCCAGAGAGCCATCGGCCATTGCAGGAGAGCCATGCAAGACTCGTGCAAGTATCTTGCATGACCCTCGCACTGTGTGTTTGCAGCCTTAGTCATAGACTTGCTCTTGAGCTTTGCACTTCTCAGCAGTCTTTTAACTTATCGATTCCCATCGATCTGCAGGGAATTAAAGAGCTTTTAAAATTTTAGCAAATGTCAAAAGTTATGTTACTCTTTAAGTGATATCTTAGGGGCCTTTCACACTTATGTTTCTTACAGGATTCATTTTTTTTGCCCATTCACTTTAATGATTTCAGGAAAAAACCTGAAGCAACAAGATTCTACCTGAAATCATTAAAGTGAATCGGCAAAAAAAATGAATCCTGTAAGGGCTTGGAAACAGTTTCCTAGTTACATCCGAGTTTGACTGAAGAGACTCTGAAAGGGCTGGAGCAGAGACCCTGAATGGCTGCTCCCTATCTGGACGGGGAGTCTGGAGCTGCACAAAAACACAATCAGCTGACAGCCCCGTCCAGACAGGGAGAAGCCGTTCAGGGTCACTGCTCCAGCCCTTTCAGAGTCTCCTCAGTCAAACTCTGATGAGTGTGTCCGAGCCCTTAGAATCAGGTTTTTTCCTGATCTTCCAGATCAGGAAAAAAAACGCAAGTGTGAAAGGCCCCTTAGAGATATTGGATTGAAATTTTCATCTATGTCAATGTTCACATCACTAAAGACTTGAGAACCAGCATTTAAGAAGTTTTATAATGATATATATGGGGTCGTCCACCTTAGCGGGCATTTTTTACCTTTCCAACGCTTTTATTTTAGCTAAAAATCTAATATATAATTGCCGTAGCGCACTTCCGTCATATTCGGCGCTACTTCCGTCGTCGAAGACGTGCCTGCCAAACGGAAGTGCGCTACGCCAACTATATATATCAGCAAGTGCGCTACGCCAACTATATATATCAAGCCAGGGCCGGCGCCACTACAGGGTCCCACCGCTGCCCACACACATTGTCAATGCGGAATCTACTCTTCCCTGCATTCTCTGCTTTTTTCTACCTTCCCAGGCAGGCAAGCAGGCAGCCCCTGTCCCTGTCACTAAGGCCGCGGTCGGGTATCCAGGGGGCGTGTCCGCACCACTCCCCCAGCAGAGTGAGTGGGACACGTCGGAGGAGACCGCCCCACTCCTCATTCATCACGGCTGTGCCAGTCTCCGCCCCATCCTCCTCGGCTCTATTTCCGGCAGTGATGCCGGCCTTCTCCCCGGCACTGTGTCTGCTGGGGGCTCAGCTTTGTACTCTGAGCCGCCGCTGGTCATCAACACCGCCCGTTCCACAGTGGTGACAGCGCGACACAAGCAGGTGAAGGTAGGAGGGCGCCGCTGACCCCCACTCTGCCCACTGACCCCCCCAACTCTGCCCACTGACCCCCCCACTCTGCCCACTGACCCCCCACTCTGCCCACTGACCCCCCCACTCTGCCCACTGACCCCCCCCAACTCTGCCCACTGACCCCCCCAACTCTTCCCACTGACCCCCCCACTCTGCCCACTGACCCCCCCACTCTGCCCACTGACCCCCCCCACTCTGCCCACTGACCCCCCCCACTCTGCCCACTGACCCCCCACTCTGCCCCTCACCCTGCTCTGACCACTCACCCCCCTTCTCTGCCCACTGACCCCCCAACTCTTCCCCCTGACCCCCCACTCTGCTCACTGACCCCCCACTCTGCCCACTGACCCCCCACTCTGCCCACTGACCCCCCACTCTGCCCCTCACCCTGCTCTGACCACTCACCCCCCTACTCTGACCACTGACCCCCCAACTCTTCCCCCTGACCCCCACTCTGCCCACGCCGCTGCGCTGACCACTCTGCCCACGCCGCTGCGCTGACCACAGTGCCCCCGTCCTGCGCTGACCACAGTGCCCCCGTCCTGCGCTGACCACAGTGCCCCCGTCCTGCGCTGACCACAGTGCCCCCGTCCTGCGCTGACCACAGTGCCCCCGTCCTGCGCTGACCACTGAGCCGCCGTCCTGCGCTGACCACTGAGCCGCCGCGCTCAGTGCTGACCACTGAGCCGCCGCGCTCAGTGCTGACCACTGAGCAGCCGCGCTCAGTGCTGACCCCGGAGCCGCCGCGCTCAGTGCTGACCACTGAGCCGCCGCGCTCAGTGCTGACCACTGAGCTGCCGCGCTCAGTGCTGACCACTGAGCCGCCGCGCTCAGTGCTAACCACTGAGCTGCCGCGCTCAGTGCTGACCACTGAGCCGCCGCGCTGAGCCGCCGCGCTCAGTGCTGACCACTGAGCCGCCGCGCTCAGTGCTGACCACTGAGCCGCCGCGCTCAGTGCTGACCACTGAGCCGCCGCGCTCAGTGCTGACCACTGAGCCGCCGCGCTCACTGCTGACCACTGAGCCGCCGCGCTCAGTGCTGACCACTGAGCCGCCGCGCTGAGCCGCCGCGCTCAGTGCTGACCACTGAGCCACCGCGCTCAGTGCTCACCACTGAGCCGCCGCGCTCAGTGCTCACCACTGAGCCGCCGCGCTCAGTGCTGACCACTGAGCCGCCGCGCTCACTGCTGACCACTGAGCCGCCGCGCTCACTGCTGGACCACTGAGCCGCCGCGCTCACTGCTGGACCACTGAGCCGCCGCGCTCACTGCTGGACCACTGAGCCGCCGCGCTCACTTCTGGACCACTGAGCCGCCGCGCTCACTGCTGGACCACTGAGCCGCCGCGCTCACTGCTGGACCACTGAGCCGCCGCGCTCACTGCTGGACCACTGAGCCGCCGCGCTCACTGCTGGACCACTGAGCCGCCGCGCTCACTGCTGGACCACTGAGCCGCCGCGCTCACTGCTGGACCACTGAGCCGCCGCGCTCAGTGCTGGACCACTGAGCCGCCGCGCTCAGTGCTGGACCACTGAGCCGCCGCGCTCAGTGCTGGACCACTGAGCCGCCGCGCTCAGTGCTGGACCACTGAGCCGCCGCGCTCAGTGCTGGACCACTGAGCCGCCGCGCTCAGTGCTGGACCACTGAGCCGCCGCGCTCAGTGCTGGACCACTGAGCCGCCGCGCTCACTGCTGACCACTGAGCCGCCGCGCTCACTGCTGACCACTGAGCCGCCGCGCTCACTGCTGACCACTGAGCCGCCGCCGCGCTCACTGCTGACCACTGAGTCGCCGCCGCGCTCACTGCTGACCACTGAGCCACCTCTATACACACAATTCATTTCACCGCACTCCCCTATTAGTAAATCCCTCTCCCTCTCTCCTGTAAGTGAGGCGCCAAGCTCATTGGTCGGCGCCAGCACACACCGACCAATGACCTTCGCGCCTCACTTACACCACTAAATTTCAAACTCAAAGTCCTCCATGTATCTCAATGGCCAGTGAGGCGCTTCTCTCATTATACTCATGACAGTAGCAACATTAACCCCTTACATTCCGTTTTATCTGTAATTTCTATAACACAGTGTGTAGTTGTACTGCCACTACAAAGTTAACCCCTTCTATACCATTTCTGCCTTAACTGCATACTTTGTGGTCTCTATTACTACTCCCAGTAGAAACATTAACCCCTTATATTCCATTATTGCTGTTATTTCTATTACACAGGGTATAGTTGTAATGACACTCCGAAATTAACCCATTATATACCAGTTCAGCATTAACTGCATATTTGGTAGTGTTTATAACTACTGCCACTGCTACATTAACCCCTTGAACACCATTTTGGATATAATTTACAGCGCTGAGTCTGTTGTGGGAGTGCCTGTGGGACATTAACTCCTTCAATAACATTTTTCATATCATTATAAGTTCCTACTCTGTTATAGTCCTGTTAGTCGGACATTAACTCTTTCTGCACCTCCACTATATTGCTACCCTCACAGTTTTGCCTACATCGCCTACTTAGTCATATATCTGGTGTTTACGTCTATTATTTAAAACTCATAAAAAAATTATATACAGATTCTAGACTCCCGATTCTTTAGAATCGGGCTCACAGCTAGTCATTTTTATAATTGCCTTGCATTAAAAATTTTGCACCATTTTTCTTCTACATCCTTTGTGTTGCATTGTCTATTGCTGGGTGCAGAATGGGTTAATGGAGAATCCATGCCCAGGATCACATCAAGTTTGACTGCGCAGTGAAACTAAAAGCCTGTAAAAGCCTAACGGTGCAACATTTTTAATTTATTCAATTTGCAAAAATTATTCAACCCTAAACACATGGATTTAGATAAAATAAAAAAAAGCAAACAGAGAGGGAATCTCTAGCCTCAGTGTGACATTTGTACGAGAAACCCCCATCTTCTACTGTATGTGCTACTTTAAATAATAATCTTCATATATAACAGAAGGGTCTTTTCGACCTCTTCCACCACATGGGCCCCAAGGAGTGACTGCCACCTCTGCAGGATGTTCATCACTGGACATAAGCACAGAAGCTATGACCGCAAGCCATTCGTGTCTCTTCACTCGTCACACGTATGATTAGGTGGATTTGGTGATATAGCTTTTTCAAGCAGCATTGTTAACATTTGGGTATTTGCAGCAGATGTACGTATGTATCAGACTTGCCAAAATCTACAAAATCCAAAATAAATAGCCATTCAATCATTTTACAAAATGTAGGAAAACAAGATTTAAGTTGACTTTGGGCTTTCCCTATGGGCACCCTCTAAAATTACCTTTTATTATCTGGGATACTGTTACACAAATTATCCTTGCCCCTGAAGATCAGTATTAAAATACCTTATATTTTATACATATGTTTTCTCTAGTGACCCAAAGGTAAATTACGGTATATGGTTTTAGCAATACATACCTTTTATCTCTTGCAAATATCTATTCTCTTTCTTTAAAAATTCTTTACGGCTGTCACCAAGCTAATCAATGTAACATTTTATTCTTTTTTATTTATAGGTTTGTAATAATTACTAATTATATTTTATTCTGCTTTAAGGTTGTAGTCAACGCCTTGATTGGGGCTATCCCATCCATCATGAATGTATTGCTGGTGTGTCTCATATTCTGGCTAATTTTTAGCATCATGGGAGTGAATTTATTTGCTGGAAAATTTGGAAAATGCGTTTACACAGAGAACAAGACTGAGCTTGATGCGTTTATTGTAAACAATAAGTCAATGTGTGAAATGATGAACATCACAGAAGCCTACTGGACAAAAGTCAAAGTCAACTTTGATAATGTCGGTGCAGGTTACCTGGCTCTGCTTCAAGTGGTAAGTAATATTCCATGTCATTTTCTTCATGGTAACAATTTTAAAGGGCTTTTACGCTGGCATTGGCTGTCAGTCCTTAGGGGCTGATCTGCTGTAGTTTTATTCAACTATACTGTTCTGCAACTGTTTACATCCAGTCTCCGTTAGAGCGGAGAACAGCTGATCAGTGAGCACGTCTAGTATCAGACCTTCACTGATCTCATATTGATGACCTGAGGATTGGTTATATTAATGAAATAACCATTTTAAGGTGAGACAGTGAGATGAAACATTAAATGGCAGACAGATGTCACTTCTTATTTTCTTTTGTTTGCATGTCTTCCAGCCCATCAGACATGTCCACATCTGGATCTGTAGTTAGGTTAAGTGTCCAGGTTTTTATACCTAAAAGGATTATTCCCTTTCACTGACATTTGTGCTGGTACCTTATCTGTGGTCCATATTTACCTAAAGAACAGGGCCCTATTTCGTGATGACATGAATTGACAGGTGACCACCCATGTGCCACTCTCTCAATTAACTTCTGAGGGAGTTCCAAAAATTGTCAAGGATGGTGGCAGGCCCAAGGGCTACTAGCAAGGAACAGGAACTCTGCAGTTGCAGCATTCAGTGTTTGCAAGCACCAAGAACTCCTCACAGGTCACTAATGCCACTGACAGACTTGGTTTGTCTCCATTTGACACATGCTTAACTTAGCACACCAAATCCCTGTCACATCCTAGAACAGAGCTTCTGCGGTACCATACCATTGCGTCCAGGCACACGAGTAGAGCCAATCATTTCCTACAGTGTTCTGTACACAGCAATTATCATTATCTTTAAATGTGTGATGGTGGGTTTACACACACCAATCATTGTGTCCAATATCTGAACAGATCTCTGGTTGCAGTGAAATCATGGACATATAGTTCCATTTTGTGGCTGTGTACAACATGGAGCAATGTGTCCATGATTTCACTGCAACCAGAGATCTGTTCAGATATTGGACACAATGATTGGTGTGTGTAAACCCACCATAATAGTTGGAAAATACTAATGTTATCAATGCATGCTGATTCTTCTAACCATAAACACAAATTGGCTTAGCAGGATTCCTTAAAACTCTTACCCAAATAGAGTTGGTGGAAACAATAGTTTAAGTGCTAATTTGCAATAATGCTCAATTCACTCATAGAATTGTGTAAGGCCACATCACACGCATCAATCTTGTGAACGATATCGGCTGAAAAGTCATGTGATATATATCGCTAGAACAATGTATTGATATTGTTTGTGCGGTGTCATAAGCATAGATTTGTTTAGCGATGTTCAATTTGGCAACGCGCCAGCGATCGCTCGCACTACTGAGCGATCGACACCATCTAGCGTCAGGAATAGGCGAAGTCGAGAATGAGATCGTTTGAGAGGTGTCACACAGCACGATGCTGCAGGTTGAGCGCAGGTTAATTGAATGATGAACGATGGATTTGAGGTCCTGCTCACAAATCTTCCACCAAACAATCAATTGACTTTTCACTGAAAGATCGCTCGTTTACACGCAACGACGCACAAACGATATCGCTCAAACGATCAAAATTCCGGATCGGTTAAGTGATATCGTTCACAAGATTAAAGCATGTGACGTGGCCCTAAGAAGCATAATTAGGCGCTAGAGATGAGCAAAAAGATTTGCATTGCCCTTGTCCGGCATCTTGTCAGGTTCCTTCATGACAGCTGGACAGGGCAGTATTCACTTCTGCTCCTTACATCATGGGCACCTGAGACCTCCAGAGCCTTACTTGTAGGTGCCCTAAAAGAATGATACATAGTGGTATACTTCTCACATCATCTGCCATGTCTGTAGACTTGCCCTGTTCTCACAACAATTATTGTGAAATAATGACGATATAAATCATCATAACTTAGATTTAAATTGTTCAGTGAATTCATCTATTGATTGGTAATAGATTGATTGACACGTGAGGAAGGTGACGGATTGTCCCAGAAAAGCGTTGTGAATAGTTACATTTTCTTCTCTCTGATCGTGTGATTGTTAGCAGCGCCCAGATACTGCTATTTTTCTTTTTACCTTATTTTTTACTCCCCTCTAGGATCTAGGGGCTGCTGTGGCAGCTATCATCATCCACTATCCTATTTCTCCCTAGCCAGGAGGAGTTTGTTATTTTCCACTATCAGCAGGATTCATGCATGTGGCTCCCTTTTAATCCCTGTCCTCTCTGGATTGGGAGAACAGTGTCCGGGTTAGAGTTCCTTCGTTGCGTCGGGTACTTTTATTCTCAACGTCTACGTGCAACTTACCCTGAGCCTGGATCCAGCATTACCATGGGATTCATTTACCCAGACTGCTTGTCTACATCAGTGTTATAATCTGTCCAAACTGGGAGTGTGGGATTCCCTATGGAGTCAGCGGCATTCAGTGCCTAGTAATCCTTGTTCCATCAGAGCTTGCCATGCGGTGTCCAGTTTCAGGTCTCTGCTGTATGCCAGTTTCCAGAGTTGTGCCTGTCTGCACAACTGTCATGCCACAAATTTTGGTGCATCTGGATACAGTACGTGACAGGGACACAGACCAACGGTGTCCAGCACACTACACAAAACATACAGGAGATACAAGGGCAATGGAGGGCCCTGTTCGTATGGAACAGGGGAAAGGTGACCCCCTGCACTCACCTGCGGCTGTGCCTTAATCTCCCTACCATCCCTATATGAGTTCTTTCACTCCATCGCCGAGAAGGATACCTAGTCCTCATTGGCCCTGATGTTAACCGTCAATAGGGAGATGGCCGGCAGTAGCACTAGCCCCAATCACTGCATTAAAATCAACAGGAGGGGAGGAAAAACATACAGGTAAGCGAATAAACAATTTCACGCCTGCTGACACACACCTAGGCATCAGATGGCTTGGCAAGAGTCAGCCTCTCTAGTGTAGCACCTTCACCTTAGGAAGCTAGGCAGGAATGAAGTTCAATCCCCGGTAAGAAATGCTGGATCATATGACCATATAAAGGAGATGGGAGTGATTACAAAGTAGCCACACCTTGGAAGAGAACTGAGGAGCTTTGCTAGCAGGAGAAACAGACATTAACTCCTATACTGCCAAAGGTAAGAAACACATTTAAAATGAAGTCTCAAACCAGGAATGAGACACAGGTCCCAAACCTGTCACAAGTCTCCAAAGTAAGAGAGACCATCATGACAACAACTTACATAAGTGAGTGCTACTCATAGAATCATAGAATAGTAGAGTTGGAAGGAACCTCCTTCAACATCTGGTCCAACCCCCTGTTCAAAGCAAGATTCAGTAAATCATCCCAGACAGATGTCTATCCAGGCTGTTTGAAGAATTCCATTGTAGGAGAACTCACCACCTCTCGCGGCCGCCTGTTCCACTCGTTGATCACCGTCACTGTCAAAATGTTTCTTCTAATATCTAATCTGTCTCCTCCCATTCAGTTTCATCCCATTGCTTCTAGTCTTTCCTTGTGCAAATGAGAATAAAGCTGATCCCTCTACAGTGTGACAGCCCTTGAGATGTTAGTACACACCTACACTAGGGATGGGCGAATCTACTCGCTAGGACTCGTTACTCGGCGAGTAGTAAGGGACTCGCAGGACTCGGTACTCTGCGAGTTTCCCAGTGATTACTCGCACGAGTCCAATGCAAATCAATATCAATCCTAGTTTTGTCAGAAACGCTGACAAAACTAGGATTGCCATTGTTTGCATTAGACTCGCGAGTAATCACTGGCTACTGTGCCAGTGATAGCAGGGAAACTCGCAGATAACTGCTGTTTCTTTGCGAGCCGAGTCCAGCTGTCTTCTCTGTGCAGCTCCAGGGTCCTAGAGCCCGCCTGCTCACAGACATGATGTAGCAGTGCTGAGATTGTTCTCAGTCTGCTCATTCCCTGTGTACAGACATGAATGTCTGTGCACAGAGATGATGTAGCAGAGCTGAGATTGTTCTCAGTCTGCTCATTCCCTGTGTACAGACATGAATGTCTGTGCACAGAGATGATGTAGCAGTGCTGAGATTGTTCTCAGTCTGCTCATTCCCTGTGTACAGACATGAATGTCTGTGCACAGAGATGATGTAGCAGAGCTGAGATTGTTCTCAGTCTGCTTATTCCCTGTGCATAGACATCTATATTTATGCACAGGGGATGTAGCAGAGAGGACATCGCGTTTTGGACTGCGTCGGACGGAAGAGGATTTTTTTAATTAAAGATGGAGTCCCTAATGGCTTTTTTTTTTATTTCTAATAAAAAATTTTCCTTGTGTTGTGTTTTTTTTAAAACAATTTAATAGAAATTCATGGCGGTCATGTCTAATATTGGCGTGACCGCCATAAATTTCGGGCTTAGGGCCAGCTGATAATACAAAGCTGGCCCTAACCTCTTTATTACCCAGCGTGCCACCGCTACCAGGGCCGCTGGAAGAGCGGGGTTCAGCGCCAGAGGATGGCGCTTCAATGAACGCGCCATCTTCTGGGGCGGCTGCGGGCTGCAATTTGCAGCGGGGGGAGCCCAGAAAGCTTGGGCATCCCTGCGCTGCGGATTCCAGCCCCCAGCTGCTTAGCTGTACCTGGCTAGACATAGAAATTGCGCGGAGCCCCACGCATTTTTTTTTAATTATTTCATGAAATTCTGAGATTCTGACTCTGAGACTCTGACTCTGAGACTCTGACTCTGAAATTCATGAAATAATTAAAAAAAAATGCGTGGGGCTCCGCGCAATTTCTATGTCTAGCCAGGTACAGCTAAGCAGCTGGGGGCTGGAATCCGCAGCGCAGGGATGCCCAAGCTTTCTGGGCACCCCCCGCTGCAAATTGCAGCCCGCAGCCGCCCCAGAAGATGGCGCGTTCATTGAAGCGCCATCCTCTGGCGCTGAACCCCGCTCTTCCAGCGGCCCTGGTAGCGGTGGCACGCTGGGTAATAAAGAGGTTAGGGCCAGCTTTGTATTATCAGCTGGCCCTAAGCCCGAAATTTATGGCGGTCACGCCAATATTAGACATGACCGCCATGAATTTCTATTAAATTGTTTTAAAAAAAACACAACACAAGGAAAATTTTTTATTAGAAATAAAAAAAAAAGCCATTAGGGACTCCATCTTTAATTAAAAAAATCCTCTTCCGTCCGACGCAGTCCAAAACGCGATGTCCTCTCTGCTACATCCCCTGTGCATAAATATAGATGTATATGCACAGGGAATAAGCAGACTGAGAACAATCTCAGCTCTGCTACATCATCTCTGTGCACAGACATTCATGTCTGTACACAGGGAATGAGCAGACTGAGAACAATCTCAGCACTGCTACATCATCTCTGTGCACAGACATTCATGTCTGTACACAGGGAATGAGCAGACTGAGAACAATCTCAGCTCTGCTACATCATCTCTGTGCACAGACATTCATGTCTGTACACAGGGAATGAGCAGACTGAGAACAATCTCAGCACTGCTACATCAGGCAGCAGGCGGGCTCTAGGACCCTGGAGCTGGGGCAGCCAGAACACAGAGAAGACAGTATCTTATCTGTGCGAGTCAGCGATTACTTACAAAGTAAACTAGCAATGCAAATAAATGACACAACTAGGATTGCTTCAGGCTGAAGCTTCCGAGACACATCTGCGATTTGTAAATCTCACACTACTCGCTATTACTCGCTTCCCCATTCATTAACATTGGACTCGCTAGACTCGCAACGAGTAGCGAGTCCTGGGCTCGGACTCGCTAGAGTCAAGCGATTCCGAGTAATTTAGGATTCGCCCATCACTAACCTACACCCTATATATTTTTTTCCAGATACACACAGAAGCACTTTTGTCATTCTTTTTGTTTTATGTGAATTACAGGTATATCTGACCCTGCACATTTACTTAACGCTGAAAAATACATAAAACTAAATAATAATTTACATATATCATGATCTGGAGATCTATATTATGTGCCAGAGACAGAATATGCAGCTTCCAAGCCACAAACTTTCATAACCTAATAAAGTCTGTCTCCCGTGGCAAATTCACCCCAAATCAATAACTCCTTATTATACAACCAGTTTATTTCAAGCAGACAATAAAGATTTTTTTACAAGTCAATCTGTTATTCAACTTTTAATTTCTTTCTTTTTTGTGATTAAACCAGTCACCCAGTTTAATTCCCTTTCTGTAGAAAACCGTAGGTGGAATCACATTAGACTTCCAGGGAACAGTTTTATTTGTACAGTACTCAATCAGAAAATTGTTTTATGGTAAAAAATCATCAGTGATTGGAAAAGTAGCAAAGAAAAATAAGGAAATTAAAGATTGCAGTCTATAAATCTCCTGATTCTAGTTGATTGGAGAAGTGGAAAATGTATTTCCAGGTGTCATCTCCCCAAGCAGAGCAGAAGTTTCTGTGTGTTGATCTACTACAAGACTATACGTTCCTATCATTAATGGTACCTTTACACGCCGCCACAACAGGATGGATACAACCCGCTACAGGCTACAAATGTAGCTTGTAGCGGCAAAATACCCGTAGTAGCGGCGTGTGAAGACGGGACGACACAGCCGGCTACAGATACCTCTGTATCCGTGCACTGCCCATAAACATATGGCTACATCGCCGATTGTAGCGAGCTGTATCGGCGTGTAAAGAAGCTACAGAAGGGAACTCTGGACACCCGGCGATGTAACTGCAATGTAGCTAAGGCGTGACCCAGGCTCCGTGTTACCGCGCCCCATGTGCGATCATTGGTGGAAGCTGCTGCATGATGATTGGTAGTCGCTGCATAGGGAGGCATATTTAAGGAGCTGACGAGTCACACTACACAATCGCTCGAGCGTGCTGTATTACTCAGCCTCCTGCGTTGCCTGCCCAATCAGGATGTTATTGCTTCGTCCTATCAGCGTACGGACGGCTCGTAAACCACAATTGTGGCACGCCTATGTGCTGTCCCTGCTGCACCAGGTACGCCCATAGTAGCTGGTTATAGCGGTGTGTAAATGAGCTACAGCTGGCTACTTGAGACACCCGGCGATGTAGCTAGCTGTAGATGTAGCGTAGCGTAGCGCACCTTGTGGCGGCGTGTAAAGAGGGTGCGGTTCCCGTTGGTAACCGTTCGCCCGTGCTCGTGCACGTGAAGTTGCCGTTGGTATCCATCCTGTTGTGGCGGCGTGTAAAGGTACCATAAGTCCGCTGAAGGACACCACTGATGCAGGGAGAAATGTAAAAAGACAATATAACACATTTACAACCAAGAGGAATTTCTAAGCCTATTGTTTTTGCAGGTGCTTAAAGGGATTCTGTAAGGTCATTTTTCAGTATAATAATAATAGTACCCTTGAATAGTGCATGGACAGACCTTTTAAAACATGTAAAAATCATTATTGTACCCTCTGTAGTTTTCTTGCTATAAGCATCTTCACACCCTGCAGGCAGCTGTCTGCAGTAGTCTGGTTCATTGTTATCACTGCCAAATAGTCAAGTGTAGGTAAATGTGATTTAAATAACCATACCTATCCAAGCTGGTATTCCCTTTCTCCTCTCTGTGCTGAAGTTACACTGAAAATCTCATGCTTCTGCAGGCTGCTTTGGAGGGGGAGGGAGATGAAAGGGGGTGGTGTTTGTGCTACAGTCTGTCTTTGAGAGATATGTATTTGTTTATATGAACATTTGTTTTCCAGCATACTTGTAATGTGTGTATGTGAAGAGCAAATGAACAAATGTTCATATAAACACAAAGAAATATGTCAGACCAGTGGAGCGGGGGAGGGGGGTGCTAGCAGGGGGAATTGCATGCGGATCTTACCTGCGCCTAGCCGTGCATTGTAGATCTGGGAGCCGGGTGATTAGAGAGGACAGGAGGGGCGGGAACACCCAAGGGCTTGAGGGGTCCCCCTACCCGGTCGGGGCCCTGGGGTAGTCGAACCATCTGCACGATGGTAAGGTCCGCCCTGTATCATACAGCACACACTACACAATGACTCAAACACACAATAACACGTTCATGCTGCAGGAGAATGTAAGATGCCCGGGTGCAGCTGCTAAGAGCCACACCTACTCCCTCCTTTCTCCTCTACAATGAGTGCCAGCACACATGAATGATACCCGGAAGAAAAACGATCAAAAGCCCAAATTTATCAAAGTGAAAAAACTTATTTAGATGTGCTTGACAATTTGATATAGATTTAATAAAATTTTAGTATATGGCGATAAATATTTTTTGTCCTGTTCACCAGCAATCATGCAGATATGTAAATAATTTGCATCTCACAAACAACCAATTATTACATAATATATAATATTTATACTGTCAGATATAACAGCCATCCACTGTATATAATATTGCCTTTTTAGCCTTTAAAGGCAATATTATATACAGTGCAAAGCTGCTATATCTGACAGTATAAAATATAATAATTATGTAATAATTGGTTATTTTTTATGTGAGATGCAAATTATTTAATCTCTGCATGATTGCTGTGAATAGACAAAAAATAGTATACACCATATACTAAATTTATTAAATCTATATCAAATTGTCAAGCACATCTTAAATAAAGTTTTTTTAACTCTTGATAAATTTGGGCTGTGTTGATCGTTTTTTCTTCCTGGGTTTCTTTGTAATATAACGATTGTATAAATACATTAATTACACTATGACGGATATGTCTATATCATATCAAAAATGAGGTCTATGTGTAAAATTTCGTTGTGTGTGTTTCTAACACACTGAAGGATGTAGAGGAGCTTTGGTTGTATGCTTACAGAGGAGGCAGTGCAGTGATGTCACTACTTAAATATTAATTGCCTGGGGAGTGACAACAGAGAAGTAAGTGGTCACTCACAGCAGGTCAGGCAATTTAAAAATCTCAGTTATCAAAAAATCGTCATGAGTGCCAACGCGTTTCAACTAGAAACCTAGTTTTAATCAAGGAGTTACAACTTTGACTCGGTTAAGCATAAGGCTGGCTTCACATTGCTGGTCAGATCTGATCCGAGGCTGTCAGGGTGAACCTAACAGCCCCGGATCGGATCAGCACATAGAACCGGAGGCTAATATGCCCTCCTGTCCGGTGTGCACCCGCACGCAGCTGCCGCCACTGATGAATCAGGACCGTGGCTGGCAGGGAGCTAGCCACGGTCCTGAAACAACTGTGGTGTGCGGGCGCAAGTGTCCGGTTCCCGATCCTCCCGGACCGGGCTCCATGCTCCATGCTCCGGCTCTATGTTTGGGAGCGCCGGATTGCCCCGGATCCGGGAGGATCCGGGAGAATCCGGGGCAATCCGGGAATTGCCTATTAGAGGAGATATTCTCCTCTTGGACACAAAAACGCTGCAAGAAGCGTTTTTGTGTCTGTGACAGAATACTGAATTCTCCCGGATTGTCCTGGACAGATAGAAACCGGATGGCAGAGAGCTGCTATCCGGCTTCTATCTGGCCCCATAGGCTACTATGGGGCCAAAAACCGGTGCGGGGCTGTCCGGTTTACACGGACAGCCTCGGATCGCATCCAACCCGCAGTGTGAACCCGGCCTTATATAAAGAAGTCCAAAACCAAATTGTTCCAAGGATCCACCCAATCTACTGTTTAATTGGAACTTCCTTCATCTGTGTTAGGGTTCATCCATTCCTTTCCCTCTTGAATCCCCCACTTTGATTTTGCATTATAATATTGTCCTAGTACTTTGCATTAACACAATTATAAAACTATTGCATAACATATATCAATATCTTTTCCTATCCAGAAATTATGTAAATAATTCTTTCATTAACTTTATTTAATGTCTGTTTTTACCTTTTTATTAAAAGTATTATAATTCTTGTATTGAATTATAATAGACTTCTATGTTTATGCCAATAAACTCGGTAATAATATTAAAGTGGAAGACTGGAGAGACAAAAAAATTTTGTACTATCCCTGCCCGTCTACATGATGAAGCAGAGCTGTGCACTACAGTTCTAGGATCTATAGATCACTTATAAATCAATAAAATCATATTTGCTCCTCAGCACTCACCCCTCCCTTTGAGGACAGATTCCGCCTCATGCTGCTGCTGAGATCACCAGGTGTGGGGTGTGTGGACCCTGGGGACTCCAGGATCATCTTACATTCTTGCCCCCTCATACAGAACAGAGGGGGCATGGCAGGGGGCATGGGCGCCAGCCTCATGGTCACACTACAATCCTACCTCTGATATACCATACTATGTATTGTAATAACAAGGGTATTCTCTGTTCAAATAGCAATCGTGCCAGTTAGGCTGCCTTCACACTGCATGATTTGGATCTGTGTCTATCCATTTTAAAACGGATAGCCACAGATCAATTTTGGCCTCCCATGTATCCCTATGGGCACAGATTGGTCCTATATGGCCATCCGTGTGTCAGTTTCGTCACTGATCCATTTGTGTCAGTTTTTTTCATACACTCAAAGTCTGAGACTGTTGCGATTTTGGGCTGCCTTGAAAATCACTGACACAAACGGACAGACACGGATCCGTAGCTGTCAGTGTCAAATAACATGGATGTCTATAGAACACAAATCCGTAAAAAATGGATCCGTAAAACAGATCTGTTTAGCTGTTTTGAGCATGCTCAGCATGTACAGCGCCTCCCAGCCTATCTCTGCTAACTGATGACGGATCCGTAAAAAATATGTCTGTAGAGTCAATTATCATCCGTTTGAACAGATCAGTGCCTGTCTGTGTGGTCCTTAAAATTCAAGGATCCACACGGATGTAAAAATTATGCAGTGCGAAGGCTGCCTAAGCAAATATAAATACACACTGTGATATTTTGCTGTACAATGATATGATGGTGCATAATTTGTACTGACATGCATCAGGCTAGGAGCAGAGGCAAAGCACTACATTGATTGATTCAGCACTGCCATGGTCTCCCTCCCCCATACTAACTTGGAGCTTTCTGTCCCCTGACACGTTAGCCCTATGCATAACTGAATTTCTCTGTCCCCTGAGGGAGGAGTGACAGCTGAGGAGCAGATATGATTTTATAGATTTATAAGCGATCTTTAGATCCTAGAAGTGCAGTGTACAGCTCAGCTTCATCATGTAGGAGGGCAGGGACTGTGCAGAAATGTTTTATCTCCCCAGAGTTCCCCTTTAAAGATTTATTTTTATGTGCTTTTTATAAAAAAGAATATATATATACATGAAAAGCAAGTATGTGTGTGTATCAGATTTCTGAAATCTCATCATAGCTCTTGCTTGTACTGTAAAAAGAAGCTTTTAAGTTACATAAAACTCATGGAAAAATGCTGCAAGAAATGCAGCAAAAACATAACGTGTGACCATAGCCTGATCATGGGCAGCACGGTGACTCAAGTGGTTAGCACTGCAGCCTTTGCAGCACTGAGGTCCCAAGGACAACATCTGCAAGGAGTTTGTATGTTCTCCCTGTGTTTGTGTGGGTTTCCTCTGGGCACTCCGGTTTCCTCCCACATTATAAAGACATACTGATAGGATATTTAGATTGTGAGCTCCAAGGAGACAGCATTACTCATGTATGTAAAGTGCTATGGAATTAATAGTGCTATATAAATGAATTAATATTATTATTATTTATTTATATAGCGCCATTGGTTCCATGGCGCTTTACATAAGAAGTGGGGGTAACAAGGACAAATACAGTACATATAAACAATCAATGCTTGCTGATACATAACGGGAGAGGACCCTGTCCACGAGGGCTCACATTCTACAGGGGTGGGGGAGGACACGATAGGGGGGATTATGTATACCAACCATGACACAACATCTGCAATGTGCGCTAATAAACATCACACGTGAATACAGGCTACTTCCGTAGAAGAGATGCATTTGTGTTGCTTATTTGCTCATTTTACAAAAATAAAACTAATTTATTAGTGTTGTGGAGACAATTTATGTTTCTAGGTTTGGGATATGTTGCTATTATTTTAATGAACCTCAAGCCTGTTTTGTGACAATTTTCCTGAATATTCCTATTTGTAACCTACCTATTGGGTTTTCTGGTAGTGATGTAGGAATGTTCTGGGCACCTCGATCCTCTCATTGCTGGATATTGGAGTCAGAGCTGAAGCATTGCCAGTCATGACATCGCACCCTAGAAATGCATTATTTACATAGACGCAGAATCGGTGCTAATTACTGCAATATGTAGTGTGCAGACATGGTGATACTTTGCTGGCGTTCTGACAACGTGTTTTATTTCCTTATTGTTCTGTTTCTCCCTTGTGGCAGGACACAGATGTTTCCTCTTGAAAACAGAATAGGAGGCTTTGTACACACTTTTTTTTTTCGCGAAAGACCTGGCCACCATTGTAAATTGGATATGAAATGGTAATGTAGAGCTTGTGTGATGTGAGCCCTGACGTTGGGTTATGTGCAGACACGATCCATTATTGTGAAGGGCATTGTATACAGCCATCAGATGAAGCACAAAGCAATAAAAGTGGAAACATACACATTTACAATAAAATCCATATTGGACTTAATTTTCTTTTTTTGTTTTAGGCAACATTTAAAGGATGGATGGATATCATGTATGCGGCCGTAGACTCAAGAGCATTGGTCAGTATGTTTGTATTGGTCTCATTAGTAATTGTGACATTTAGTGAATTACTTGTTTTTTTTTTAAGGGAATATGTCAGCAAGTTTTTGCTATTAAGGTTGGAAATTAACTATGTGAGATGCCTACACGATACTCACATGAGTCTCCCATGACTCACCCAGAACAGGAGCGTGGAGGTACATAGAAACACAAGCAGCTGACGGCAACCCGTCCTGAGAGGCGGGGGCCATTCCGGGTGAATCATGGAGACTCATCTCGCAGGCATCTCGCATTGTTTTCACCCTTAATCTGAGAGAAGCATGATGTCAGGTCAGTGACCCTGATTCCAGTGATGTGTCACTTACTGGGCTCCTATTAAATTCAATAAAATCAGAGTTTTATCAGCAGTAAATTATCACTAGAGAACCAGTTGTGTCGTGAGATGTAGTCCTACTGCTCTATGTATCCCGCCCCATTACTGATTAGCAGCTTCACCTTATGCACAGTAAGGTTGCAAATCAGTGTTGTGGGGTTTTACAGAGTTCAGTATTCAGAGAACTGCTAGATCTGAGCAGATAAAAGTGTGATTTTATAAAAAAGAATACCACCAGACCAGTTTAAGTAATACATCGCTGGAATCAGGGTCTCTGTCTCTGCATCATTCTGGCCTCAGATTACATAAAAAGAGCTGCTGACAGATTCGCTTTAAAGAACTGTTTTATAAATGCTATGCTGGTATGTTTATGAGTACATTTTTAAATGACATCCATATGTATTGATACATGCATAGCACCAGTATCAGCACTGTATTCAGAACTGACGGAATTTGGGTCTCAAACAAAATCGTGTATGATGCATATGCACATATTAGCTGTGCGGATTACATTGGCCTAATTGCACCTGACAGAATCCAATGTCTTGGATTGGTTGGAGGTTCGCTGATCATTAAAATGCAATAATCTGTGGGAGAAACTTACAGCAAGTATTTCATTTCCCTGCATGGTAGATGCTAGAATGTATGGGCTGTTTCCAGTTTATGCCAATGGCCAATCACAGACTCCCATTTTCTGTGACAGCATCTGTGATTGGCTATTGGGCCCCTCACCTGTGAATAATCCGGACGTTAATGAGCGGACCCGTAAGTACAAGCGGGAGGACATTGGTAATTATGAGCCGATGTAATCAACATTTTGTTTATTTTTACCGCTCCCCACCGAAAGCGAACCCGAATTGTGACACGGACTTCTCAGGGAAGTAAGCGTTCCAGGTCTGTGCCCAAACGCTAGATGTTTGGTATGGATCCCAAACTTTACAGTTCGGATTCACCCATCCCTAGTAGAGTCATATATTACCTCAAATCACAGCTTTCATGCTTCCTCCTGGGGCATGTGTAATACAGCAATAAGTATGTTCATACTAATATATGACTTTTTTAAAGCGTATCACCTCAATGGCAAGCTCTGTGCCATTCCATAGTTTTCAACATTGATGGGGGCATTTAAGACCCATCCCCAACTTTGACACCAGAACACCCTACCCCTTCCAGGAATGCCCCAATTTATGGGTCTCACCCACCTATGGATGAGGTTTACAAACCCACACCCCTTTAAGTTTAGATATGCCAGGAAATCCAAGACATTGTCAACTATGCCATTGCAGCTCTCTAATCCATAAATTGGTGGCAGATGAAGCCGCTTGTGAGCAGATACATTACTTAACCTTAGCCATCATTGAAATACCAAGCACTTCCGACTGTGATTTTATCATCAGGGGTTTAAATCAGCCGCGGGTGGAAACCTCAGTGTGTTTAATACTGGAGGCAGGGTAACAAATCTGGCAACATATCTCTTTATATGCTGCCAACTTGTAGACTAGATGGACAAATGACTTTCAGCGCAAAAGGGAGTAGCTAAAAAACCATACAGACCTATGCATAGGAGTATATTAGTAATACATGAATATTGCTATATTACACAATTTCTGACAGTAGCTCTAAAGAGATCACCCCTTTATCTAAGGCCAGGGACACACAGGCGAGACGCATGCAAGATACTTGTGTGAGTCTCACCCAGCATGGCCACCGGCTCTCTGTACAGGAGCATGTTGGATGCATGTGTTTCTATGCAACAGACTCGCTCCCAAGAACCGGCAGCTGTGCCAGGTGAGGCATGTGAGACTCGTGGCATGCATCTCACCCTCTCTGTCTCTGGCCTAAAGGCCCCATTACACGCTACGCTATCGCATACTATATCATTGGAACATCACCGGTTTTGTGACGTTGCTTCGACCTCGAAACGACATTGTAGTGTGTGACACGTAGTTCCAACCAACGATAAGTCGGTTGATCGTTGATCGTAGAAGAATGGACTGGACCATAAATTTATCGTCGATCATTCATTGGGCCTGCAGCATCGGCGTGTGTGACATCTTTCCAACAATCTCGATTGCGACTTCGGCTATTCAGAACAGAAGCACGTAGGCGTCCAAATGATCGCAAATATTGTTTGCTTGTCGCGGAATCGTTGCTGTGTAGTTCAATATATCTGTCCGTGTGACACCTCACCAGCGATCTGTAAACGATGTTCTACCGATCCCGGCAAGGTCGGATCGTTGGTCGGATCGCTGGGACATTGAAGCGTGTAACGGGGCCTTTAGACTCCTTTTACAAGGTTCTAAAAGATAGATTTTCCAAACAAGACAGTTCCTTTTAGTAATCATCCTTTAAATTCTCCCGTTAGTCATGGACATGCGTACTATGATAATTGTACTAATATTAGATTGACTGATTGATTGCTATATTGCTATGCGGTTGTACTCGATCCCAAAACTAAATTATTCCTGAAAATAAGTGGATATTCACTGCACATATTGGAAAAAACAAAAATTAAAAAAGTTGCTGAAATATGAGACGTAGCTCGTTATTAAAGCCATTTAATGTGCAATACAGTAATGGTTTGGCCTCAGAATATTATGCTTCTTTCCAAAGACCATTCTCCTAATTAATAATAAAAAAAATATTCTACATGCAATAATGGTACCGAGAAATGTTCTGGTAAATGTAAAACATTAGTAAAACAATTAAATCTTTAGCTGTCTGCGTCTTGCTCACACTTGGTGGTCCTCTGCCATTATATTCTATGTGGACTGGCTTCTATATATCATACGCGTCGCTCCCTCCCACCAACCAATTGACACAAGGTTTTAATTAGCACAATTTATTTTCCAGATGATATAGAGTGGGTTGATTTGGACTTGTCAGGACAAACTCATTAATATAAAATGATTTATTTATACAGATTTAACTAATTAGGAATTAAATGTTTAATTTCTCATAGTCATTAGCCATTGAAAACAAACACGAGTAATGACGACTCTAAGGCCTCATGCACACAGGAATAATGCACCACTGGGTTGACAAGAACTGTAGTAGGGCACACATAGCAAGGCATAGGGTTATACTGTATGTGGAGTGAAGGTATTAGGCTGCCTTCAGATTTGCAGATGCCTCCGCAGCGTTCTGCGGAGGCATCTGCAAGCATCTGCATGCAGACCGAGCCCGTCTTTATAATGGAGCGCACGGCGGTCTGCAGATGCTTGCAGACTGCCGTGCGCTCCCATTGCCCGCCTTGAGTGATCTGTGCGCAGGCGGATGCCTGTGCACAAATCACACAGTCTCGTCCGCACCAGGGACGCGACATGTTGGGCATGTCACTCATGGCGGGCAATGGGAGCGCACGGCGGTCTGCAAGCATCTGCAGACCGCCGTGCGCTCCATTATAAAGATAGGGGCTGCGGTCTGCATGCAGATGCTTGCAGATGCCTCGGCAGAACGCTGCGGAGGCATCTGCAAATCTGAAGGCAGCCTTAAGCTGGTTTCACACTGCGGTCAGATCAGGTCAGGTTCGATCAGGTTTTGTGTTTCAAAACCAGGAGTGACTCCAAAACCTAGAACAGGTGTCAGTCTTTCAATTATAGTTTTTCTCTGCAAGTTCCTCTCCTGGTTCCTCTCCTGGTTTTGGCACACAAACCTGATCGAACCTGATCAGTGAAAAACCGCAGTGTGAAACCAGCCTTAGCTGGTTTCACACTGCAGTTTTTCCCTGATCAGGTTCCATCAGGTTTGTGTGTCAAAACCAGGAGTGTCTCCAAAACTCAGAACAGGTGTCAATCTTACAATTATAGTTTTTCTCTGCAAGTTCCTCTCCTGGTTCCTCTCCTGGTTCCTCTCCTGGTTTTGGCACACAAACCTGACCGAACCTGATCAGGGAAAAAGCTGCAGTGTGAAACCAGCCTTACTAGACTTGAGCATTTTTTCTGGGATGATAAATTCTAGGATGATACAGAACAGGACGATGAGCCTTTTAGCAGCGACTGTTTAGATGCCTTATTCTATAGCGCTAATTTTTACACCGCTGTGAGTAGGTGATAAATGCAAACTATAATGACTCCATAACTAAGCTGCGAATGTGAGGCTCTTGAGACACCATTACTATGAATGCTACACAAAAGATGCTAAATTCCATAAGTATATAGATATCTACAGGTAAACTAGAACACACTTAAAGCGAACCTGTCACCCCCCCTGGGCATCAAAAGCTCTAATAGCCACCTTCTGCAGCACTAAGGCTGCATTCTGAGAAGGTGGCTATAGGCTTTGATGCCCTTTATAGTATGAAATATGAAGTTAGATAAATGCTCACTCTAGTGAAGATCGAAGACCGGGAGGCGGGGTTTCACGCTCCTCCGGCCCGCCCTCTCTTGTCAATCATTGTGCGCGCCTGCTGCTGTCTCCCCTCAGTGTGGAAAATGAACGCGCGTCTCCGTTCTCATGCACGGAGCCGCGCATGCGCTGTGCGCCCGGTGTCGACTTCCTGGACACCGGGCGCACAGCGCATGCGCGGCTCCATACAGGAGAATGGAGACGCGCGTTCATTTTCCACACTGAGGGGAGACAGCAGCAGGCGCGCACAATGATTGACAAGAGGGGGCGGGCCGGAGGAGCGTGAAACCCCGCCTCCCGGTCTTCGATCTTCACTAGAGTGAGCATTTATCTAACTTCATATTTCATACTATAAAGGGCATCAAAAGCCTATAGCCACCTTCTCAGAATGCAGCCTTAGTGCTGCAGAAGGTGGCTATTAGAGCTTTTGATGCCCGGGGGGGGTGACAGGTTCGCTTTAAAGGAGAAATGTTTTTTATACTGTTCCTGCCTTCCTACATGATGAAGCTGAGTTGTTCACTGCAGTTCTAGGATCTATGATCTATAGATCACTTATAAATCAATAAAACCATGTCTGCTCCTCAGCACTCACCCCTCCCTTATGTGACAATACATTGCAAAGCAGATTGAGCTTCAGGCTGCTGCTGGGAGCAGGAGGCTGTGGCTGTCGGGAGCTCCATGATCAACCTACATTCCAGCCTTCTCATAATTCTAGCTAGTGTGCAAACAGGGGGCATTGCCGCCGGCCCCATGAACTCACTACAAGCCAGCCCCCACTCTATATACCTGCTGAGCTATGACAATGTGAATGTTTGTGCCGCTGTCACTCTCAGCTCAGGAGAGTACAGCGATTCATACAGCAGACATGTAGAACGGATGCTGGCATTTAGTAATAGCATGGGGCCGGTGGCCACACCCCCTGCTGAGTCTGCTCTGTGACCTATTTTCCCACAGAGTAGGAGTGATTGTCGAGGAGCAGATATGATTTTATTGATTTATAAATTATCTCAACATCCTAGAACTGCAGTAGACAGCTCAGCTTCATCGTGTAGGAGGGAAGGGAAAGTACAAAAATGTTTTATCTCCCCAGAGCTCCCCTTTAAAATAGATGCACAAGTCACAAAAGATATATAAAATCTAACATTTTATGAAATTATTTTTAAAATGATTTACTCACTAAATGCAAAAAAAAAGTACAAGAAAAAGTGTTAAAAAATAACTATACAGAAGTGGGCAATAATACTAATAAGATGAAAAGCATACAAGATCTGTATATGGGCTTGGTTGACAGAATTATCTCCAAAATATAATATGGTATAGTAGTATCTTCAGATAAATACTGTAAAACCTACATATAAATGAATACATAAATATGTCTAAGACTAAGTGCCCACTGTGCGTTTTCGCTGCGTTTCTGCACCAAAAACCCACAGCGTTGTAATGAAAGTCCGTTTGCT
The DNA here is from genome assembly GCA_033576535.1 of Allobates femoralis. Classification (NCBI taxonomy): domain Eukaryota; kingdom Metazoa; phylum Chordata; class Amphibia; order Anura; family Aromobatidae; genus Allobates; species Allobates femoralis. The sequence continues at coordinate 495,376,434 of JARQOC010000005.1, forward strand.
TTCCCAAAAGCTGTGCATTTGTGGGTGCTGCTTTTCTGTAGCAGAAATTACCAGTGATTTTTAATGTTCCTGCAATTAACTTGCACGTTTTTTGGGCTGCATTTTGCCCATAGACTTTATTTTAACATCTGGAAAAAAAGCATCACAAATTGATGGGTATTCCCACTGTCTGTTTGTAATGCTTTTTTCCTGTGATTTCCAAAACAAAAATGCTGCAATACCCACCCTGCTCGGTGAGCCCACTGTGATCCCCGGTGATTCTCCCTCCGTGCATCGGCAATAGGATCTGTGGGTATCGTCCTATCCGAACCTGAACCTACGCACCATGTGACAGGCTGAGACACATGGTGCAAAGGTCCTGGAAGATAGATAAAGACATCTTCTGATGCTGCACAGAGGAAGACACACTGGGGATCACCGGGGCATGGTGAGAAATTGTCTGTGTGTCTGTCTGTCTCTTTGTGTATCTGTATTTGTGTGTCCTCTTATTTGTGCTGTGTTTTTGTGCATTTGTGTGAGCACAAACACTTCACAAACACAATAGGTTTGTGCTTCTTTTGTTTATAGATAGCTGACAAATGCAGCACAAACGCAGCACAAAAAAGCACAGTGGGCACATAACCTACTACTCCAATTCTGTACTTTTAATGTTTATTTATGTTTTGTACTTTTTGCATTTATTGAGTAAATAAAAAAAGTAAAATTATATATTTCATGTATCTTTTGTGACTTGTGCATCTCTTTTAAGTGTGTAGTGCCATGATACTATGGTACTATGTACCAGTACTCACATGAAGTGATTTTGTCAGATAGCTTAAAGAGGTTTTCCACTAGTAATGTGTCTGGACACACATGCCCAAATCACACTTTACTCTTCTCTTAGCCCCCACCAGTGATGTACCCTGCTCAGTTTGTTCGAATCCGGTCTCCAGACCATAAGGATCAAAGCTACAACAACAATAAAAGTATTTACAAGCCTCTTATGGTACCTTTACACGCCGCTACAGGATGGTGGAAACAACCGGGTGCTTCATGTGCACGAGCATGCACAAACGGTTGAAAACGGTAACCGCACCACCTTTACACGCCGCAACAAGGTGCGCTACAGTAGGTTACACCTATCTCTGGATACACCGCCGGGTGCCACAAGTTACCTTCTGTAGCTCACCTTACCTCATTTACACGCCGCTATAACAAGGTAATATGGGCGGAACAAAGGCAGCAGGGACAACACATAGGCATGCCACAATTGTGGATTACGAGAATTTCGTACGCTGATAGGACAACGCAATAGCATCATGATTGGGCAGCCAGCGCCGGAGGCTGACTAATACATGACGCTCGAGCAATTGTGTAGTGTGACTGGTCAGCTCCTTAAATATACCGCCCTATGCAGCGACTACCAATCATAATGCAGGAGCTTCCTCCAATGATCGCTGAAGGGGGGCGGTTTCCCGGAGCCTGTGTCACGCCCCAGGTAGATAGCAAGGTGTCGAAACAACCCTCTTGTTCCTTATTTACACGCCAATACAGGCCGTAACCATCGCCTTGAAATCAACCTGTTTTTGAGCACTGCTCTGAAACAGGTGCCTCAAGTGACGGTGGAAACAACTGTCTTTACACGCCGCTACCTCGGGTTGATTTGGCGGTGCAAGATACATTTCTCTCATCTACCCGGTTGTTTCCACCATCCTGTAGCGGCGTGTAAAGGTACCATAAGGGTACCTTTACACGCGGCTACATTTCTAGGGTGGCTACAGGTAACTTACTGGTCGCAGTGAAATCATTGGGACAAGGTTCTATCTTGTTGCTGTGTACAAATGGAATAATCTCTCCATGATTTCACTGCAACCAGTAAGTTACCTGTAGCCACCCTAGAAATGTAGCCACGTGTAAAGGTACCCTAATGGTACCTTTACACGCCGCGACGGCAGGCTGGATACATCCCGCTACAGGCTACAAATGTAGCTTGTAGCGCCAATGTAGCCCGTCGTAGCGGCGTCTGAAGACGTGACGCTACAGCCGGCAACAGATACATCTGTTTCCTAGCTCTGCTCGAAAACTGATGGCTACAACGCCGATGGTAGCGAGCTGTATCGGCGTGTAAAGAAGCAACGGAAGGCAACTCTGGACAGCCTGCGATGTAGATGCAATGTAGCTAAGGCGTGACCCTGGCTCCGTGTTACCGCGCCCCATGTGCGATCATTGGTGGAAGCTGCTGCATGACGATTGGTAGTCGCTGCATAGGGAGGCATATTTAAGGAGCTGACGAGTCACACTACACAATCGCTCGAGCGTGCTGTATTACTCAGCCTCCTGCGTTGCCTGCCCAATCAGGATGTTATTGCTTCGTCCTATCAGCGTACGGACGGCTCGTAATCCACAATTGTGGCACGCCTATGTGCTGGCCCTGCTGCACCAGGTCCGCCCATAGTAGCTGGTTATAGCGGTGTGTAAATGAGCTACAGCTGGCTACTTGAGACACCCGGCGATGTAGCTAGCTATAGATGTAGCGTGGCGTAGCGCACCTTGTGGCGGCGTGTAAAGAGGGTGCGTTGACCGTTTGTAACCGTTTGAGCGTGCTCGTGCACGTGAAGTAGCGGGATGTATCCAGCCTGCCGTCGCGGCGTGTAAAGGTACCTTAAGAGATTAGTTTACAGGAGTAGGGTAGATAGCAGAAGTATATTGTTAAAGTGTTAGTTAGGGCCACGTCACACACACAGATATCTGTGCAGATATTGTTCGCAGATCTCTGGTTGCAATGAAATCATGGACATATTGTTCCATTTTGTAGCAGTGTACAAATGGAGCAATGTGTCCATGATTTCACTGCAACCAGAGATCTGCAAACAATATCTGCACAGATATCTGTGTGTGTGACGTGGCCCTTAGGAATCGTTAGAACATATGAAATGGAGTCACATTAGTAGTGGATAATCTCTTTGACTAGACCGCAGATGGCTGTTTATTTTCAAGCTGAATTCTTTTAGTTATACTCAGTTACAGTAGGTAAAAAACATTTCTGAACCAGAGCTGTGTATAGATGTTGCTAGCAAGATGGATGACATGTACTGGGGAAAAAGGGAGGGGTTACTGACATCAGAACTGGGCTACAGTGAGAGAGATAGGACAAACTGATTATGTAGCAGTGTAATAGAAAAAATACAATCACAATACAATACTGTTTGGCTCCCAAATCGTGAGATAAGGCAATATTGATGCACCCCAAAATAAGAAACTTAGTTTTCTAACAACACCTGAGCTCCAGCTTCAATGTCCCGGATCAGAGGAACCTCTCTTGTTTTTCTTTTTTTTTAGCAAATCAATTAGTGACCAGGCAATTCAATTATGGGGTGCTTTAAATTGCCGAGACAGTTATGGTGGGTTTACACGCCACGATATCGTTTCGATATCGCAACTCAATGGCGCGGGAGCGCGCGCAATTAGTGCACGTTTCACCCGCATCGCATTGACTGGTTACACGCTGCGATATCGAAATACAACGTCCGTGCGATGTCTCCGCCTCCCAATCCAGGATCGCATAGTTAACATGGGAGTGAATGGGTGACGTATCAAATCGCATAGTAATTGGGCGTTTACACAGCACGATCCGGCTTCAATCGCTATGCAATATCGGGGCATTGAATAGCACGCTCATTCGATCCCCGATATCGCATTGACATCGTTCCTGCATCGCATTGGACGTTCACACCATACAACGCAGGAACGATATCGGGTCCAGCGAGCGAACCACGTGACTTTTGATTGAAATTGTACTGCGATATCGCGACGTGTAAACCCGCCATTAGGGTCTTACATTAGTCCTGAGGTCCGCCACTGTGGTGTGAGCCTGTTATGCTACAACAGGGCCTCATTGGTTTCCTGATAGTATACTTTTGGCAGGCATAATACAAGGCACATAGTAAGTTGGCACAATAAAAGCAATCCAGCAACTACACGGTAAAGTACAAGTACCATTGTAGGACTACTAATATTGTAAAACAATAAAAAAGTTCCATACATTTTTCCCAAAAAATTCAGCATTTAATGATGCAAAAAAGATTTCTATATCTCCAATGACAAAAAAAAGAAAAAAATATTGTGGATCTTTTTATGGTTGACACAAAAATATATTATAATTCTTCTTAAAGGGAGTCTATCAGCAGGATTTTGCTATGTACCGGTAATCTGCAGAATAATATAAGGACAGAAACCCTGGTTCCAACTATGTATCACTTAGTGCTTTCACATCAGTGGTATTGCAGTTTGTGGTAGATCTGGCAGATGCTGTCGCACCTGCCGGATCTACCATGTAACAGCCGACTTGCGGCACCTATCCGGCAAGCCCCATTCATTCTCTATGGGGCTTGCGGTCGGGTGCGTTAAGTGCGGTGTTGCTGAATCTGGCACTTGCGTTGCTTGCGGCACCGCAAAAAGGCACTGCTAGCAGAAATACCGCACTTGCCGCACCCGACCACAAGCCCCATAGAGAAGTGTTTCTCAACTTCAGTCCTCAGGACCCACCAACACGTCGTGTTTTAAGGATTTCCTTAGTATTGCACAGGGGTGAATTATCCCCAGTGCAGGTGATTAAACTATCACCTGTGCAATACTAAGGAAATCCTGAAAATATGATTTGTTGGTGGGTCCTGAGGACTGGAGTTGAGAAACACTGCCATAGAGAATGAATGGGGCTTGCCGGATTGGTGCCGCAAGTCGTCTGTTACGCGGTCAATCCAGCAGGTGCGGCAGCATCTGCTAGATCTACCGCAAATGCAATACCACTAATGTGAAAGAAACCTTAGTTTCCTGGGTGCAGCAATTTTGATAGTTTCACAGTTTTCTATACTGCAGAAAAAAATCATGATCCCTGTATAACCCCACCCACACCACTGATTGGCTGTTTTCTGTGTACATTGTATATAGTCAGAAAGCTGCTAAATATTGGTGGTGTTGGACCAAAAGGCATGGGTCATCTAGTCCTGTAGTAATAATCTCCTGCTGATAAAACACTGATTTTAATGAAACCACAAGACACAGCACAACAAGTAAGAGAAAAGAAGAGAAGGGCGCAATAGTGCGGTTACCAAGGGGCTTTTTTTAGCGTGGCGTACTAATAGGTGGCCATCACCTTATCGGGTTGTGCTGTCCCCGCACAACCCGGTAATACAAATTGATAAGGCGCCCTTCACAGGCTCTAGCTCATCCGCACACCGCGTGCTCCGGGGGCTCCGAGCATCGGTCACGTCACGCAGGTCCTTAAATTAAAGCTCCTGTTGCCAGGCGACGCTAGGTCCTCACGTTAAGCTGCCTCTGCACCTAGCTGCTTCCCGCCGCTTTACCCTCAGAGAGGGATTTATATTAGAAGGTAAAAAAACTGTAAGCGGTCTAATTGGAGGCGCTCAGGCACAAAAGCAGCAGGCTTTTTTTTTTTACCTTCTACAGCACAACAAGTGACACATCAGTGAAATCAGGGTCACTGCCCCTACATCACACTGCTCCCAGATTACATAGTAGAAACCTGATGACTAGACTATATGTATTTTAAAATTAAAATAAAGTAATGTATAAATACATAAGCTCATTTCATACAGTCTTTTTCTCAAATGGATTTTGCAGGTTTTACAAGATTACATTACACTATGAAATACCTAAAAAGAATCAATGTGCCATCAAGTGGCTGCATTTTTGCCAATACTTCAGTAGATGTAATCTCATTTCCTAAGGTGACCGTATTTTTGGTACGAGAGTGTTCCAACAAAACATAATTTAATGAGTCAGCACACATATCTAATAAAAAAGAAAATGCAGCATGCATGGTTTGCCTCCTAGAACCTAATGGCAATCTAAGGGTATGGGTCCTTAAAATAAATCGTACCGCGCTCCAATTCTATCCAAGTATGGTGTTATTTTCACAGACAGACTGGAGAAGGTGGAGAAACTTTTTTCATTCTTCTCCACTTCTAAGTAAAATGGATCCTGCTCTGATCAAGCTCTGGTCAGAGTCAGATTAGCATAATCAGAGCAATTATTCTCAGATGCAGAAAATATAGTAATGAGGACCCAGGCTAATCAGTAGGACATCATACTCAATGTATCTAAGCCTGTTAGGTACTAAATAATAATAATATGAGAAATAGTGATAGCAGAAGACAGTCTTGTGTTTTCTACAGTACATCTCTATAGTGGTATTACTATATCTTTTTATTGTGTGTGTTATGTAATTGATTGATCTTTTGGGGTTTTCATGATTTTTCTCTTATTCTAGACTGAGCAACAACCAATATATGAAACCAACAAATACATGTACCTGTACTTTGTCATATTCATTATTTTTGGATCTTTCTTTACTCTGAACCTTTTCATTGGTGTGATTATAGACAACTTCAATCAACAAAAGAAAAAGATAAGTATCTAACTTAAGTCATCTTTGTCCTTTAGATTTACATAGGACTGCAATATTTTTCTATCTACTGTTTATTAAAATATCTATTTACAGTGGCATACCTTGAAGCTTATAGGCTTATAGATGTGGAAGCTCCAATGGGACCCCAATTATTGCAAATCTGTAATAGCGTTATTCTTTTTCATTAGGCCTAAGGGACTTTGGGGCACTCTAGGCTACAGGGTTTGGATGTGATTGCAACTCTCTACCTTAAATTGAATCTGTTAAAAACTGAACTTCTCGTGTTTCTCCCCTTTCATATTCTTCTGAAACCTAAGATTGTTATTTCTGTATGTGGTTCTACCGTTACTCCTCAGCAGTACGCCTGCTGTCTTGGGGTTATATTTGACTCGTATCTCTCCTTTACTCCCCACATCTGGTCTCTCACTCGCTCATGTCACCTACACCTCAAAAACATCTCTAGAATTCAACCTTTTCTTACTGTTCACTCTGCAAAAACTCTAACTGTCGCCCTTATTTATTCTCGACTGGATTACTGCAATTCTCTACTAATTGGTCTCCCTCTTACTAAACTCTCTCATCTCCAATCCATCCTCAGTGCAGCAGCCAGGATCATATTCCTCTCCAACTGCTTTACCGATTGCACTGGTTGCCAATCCGCTATAGAGTACAATATAAAATTATCACTCTCACCCACAAAGCCCTCCACAGTTCTGCTCCACCATACATCTCCTCTCTCATCATCGCCCTACACGTGCCCTCCGCTCCACAAGTGACCTAAGACTGATACCAGCTACAATCCAAACCTCCCACTCCCGTCTCCAGGACTTCTCACGAGCTGCACCAATTCTCTGGAACAGGTTACCAAAAACAATTCAATTAATTCCCTATACCAACAGTTTTAAGCAAGCCTTAAAAACACATCTCTTTAGACTAGCCTCACCTCACCTCACCTCATTTGTCTAACTATTCCTATCTTCCCTTTTCCAAATCAGGCCTTTTGTGTCATCTGTCTGCACCTGCAGACTGTCTGTCTGTCTGTCCCCCATGCATAATATAGCACTTTATCACGGCAATATAAAAACAGATTGCTGTTGGTGTGTTCAGTCTTTTGAGTTTTTCCTTTTAACTGTGTGTCGTATGTTTTATCTGAATTCCAGCACTCAGTGGGTTCACAGACATCAGTGCTCGTAGCCTTCAGATAGTAGTGAAGACCTCCATACACATGAGAATAAAGTTGGCTAAACCTGTGAAGGCAGTCTAATGTGTATGGGGGCTCTAACTGATGATTAGTCGAGGGAAATAAGGATCCAGCATGTCCGATTACAGGCTGTAGATCCTTTTGTCCTCTAAGTGATAACCTGCAGCCAGAGACGTCTAAGGCCCTTTTCACATCAGTGGTTGTGTCCGGATCTGGCCAACTTGTGGTACTTTTGCGGCAAGCCCCCATTCATTCTCTATGGGGCATGTGGCAATTGCGATTTTGCCGCAGTCCGGCAAATCCGGCAGTATTGGTCGCAAAAAAAAAAAACGTGGTTAGCAGTAGTATTTTTTGCCGCAGCTCTGAACCGCACTTGCCACACCTGACCGCAAGCCCTTTAGATCAGTGCCGCAAGTCGGCTGTTAGGTGGCGGATCCGGCGCCATGTGCCGGATCGGCTGGAAACCTCAACAAACCGCTGATGTGAAAAGGGCCTAACAGCAGCTTCCATACAGTATACATGAACACTGGGAAGAATGAGTGATCCTATATATGAGGCAAGCTCGCTGCCGGCTGAGCGATCGGATACCTATCTATGGTGCTTAGGGTCTTTAGTCAATTGTTTGGCTGACATTCAGCTGTATTTTTAGTCAAGCACACTTGCCCTATAATGTTTTAGTTTCAAGTCTGTTAAGTTAAAGATTATAACATCCACATGACTACATCACCAGAACCACTGGCAATACAATAATACCTCACCAGAACCACTGTCAGTATATCACCAGAACCATTGTCAATACAGTAATACATTACCAAAACCAGTCAATACATCACCAGAACCCCCATCAATACAATAACACATCATCACTATAACCCCTGTCAATACATCACCAGAACCACCGGCAATACAATAATACATAATCAGAACCACCATCAATACATCACCAGAGCAGTACGTTCCCTATATAAATGTGTATGCAGATTAAATGTGCCATACTGCTCACCCTCCTCCCACATGTCCCATACTGTTTACCTCTCATATGTCCCATGCAGATCATCCTCCATCCATATGTTCCATGCATCTCATCCTCATCCCCATTCCCCTGAATCCCATGTTCCTTATCCTCCCCCCATATGTCTCATGCAGCTCATCCTTCCCCAATCCCCCTCCCATGTTCCATGCAGCCTCTCCCCTCCCATGTTCCATACAGCCTCTCCCCTCCCATATTCCACACAGCCTCTCCCCTCCCATGTTCCATACAGCCTCTCCCCTCCCATATTCCACACAGCCTCTCTCCTCCCATGTTCCATACAGCCTCTCCCCTCCCGTGTTCAACACAGCCTCTCCCCTCCCATGTTCCACACAGCCTCTCCCCATCCATATAGCTTCTCCTCCCACGTTCCATGGATCTTCTCCTCCCCATCCATCCATGTACCTTCTCCTCCCCATCCATCCATGTACCTTCTCCCTCATGCATCCATCCTGCTCTGCCCCCTTTTACAAGCCGCCCCATCCATCCATTCCACCCTGCCCCCTTTTTTAGGCCGCACCATCCATCCATTCCATTCTGCCCCCATTTCCAGGTCACCCCATCCATCCATCCCATTCTGCTCCCTCTTCTAGGCCGCCCCATCCATCCATCCATCCCATCTGCCCCCTCTTTCAGGCCACCCCATCCATCCATCCCATTCTGCCCCCTCATCCAGGCCGCCCCATCCATCCCATTGTGCCCCCCCTAGGCTGCTCTCTTCGGCTGTAACAGTGCCTTACCTGACTCCACGCCTGATCCCGGCAGCTTCTTCCTCTGCGGCTTGCCAGCACCAGACAACTTTTTCCCCTGTGGCTCCTGGTCTCCCGCTCGCCGGCACCAGGCACCCAACACCAGGCAGCTTCTTCCTCTGCAGCTCCTGGTCTCCAGCACCAGGCACCCGGTAGCTTCTTCCCTGCAGCTCCCGGTCTCCCACTCGCCAGCACCCGGCAGCTTCTTCCTCAGTGGCTCCCGGTCTGCCGCTCGCCGGTACCAGGCATGTATGGGATCCCCGTCCCCCACCACCATCCAGCATACTTGTGATCCCCATCCCCCACCACCATCCAGCATGTTTGTGATCCCCCTCCCCCACCACCATCCAGCATGTTTGTGATCCCCCTCCCCCATCCAGCATGTTTGTGATCCCCCTCCCCCACCACCGTCCAACATGTTTGTGATCCCCCTCCCCCATCCAGCATGTTTGTGATCCCCCTCCCCCACCACCATCCAGCATGTTTGTGATCCCCATCTCCCATCTAGCATGTTTGTGATCCCCATCCCCCATCTAGCATGTTTGTTATCCCCCTTCTGCATCTAGCATGTTTGTGATCCCCCTCCCCCATCTAGCATGTTTGTGATCCCCATCTCCTATCTAGCATGTTTGTGATCCACCTCCCCATCTAGCATGTTTGTGATCCCCCTCCCCCATCTAGCATGTTTGTGATCCCCTCCCCCACCACCATGTTTTGATCCCTCTCCCCCACCACCATGTTTGTGATCCCCCTCCCCCTCCCCCACCACCATCCAGCATGTTTGTGATCCCCCTTCCCCACCACCATCCAGCATGTTTGTGATCCCCCACCACCATCCAGCATGTTTATGATCCCCCACCACCATCTAGCATGTTTGTGATCCCCATCTCCTATCTAGCATGTTTGTGATCCACCTCCCCATCTAGCATGTTTGTGATCCCCCTCCCCCATCTAGCATGTTTGTGATCCCCTCCCCCACCACCATGTTTGTGGTCCCCTCCCCTATACAGCATGTTTGTGATCCCTCTCCCCACCACCATGTTTGTGATCCCTCTCCCCCACCACCATGTTTTTGATCCCTCTCCCACACCACTACCATGCAGCATACTCACCTCACCTTCTCTTGCTGGCTCCTGCGTTGTCATCCTGGCCTCCTTTCTCCTCTGCTGCAGTGTAATGAGATGATCTCATCTCACTGCAGGGAGTCGCGGGCTGCAGCTTCTCTGACAGAGGGAGGGAGCTGACTGGCTGGGAGTTCCAGAGTCAGTCAACTCCCTCCCTGTGTGTCCGCGCTGCACCACAAAGCAAGTATTAATGTATATGCGCGCCCCCACCGACCACCGCACGTTCACCAGCCCCCCCGAAAAGACATCAGATATCCTACATTGTCTAATGGAGGAGAGGATAAAAAAAAAATAAAAATGTCTTCTCCCTATCTTGATGCCGCCTCCTACAGGCCGACACCCTAGGCACATGCCTACCAGTGCCTAAGGGCAAATACAGCCCTGGCTATATGAATAAAATTATTATTGTTATTATTATTATAACTCCTGGGCCTATTGTAGTTATGGCCCTGTTTATTTATATATCTATGTCTGTCTATCTATCTATCTATCTATCTATCTATCTATCTATCATTAAGACATTTAGTACATTCTTACAATAATATCTACACTGTGTACAGAATTATTAGGCAAATGAGTATTTTGATCACATGATACTTTTTATACATGTTGTCCTACTCCAAGCTGTATAGCCTTGAGAGCCAACTACCAATTAAGTAAATCAGGTGATGTGCATCTCTGTAATGAGGAGGGGTGTGGTGTAATTACATCAACACCCTATATAAGGTATGCTTAATTATTAGGCAAATGCCTTTTCTTAGGCAAAATGGGTCAGAAAAGAGATTTGACAATCAAGCGTTTCATGGCAAATAGTCAACAGGGTCGCAATAAGCGTGTTGGGCAAAAAAGGCACAAAATAACAGCCCATGGATTGAGGAAAATCAATTGTGAAGCTGCAAAGATGCCATTTGCCACCAGTTTTGAATATTTCAGAGCTGCAACGTTACTGGAGTATCAAAAAGCACACGGTGTGCTATAGTCAGGGACATGGCCAAGGTAAAGAAGGCTGAAAAACGACCACCTTTGAAAAGAAACATAAGATAAAATGTCAAGACTGGGCCAAGAAATATCTTAAGACTGATTTTTCAATCAATTTTAAGACTGATGAAATGAGAGTGACTCTTGATGGGCCAGATGGATGGGCCAGAGGCTGGATCAGTAAAGGGCAGAGAGCTCCACTCCGACTCAGAGCCAGCAAGGTGGAGGTGGGGTACTGGTATGGGCTGATATCATCAAAGATGAACTTGTGGGACCTTTTCTGGTTGAGGATGGAGTGAAGCTCAACTCCCAGACCTACTGTCAGTTTCTGGAAGACAACTTCTTCAAGCAGTGGTACAGGAAGAAGTCGGTATCGTTCAAGAAAAACATGATTTTCATGCAGGACAATACTCCATCACATGTATGCAACTACTTCACAGCGTGGCTGGCCCGTAAAGGTATAAAAGAAGAAAAAATAATGACATGGCCCCCTTGTTCACCTGATCTGAACCCCAAGAGAACCTGTAGTCCCTCATAAAATGTGAGATCTACAGGGAGGGAAAACAGTACACCTCTCGGAACAGTGTCTGGGAGGCTGTGGTGGCTGCTGCACGCAAGTTGATCGTAAACAGATCAAGCAACTGACAGAATCTATGGATGAAAGGCTGTTGAATGTCATCATAAAGGAAGGTGGCTATATTGGGCACTAATTTTTGGGGGGTTTTGTTTTTGCATGTCAGAAATGTTTTTTTCAAATTTGTGTGCAGTTATGTTGGTTTACCTGGTGAAATAAACAAGTGAGATGGGAATAGATTTGTTTTTATTAAGTTGCCTAATAATTCTGCACAGTAATAGTTACCTGCACAAACAGATATCCTCTAAGAGGGCTGTCACACGCTACGATATCTGTAAAGATATCGCTCAAATGTCGCAGATTTTCAGTCGCTCCAACGACGTCATTGCGTGTGACAGGTCGATCTGACAAGCGATAAGTGGTCAGGTCGTTAATCACAGATATGAGAACCGGACCCCAAATCAGACGATGTCGAATCATGCAATCTGTTGCATCGTTCTGAGTGACACCACCATAACCGATCTCCTTACTGATTTCGCCTATTCACAACATTGACAAGCATCGGTCGCTGGTTGTGTGAGCGATCCCTGCACGTAAACCATCGCTGCTGCGTCCTGAACGATATCTATACATGTAACACCTAACTAACGATGTTGTTCAGGAGCGCGCACCCCTGAGATCGTTATTGAGTTCCCTCACAAAATCATAGTGTGTGACGGCCCCCTAAGATAGCCAAATTAAAAAAAAACACTCCAACTTCCAAAAATATTAAGCTTTAATATTTGAGTCTTTTGGGTTGATTGAGAACATAGTTGTTGGTCAATAATAAAATAATCCTTAAAATACAACTTGCCTAATAATTCTGCACACAGTGTACCTGTCTGTATCTATCATTTTCTATCTATCTATCTATCTATTCTATCTATCTATCTACTATCTATCATTAAGACCATTTTTAGTACATTTTATAATAATGTCTACCTGTCTGACTGTATCTGTCTAGCTATCTGTCTGTCTGTCTCTCTGTCTATCTATTTATCTATCTAGCATTAAAAGACATTTAGTAATTTCTTTTTTATCAGTCTGTGAAATAATATTTGCCAATTTATTCTTAGAAAAGGCTTCTGGTTTTTGATTTTGAGGAGACGGACATAAAACATTAACTTTCCCAGCATAAAATCCTGAATTCATAAAGCCAAATCAGATAAGCCAGAATACTCTTCAAAGGGCTTTTTTCCTGTTGTATCTAAGGTGGAGCAATATAGGGAATATCCCTTTAGAAGTCTATAACTATTTTATGAATATAAATATTAAGAGAGGCAAATAATGTGATTACATCCAAGCAACTTTTTTTGTATTATTAACGTCATATTGAAAGGTGTATTACATGAGTTACATAAAGATTTTAGCCCTACAAATTACAAATGGTATAATGATACTCATAATGATTATTATTAGTAGAAGTCGTATTAATGCCTTTCCTTTTAGGTATTTCAGTATATTCACTCGCTCACTCTCTAATCCTCGCCACAGGTTTTCTCGCAGGTCTGCCCTGACTATTTTAGAGTCTGACATATCTCTGTGCCCACACATCCTTAAATGCTTATTAATGCCGTATGCAATGATGTCCTTCGGTGTACTATACTATGGGCAGCCTACACAGAACTGCAATGTTAAAATATATATATATATATATATATATATATATATATATATAATATATATACAGTACAGACCAAAAGTTTGGACACACCTTCTCATTCAAAGAGTTTTCTGTATTTTCATGACTATGGTGATGGGCTCTATGCCAGATGACCTGGCCTCCACAGTCACCAGACCTGAACCCAATCGAGATGGTTTAGGGTGAGCTGGACAGCAGAGTGATGGCAAAAGGGCCAACAAGTGCTAAGCATCTGTGGGAACTTCTTCAAGACTGTTGGAAGACCATTTCTGGTGACTACCTCTTGAAGCTCATCAAGAGAATGCCAAGAGTGTGCAAAGCAGTAATCATAGCAAGAAGGTGGCTACTTTGAAGAACCTAGAATATAAGACATATTTTCAGCTGTTTCACACTTTTTTGTTAAGTATATAATTCCACGTCTTAATTCATAGTTTTGATGCCTTCAGTGTGAATCTACTATTTTCATAGTCATGAAAATACAGAAAAATCTTTTTTTTTTTAAACAATAAATGTTTATTGAACAAAGTTTTCATACAAATCAAACAAGACATCAGTAATATACTATAAGGAGTCCATGTATAAAACAAGGGTCAAGAGGGGTGGGGGGGGAGGGGAGAGGAGGTAAAAAGGGGGGGGGAGTCCCTCAGGGGGAATCACAAATTCACATTTCACACTTTCTGAGATAAGGCTATGAACATATAAAGCATTCAGACAGTTCCTGAACACTGGATCTGTTTCTGGGCTTATACTTAAGTCTAAACTCACATTCAGACTAAAATTAAACTTAAAGGTACCGAGTCTACTCCATGGCTACAACATGTTCCATAGTACACCTTACATTCGGTATTAAGAAGGGATCGGTGTAGCAAGAGGGTGGGAAGCCCATATGTGCCATGCATCCAAAGTCTGTTTTCTAGTTGGCAGGTTTTGCGCCAGGTAATATTCATGAGCAAAAATAGAGTTTACTCTGTTCACTACTTCCGATAAATTAGGTGGGGTCTGCGCCTTCCAGTCGGACGCCAAGGCCAGCCTGGCAGCCACCAGGATATAAGTCAGGGTCCTCCACATAATGGGGGGATATAACTCCAGGCCAATATGTAGGAGTGCCAATTGTGGCGAAAGAGGGATCATAAAACCCGTGACCGACTGGATCAGGCGCTCGACCAGAAACCAAAAGGGGGTGACTCTCGGGCAGGACCACCACATGTGGGCAAGATTACCTTTCTGTCCACATAGTCTCCAGCACAAAGGGGAGGCATGTCTCCCAAATCTGGCCAAACGGGCTGGCGGAAGGTACCAGCGAAAATGTAATTTCTTTAAGTTCTCTAGATGGTTGATACACCTGGTGAGTTTAGCCATGCGTTGGGACGCTTTCTCCCAGTTCTCTCTCTCAGTAGTAAACTGGAGGTCTTCCTCCCATTTCTGCATGTAAACCAATTTCTCTGGGTCGCCCCTGGCCAAGAGAGCCTTATATATCCGGGATAAACCCTTCAGATCTGATGTGGTGGTCAGAAGGAAGCCCAGGAAGGCAGAAGGAGATTGTCTCCCCGTCAACCAGTCTCTAGCCTCAGTGGCCATGAAATGTCTCAATTGGAGGTATTGTAGGAACAAAGCTCGTAAGGATGGGTCACATTCCGTCAATGTGTCAAATGACACCAAGTCTCTTTCCGTCATTAAGTCTGCTAGTGTGTGAATTCCCGCCACTTCCCATTTAGGAATCTCTAAAAAGGGTAAATGTAGGCGAAGTGCATTCAGAGAAATTTCAGAGGCTGGTAATCTCGTCCAGAATTTTGGTAGACCACTCCAGTGGAGAAGCAGGGTACGTGTCGTGTCTAGTTTAAATTTCCTTTTTAGTTTGGTCAAGGATTCTGCCTCAAGAATAGTCCGAAGTCCCTGGAGTCCGACCCCGTCAACAAAACTCTCAATCTGCATCCAACCTAGGTCTCCAGCAGATATCCAGAACCTCTTTGCTTCCTCTAATATGACTGCCCCATGATAAGACTTTAAGTCTGGGACCCCCATCCCTCCTTTATTCATGTGAAGTGACATAACTCTTTTGGGGACCCTCGGTTTTTTGTCAGCCCATATGTATCTATTAGTCAGGGACTGCAGTTTGTTCATCAACTTGCCAGGTATAGCAACAGGCACACAGCGGAAACAGTAGAGAATCTTAGGTAAAAGCATCATTTTAAACGCCTGCGTTCTCGCCATCCATGTCAAAGCATGTAGGGGGTGTTTACTCATGCCATCCGACAAAGCTTTCACCAGGACCTCAACATTAGCTTGTACTATCTGAGAGGTGGGGCCTAGAATGATGCCTAAATATGTTATGCCACCCGGGCACCATTGAAAGGGGAGTCTCTCTGATAAGCTGGAAGACAGAGACAACGGGACACATATTGGTAGTACCATAGATTTTGAAGCGTTTAGCTTATATAGAGACACTCGTGCAAATTTAGTGAGAGCCGACATAGTCGCAGGGAGAGAAATTTCAAGGTTCGTGCAAGCAATTATGATATCGTCTGCGTACAGGCCTATTTTATGGTCCAGTTCTCCAACCGCGATTCCCGATATCAGCGGGTCAGCCCGGATCAGGGCCGCAAGAGGTTCTACCACCAAGGCGAAGATTACCGGTGAAAGTGGGCAACCCTGCCTCGTGCCATTGGTAATTTGGAAGCTTCTGGACAGGAACCCGGAGGCGAGGACTCTGGCATTCGGGCGGGAGTAAAGGCCAAGGATTGCCGACACAATCGGCCCCTCAAAGCCAAACTTCCCAAGACAGCCCGAAGGTATCCCCAGTGCACCCTATCAAAGGCCTTTTCAGCATCAAGCGACAGGAATGCACTGGGGACCCCCCTAAGCTCTGCCACTTTTACCAGGTCCACCATCCTCCTGGTGCCGTCCTTAGCCTGCCTCCCCGACACGAAACCCACCTGATCCGGGTGAATTAAGGAAGGTAGAACTCGAGCAAGTCTGGACGCCAGTAATTTTGAGAATATCTTCAGGTCGCAGTTTAGCAGAGAAATAGGCCTGTAGCTAGCAGGAGAATCATGTGGTTTGCCCGGTTTAGGTATGGTGGTGATGGTCGCCTCCAAGGCAGCGGGTGAGATGGCTCCCTTCGCCTGCCACAAGTTGAATACTCGTAAAAGATACGGGGACAGCTCGGCTGCAAAGGTTCTATAGTATGTATTGGAAAAGCCATCTGGGCCCGGGGCCGAGGAGGGTTTAGTGGAGGAAATAATTTTGGCGATTTCTTGTGTCGACATGGGCCTATTTAGTTCTGACAGTTGGTCTTTAGTCAGTGACGGGAGTGACAGGGTCTCAAGAAAGGCATTAACCTCGTCCAAGTCAGGCTGGGGAGTCTCTCTACAGTCTCTCAGGTTGTACAGGGATTCGTAAAACACCGCAAACGTCTCCGCTATCTCCTCTGGGCTCCTCACCACCCTGCCATCTACAGTATTCATAGAGTCAATCATTGTCATAGCAGATCGTTTTTTTAGTCTCCTGGCCAGGAGCGCTCCAGCTCTGTCTCCAGCTGTATAGTGCGACGTCTTAACTTTTCTCAAATGCTTCTCATAGTCATGGAGCATCAGGGCTCTAAGCTGATTTCTAAGCAGGAAGATCTGAGCGGAGTTGTTTGACCTCGGGTTTGATTTATTTAGGTCTTCCAGGACCTGTAGTTGAGTCAGCAAGTCCTCTCGAGTTTTTTCCCGGGACCTTTTCAGTTGAGAGGCTTTCTGTATCAATGTGCCCCTTATGACGGCCTTGTGGGATTCCCATAGGACATCGTCCGCTACATCTCCCGTGTCATTGAGGGCAAAAAATTCTGACAGTCCCTTACCAATCACCCCAACCACAGCCTGGTCCGACAACAAATTGGCATTAAGTCGCCATGTACGCGGAGGGGGATTCCCTCCCGTCAGGGCCACCTCCAACGACACCGGCGCATGATCCGACCAAGTGATCAGACCCATTTCCGCACAGGCACAGGCCCCAAGAGTGTTATCATCGACCAAAAATAGATCAATTCTCGAGTAGGACCTGTGCCTGTGGAAAAGAATGAGAAGTCTTTCTCTGATGCATGGAGGTAGCGCCAGATGTCGTGGAGGCGAAATTCCCTAATCAGGGGGCCCAGCTCCTTGCCCCTTCCCACGGACGGGGCAGTACTATCCATGAGTCTGCTGGGGACCAGGTTGAAGTCTCCACAGACAATCACCTTGCCGACTGCCACCTGCTTCAGACGTTCAAACCAGGACCTTAGGAATTTAATTTGCCCATTATTTGGTGTGTAGACATTTAGTAATGTGTAAAGTGACCCTGCGATCTTACATATCACAATAAGAGCACGACCCATAGGGTCAGGGATAACCTGAACCATTTGAAATTGAACAGAGTTTCTAATGAAGATTCCCACCCCTGCTCGCTTCTTGTCAGGGTGGTTCGCAAAAAACAAATGGGGAAAAAGTCGGTGGCTCAGTCTGACATTATCCGCTGCTAGGAGGTGAGACTCCTGGACGCATAGGATATCCGCTTTAGAGCGGAGGGCCTCTTTCCAGAGGTAGGAACGTTTGATAGGGGAATTCAACCCCTTCACATTAAGCGAAACACATCTCATAGTCATAGTTTTGTTTCCACAATTCACAGTGCCAGTATGATGGAATCAATGTGGAAGAGAACCCCCAGGGGGCAGGAGAGGGAGAGGGAAAGAGGGGAAGATAGGCGGATAGGAGGACAAGGAAAAGAAACAATAGATATGGGGATAGAAGAAGAAAACAAAAACACTGAACACAAATGTAAACTTAATTCAAGGCAAATTGCCAAGAAGCTGGGGAGAA